>OZ038498.1:34199378-34301878 GCA_964036315.1 Acanthosepion esculentum
TAATATAATTCTGCTTGTTCCTTCTTTTCTTAGCACATACATTACATCCTGTAATAGCTTGCCTGTCCCCAACCTTCAAATTTCAGATAATGGACCATTTGGTTGAAAGGGTAGACAGAAGAGAAGAAATATCAAAAATAGTTTAGTTTTAAGAAAGAAAGAAAGAAAGAAATTGTGCTTGCTCAGGTGCTTAAAGTGAAATAGAATACCTTGTCAAGTTTGAATCTTTTCATTTGTACCCTCTTACTTCTTTAATGACCTGCATTCATATTTATTGTTATTGTAATATTTTCTTAAGATTAAATATTTAATGAAGCATTAGGAGAATTTTCACAAAGTGACAAAATTTTAAAACAAAAAAAAATTCTTTTTTTTTTTCATGTCACTCTAAGCAAGGCAATAAAGCCACTAAGATGTGGGAGTTACTGAATTCAGAAGAATAAAAGAAAAAGAAAAACATTATTAACCCTTCAGCATTCAACACACTCAAACCTGATCCATAAATATCAGCTCTCAAAGTTTCACTGTTTGTGTGACCTCCTGTATTATTTGCAATGATATTGTCATCTATAATGACAGAATATACATGGGTGGGTTGAATATTGGGAGCTGATATTTACAGGGGGTGTTTGATTGGGTTGAATGCTAAAGGGTTTAAAGAACATGATTTAAAACAGAAAATAATGATTGACATTGCATTTAAATTTTTGAAGCAAGAAAAGAAACTCTTAGCATAGAACTTCTGATTACATTTAGACATACGAATTGTAAAATGATGAGATCTTGCTGCCAATTTAGTACAATTCATAAAGTCTATCTACCAGAGAGGAAAGTTCATCAGAATGATTACCATGAAAGTATTTATAGAAAGGGCACAGAGATGCTACATAATGGCAGTAGGAAAGTGACTGAAGCCAAGATGCCAGGTCAAGACTGATGGCATTGCAGATCCTTCTTTGGATTTTATCAAGGATCTGTAAATATATAGCAGGAACACCAGACCATGTGTAGCAGCAATATTCAAAGCATTGATGAATGATATTAAGGATTACTGAAAGAGAGCTATATTGGATGAAATCCAAAGAGTATATTGTCCAAAATGTTATTACCAAAACAAAGATAAGGATACATGTCTGAATAAATGACATTGCTGTATTTTGGAACTTCTCAGAATATTTAATTGAAATCCTACCACAAAATTGAGCAGAGTTATGTCAGAAGTCAGTATTTGAGCTTGGATAAAAAAAAAAAAAACTGTATTTTTAATGCTGATTTTCAAAACAGGCAAGCCCTCACTCCCACTTAAAAGACTAGTATAAGATAATTTCAATCCCCAAATTTAGCTCTGTTATTCAAAGCTAAACTTAGTAAATAACTCTAATTAACATCTGGTTAATGTGTTAATTGATGGAGGCTAGTGTCATGGTCATTGTCATGGAAAGTTGATTTGGTGACCCAAGTTCAAATTCCCATCTAGTATATTTATGTTCAGTTTTACACTAATGGTCTTAGGAAAGGCATGAATTCATCTCTTCTCATCCTTCTCCCTATCTATGGGTTAAATAGCAGAGTAGACCGAGCTCTCTATCCTTGAGTGGCAACTAGTCTAGGAGAAGGATAACTCTGAACTGAAAGACAATTGGAAACCATTTGACTATCTTTGCCAAGAAGTCATGACAATTTATGGATAATAAGAAAAAAGAATGTGTGGAAAGATATAGTTGTCTGTTTCTTGAAAGGTATTTAAAGAAAAGATAGAAAATGGGTTAAATAGTTGATCTTTTTTCCGATAGTGTCAGTCATCAGGATTCAAGACTGGATTTGGTATGAGGATTTTTCACTGCTGATTTACAAGGCTGGCTCTCCCCATTTGTAAAATTGGAGAAATGTAATCTGCTACATTTTTTTTTGTACTCCAATTTGACTTTATGCTATATAAGACAAAGTCTAGTAGATATTAAAATCATTTCACAAATGTTGAATGGTGATGCAATGGTTGTTTGATACACTTTTGGCATTTGAGAAAAGATTAATTTTGCAGACTTCATGTGCAGCTTACATGACCAGAAAGAAAAGAATAAATTTGTGATACACAAAAATTGAACAGACTGGCAATAAAATGCATGATTAAAACACACCTACTGTAACATGGTAGGTACCCAAATAGGTATTTCTAAGCTTTGCTTAGTCTGGCGCAAGATCATTATAATTCCTTTCTAAAATTCTGGGATGAAGAGTTATCATTACTCATATTATTCATAGTCCTCAACTTTGTTATTGTACAGATCTCTTTGAGTAACTGTTAAATCTGATAATCTTTAAGGAATTTTTAACTGAACCTGTAATATGACAACAAGTCTAAGTAAAAACTTATGAAGCTTTATTTGATTAATTCAGTTTTAGCACTGGAAGTGTTTATGTGGAGTGGGGAGGCATAGCCAAATGCAAAATAAGTAACAGAGCTGTCCAAGAAACAGAATTGACAAAGTTTGCAATAAGTAATAACAAGAAAAGGAACAGGGCAAAAAATAATATAAAGCAAGCAAACAATATATGCAAGGCAAATTAACAGTAATAAGGCAAAGTAGCAGTAATATGACAAAAAGTTTACAAACCACAAACCAACCTATTTTATTGGCTAGGAAAAAATCCCAGCATGCATTTGTGTGCTTCTGCTTATAAGAGGGGAGAGGAAAGTGTTTTACAGTCATTCCTTAATTTGATTGAAACTAACAGTTTATTTTATTATAGTGGATGGTTACAAGCAGGAGGGGGGGATGGGATGTGCTTATTTTTATTATCACAGAACCCTTTATTCAATCTATAGTGATATTGATTGTTCTTGTCCATGTCTACAGATATCTTTTTTTTTTTTTTTTTAGTATTACTCAGTTATTGCTTGTTCTGTTTCCACTAAGTCTGTACTGCCTGGTCCAAGGATTGAACTCATAATTACTGTGACAGCAAATTTACAAACCAATGCTTAATCCTCTTGAAATGAAGATCTACATCCATAGATTAAATAAAGGGTTCAGTGTTCAATTTGAAATTCCCTGAGGGTTGACAGATATTTGAAGAACGTGAAAGGGCCCAATACAATGCTCAAACATGGAAGGACATTAGTCTGAATATAAATTCTGTAGCTAAGGCCATTATAGTTGAGAAGTTGTGACGTTCACAGCACTACTTAAACACACTGGTCCACTTGTAAAAAAAATAGGGAAAGATAAAGGGGTGTGGGGGGGATTTATCTTTGTAGCTTAGCATTTATAGACCTTCCTCAAGCCACATTTGTCAGAATCAAAAAAAAATATTGATTTTTGTTTTTTTATCAATTCAGAAGATATTAATAATATTGATGCAGTGTAAAATTAATTCCTTATATTTTTACAGAGTTATCTGAACTTTATCTATTATTTACAAAGTTCAAGTTTGAAAGTGTCCTTGCATCATTGATATCTGTATATTTTTTAAATTTTAAAAACGTTTTAGAATATTTTTTTTTTTTCAACTTTTCAGGGAAGAGTTTTACAAAAGCACAAACATTGGAGAATCATAATTATTTATCTTAAATGAAGACTAAACTAATGTATACATTTTATTAATTTATATAAATTTGTTGTTCTTTAATTAAAAATGTATATATCCATTTCTTTTGATTTTTTTTTTTTTTTTTTTTTTTTTTTAAAAGAAATCATTTTGTAAAAAAGTATGTTGTATGTAAAATACCTTAAGTCAGGATTCAATATTACACTATGTTTATATTATGTATCCTTCTAAATTGATAAAAAAAATCAATATATTTTATTCTGACAGATATTGAGCCTTGAGGAATGTCTAAGGAATGCTAATCTAGACAAATTATTCCCCCCACCAAAAAAAAAAAAAAAATTTCTGATTTTTTTGAGTGAACTAGTCAACTAAACTAGTGCCAAAATCACTCTTATTAATAATCAGTAACTTACAAGTTTTGGTTACAGGTTAATATAATGAATTTTCAAAGTAATAACAATAATAATGAGGTAATCCAGTGTGAGACAATGTTTTGTTTATTTACAATATTTATATTTGGACTATGGTCCTTATCTTTGTTGTTACCACAGTGTTTTGGCCATTGTGCTCTCCGGCCTTCCTCAGTCTGAATTCTGAACCGAACTCTTTATTTAATCTATGGGGGTAGACTGCTCTTATTCCACAGCCCATATCAAGGGATATCATTTAGTTCTTATTTTTAGTACGGCTCAGTTTTTGCTTGTCTGTTTCTACTGAGTTCAAGTACACACAGCTAATCTATGGGAGTAGACTGCTCTCATTCCACTTCCCCACAGTGGTGGATCCAGGGGGATGTAGAGTAGTGCATGCCCCCACCCCCAACCAATTTCAGAGAAAATATTTTTTTCTGTAAAGTAGATGAGATAAGCTAATACAGGGTGGCATAGAAGTAACTGAATTTAAGTCGACATTAACTCATCGCCATAAGCTTGAATCTAATCGTATGAAATGATTTCAATTTTGCTGATATCAATAAATTAAAATTTTGAAAATGATAATCAAAATAAAATAAATCCAATAAATTAAAATTTTGAAATGATAATCAAAATAAAATAAATCCAATAAATTAAAATTTTGAAAATGATAATCAAAATAAAATAAATCCAATAAATTAAAATTTAAAAATGATAATCAAAATAAAATAAATCCAATAAATTAAAATTTTGAAATGATAATCAAAATAAAATAAATCCAATAAATTAAAATTTTGAAATGATAATCAAAATAAAATAAATCCAATAAATTAAAATTTTGAAAATGATAATCAAAATAAAATAAATCCAATAAATTAAAATTTAAAAATGATAATCAAAATAAAATAAATCCAATAAATTAAAATTTAAAAATGATAATCAAAATAAAATAAATCCAATAAATTAAAATTTAAAAATGATAATCAAAATAAAATAAATCCAATAAATTAAAATTTAAAAATGATAATCAAAATAAAATAAATCCAATAAATTAAAATTTAAAAATGATAATCAAAATAAAATAAATCCAATAAATTAAAATTTAAAAATGATAATCAAAATAAAATAAATCCAATAAATTAAAATTTTGAAAATGATAATCAAAATAAAATAAATCCAATAAATTAAAATTTAAAAATGATAATCAAAATAAAATAAATCCAATAAATTAAAATTTAAAAATGATAATCAAAATAAAATAAATCCAATAAATTAAAATTTAAAAATGATAATCAAAATAAAATAAATCCAATAAATTAAAATTTAAAAATGATAATCAAAATAAAATAAATCCAATAAATTAAAATTTAAAAATAATAATCAAAATAAAATAAATCCAAATTTGAAAATGATTGGCTATAATGAAAAGAGTTTATCGTAATATATTATAATCACACTTTGAATCTAAAAGTTTGATTTTGCAATTTTATATATCTACATTATTTACATTATTCGGACTATTGTCCTCATCTTTGTCGCCATATTTATTACAATGTTTCGGCTGTTGTACACTCCGGGCTTCTTCAGGTGGTTGGAATGTCGAACTGAACCCTTTATTTTGCTCACTGGGGTAGACTGTTCTGCTTCCACGTGCCATGTTTAATGGATGTCAGTTATCAGTTATCTCCTGTTAATTTTTCCCTCTGAAAGTTCTCCACTGCCATAACTGGGTATTGAACTCACATTCTTTGGGTCCTGTCACTGGATCTAACTAACGCCTTTATCCACTGTGCCATGTGTCCTATATCTAATAAATAAAAAACAGAAATTCAATTTTTTATATATATATATATATATATATATATATATATATATATATATATATATATATATATATATATATATATATATATAGAACACTCTCTTCTCATTTCTATAGCCTAATATATATGGTCACAGTATTTAAAATTTTGAATTGAGATTTTTACTGAGGGGCATATCCCCTCCAACTGAAAATGCTGGATCTGCCCCTTTATTGTCTCGTTCATGTTTTTAGTAATGCTCATTTATTGCTCGTCAGTTTTCACTGAGTTCAAGTACACACTGCCCAACCCAGACTCATTGTGATAGCAACAACAAAGATGAGGATGATAGTCTGAAAATAAATAATGTAAATAATGATAACTCCTCCTCCAAGAAGTTCAGATGGAAATGTTTTGTTTCTTTTTAATTTTTTTTGTAAGAACATTGTTTGATCTTTAAGTCTTTCTTTTCTGAATAACAGACTTGAGTTCAGTTGGAATTGTCTGAAAGTTCTTTCTGCAGAATCTGAGTCTACTTCGAATTTGGCAAGTTAATGCCAACATTTAAGCTGAATTCCATTCAGTTCAATTAAATTATAAATTAAGATGTAATTAACAAAGCCAGGGAATTAATAATTGTTAATCAGTTGTGGATTTTCAAGTGAAAATGTTGAGAAAAACAATGATGTTGATCTGAATAATTCACATAATAATGTTGGTGCTTTATTTCAGAGCTTCAGACAATATACTCAATAGGCTTGAGAAGACGCAAGCTGTTATATAGTAATCAAAACAATAAAGATGAGGATTCCTGTCTGAGTAAATTTGCTATATAATTAGGCAAGGTTTGTAATATCTGTAACTTTTTTCTGTACCAGAGTTATTTCCCTTGCACTGTCACTGCAGATACCAGCAAGATAAACTCAGTCAAACTGTTCAGTGGTGTTTACAAAGCTAGAAGGTGAAAAGACTGACACTGAAGGTACTATATATTTCCTCCTTTTATTTCTCCTATGTGTCACATACCTTTCTGGACTTGTGCAATAATGGCTCTCCGCAACTTCCTATCATTATAGCCTTTAGCAGTTTCTGTTTTAGTGAAGCTACTCAATTTCATTCTCCATCCATACTATTCCAAACATTATTTTGTGGATACCCATGTTTGAGTAAATTTTAAACATTATGTATTTCCTCCTTTTATTTCTCCTATGTTTTGCATACCTTTCTGGACCTGATTTTCCTCCCACTGAGAAGTTAGAGCAAGATCAGGTGAGAAATCAGCTGCCAATCTCTGATCATCATGAGTTTTGAAGGTGCCCTCTATATCATTGTATTGTAACAGTGTTAAGAATCCTCAGAGTTGTTATTTTCCATGTTGCAGTTTTCTTTTCCAGAATTTCCTTTTGATTTTATGACGTTTTAAGAATAAATATTGTTCTGATTCCACAAATTGTTCTAACCAACATCCCCATGTTTGTTATTTTAATTAGTACTTTTTAATTAGTACTTTAAGACTGATTAGGGCAGACACACTCTAAATTTTTTTTAGTTTAATGTGAAATTTTGGGATCATGCATTTTCATTATTCAGTCCATATGACTAGTATCTTAATCCTTTTATCTACTTTTAAAAAAAATTTAGTTGGTGGTTTACTCAGGTAGTTATCAAAGCAATGAAAATATGAAGACTAATCCAGTAATTAATACTTATCTCATTTCACAACTTTTATACAATTTAGGAAAACACACTGACCAAAATATATTGATCAGAATAATAAAGATGAGAATGACAAATCTAAAATATTGATCAAATAATGATAGTTCTTCACTTAAAAACTGCAGACAACAATTGTGAAAATTTTGTTTGAATGGCAAAAGCTTAAAAAATTGAGATTTAAATTTCAATAAATATTGACAATTATTACTTAAAGTACTTTTCAAAATCTACAAACACATGAAACAATTAAATTTTTCAACTATATTAACATACACACACACTTTCCTCCCTCAAATGTTGCTCTAAAAATTTCCCTTCACATTACACCTTGAAGATAATGCTTTCAAGTTAGCTAAACATGGGAACTTAACATAAATATCCCATATATACAAGGTAAGATCAGAAAGTTCCTAGATTTGGCTTACCCCCCCCCCCCCAAAAAAAAAAAAACTAGACCATTACTCCAGTAAATAATGAGTTTCATATATTATTTAAATTTGGCTACCATCCCTTTTGAAATTATTCTCTTGGGAATGTTCACTGATTTTGTTCATCTTTTTTGGCATTTTGCTGATTTTGGTTTCGCCTGACTGTTCATCTTGAATCAACATTATCATCAAAATATTTCTAGTACAATATCATTATAATCTAAATATTTACAAAGCTTAGTCTTGTCTGGTACAAGGCAACAACAATTCAGCACCCAGTCAGGATCAAGCTCAATCAGAATAACTGAAAAGATTAACTTCCAGCACTCTATGAAAGGTGACCATAATATTTGATTCTATTTCTAATCAATGGATAATGAAAAATTTTAATTCTGGTATGTCCACCAGAAAATTTTTAAACAGAAAAAATAAGATTTGAATTTGAACTCAGTTTGCTGATTTTACTATCTGTAGCAATATCGATTATATAGTTCATGATCTGCTTGATTAAGCTAAACTTAATTCTTTATAGGTATGTTAGTATATCAAATATATTTAATTCTTTTGGTTGATATAAGTATATAAGATATATTTAAGTTCTTTGCTATTGTCTTTATTAGTGTATTGATATATTTATGTTCTTTGCTACTGTATTTATTAGTGTATTTGATACATTTAAATTCTCTACCACTCTCATGCATTTGATATATTTAAATTCTCTGCCTCTGTCTTTATTTGTGTATTTGGTAAATTTAAATTCTTTGCTATGGTTTTTATTAGTGTATTCAATATATTTAAATTCTCTACCACTGTCTTTATTAGTGTATTTTATATATTTAAATACTTTGCCACTGTCATTATTAGTGTATTTGATATATTTAAATTCCCTGCCACTGTCTTTATTAGTGTATTTGATATATTTAAATACTTTGCCACTGTCTTTATTAGTGTATTTGATATATTTAAATACTTTGCCACTGTCTTTATTAGTGTATTTGATATATTTAAATACTTTGCCACTGTCTTTATTAGTGTATTTGATATATTTAAATTCCCTGCCACTGTCTTTATTAGTCTATTTGATATATTTAAGTTCTTTCCTACTGTCTTTATTAGTGCATTTGATACATTTAAATTCTTTTCCACTGTCTTTATTATTGTATTAGATATATTTAAATTCCTTGCAGATATCTAAAAACATGCAAGAAAATATTGTGGACAAATAACATTTTATTTATTCAGAAATGAATAATATAATGGGCAAATGTATTTTATGTCTACAAATAAATTTTATCTCTTGAAAAACAAAAAGATTATTAGTGTCAGTCATTGAGAGTGACTTGTCTTGTACACTTATGTTAGTGTAGTGATTTCAAGGTTTTAATATTTGAAATATTGAGTATATATTTGTGTATGTGTTGGAACAGGTATAAAAAGTATATATATGTATGTATATATGTATATAGATACTTTTGTGTCGAGTAGTTGATGTATCAATAGATGATAGCCAGTGTATTGATTTATGTGGAGTTTTATTTTTATCTTTTCATCCTCAGTCTCTTTGTCTGCATTTCTGTCAATTTATCAACTTATTTTTCTATCTTAAACTATTTATATATTTCTTAATTGGTTCTGCTCTTTCTCTACACGACTGTTTATATCTATCTCACTTTGTTAATATCTGTCGTCTATCCCACTCTCTCTATAACTCTCTATCTATCCAACTCTCTCTATATTTCTGTCTATCCCACTCTCTCCATATTTCTGTCTATCCCACTCTCTCTATAACTCTCTATCTATCCAACTCTCACTATATTTCTGTCTATCCCACTCTCTCCATATTTCTGTCTATCCCACTCTCTCTATAACTCTCTATCTATCCAACTCTCTCTATATTTCTGTCTATCCCACTCTCTCCACATATTTCTGTCTATCCCACTCTCTCCATATTTCTGTCTATCCCACTCTCTCTATAACTCTCTATCTATCCAACTCTCTCTATATTTCTGTCTATCCCACTCTCTCCACATATTTCTGTCTATCCCACTCTCTCCATATTTCTGTCTATCCCACTCTCTCTATAACTCTCTATCTATCCAACTCTCTCTATATTTCTGTCTATCCCACTCTCTCCACATATTTCTGTCTATCCCACTCTCTCCATATTTCTGTCTATCCCACTCTCTCTATAACTCTCTATCTATCCAACTCTCTCTATATTTCTGTCTATCCAACTCTCTCTATATTTCTGTCTATCCCACTCTCTCCACATATTTCTGTCTATCCCACTCTCTCCATATTTCTGTCTATCCCACTCTCTCCATATTTCTGTCTATCCCACTCTCTCCACATATTTCTGTCTATCCCACTCTCTCCATATTTCTGTCTATCCCACTCTCTCTATAACTCTCTATCTATCCAACTCTCTCTATATTTCTGTCTATCCAACTCTCTCTATATTTCTGTCTATCCCACTCTCTCCACATATTTCTGTCTATCCCACTCTCTCAGCCTCTGTTATTATCTGTTATTATTATTATTTATTTTTTCTCTCTCTCTCTCTCTCCCACTCTGTTATTACCTCTCTCTCTGTCCCACTCTGTTATTAACTCTCTCTCTCTATTTATCTCTCTTTCTCTATCCCACTGTTATTATCTCTGTCTATCCCACTGTTATTATCTCTCTCTCTGTCTATCTCACTGTTATTATCTCTCTCTCTCTGTTATTATCTCTCTCTCTCTGTTATTATCTCTCTGTTATTATCTCTCTGTCTCTCTCTGTTATTATCTCTCTCTCTCTGTTATTATCTCTTTCTCTCTCTCTCTGTTATTATCTCTCTCTCTCTCTGTTATTATCTCTTTCTCTCTCTCTCTCTCTATATATATATAATATATATATATATATACCACCGTTATTATCTCACTCTTTCTATGCCACCCTTTTATTATCTTTATATCTCTGTCTATCCCACTCTCTCCACATCCCACACCACATACGTCTCTGTCTTTCCTACTCTGGTATTATCTCTCTGTATCCCACTGTTATTTTGTCTCTCTCTCTCTATATGCCACCCTTTTATTATCTCTCTCTCTCTCTGTCTATCCCACACCCTTATTATCTCTCTCTCTCTCCCACTCCACATACATCTCTATCCCACTCTGTTATTCTCTCTCTCTTTCTATCCTACCCTTTTATTATCTCACTCTCTCTCTATCCCATTCTGTTATTTCTCTCCCTCTTTCTATGCCACCTTTTTATTATCCCTATCTCTGTCTGTCCAACCTTGTTATTATCTCTCTCTTTCTCTCTCTATCCCACTCCACATACATCTCTGTCTATCTATCGTTATTATCTCTCCCTATCCCATCGTTATTATCTCTCCCTATCCCATCGTTATTATCTCTCCCTATCCCATCGTTATTATCTCTCCCTATCCCATCGTTATTATCTCTCTCTCTCTTTCTATGCCACCCTTTTATTATCTCTCTCTCTCTGTCCCACCCTGTTGTTATCTCTCTCCCTCTCTTTCTATCCTACCCTTTTATTATCTCTCTCTATCCCACTCTGTTATTAACTCTCTTTCTCTCTATATCCCACTCTGTTAATATTTATCTTTGTTGATATTTACCATCTCTATCTATTTTATTAATCACTATCTTTTGTCTATATATTTGTTTGGTTATATATCTTTGATTTTTTTTCCTTTGTTTCTATATATCATTTTTGCAGTTGCTTACTGATTGATCTGAATGTTTATATCAATCAATCTCAGTCTGTTCATATCTATTTAATGTCAATATCTATCTTTGTACACATCTGTCAACCATAATATGACCATTTTCTTTATATATATATATATATATATATATATATATGTATATATATATATATATGAAAATTTCTCAGAGTTAACCTGTAGAAAAGACAATATTTATAAATGTAAAATGACAATAGGAAAACTGTGATAGTTGCCGACGCGTTTCATCCAATGTGGACTTTCTCAAGGCAAAAAACAAAATGAATTTATTTAAATGAATTTATTTTATATAAAATAAATTGCCAAAACTGTTCCTCCCAATATATTGGAGAAACAAGTAGAAATTTTAAAAAACGCGTTTATGAGCATAAGAGACCTCACAAAAAACAACTTAGCTAATGCACTAGTCATACATAGAGATAAATTCTACCACAATTTTGATTTTTAAAATGCTACACTCATAAAAAAAGAAAATAACTCACTCAGAAGGAAAATCCTAGAGAGTGCTGCCATTGAATATTACCCAAATATTAATCTAAGCCCAGGCTTTTTCCCTATTTCATTTTTCTTAACAGAATTGACGTAATTTTCAGTTAACAGTATGAAAATAGCATTCTCTAAATTTTTCCAGTTGCTAAGGACATTTTGTTTCTGTTATTATTAGTTACTTTGTTTAAATAAATTCATTTCGTTTTTTGCCTTGAGAAAGTCTACATTGGATGAAACACGTTGGCAACTATCACAGTTTTCCTATTGTCATTTACATATATATATATATATATATGAATTGCTGCTGAAAATTACTCGACCTGATCAACTCTCTAATATCTGACAAAGCACCAAGCACAAGATTTTTTTAAAAAATATTACCTTGGTCAGTCTGAGAACTTTTAGAAATCTCTTCTCGTATCATATATAGTGAGAACTATGATACAATTCTTATCTCAATGATCCTGTAAATGAAGAAACATCTATTATATTCATGCCTCCTGTATAACATCAAATGCTTTTATATTTGACTTTGCCTGATCCACAATGCCCTCTGTGGCTGAGTCAGTCTACAGCACGTCAGATCTAATGACAGTTTCTCCTGCACAGGCTTGTATCCTGACAGTGTGTCTATCTTTTTCTTTAATAAGATTTCTTGAATATTCGGGCTGATTTAATAAATGAGTTAAACTATGAGTATCCACTAAAAATAATGTCTAAAAGATAATATATATACTTACATTCAAGCATGGAACAGACTGTCACTGCTTGGTGTTCACACGTGTGTGTGTGTGTGTGTGTGTGTGTGTGTATATATATATATATACATATACATATATATATATATATATATATATATATATATATATATATGTCATAGTTGTTTCAACAAGAGATCATAGGTCATAGTTGTTCCAACAAGAGAAAAATGTATATCTTACAAAAGGGAGAAGCCACAAACGTTTTTGGTTATAATGTGGATTTGTTTTAGTATATATATATATATATATATATATATATATATATATATATATTATTCTTCATATTTCTGCTACACGTGTTTCCAGTTTCATGATCTTCTTCAGGCAAATAAAAGGAATAAATTTTCCTTATGTTCTTTTAATGTCTCATTGTTTGTTTTCTGTATTTGTTAATGAGCTTTGAACTCCTTTCTAAACTGTTCTCTCTTTTTTAATATATATATGTGTGTGCATGTGTTTGGGCACCTCAAGGTAGTTTAATGGTTAGCAAGCTTGACTTGACAGGACAATTACGATTGAGTAGTGAGTTTGATTCTAACTGGGAGCCCCATATTTTTGGCCTTGTGCCACATCTAAGCTATGCTTGGAAAATCAATATATATATATATATATATATAATGTAAAATGTGTGTGTGTGTAATATATATATATATATACATATATATATATCTATGCAATTTTTTATATATATTATATATGCGCAGTACTTATTGGAAAGTGCTCAATATCAGTGATAGAGCTAACATATTGGATTGATGTGAGTTTGTGACACTGGGTTTCATGCTATTTGCGATCGTCAGACAAACTGATTAATTTTTAAATTTGGGATTTATATATGATTGTGTATATCGGTGTTTTTATCGAAGTGGGAGGAAAAATTTCATTGAGACGCCACTCATACACAAACATACATATGCACACGTACACTCATTGACATATGCTGACACACACACACACACACACACACACACTCACTCACTGAAGCTCAAACAAACATAAACATATGTGAACAGTGTGGGACTGGGCATATATGCACATCCATGTGTCATTGCGTACATATGTACACATTTGGTTGCTGTATTCAATGTTGGATTGTGTAGCAAATATTTTTGTGTCTGTTGCACTGTCAATTTCAATACCCAAAAAACACCATATGATGAAGTACTAAAAGAAAGTGGATACACACAACAACTACAATACACACCTCCACAACCGAAATGCAAAAACAGAAAAAGAAATATTATCTGGTTTAACCAACCATACAACAAAACCGTCAAAACAAACATAGGAAGGACATTCCTAAACTTAACAGAAAAGCAAACCGATTAGCAAAAATATTCAACAAAAATAATGTTAAAACCAGTTACAGCTGCACAAAAAATATAACACAAATAATAAAAAGCCACAACAAAAAAGTAAGAACTTGCAATAATGCAACCAAGAAACCTCAATGCAACTGCAGAAATAAAACATGTCCACTCGAATATAATATATAAAGCCAAGGTAATTGCAAACAGCACAATGTACTACATCATTGCCACTGAGAGACCATTAAAGAAAAGGATAAACAGCCACGACCTTTCATTCTCCAACAAAAGATACTCAAACAGCACTACACTATCCACATACATATGGCATCTAAAAGATAGAAATATTACACCAAGAATAAGCTGGAAAATATTGAAAAATGCACCTGCTTACAATAACATTACGAAGAAATGCCTACTTTGCCTACACAAAAAGGTAGCAATAATTTCTCATACCCAGCAAAAGAATTTACTAAACATAAAATCGGAAATAATTTCTAAATGCAGACATGAAAACAAATACCTATTATCAGAATTTATACCAAACGATGGTGGGTGGAGACACCAACCAACACTACTATATAAACCACCATTGGCCCTATGAACATGATAAGAGGAACCATTGACACCATAACAGCATCAATTATTTTCTAGTTCAAACCACCATCATAATAATTAAAATTATTGTTAATATCAATCCACCACCATTAATATGATCACTTCTACCACTTTACAATAACTATTTGCTGCTACAATTGTTATTATCATCACCCCCTCCCCCACCATTACTACCACATCACAATTACCATTGCCGTATTAGTCCATAATTACTACAGCACCACAATTACCATTACCATATCAGTCCACAATTATACTTGCTTCTTCCCACCCAGCAAAATTAATACCACAGCATAAATACTAATAAGTATTACAAATTGGAGTTTCTACCATTTACATATGTGCAATCACCAAAAACAAGCAAATAACCAACATTAAAATAATAACAAAACAGCCCTAAAAAATTTTTAAATAATAGCAATTTTTACCTACCATAGTCTTACACAAACCCCATCATACGTATATACGTGTGTGCGAGAAAACATTATTTAGCGAACAAAATAGAATTACGGTCTGCACGTTGACAGTGCAAGAGATACAAAAATATTCACTCCACAATCCAGCATTGAATACAGTGACCAAATGCATACATATGTATGCAATGACACATGGATGCACATATATGCCTAATCCCACACTGTTCACATATATTTTTGTGTGAGCTCCAGTGAGTGAGCGTGTATGTTTGTGTGTGTGTGTCTGCATACATCAATGAGTGTACGTGTGTATATGTAGGTTTGCGTAAGTATGAGTGGCGTTCCAGTGACTATTTTTCCTCCCACTTCCATAAAAACACTGATATATGCGACCATATATAAATCCAAAAATTAATCAATTTGTCCGACGATTGCAAATAGCGTGAAACCCAGGGTCACAAACTCATATCAATCCAACTAATATATATATATATATATATATATATATAATATATGTGTGTGTGTGTGTGTAGCACTCCCTGTTTAATACATGTTTTATTAAAGAAGACTGATAAGGTACTTTTAAGTGTTTTATTATATTTTTCTTATGTCCAGTTTGAAACTATGCTTATCTCATTGATAACTTCAAGCTACTACATGTTAGGAAAAATCAGTGTCTGTGATGGGAGCACAATTTCAAACTTGACATTTATAAATAAAAATAATTCTCTGAGAGTTATGAAACACTGTTGCTGCTTGGTGTTTATATTATATATATATATTTTGAACAATAAAAATTATTAAAAAAATTAATTATATATATATATTATATATATATATATATATATATATATATATATATATATATATTTTGAACAATAAAAATTATTAAAAAAATTAATTATATATATATATATATATATATATATATATATATATGGTGCGATGGATAAATTGTCATCTAAATTATGCAAAATGGAAAATAAATCTAACATCTCATTTTAACAGATATATTTACCAAAATTATACAAAAATAACTTGAAATCTAAAGAGTAAATTTATTCAATAAAATCGCTTTTGCTTTCAACCATGACCTCCAGTTGACTTTGGAATCTCCTGCATCTCTTCTGGACAGACTCCTTGCTTAAGTTGGTGAATGCTGCCATAATCCTTGCCTTCAGTTCATCTTTGGTGTTATAAGAGTTTTGTTGGTCTAAGGGATAACGTGATCACAGAAATTGTCTGACAGTCATGACTGGGTTCTCTTGCTTGTGTAGCATGGTACAGTCCTGTTGCCAGACATAGGCTCTTCCAGCAGCCACCCTCTTGACCCAGGGCAGCATTTCCTCCTGAAGGCACTTGATGTAGGCCTCTGTGTTGAGTCTGAGGCTTTGTGAGAAGATGAATAGAGGTATAATGTTGCCATCACTAGTGATCATTCCAAACACCATGATGTTGACTGTATATGTCATCCAACTCTTTCTGAAACCACTGCACTGTCCTTACAGTGACACTCAAACTCTCTGAAATGTTCATATTGGAGCTTCTGGTATGAATGCCGTTTCCAAACTTCTAGTAAAATGCAACATGGTAATCTCTGTCTCACGGACAGTGCCAAACTTTCCGTACTATACTGTGTAGTCGACAAAATCAAAAATAAAGAACACACATATGTGAAATTAAAAATATAAAATGGCAACAATTTACCCATTACTCTGTGTGTGTATATAAATTTGTGTATTTGGTAGCAGTTTTTCTTTAATAAATGTTTTGTTATACAAACCGATAAACGTACTTTTAATTGTTTTGTTATTTTTTCTTCTGTCTAGTTTGAAATGCAGTTATCGGTGACATGAGGACAATTTCAAACTTGACAGTTGTAAATAAAAATACTCAGATAACTCTTTATGTATTAGGGATCAATTTGACAGTGTTTATATTTTGAACAGGGCCTCCAATTTAAAATGATAAAAAAAAATATCAATATTTTTCAATTTTGACAAATGTTGTGGTTTGAGGAATGTCCAATGAATGTCAGTCTATAAAAATTATTCACCCCAACTAACATTTTTTTTTCCGTGTGGACCAGTTAACTTAAGTAGTGCCCTGCTTACTAGCCTCTGGTTTTGTAGTGTTTACGTAAACATAGTTTCAGCTTAGCTTGCACCAGTACGACATGAGTTACTGGCTAAGATGTTATGAATGTAAGATTTCAATACTTGCTGTACTGGGGTTATTGTTTGTGCAATTTTCAAAACCTCTTTTGACTGATTTTCTATAGTGTCTCTTATAATTAGTCTTTTCATCTGTTCAGAAATCTTTGTCATACCAGCTTATTTCACCATAAGCACTGGAATTCCTATAAAGAAAAAAAAATTGTGGATCACAGTGACAGAATGAGGTTTTACTAAATTTTGTAGAAGACTTTTTAGTATCCACAAAGATCTTGCAATAGTATCAACACCTACTATTTCTTCAACAAAGTTGTGTGAGTGATTAGTGGATAATAGCTATGAATGAGAAATTGTTGAGTCAAGTTCGACTTCCAGTTCAGTTTGTGACATTTACTTATGTACAAATACCCTTGGGAAAGGCATGAATCCATCGCCCTTCCATATATAGGTTAAATAGTAGGACTCTTATCTGGAAAAATCATTATTTTCAACAAAAAAAAAGTTAATGCAATATTCACTCAGAAAAAAAAAATAGTCTTTCAATGAAAAATATAACTTGGCTTTAAATAAGCCACAAGGGGTTGATAAAGTGTAAAAATCAATCCGTCAATGTGACAGAGAAGGAAAAGTTGTCATTTTTAAAGTTTTTCTAATGGTTTTACATTTTTCTTGGAGTTGGGGGGGTGCTAAAAGAGTGTAGAAATTGTTTCTAATGGTCAAGAACATTAGATAAATATAATAAAAAAAACTTTCCCTTGCCTGTTACATTAAATGAAACATATCTAAAAGAAATGTTGCTGCCTACAAATATAATATTCAATTATATATATATATATATATATATATATATACACACACACATATATATATATATATATAATTTTCCAAACACAGTCAGCACAATGTAGCCATGTTCATAGTTAATCTTTTTTTCTAAAGCTGATTAGCACCCTTTTTTTTCTTTCTTTTTTTTTTTAGACATCTTTCATCGCAATGCATTGCAATTATTTATAAAAATTATTATTTATTTTAAAATTTATTATTTAAAAAGAAACCTTCAAAAATAAAATATACTTTTCTAAAACTTAAGGAATATTAATTGATTTAAAGTATAATTAATCTCATTTGAAATAACTATTATTTACTTTAAGTTTAAAATATTGCAGAAATACATTTTTTTAATCATTGTATGCATTTTTTTGGCAAATTTTTGAAGGTACCTAATATATATATTTTTTCTATTAAAATGCGTCGTACCTTATATATATATATATATATATATATATATATATATATATATATTCTATTAAAATGTTTTGTACCTAAAATATATAAATATATATATATATATTCTATTAAAATGTTTTGTACCTAAAATATATATATATATATTTTCTATTAGCATATTTTGTACCTAAAATAAATAAATAAATATATATATATATATTTTCTATTAGTATATTTTGTACCTAAAATAAATATATATATTCTATTAGTATGTTTTGTACCTAAAATATATATATATATGTATATATATTCTATTAGTATGTTTTGTACCTAAAATATATATATATATATATATATATATATTCTATTAGTATATTTTGTACCTATATATATATATATATATATATATATATATATAGTTTAATTAATTCAATTTAGTTTTGTAGTACAGCAAATTTTCTTTATATATATATATATATGTATATATAAATAAAAAGAAAGAACAGTAAGATATAAAATCCGGTGTTCTTATAGATATTTTTATTTTTACACAATAGTGCTCAATGTAAATTTACAGAGCATTAATATTATAAATTAATTGATTTAAAATATGGATTTTTCACTACACAGTGATAACCATTTTTGAAACATGGTTATCACTGTGTCACAAAAAACCCATATTTTAAATCAATTAATTTATAATATATATATGTGTGTGTGTGTGTGTGTACATAGGAAAGAAGTGTAGACCATTTATAATCCTGTTTCTGAAATAGACCGACTAGTCTACTGCTTTCACTTTTTTTAATTTTTTTAATTCCCTTTTCTCATTATATCTGCTCTTGCTTTTGTTTCCTTTTTTCTTTCTTTCTAAATCTCTAGCTATGTCTCATTCAGTTGTTCGATTAATGCAACCCTGCTGGGGCTGCCCATACTACAATAGATATTTAGGGTTAGACCATGAAATAATGTGCAAGTTGCAACTGATAAACGTGCACACTTGTGAGTGATATGTCACTTGTACGCTCAAGATTTAACATTCTTCAGTTTCTCATCCTGTTGTTTACAATTTGCAACTTAACTGGAGCAGCCCATATGACAATAGTTACCCTGGAAAAAGCCCCCAAATTATATACTGCTTTTGTGATCATTAATTTACATGTTCATAAATATAAATAAACATAAATTACTTTCATGGTAATTATTCTGATGAACTTTCTGCCTGTGGTACCTTAACTTCATGAATTTAAGCATGATACCAGATTAGTGGCAAGGTCCCCTCATTTTACAGTTGAAATGGTGAAATGTAACCATAAGTTATATGCTAACAGTTTCTTCTATTGCACTTCTTGTTTGTCGAACTCTCTTTTGGCGCCTTGTTTCTCAGTCAGGTTTGATTTTCAAAAATTTAAATGCAATGTCAATCGTTGTCTTTTTCATTCCTGTTCTTTTTTTGTTATCTCTCTTTAGCATATTTTTTCTCACATTCTCTCACACTTAGTAACTCCTTTCATCTTAGTGGCTTTATTGCCTTGAAATGGTTTTTTTCTCAAATTCTCTCACACTCAGTAACTTCTTGTGTCTTAGTGGCTTTATTGCCTTGAAATTTTTTTTTTTTTAAATGTCTGTTTCTGTTTATTTTTCAGTTGTAATTCTTTACTTTTTAAGACAAAACAAAGTGGAAAAGCTTTTACAGACAATGTGTTTCACCTCCACGTGATAGGCGTCTTCAGGTCAAACTTCAGAATTTTTGAGGATGATATAATGAATAACCTTATCAGATACTACAGCCAGAAAAGCTGTTTTTTGTATTTTTATTAAAGGTGTTAATGTCTGCTGGATTTGAGATTAGCCCAATTTTATAGATCTCGTTTTTTTTCTTTATTAGTTTGTAAACTGCATTGTGTTACTCCTGTTTCTGCATTGATCTGTGATACATGGAGAATTGTGAGATCAGTGCACTTTCAATGTATTTTCTTCTTAGTAAACTCTTTTCTTTTCTGATCAGACTGGTATATTACTTTAGAAATGAGTGAAGTTACAGGTTAAGCCCAGATCAATAAAAGTATTAATGTTAGAAAAAAAACAAAAACAAAAAATTTATTTTATAGTAAAATTTTAATCAGGATTTTAAAAGAATAAAAAAAATCCGCTCATAATGTGAACAAAATTTTATGACAGCTTTCCCAATGTAAATCAGACTCACTCACCTTTCTTTTATCTACCTATCTACCTGTGTTTGTCTGGAAGTGAAATACATGTTCCAATTTCCTCTGATTCTATCTGGCTGTGAACAGTTTGTCGTATCCTAACTGACCACTGGTCAAGGTGCTGTGGTGATACTACTGTTAATTTGATGGCTACAAACGTTAGAGTTTACTCTATATCTACCTTGACCACCACTTTGACTGACATATTACGATTCTACTTATAAATGGTCAATAAACAATACTTTCATCTCTGACCCCCACCCCATTGGATGACCAGTATCCTCTCACTTATTGCCAGTGCTTAGACAATTTCCAAGACCAATGTAGCTATTACTATGACAACCACCGACATCTCTTCTATTTACTGTTATGACTACTACTAATGCCACGGTCACTACTCTGACCTCCACTGCTTCTGTTGGGCAGTGTTTTAACACTGCGTTCCCTACTACTGCTGTCATTAGCATATAAATAATAAAAGTAGTACCTATTGCTTTTTGGCATCAGGTTTTATAAATGCATTTGATTTTATCGTCTAGAGATGTCTGTTGCAAATGGGTACAATGCTGTTAATTCTTAAGTGTTGTCAAAAGATTCATATAAGTATTTCAGAAATTGTTTAATTAAGATAATATTTTAAAATATTATATCAATGTACAGTGTAACCCGGATATAAGAGACCCGGATATAAGAGAGATTTTCTCTGGTCCCAAATTAGAGCCTGTGTTAATGTATATACAGTGCAACCCGGATATAAGAGATATTTTCTCTGGTCCCAAATTAGAGCCTGTGTTAATAAAACAAAATAGACCAAACCCGGATATAAGAGAAACCCTGATATAAGAGACTTCGTCTCCGGTCCCGACAACTCTCTTATATCTGGGTTACACTGTATCTATCTATCTATCTATCTATCTATCTAGTGTGTGTGTACATGTAAAAACAGCCTGTGAGTTCCAACCTTTTTACAAGACACCTGCAATTTAAACATTTTTCTTTGTTTTTATACCAAGGTGATGTGCTAATGAAATGTAGTTTTTCGTTCCCATTAAAACTGCTGATACCATTTTTCAGGTTAATTCAAATAAACACTATTACTTTAATTACTTTTAATTATTACTATTAATTCTTTGGGAGAAAGAGTTTTATTATTTCTCTCTCTTCTTTCTTTTTTATTTCTTTCTATCCCCCCCCCCCATTATTTTTTTTTATTTCACTTTTCTTTCTTCCTATTTTCTTTATTCTTTCTTTCTACATTTATTATGGTGGGGGATGTTACGTATGTGCTTGTTTTTCATTCTTTCATTTTACATTCTTTTTGTTGTCATATTTTTTTTTGCATTCTTTCTTCATTGATTTTTTTTGTTTCTACATATGTGCTACTTTTTCATTCTTTCTTGTTTTTTTCACATTCTTATTTTTTTCATTTTTCTCCATTTTTTTTCATTCTTTCTCCATTTATTTCATTCTTTCTTTTCATTCTCTCTCGATTTTTTTCATTCATTCTTCATTTTTTTCATTCATTCTTCATTTTTTTCATTCTTTCTCCATTAATTTTTCTTCCTTATTTGTCTTATTTTGCTTGTCTAAATTGTTTTCCTTTCTCTGTTTTGTTTTCTTCTTCATTTTCTCTTTCTTTACAACAATATCTAAACTTCTCAGTTAATATTCTTTTAATCATAAAAGAGTTATGGAATTTATTACTTTTTACTAGGTTTATACTCAGCAGTTTCCGACCTCATTGCTACATTAAATTTGTCAAAAACTTCAATTTCAAACTATACATCTTTTTCTCTTTATTTACCATGACACATTGAAAATTAAAATCATAAAAAAATCAGATTAAAAGATCATGTAGCTTCATTTTCCCAAACTCTAATCTGCTTATCCTGAAATTATACTACCTTTCGTCCCATGGAAACTCGTTCCCTAATTTTATAAACAACTAAAACCACAAGTGTAGGACTCTCGGTGACGTTATTCACCTTTTTGCTCCACGGAGAAGCCTTATGGCTATCAAATACTATGAACATTATTAGTTTTGCTCTTATGAGCAAAGGGAAAGCGCAGATTTATTTATGACTTTTTCTTAAATTTTATTTTTTATACTTTCTTGTTTACAGGCGCGGCAAAAATAAATGATTGAAACCAAAAAAATTGATTTATAAATTTTATACCTAGTAAAAATGCTCATCTTATTCTAATGATCCACCACCTGCAGCACATACCGAAAATATTATTTTCTGAAAAATTCAATATTTTATTTTGAAAGTTTGTTTTCGTCGCCTTTCCTGAAAATGAACTGCCATATTTATGCGTCTGTGTTTCAATTCTTCGGGAAGAATCGAAATTCATTTTGGGTGAAATGATTTAAAAAGAAAAAAAAAAGAAAGAAAAATGCAGTGGACATCAGCTGAACGGTTATCTCACTGTTTTATCTTTATTTTACTTATTTCATATTTATTTTTCGGGGAAGGAAATGGTGTGAGATAACTATCTCAAAATTAACGCTTAAAAAAGAAAGAAACAAACAAAAAACAAACAATCCCGAAAAAATAAAAAGTCTGGAATATGCATAATTTTCTGTTTTTAAGTAGCTTATTTTTGAAGCTCTCATAGAATATTATTGTTAATGTTACGATACTCAACGATGTTCAACACTAAACATTTTGAATTAAAAATTTTAAAAAAAATGTTCAGTTTTGATGTTTTATCCTAAATTCAACCCAATGTATTTTTTTTTAGCAATTCAGCTTATTTTAAAATTGTACTTAACTACACTATACAAAAACGAAATTAATTATCGAATGAGAAGATCGTGTTACGCCAGTCTTTAAAAAATGGGGAGAGCTTGCTTATCTATTTAAAAAAAAACAAAAAACAAAAAAAAAAAACAGCATTCTAACTTTTAAAAGTGGCCTCAGTGGGGATCGGGGGTTGCAAACACTGACTACTAAAGCTGGTGACTTATTTACCATTATTTTCTGTTTGGATCTTATTGTCTTTTCCAGAATATGGCATAAGGCTATGAGGCTATATTTTCATTGTGTGGGTGTGCGTGCGTGCTTTTTAACATCTTGAAATTAGATAGGAAAACTCAGAAAGTTTACCAAAGAATCATGGTCAGGCCCGTCGCTAAGTTCTCTCTCTCGTCGTGAAAATATTGTGAACTAATTTTAGTGTGCAAATTTTTCCTTCCCCGACCGACTTAAGGCCAACCCCACCTACTCAAAACACTCTGGCGATGGACCTGACCATAGTATTTAACGCCACGTTCTTTATTGCATTAACAACTACTATTCTCAAAAACACTAGCAATTTAACACTAGATGTAAAAGATTGCAGTTAATTCGGATATGTTAATTACTGTTATTACTTGGTATCGCCAAATTTAAGTTTAAAAAAAACTTAAAATATATAAAAAAAAAAACACATTTAAAATAATTTTTAAAATGCCTCGTTTTTATTTTTTTTAATTTTATTTCAACAATAATAGCCTCAAAAGCCAATCCTTATGAAAATAAAAATTAATTTCCCTATAAATGTTTTGAACATTTTTAGTCTTTTTATACATGTTTTATTATTACTAAATTACTAGTTTAGACCTAGTTACCATATTCATAAATTTAACTTACGTATTTCACTTAAACTAAAAAAACACTATTTTTAACTACTCTGGGCACTCCACTAAATCTGATCTTGTGTCAAACAAAAATACGACCATATGAGCTACCATTTTTCACTCACTTACTGTTAGTGCTACCATTACATTTTTTTTTTAGCTATTGCTTCAAATCAGCGATTTTTATTTGATTTTGTAAGTCAAAGTTATACAATTTATATTTAGACCTTAATTTCAGTCGTCATAAAGACGCAGCAAATATAATTAACAATAACATACCTTATGGTGGGCATTTGCTATATTACTTACCAAACTCAGTTATTGCTGAGTTCCCCGTGATTACACCAAACGAAGATGAGCCTCGCTAAATACTACTTTTGTGTTTAGAAATCTTTTATTTGTACATCTGGTAATTTTATTTTAGTAATAAATAAATAAATAAATAAATCAATAGCCAAGCCAAAAATTAACCAGAACACATGACAGATGTTATTTTAATTTTCTATCGAAATTTGTTTGTTCGCTCATGCGAAAAAATTTAAGTTATCAAAAACAGACGTCTTTCCATCACTTTTTGTTTTTAAACGTAAAATTAGATAAATGTATTATCGAGAAAATTATCTCTTGTGTCGGATGTAAATAGGATTAAAAAAAAGTTAATTTGAGGTTTCATTTTTGGTTATTTGACGCGTCTGTAAAATTATCGAACTTTCTTGATTTCGCTTAAGGTTTACAAGTTTATTGTAACTATCTCTACTTTCACAATTATTACTAATTCTACAGTAACTACAAAGAACTATCCTAACTAATATTACAAAAAGTCCAACTACTTCTGCCGACGACACTACTACGACTGCTAATTCAACGCTTCATCACTATTTTGAATTGAATACCACGACTAAACTTTCCACGATTATCAACCATTCTTCCAAATTAGTGTGCTACTATTCTTCATTCTCACAGTAAAAATTACAATTATTACATTATCGTTTCTAATAGTTACTAAGTATTTGTTAAAAACTAAGTAACATTAGTAGAACTTCCTTTTTTTTGTACAATGTATGCAAGCTAGTTTCACGAGAGAGAGAGAGAGATCGTTTTTATAAAAAGTGCTCAGTAATCTTGGTCTTGTGTCAGAATGAATTTCATTTTAAAATGCTTTTTTTCCCTGTTTTCTTCAAAATAATAATAATGTGAATTCAGAATTTCAGCTTCTTACTTCATAGATTTTTTTTTGTTTTCTTTTTTCATTGTGACAAGTGATGGTCGGTCTTCAAGCTCAGGTAAAAAACCGGGATTTTTATTGCATGCAATTAAAAAACTAAGACCCGCATATACGTTGTCACTTTTAATTTGACTTCGATGCCGGAGTTCGGATTCTTCAAACAAAATTCAGATTGTTAATTTGTTATAAACACGATCAGGTTTTAAAGAAAATCACTTTTAAAGGTAAATTTAGGACGCCACTATTGAATCTTTCATGGTAAAGTCAAGGGAAAATAAAATTACTCAGGAACAGGACCGGTGCGTACTACCCCGAACCCCGACTGGCGGTTCAAACCTGATTGGGGGGACCCAGGCAGTGCTTTATGAACTCGCAATCTTATCAACTTTTGTTTTTTTAAACTTATGTTACAAATTAAACTAAACACAACTGAATAGTATTGATTAATTTAAATTAAATAAACTTAACTTAAAGGATGAAAAAAAAAAAAAAATTTTTGCGGGTTTTGACATTGGGGTCTTTTTGTTTTTGTTCTACTATTTTTATCCATGATGTTGATTGTTGAATGTGCTATTCAACTTTAAAATAAATAAAACAATTGTCAAGTTGATGTTAAAAAGTACCCCAAAATATTAATTTATTTATGGAATGATCTCTGACATGTCTTTAATTTGTTTTTTTATTTTTTTTAGATATTGTATTAATTTTTCACTTATATTGCATTATTGTACGTGGGTTACAATATGAAATTAGTATTTTATACTACCTTATGAAAATTGAGGTGTACTAGAATGGGGGGGTCGTATCATAGTTTTTGGGGAGAAGGGGGCTGGAGACCCTTGCACCGGCACTGCTAAGGAGCATGCTTAAGTAATGAAGAAGTGGTTTACCGCTACTTAGTGAAAGCCTCTACCTACCACTAGCGTGAAAAGTTAACAGAAAATAAACAACAAAATTATAACAATGATGATGAACCTGAGCCACTACTAGAAGATCAAGCAGAAAGAATACTGCGGAGGGTGCTGGAATGAATTTCCAGTGAAAAATCACCAGATACGACCATTGTAGGAGGAAAAAGTGAAGGACTTCTAGATAAATAAATGAACCATGGGGAGGTGAGTCGTGCTTATTTTGAGTCGCTTGGAATGGTCCCAAAATAAGCCCAGTAAGGTTTTTGAATATCTGGAGATCTGAAGAAGTCTCGAAACAATTCAGACGACAGGACTATTACTACTACTACTACTACTACTACTACTACCACTGAGAACGGTTAGAATACTGAGGAAAGTGCTGGAGTATCTAGGAAAACGTCTCCAATGATAACTACCAGATACCTGGTGTGGATATGCACCATAATAAAACATAATAATAATAATAATCAGTAATAGCAAGTGGGGTGGGGGTGGGACAAAAAAAAGGACTTGCTGGCACTTCAGTGAAATTCACCCGATACGACTTCTGTGTAAACTCAAACTCATATCAATTTAAAAAAATGAAATGAATGATATTGTTAAAAATGTTTAGTTCTCTTTCTGATTTTGTGGTTGAGCTCTCTTAGTTTTTTTACTTTCTTTTTTTTTTTCTACCTAAGGCTATTATCATCAGTTAACTTGGAAAGGGACTGCTTCAACGCAGTTATATGATGGTCTGGTCAGCAATAGCTACCCGAACCGACGTTCTTTGATGTTGGCCAGTCGCAATACAACTGGATACTACACAACAGTGTGGACTGGACAACTAAAGCTAATAAATAAAACAAAATGCCTGATTAAATAAGGATGAAAGCAATAAATAATAATAAGCTCAAACGGGTGATTTGAAATACGTTTTGCTTTTAAGATCACACTTGCACAGGCACATTCACCTAGATAAGCTTTATAAAAACGAAAAACACAAGCAGACATGAGGATTTGTTTTAGAAATTAAATAAATTATTATTTTTTATATTTCGTTTTAGCTTGATTGTTTTAATTTTTTTTAATTAGGTAAGATTTTTCTCAAACACCAATTTCTGACAGCGTTTCTTCATCCCTGTCGTACACTACACAGTAAGTAAAAGTTATTTATTTTTTAAGAATTCCAAGTTCTGTAAGTTAAGAGGAAAAAAAACTCAAACCGACATTAAGATATCGACAAACAATGTACTCACTGCTGTGTGTAATAAATAATGATGATGATAATGATACGGACTGTCAAGAAAGATGTTTCAGTTTTTATCTTAATATAAAAAAAAACGTGAAAAACAATAATCGACACGCTATCCACTTAATAAAGATGAAGAGATAAACTAAACAGATTAAAAAAAATACCTGCATCCTTAAAATTTGAAAGAGTTGTCGATTCGGCATAGGCAAAAGAAAGGCGGGGTAAAACGGGTCGTGCTTTAAAAAAATAATTGAAAGAAAAGAAAAAAAAAATCGGGGTGAGGGGAAAAAATAAAATAATAACTAAATACTTTTTTTCCCCCCAAAGATCGGGTGGGGGGCTCTTGTGTCGCCTTGGTGATGGGAACGATATGAAAACAGTTGTGTGTGGTGTCAACAAAATCTATTTATGATGCAGTTGAGTAAACATTAACTGAGTCATCTTCTCCTCTTGCTGTGGTGTAGAAGTGGACGTTTTAGTCTAGTCGGGCATTTTCTGTAAATAAAACTGTAGGCTTTAGACGATTGAATCGAGCTTCTCTCTCTCTCTCTCCCTTTCTTGTGTACCTTTGTCAATGTATTTTCTCTCTCCCTCTCTTCCTGGTGTTCTCTGTTGCTTTCTTTTTTTTGTCTTCCTCCTCGTGTGATAAGCAGACCCCCATTGCCTGTTTGTCTGTCTCTGGCTAGCACAGCTAGCTGGCTGGCTTAGTGGAAGGATGATGGTGACTAGCCAAGCTTTTCTTTTTCTTTTTTTTCCTTCTCACTTTCCTCGTCTTCCTTCCTTCCTTGTTGATTTAATTTCTACCACTTGGAAGTAACCATTAATTGTCCGTCAGTCCAACTGATTTTTATTTTATATATTTCCCTTCGGGTCTTCCTTACGTACCAACAAGACAACATTCGGACAGGTTGTATATATATATTTTTTTACTTTTTCTTTGATAGCTACATTTAAAAAAAAAAAAGATAGATATTCTTTGCTTTTTAGTTTCTATCACTTCTTAAATTAATTAATCTTTTTATTTTTAATTATTATTTTTTTAAAATTCTGTGCACTCTGTTTATTTTTGTAATATGTTACTTTTTTACGTTTAGTCCAACAAAAAAGCAATAATTTTAGAAAAAAAAAATTTTGCGTATATTTGAAAAAAAAAAAAATACTTACAGACGCGTGTCTAGACCTACCCTCACTTTTTTTTTACGTGTGTCCCGGTCGGATATGTGTGGTCGCTATCAGTAAATGTGTAAGGCACTTGTTTGGTAGTTACTTATTTAGTTATGGTTGGTTATTAATTGTAGGTAGAATTTAGTTAGACATACGAGTTGTATTTTCTATCATGCTATCACGCATTAGTTAGGTTATTTAAATTAATTAATATGGTTCAATATTATAATATTTCAAGATAATGCCTTCCCTTTCCTTTATGCGAAAAAAGACGAAGTTAATCGTGATTAGAGTGCGTGTGTGTGCTTGTGTTTACTTTAAGAAGACAGTTACGTGACTAGAAGAACGATTTGTAGGAAATACTTGTAATAATGTATAACTGTATTTTATAAGTATGCAAATGTCTCGAGTTTACGGAAAGACTGGACGCCTGTGAACTGATACAAAAAAAAGTAAGTTTACTTCAAATTAAAAAAAAAGTGAGTTTTTTCTTTACCAAAACAGACAGGTGCGTATATATTTTCTCTTGATTTTGACTACGTATGCATATCTTAAGAAGGTTTTTCTAATTTTCTGTATAAAGCATAAATAACTGTATTTACAAATGAAGTGTCTTTATTACACACCGTTTTTGTTCAAGATTTATTTAAACAAGAAACGGAAACAACTCTAGAATAAAAAAAAAAGTGTGATAGACGTTTTTGTTTTGTCTGTAACAGTAGTAATTGTAATGTTGGTGTTGACTAGACTTGCAATAGTGTTAAATGTGTACGCACGCGTGTACACACACATTTTTTAATACTAACACACATGTACACAGAAATAGTTGTACACTATGAGTAAGAAGTACACGTGTATCTGAGGTTTACGTTTGTTCTTTTTTGTGTGCATTTCAGTATGCAAATTGTAAATGCGTGTGTGTAGTATACTAGTGTCGACTGTCATCATATGTCTGTACGTTTTTTATACATATGTGGATGTATGTATGTGTACACACTGAGTTGTATATGTGACACTCAGCTTAAGGCTTTTTTTTTACTTGGTTATGTGTGTCTTTTTCTCGGTTTTCTGTCGTTTGTTTAGTTAGTAGTACTTATCGTGTGTGTATACAAAATGTACACGTGTGTTGTGTATTCGGTGTGACCCAGCCATGTGGAATTGGTACTTCATGTGTACGATCTTTAGCTTCTTGCTTTAGAATGTTAGACTTTGTTGTGTGTGTGTTGGGTAAAAAAAAGAAAAAAAAAGGCAAGAACAAATTATACGATTTTCTCTCGTCTTTTGTTTTTCATTTCATCATAAAAAGCTGTTTTAAAAGGCGTACACGTATGTTTTAAGTTTTCTGATTTACTGTTTATATGGATTCAGTTGTTCATGAGCACATTGATTGATCCTTTGAAACCATGAAGAAATAGGAATTTAAAACAAATGCATTCAGTTCAATATTAGTAGCCAGGTAGATGTGAAAAAGACTTAGAGACGGTATGTATGAATATGGATAAACTTATAGATGAATAGGCTGATAAAATTTATTTATAATCGGCATAAAGCACTTATTTTTATCACTTTTCTTATTAATTTTAAAAATAAGATCTGCCAAGAAAGATGATTGAAATGTTTTAAGTACCTGGACGCAAATTTACTGTGGATGATCTAGCTATCAAAACACTTTCTATACACTTTCACCTTAGTATTGCTTTCTGCATTTTCATTAGGGCAGCATTTTTTAAACCGAAAAATTTAAAATTCCAGCGTTCCAACATCTTCAGCGTTTACTCTGTCGGTGCCTATCTATCTATCTATCTATCTCTACCTTCCTCTCTAAGAAGCCTGTTCAAATATATAGTGATGAACAGACAGATCATAGATACATAGACCTAGAGAGGTAGATAGAGAAATGAACAAGTTCAGATAGATGTCATATGAAGTTGTAAGTTAAAAAAAAAAGTAGAATTATGATAGGTAATGACAGATACAAACCGTGACATGATCAGGCCTACATAGATAGGTGGAACAAAACAAAACAAAAAAAAAATCGGGATGTAGACTGAAAACGTGTTCTATAAAGATAGATTTGTTTGCTTAAATTGAAAGTCCACGAGATAGAAACAGATTTGAAATGTCCGCCCTAAAAATTAAGAAACTGAAAAACGGTTGATGTGAAAAAAGAAATTCTCAGGATGGTGCCAAGATTTTTAGCCTCGCTGTAGTGTAATGTGCGTGTGTGTTTTGTTTACTTAGATATATAAACAGTACGAGTACACTGTACACAGTACAGACCGGCTACTCGATGTTCATAGTAGTTCCATTTAAGAAAAAAGAAAGAAAGAAATGAAATGAGAAAAAGGAAAAATAGTAAATACCATATTTTTGTCAGCTCTGAAGAAGAACGGAAATTGTAAAATCTGATTTTGTAGAAACGGTCAAAGGTCAGCACTTATTTTTTTATTTTATCTAAATTATTTCCTAAAATCGACTTTTCAGGTAATTTTTACATTATTATTCTATTCTTCCATACACGTACAAATAAGAAAGAGTGAGACTTCCTTTGTTGGTTATAATTCTTATTTTAAGTTTTTTCTTTGTTGTATATTGTTAGTTACGTCTCGCTGTGAACGTTTGTCAGTTAACTTACAACTGGTTCTGCCTTCTTTTTTTTCTGAATGGGGAATCTACCTATTAAACTTTTTCCCCCCTCGTGACTTGATCTCTTTCTTTCCTTCTTTCTCTATCTTCCTCTATTTCCCGTGTCATCAGCTGATCAGGCAAAGTTCACAGACACGTACACACAGACACACACACACACAACTATTTTCTTCGCCCTACCACACGTTAGTTACTGACAATAACTTTGTTCTGAAAAATCAGGTTTGGCTATTATACACTTGTTTAACTTCAAACATTATTAAAGTAACGTTAAAATGCAGAACATTATTTTCATGACATCATGTGCTGTGAATGAGCATCTGACCATTTTTTTTTTTAGTAAGTTGATCTTTAAAAACTAAAAGAAAAGAGTAGAGAGTAGTTTTCTATTCACGACCGTTTTCTTATCTATTCACTCAGAAATCATAAAGTAAAAGTTAGCGAAATAATATGGTATATTTATCTAATTTTTTTTTTATCTAACATAAAAAGTATTCGTAGTAACTGGTAACATTTCGTAAGATCTTGTTCGTTTGTTTGAATTTCATACATTTTTTCATTTTTAAAAAAAGTTTTTTTTGGTCATGTTGATTGTTTGAATTGTTTTCTAGGACTATTATTATTAATAATTATTTATTTTATTCGACCAAACAAAGAACCATTTTTCGTTTTGTTAGCGAATTTAAATTTAAGGGAAAAAAATGATGATTTATTTGAATAGAAAAGACAAAAGGTGGAGAATGTAGTAACTCGTGTAGTGATACAGTTCTCTCTATCATTCAATAATTCAATCCTTACCTTCTGTTAAAAAAAATAAAAATAAATTAAAAAAAAAGATGTAAAAAGGATGAAAGTTTGTTTTTTTTTTTTGCTTGTTTTAAGTACGCATACTGAACCGGAATTACCCTCTTAAAATAGGATTGAAAAAGGGAAATTATTTTTCGGGGTCTAAATAGCTTCGCCTTACAATTATGTCCTTAATTAGTGGTCATATGTTTTAGCAATTTGTATTTTATACTGCGTACTCAGGTGGGTCGTATTTTCATATCATTTATTTATTTTTATTTGTACTGTGTTGTTCGGTCACTCTTCCTTTCACGGTTCCTATTAAATGCAAAAAAGAAAAATATTTTCTTGATATAACACGCAGTAACATACACACACAGATGCGCGTGCACTCGCTTAATTGAATTTCCGTATTTTAAAAAAATGTTAGTTTCTTTCTTGGGAGGTCATTTATTGCCGAAAATTCAAATTTTTGTTACATTTCATTTTTAACTGTAGCTTTTCAATGTAAATATATTTCAAGTTAACACAAGTCATTCTTTCGTATCTTTGAAGTGTCACAAAAAAGTTTTACGAAAATAGAAATAATGATTTATTTTAATTAAATTTTTGGTTTTCTACTCATGGGTATCATAATGAATGCCATGTTTTACTGACCAAAAAGGCATGATCATCCATACAATGCCACTTGATTCAGCCACAACTTTAAAAAAAGGAAAGTTTCTCTTCTTCATTCATACAAAAATTTCGCATATACCATAAGGAGTGGTGTACATTCTTTTTATTTGATTTTATTTATAGTTAAAAAGCATTTTTGCTTTTAACGCAATCAAAAGCAATGATTAAGTTCAGGAAGACTTTCAATTTCGAAATAATCGTATGAAGCCCATATTATTTTTTGTATTTCTTACTAAAATAGTTATCTTTTTGATTTGTTGACAATTTCAGTTATTATGTGTAAGATAACTGATTTGGTAACATTTTCGTTTTTCTTGAAGGGTTAAGTAAGAAATGTAGGAAAAACAGCGAAAACTTATTAAAATAAGTTAACTTTAACAACTCCTGGTAACTTGGCATTTTGTTTGAAGACATATTTGCATAAAAAAATGGATTTCTTAATCGATAATTTCGATTTTCAAATTTTGTCTCCTTTTTCATATGGGTTATTATTGCCGTATAAAATATAAATAAATAAATATTTTAAAACCTGCTTCTGTTTTATTTACGTTGTAAACGACGATTAGAAAATTTGAGTATAGAGAAACAAAAAAAAGAATCAAAATAGGGAAGTTTTTTTTGTCTCTTTTTCTTTTTAATAAATTTTCGATCAAGTAATTTATAAAATCGATATATGTACCGCATATGGTCAGAAGAATATTGTATGTAAAAAAAAATGAAAAGGTTTTTGAAAACAAACCTATAAAAAAGGAAAAAAAAATACTGTTGAATGTTGATATTTGAACACCTTGCCTTGAGTTGAACCCCTGAAATTTTTTCTCTTCATGCACAATAATACAACAAAAGCTGAAATAGATGTGGGAGGGGTCGGATGATTGTTTCTTTGCTTTAAATCTCCCCAGTTTGGACGATTCGTTCGTCTTGGAAATCGGCAATTTAAAAAAAATGCTCTAATAGTGGCCATTAGTTCCAGTAGTAAATATACTCAACTCAGCTATCTTAGACACGTGGCAGGTCATTTTAATTCAACTTTTTAGGCTTTTGTTACAAGGTCACAAATGTGGGGAAGCACCCCGTGAGGATTGAACTCAAAGCTGTGAATCTATCTTCCTTCTTTTTAATCACTGTTTCAACAAAATTTTATTTTAGTATGGCACAGGGTCAGCATTAGGGCACTCAAGATCGAACTCACTGGTCTTCTTAGACGAGCTTGTTAATGCTAGTTAACGATATTTACGAAGTTTAGACAATTCTGGTATAAAGGTTGCTAGCTGTAGGGAACTCGGTAATGATCAAACACATTGAGTGATTATTAGCGAAGATAGTTTATGAAACACTGCTTCGTGGCGAGATTATATTTAAAATATTCTGCCTGTACGGGTGTACCTGGTTTGACATGTTTAGGTGAAATAACCGTATTTCCTGGTCGGGTGCAAGGGTGTAACTCGCATGTGTGTGTACTGTAGTTCGTTCATTCATTCATTCATTCATTCATTTGTTTGACTGAAGTTGTTAAGTCGAAATCGAAAATCAAGATGAAGAGAAAAAGGAAGTCGGGCAACGGGGGCAGAAATTTTTTTTCCTTCATATAAAACAGGAAGAAGGATTACGTTATTTTTCATGGGAAATCGGGTTTGATTTGTTATTTACTCAAGCCCACAATTATTCTTTTATCTGACACTTAAATTTTTTCTCTTCATTTTTTTGTCTTGGTTCTATTGAAGCTTTTTTGTTCCCCACTTTTTTCTGTCTTCAATATACTTGTAATAATTTTCTTCTATTTTTTTGTTCATTTTCATCTATCTCCGTCTGTTCCTATCTTTGTTTCTGTAACTTTAATCAATCAATACATACTTTGTTTCTATCTGTAATTTATTATTTTGTCTATCTCTATCTATTTATCTATCTATCTATCTATCTCTATCTATCTATCTGTATCTATCTATCTATCTCTATCTATCTATCTGTATCTATCTATCTATCTCTATCTATCTATCTATCTATCTATCTATCTATATCTATCTCATTCTGATCTTTATCTATCTATTTGTATCTATTTATCTATCTATTTGTATCTATCTATTTCTATCTATCTATCTATTTGTATCTGTCTATTTGTATCTATCTGTATTTATCTATCTATCTGTATCTATTTGTATCTATCTATTTGTATCTATCTATTTGTATCTATTTCTATCTATCTATTTGTATCTATCTATTTCTATCTATCTATTTGTATCTATCTATTTGTATCTATCTATCTATCTATCTATTTGTATCTATCTATCTATCTATCTATTTGTATCTATCTATCTATATCTATCTATCTATGTTTTCGTAACTGTCTTTGTATATTTGTTTGTGTATTTCTACTTATTTACCTATCTATATTTGTTTTTACAGTTTTTGTCTGTCTTTGTTTCTATCTATCAGGAAGGAAGGAATGATCCTTCTTTTAAAAATGTATATTCAATTGTTATTGGTATTTGACTTTTTCCTTGCTTACTGCCTATCCTTTACTCTTTTTCCCCGCCCCTTCATCCCTTTGTAACCCTGCTCCTTCATAAGAGTAAGACATCTTTTTGTATTACGTTCTACACAGTCATTCAGTACTGGTTCGCCTTTTTTTTTCTCCACTCTTCCCCCACAATCTTGATTTGTTTTCTCATTTTTCTTCTTCTGTTGTCTTGTATTTTCTCGTCTCTTTCTGCTTTTCTTTTCTTCATTTCCGTCAGTAAGGAAACCTAATCCAAATATCGCTATGATCCCTGGTACAGTTGTCAGAGGGAGTAAAACGGCGGAATGGTAGAATATGTAAACAACATATTATGACTGAGGTACCTTACACTTCTGCCTATTTCGAATGTTTTTGTCTACGGTTGTATATGTTCAGTTCAGAGATAGAGAAATAAATTCTTGTTATGTGCGCCAATGCCCTTGCTCGCTTGATACATCTTTCTGTTTTTGTAAAAGTGTTAAAATAGTTTTTTAGTTTATTTATTCGGGAGTTTCGCATTTCATTTTCTAACACACGTACAAAGAAAAGAAAAGAACTGTCTTTTCTCAATAAAAATAGAACAAAACTTTGTTTTCACTACCTGTAAAGACTTTTTTCTCAAAGAAAGAATCAAAATACCGTCCTTCATTCAAATCAATTTGAATTTAAAAGATATTTCCATGTAGAAATAGTTCACTACTCCATTTCTCCTGGAAAATAAATGAAGAGACAGTCATATATAGTCATCATACTACGGAAAAATTACAATTTCAAAAGTTTTAAAATTGCAAAAACAGCATCTGATTTTTGTGCGCCTGAATAAAAAATATCTGACTTTCTCTCGCTGTCTTTTCATATCTATCACGTTCTCCTTTTTCACATGTTTCCATGCCTCTCTCCTTTTTCACATGTTTCCATGTCTATCTCCTTTTTCACATGTTTCCATGTCTATCTCCTTTTTCACATGTTTCCATGCCTATCTCCTTTTTCACATGTTTCCATGCCTATCTCCTTTTTCACATGTTTCCATGCCTATCTCCTTTTTCACATGTTTCCATGCCTATCTCCTTTTTCACATGTTTCCATGCCTATCTCCTTTTTCACATGTTTCCATGTCTATCTCCTTTTTCACATGTTTCCATGTCTATCTCCTTTTTCACATGTTTCCATGTCTATCTCCTTTTTCACATGTTTCCATGTCTATCTCCTTTTTCACATGTTTCCATGTCTATCTCCTTTTTCACATGTTTCCATGTCTATCTCCTTTTTCACATGTTTCCATGTCTATCTCCTTTTTCACATGTTTCCATGTCTATCTCCTTTTTCACATGTTTCCATGTCTATCTCCTTTTTCACATGTTTCCATGTCTATCTCCTTTTTCACATGTTTCCATGTCTATCTCCTTTTTCACATGTTTCCATGTCTATCTCCTTTTTCACATGTTTCCATGTCTATCTCCTTTTTCACATGTTTCCATGTCTATCTCCTTTTTCACATGTTTCCATGTCTATCTCCTTTTTCACATGTTTCCATGTCTATCTCCTTTTTCACATGTTTCCATGTCTATCTCCTTTTTCACATGTTTCCATGTCTATCTCCTTTTTCACATGTTTCCATGTCTATCTCCTTTTTCACATGTTTCCATGTCTATCTCCTTTTTCACATGTTTCCATGTCTATCTCCTTTTTCACATGTTTCCATGTCTATCTCCTTTTTCACATGTTTCCATGTCTATCTCCTTTTTCACATGTTCATATGTATCTAAAATAAGTAGATAAAAAAACTGTCAGGATTTTAATTTTATTTATAATATACTGTAACAAACATTCATCTAAAAAAAAAACTGAAAAAGGGAGGTTATTTCAGTTTCAAAATTTATTGTCACTCTTCTTTTTTTTTCGGTATGCGATCGGATATACGATATATATCGTATCCTATTTCTTAATTAATTTAATTCTAAATTAAATCAAAATCGCGTTGCACTTTGTATTCACTTGCTTCGTTGGGAAATGTTTACTTTAAGTCAGAGACTTAAAAGGAGAACACTGTTAGTGTTACTGTTAAAGAGTCACACGAGATAAGAAGTTGTGGAGAGCCATGATCACCTATGTCCTGAAGGGTCCCGGTATATAGAATATTCTTTATAATTCTTTTCCTTGAATTATTTCGGTGAAAGTGAATAAGAGAAAAGATTTGATTTTGTTTCAAATTGTCTTCAGTTGGTAGGCGAAACGTGTAAAGAAAGAAGCATCACTGACCCGGCAATGAGGAATATAGAATTTTAAATTTTCTCTGTTGGTTACAGTTTTAATTAATCTCGATTATTTGGTGTTTTTTGTCGTTACTATCTTATTATTTTTTTTTTTTTTTTAACAATAACCTTAATTCGGGGAAGGAAACTCACAAACACGTGTGTATTTCCACCCGACTACTTTTTCTTTTTTCTTTAATAATACTAACCTGGCACATGTCGGGGAAGTTAAAAAAAAAAAAATAACCCAAACCCCAGGGAGCCTTTCACCAGGCAGTATCTCTCCTTCGGGAGGTGGGGCTGGGTTTATTGCTCGGCGCCTGAGGCGTCCCCAAAAGAGGGGTACCAAAGGGGCTCGAGCTATTTTCCATGGTATTTGCAGTGTTAAACACACTTTCACCTCGACCTTATGTCACATTCGGTAGCGACGTGGGCGCGCTGAAAAAGAAATTAATACTTTTTTTTAGTTTTATTTTATTGGGATTCAAAAAACTTTTTTTTAAATGAGTTTATAAAGTTCCCTTTAAAATGTTGGCTGATGACTTTTTAGTTTTTTAATTGTTCTTTGTTTTGTTTTGTGCTTTTTAATTTTAAATTTATTTGTTTATTTTTGTCATTTTGTACAAAATTCCTTTAGGAATTCACTCATGCGCAGTCAAAGAAAAAATGCGTTGGTAAAATTGTCACAGACGCCCAAACACGTTGGTACCGAGAAAGATTCGGACGGTTTTTACAGAGAAATCAGGCATAATCACATATCAATCCAAACTACTTACACACCTGCGTTGCCGTGTAAGGTTTTTCACAAGGATTTATTTATTTTTTTATCTACGAGTTTCTATCTCAAACTATCTTTCATTCAATATTCTATATACTTTGACTACTCAGTTTATCTATCTGTCTACCTCTATCATCTCTCGGGGAATACCAATACACGTTTTAGCTTTTTTCGGATTTTTTAAACAATTATTTATTTTGTTTTCTTTAGTTTTTACTTTTTTGTCAACCAGTTTTTTGTCGTCTTTGCTTTGAGATTCTATTTTTTCCTTTCTTTGTTTCTTTAATGTCCCAGTCGATAATATTTCAAAGTACCAATTGTTAAGAGCAGTTAATTAATAATTCAATGCTCCTAATAAGGAATAAATGTCCAACAACAACAACGCCTCTCTTGTAATAATCGTACGATAATTCCCTTTGGGAGGGGGGGGGTTGCTACAATTTCAGTTCCTTCTTTTCCGAACATAAAGTGTCCTTTCAGCTTAAACGCTTTCCTTTCTAAATTTTAGTTTAACAACATTTATTTTTAAGTTTTGGTCCTATTTTGAAAGTGTTCAATTAACTTTCAGGTAAGTGCCACAGTTGTTAAGTAGAGAAAAGAAGTAGACACTTTGAGAACTTTTAAATTTACGTTGAAAGCATAAAAAGATCTTCCGTCGCCTTGATTATGAAACTGCGAAAATATTTTAAAGAACGGTTCGGGTTACGCATACGTCTTTTTGTGAGGATTTGCTTCTTATTCAATTTCTAAGTGTTTGAAATTTAAAATAAGGTAAAAAAATATTAAATAATATTTATTATTTATTACTTTGTTTTCCTGTTTTTTTTTTGTCATTCCACCTTTGTTTTTGCTTAAGTTTTTAAGTTATTTTCTTTTGCGTAAAAATAATTTTTTCATACAACTTTTTCGTTCTTTCTTTTTTCCTTCCGCATCTATCTGTCCTAACGGCTAAAATTTCTGAATTATGTTGAATCTTTTGGCTAAAAAAAAAAGAAAGAATATTGTGTGAAAAAAAATGCGTATCCTGCTTGATAATTCAACTTCAGATTTTATTTTTAAAAAATAAAAATAAAAAGGTGGGGGTCCATCCTATCCCTCTATTTTGCGACAAGCACACTTGATCGGAAAATTATAGTCAAAATAACTATATTGTGAGACAAAAAACATTTTTCGTCGTTACCATGTTGGAAATATTATTACGTCGTAACTCTACGATTGTCATCAAAAGAGCCACACAGATATTGATTTGCTACTAAAGACAGTCACTCCTTACAACAACAAAAAATAAAAAAATAATTTACTTGGGACAAGATCGGTTTCAATTTTAAAGACGTGAGAATAATACGTGTACGTCTTTTCTGCCTGTCTGTTTTTTTCCCACAGAAAAGAAAACGAAAAGAAAAGTTTCTTTCTTTCTGCTATGTGTTCCTCTATTTTTGGTTTTACGTCCTAAGACAAGTCCAAGTCCCTTTTGGCAAAAAAAAAAAAAAAATTCCGTTCTTAGTACTCTGGTCCTCTCTCATAGTGGTGACGGTAATGAATGATAAAATTACTGAAGCACTCGGCGTGTGCCAACACTTAAAACGCCAATAACTTCCGCAAGTGCCCGCTAGAATTAAGGGAACAACTTCTTCAGATCTCTGAGACATTTCACTCGTTGCCGACATTAACGCCCTCTCAACATAATTGTTTGCTTTTAGTTTAAAAACATGATTTTTTTTTTTTTATTCGACTTTAAACTCTAAATCCGATCACCCGAAAGAGATTTTTTTTTTCTCCTTTTTAACAAACCATTACCAAACCATTATTGGTTGAACAAACTCACTTAAAAAAAACGTCGTTGTATGAATGGGATTTTTTTTTTCTTAAGAGGTTTTTTTAGGAGAATTTATTTTAAAAATGAAAGTTGTTCACTCCACAGTTCGTTCACATTAACTCGGTTAGTGTTACTCTGTGTTGTGAACCTGTTCAGTTCAAGTGTGGAGAAACTTAAATGCTGTAGCAGTCACATGTTTGAAGGAAATATATTTAGCTTTTATATGAGAACTAATATCTATCTATCATTAAAGGATTTCTATCTCATGCAAAACGTTTGATTTGGAATCGAGAAATGTTAATTAAAAATGTTACATTCAACAACACTTGTGTGTGTGAGAGAGAGAGAAATGTGTACTTAACCAGCAAGAATGCATCCAAGAAAGTTTTGTTAAATTCAGCTGATAAGGTCTATTTAATTTTTTTTTATTATATTTTTCCAATTTTCAAATGAGATTTGTTATACTGGGATTATTAAAAATTAAAATTATGAATAAACTGTTCAAATTTCATGCTTTTTTTTTCTTGAAAGTTCATGTTTTTTCCTTGTTTTGTTCAAGTAGTTTCAACTATCTCGGTCATGATCAAGAACTGGATGTTGTCACTATGGTAACCAGTATTTTCTAAATAAATCCTGGCATTGATTCAGAGTGGCATCATACAAAAAAAAAACGTTTATAGGAATGTCTACTGGTGTTCACTGCGGTGTTTTCCTATAAAAATACTGAAGCATACAATGTGTTTTATTTTTTATGCACTCTCAGGAGTCACAGTTTTCGATACCAGACTTGGTTTGCAGACCCAGGGATAATTTATAACTGATCTGTCTATATTTCTGAGATGAGGTATTATAACTATTTACACCATTTACATTGTTTGGACTATTGTCCACATCTTTGCTGTCACATTCACAACGTTTCAGCTGTTATATGCTCCGCCCTTCTTCAGAATCTGTTTATATTTCTGAGATGAGGTATTATAACTATTTACACTATTTACATTGTTAGGACTGCTGTCCATTTCTTTATCGCCATATTCACCTTCAGCATCTGTCTCTATTTCTCAGCTGAAGTATTAACTATTTACACTATTTACATTGTTTGGACTATTATTCTCATCTTTATTGCCATATTTACGTTTTACCCGTCTGACTTTGTTCAGGTGATATATGTTGGAGTTTCAAAGCGAATCCTTTATTTAGTCCACGAGAGTAGATTGTTCTATTTCCATGTGCCATGCCTTTTTGGATATCTCAGTATCAATTAATTCCTTTTAGTAATTCCCCTCTCCAAGTTTTTATTTTCTCTGCTGTGGCCAAGTATTGAACTCACAACTCTTCGTGTCAAGTCATTTTTTTGATTACTCAACCAGTGCTTTTCCATTGGTCTGTGTGTCTCCAAATGTAGCCCAATGGATAAACGGTTTAGTTTGAAATTCCAGTGTATATCACCCGAAGAAGGCTGGAGTGTATAACAGCTGAAATGTCATGAATATGGCAATAAAGATGAGGACAGCAGTCCGAACAATGTAAATTCTATATTTCCAGATTTGAATGCTAGACTTAGAAGTTAACAAGCAAATTACATATGCACAACACCAGCCCCCTGCTGCTTGAACAGCACGTAAAATCAACTTGTAAATATTAAGTTAGTGCACAAATAGACATTGACCGTAAGTGAAGGGCCAAGGATTGAAACTTTGATTCGAGGCAGAGCACACAAACCCGGAATTTAAAGCAAAGCACAAATCTATACCTAAATTATCCTGTCAATTTTTTTTTACAGGTATTATATTAGTAAATTATAATAATTGTTAATAAGTATATACATTCAAAAAAGTATTTATATAAAAAAAGACACACATTTTCTCTGGAAACCCAACCAGTAAGAATTTGCTGAAGTGGAGACTTGTAAAAAAAAAAATATTTTTTGCTTTTTAGCATGACAAAAGTTATGGGCAAAGAAACAAAGGAACGCAGAAAAAGTTACATGATTTGTCATGCCTTAAATAAACAAGTTTTTAATAATAAGCATTTGATGACAATTCTTTTTTGGAGTTGAAGTTAAACACAAAGACTTCTCTTTTTGGATGGAAATAATTGTTGAATAAAAAAAAAAAGTTCTGTTTTGTATGTTTCAGCATTAAAAAAAAATTTCACATAAAAACATTCCAACAATATTTCAATGAAAATATAGCGATAATTATTGAGTTTACATTTGACTTGTGTGTGTATTTAATTTCACCATCTTCATCTTTCTCTCAGTTTGTTCATATCTAAATCTTGTCTGCACCCATTTCTATCACAGTATTTTCTTCGTTTCTATCTATTTCAGTATGTTTTTATCTCTAAGTTTGTTTATCTATCTCGGTATGTTCCTCTGTAAGTTTGTTTATCTATCTATCTATCTATCTCAGTCTGTTCCTCTCTCTTTGTCTATCTATCTATGTCAGTCTATTCCTCGCTCTTTGTCTATCTATCTATGTCAGTCTGTTCCTCTCTCTTTATCTATCTATCTATCTATGTCAGTCTGATCCTCTAAGTTTATCTATCTATGTCAATCTGTTCCTCTCTCTAAGTTTATCTATCTATCTATCTATCTATCTATGTCAATCTGTTCCTCTCTCTAAGTTTATCTATCTATCTATCTATCTATCTATCTATGTCAATCTGTTCCTCTCTCTAAGTTTATCTATCTATCTATCTATCTATCTATCTATGTCAATCTGTTCCTCTCTCTAAGTTTATCTATCTATCTATGTCAGTCTGTTCCTCTCTCTTTATCTATCTATGTCAATCTGTTCCTCTCTCTAAGTTTATCTACCTATCTATCTATGTCAGTCTGTTCCTCTCTCTAAGTTTATCTATCTATCTATCTATCTATCTATCTATGTCAGTCTGTTCCTCTCTCTAAGTTTATCTATCTATCTATCTATCTATCTATCTATCTATGTCAGTCTGTTCCTCTCTCTAAGTTTATCTATCTATCTATCTATCTATGTCAGTCTGTTCCTCTCTCTAAGTTTATCTATCTATCTATCTATCTATCTATCTATCTATGTCAGTCTGTTCCTCTCTCTAAGTTTATCTATCTATCTATCTATCTATCTATCTATGTCAGTCTGTTCCTCTCTCTAAGTTTATCTATCTATCTATCTATCTATCTATCTATCTATCTATGTCAGTCTGTTCCTCTCTCTAAGTTTATCTATCTATCTATCTATGTCAGTCTGTTCCTCTCTCTAAGTTTATCTATCTATCTATCTATCTATCTATGTCAGTCTGTTCCTCTCTCTAAGTTTATCTATCTATCTATCTATCTATGTCAGTCTGTTCCTCTCTCTAAGTTTATCTATCTATCTATCTATCTATCTATCTATGTCAGTCTGTTCCTCTCTCTAAGTTTATCTATCTATCTATCTATCTATCTATGTCAGTCTGTTCCTCTCTCTAAGTTTATCTATCTATCTATCTATCTATCTATGTCAGTCTGTAAAATATTTTTTTTAGCTCATCAGTCAGCCACTCCATCTATCTCTGCTTATCGTTGAGATGTTTGCATCTTTAGCATTTGTTGCTGATCTCTAAGACTGGGTAAAAGCTAAGATTATAATAAATAGTGATTTTTTTTTTTAACACATACAATTTATTAGTAATTTTTTCCTGTTAATTCTTTTTTTCTCCCCCCACCAAACAAATGGAGATTTTTCCATTTTTTGGAGACCTCTGAAGAATGGCTCACCTATAACATTGTAGGAACATCACAGACACAAGGAAGTTCAATTGTCAAAAGATAATTCTCCTTACTTTTATAATTTTTATTCAGTGGGTTCTCTAGCCTTGGATAGTAGCCAGTCTAGGAGAATATAGCAGGAAACTACTCTACGGTCTTTCCTAAGAAGCTATGGCAGTTTACAGATAATAAACTGAATCTGGAGAGCCATGATCCTCTCTGTCTTGAAGGAATTTTTTTTTTTCATTTTTTATAATTCATAGTGAATTCACAAAATAGTGGAACTCTTTGAATTGTCTAAGATTTTCAGAAAATGTTATACCAACTATTTTTTCTTTCTGAATTGACTAACTAAAGATCAAGAGTCTTGTACTCTTTAAAGCAGAACCTGGCTCTGTTGATAAATGAAATCGCCATAGTTTCTTACTACTTTGAATTACACGAAGTAGTAACATATCTAAAACAACAACAATTACACAATATCAAATGGGGGAAAAGATGATTGTAGTATAAAAAAGAAAGAAAGAAAGATAATATATATCCTGAACCTTGTTTTGCAGCCTCAGATAAAGAAATTATTTGTAAACAAAGTAAGCCTCATTTATTTTCCAGAAATTCAGTGAACAAATAACTACAAAATATTTTAATTGATATTTAAGTAGAAGACAATGCTTTTCTAATCATTTACAAATTTGCATAAGGCTAAATTTTTGTTTGTGTGCCTTAACCTTACATCCATAGAACAAAACTGTGTAATTATTTACCCAGTCTCCCCACTGTAGATGGGATGTGACACAAGGTCGAGTTTAATGAGAGGAACATGAGCATGTACACTCAGGCCAAGGACAAAAATTCCCCGAGCCCCTGCAACCGATGATTGTGCTGGCCTCTGTGCTGAGCACCAGGCCCTCTCTCTAGTACCATGAGAGGGTGCAGCCACAGGCAGCTGTTCCCCAGGGTGGGGCACCTCACAATTTTCCTCAGTTGCACCCTTGTCTTCCAATGGAGCTGCAACTGAGTCACACGTTGCCTGAAGACAGAGACGCAACTTTATATTTAATTCAAATTTTAAAAATTGCTATATATAAAGGCAAAGTTTTTTTTTATGGTTATATAGTTGTTGATAGAACTTGTTGCTGAGTATTGGGTACTCATTGTAATTTTCCTTTATGAAATGAGTCCTATATTGTACCTGACCGCTTAGTAGTGTAAGAGAGTTCAGGATTTTCTTTGGGCTTTCTTCATCTACAGTGTAACCTGGATATAAGAGAGTTGTCGGGACCGGTGAAGAAGTCTCTTATATCCGGGTTTGGTCTATTATATATACATTAACACAGGCTCTAATTTGGGACCAGAGAAAATCTCTCTTATATCCGGGTTACACTGTATTTGTTTTCTGGTGTTTTTGAAAGATGTTGATTTTTTTTTTTTTTTTTTGTGGGCTGCTCTTTTCCACTTGGTTCTTTCTACAGCTTCTGTTTTCCAATTTACTAGATTGATTTCTGTCTTCAGCAGGTTTTGAACTGATCATTGAGTTGACAACATGGGGCAACATGTGGTCTCTTGCCAGATGCAAGCTCTGAGAAGAGGATTTGTTTGGGTGGGTGGATATATCACATTTAGGCAAGGTGTCCAGCCCAGTGGCAAGTCATGGTGCTTTCTAGACTCTCCATCTTTATTTATATTGAAAGAATTTGTATCTCCTTGGTCAAAATTCTGTAGTAAATTAACAAAAAATGTTTACATTTAGAACAAACATAAAATAAATGTGATCTTGGCTTTTAAAAATAACTTCTTTTTTTAATAACTGGACATAGTTTGAATAATTAAAATTTACAATAATGTTTTTATAGAATTCCATAATTTTAGGTGTGGCAATATTATTTACAAACTTATTTTATGCAGTGTTCATAATGACCATTGCTGTCGTCTGTCATTTCACATCATAATAAATTAGTTATTTGGAGCTAAAAAAATTATAGAAATATCTAAATAAGTTAAAATCTGTCGAATTAGATCAGTGTTTCTCGGCCTTTTTAAGCAATGGCACACGTAGGAGCAACTGAAAATATCACGGCATATTTAGCAAGATTTTTAAAAGGTATGCATTTAAATGTTATGAAATAAAACCATAGATTTAAAAAAAAAATATTTAAAAAAAAATGAATTTTAAAACAAAGTATTTAGAATAACATAATCGAAGAATAGTGAAAAGAATTATTTGAGAAAAAAAGTTTAATACTTCATTTATTTAAATACTAACACTACCATTTACACTAGTGTGGAATGGCACGATGGTTGAGAACCATTGAATTAGATGTTCCTACAACTATCAAATTAAACAAGTTAAAATATAGGAAGTTTGCAGCATTATTATTATTAATAATAATAATATGAACATTAGAAAATTATTCAAACATAACTCTCTTGTTCAGCTCACTGTAGCTATGGATAGAGTAGGAAATTCAAGTAGACTTAGCGTAATAACAAAAGGAAGTTTAAAAAATAGACGTCTTACTGAAAATGTTTATACAGGAAATTTTAGAACAGGAAGAGAACTTTTATGACGACCTTTTTCCTGTTCATAGAAGTGGTATTCAGCTAGTATTTTAAATTACTAGTAGAAAAGTTTTTAGATCACTAGTTATGCAAACTGATGACCATAAATTCTTCTTTTATGTGCCATGTCCCTTCAGGATGTAGGCGATCATAGCTCTCCACTTCCCCCTATCCCTTGTAGCTCTCAATAAATTTTGTTCCTCTGCTACTTCCTCCAGGCCATGTTCTGTCATCCACTTGCTTAAGCCCACTAGGTATGTCGTGTTGCTTTTCCTTGTCTCTCTTTCCCTCTATTCAACCTGTGAGTATCAGATTCTCCAAGCCATCCTTTCTCATTATGTGTCCCAGAAATTTCAGCTGCCTTTTCCTGATGTTAAGTATAAGCTTCCTCCTTGTTTGCATCCTCTCCAAAACCTCATCGTTGCTCACACACTTGGTCCATGATATCCTTAGCATCCTTCTGTAGAATTATTAGGATAGATTAAAAAGATCGGTTCTTGTATCTGCACGACTAAATGTTTCATCAAGTGTTAAGAATGATGAAATACTCACTTCATTATACATATTCTTTTTATAAGGAACTATCTCATTACTGTTACTGACTGTGAGACAACAGCATCAACATCTAAGTGTTCACATGAAACTTTTAGTCATGGAAAGCAGTAACATATGAGTATTGTTTTATATATACACATGGAAACACACAACCACTATATTATCATGCTTGACATTTATCTAATAATAGTTTTATTAAATCACCAATCAACACAATAAAGAAACAAGAAATTTCTTAACTATGACACAAAAATACTATATCACATAAACTATAAAAAAATGACTACAAAATCTAGAAGCCTTAATCATAAAAAACAAACCTCTGAACATCAATAAAAGTTTTATCAAATTTAGGTACAAACATAATAAATATATTTCATGAAAAACTGAAGATGAAATACTTTGGAAACAGATATGATTTTAAAAGATGTGATAATTGAAAAACAATGAAACTAACATAGCACAAGGGCAAAACCTTTTTGATAATGGGTTATCAAAGCAGTAAGTACTCAGACAATTTAGACTTAAACTTTCACTGAAAACCAGAAAAATAGTTTGAAATGTAACGAAAAATAACTGTAACAAAGAACTTAGACTGGTCTTGAAAACCCACAGAGATTATAGTGAATAAGCTTTCATTGTGAATAAGTTGAGAAATAAATAGGATTTGGCAAAAGGAATTTTTTTCATTTTTTTTTTTTTTTCTTTTTCAGATTGAATTGCTGAATTTAAGTTTTTATGATCATTTTTTTTTATATTTCAAAAATAGGGGGGTCACTATATGCAGGTCTTTTTTTTTTTTTTTTTTGAAGATGTTAAAAATGATGCATTTTCGGTGATCAGTTGCAGGTAATTTTTTCAGGAGGGGTTAAAATTCACGCAAAAAATTTAGGGGCTACACTCAACATGAAGTTGGCTCATACACAAGTATATATGGTAGCAGATTTTCTTTCAAAATATGCTTTTTAAAAAAACGTCTCTGAGCTCTCGCAAAGTATTACTTCATTTTCAATAAGCTGATAATAAATGATTTGTGGAAGTTTTTAATAGTTATTTTTATCATATCTCTTTCTTCATTTTTGTCTTTTTTTTTTTCACCTCGTATAATATAATTTTTTACCTGGTATAATATAAATAATTTTTTTAGTCAAATTTTCAAAATTGTCTTTTCAAATAACTGAAAACAAATTTTCATTTGAAGAAAACTAGGAAAAATTATTTCTTTGCAATAAAAAACATATTTAATAATATATACAACACCTTTTTACAAAAGAAATTTATTTTCTATGATGCTATGTCTTTATATATATATATATATATATATATATATATATATATATATGGCCTGACAATTACGTCTAGCATGAAACACTGTTGCCTCTAAGTGTTGACTTCAATGTTCACTTTTACATTCACACGCTCTATCTCTGATATTGAGCACTTTATCGCATAAATGTAGCACACCTTAAGACTATATTTTTTCATATATATATATATATATATATATATATATATATATATAAGCACACATATGTAAAAGTGGGTATTCCTGAAGCCAGTATCAAGTCTAGCCTTCACTATAATAGAAAGAAAACCAGTACTTCCTAAATCTTCATTGACAGGCGTTAGGGTTTGTGCTACTACATGGCTATCCAGAATCTGATCTATGGATATGGGAATGTTTATTTGACCACTCTGTCTCATATTGATTCTGTGCGACTGTATTCATTTGATCATGCACAATAATCACACAGCCTTTCAAAAGCTGCCAACCTGGCCCTGTCTCGAGTTGCTCTAAATGAACGAAAAGAGCCTGTGTGCATCTCCATAGCACACTGAACTTTTTTGTCATACAGATTCATCTTGCAGAATGCATCACTGTCTAAAGCTCAGATGCTGACAGTGCACACGTATGAGTTTTACAAAGTCACAAGATGGCAAAAGAGTTTAAAAACTTTATCAGTAAGCTTACTAACTTTCATGTGCTGTACCCACGTCAAAATCAGCATTTTCTTTCGGGATATTACAGTTGTATTTTCCATTAGTGTATTTATACATATAGACACACACACACATATATATTTATATAAATAAATCAATTACATAGAAAAGAAATTAAAAAATACCCCATTTGTATAGCTATTTCACCTCACAAGAACTACCTTTCAGGATTTGACAACACCAAGAGGTTAGGAAATAAAATATGTGTTCTTTTTCATTCTTCTTCTTCTTTGTGTCATGTTCCTTCAGCACATGAGTAATCGTGGCTTCCCACAATTTTGTCTTTTCACTATCTCTCCTAATCCCTGTTCTGCCAACCATTTACACAAGGTTGTTAAGTAGTTTATGCACTGCTTTCTTCTGTTCCTTTTGCCTTCAATATGCCATGTGAGTTCTAAATTTTCTAAGCCCTCTTTCCTCATGTGCTCTAGAAATTTCAACTCTTTCTTTATGATGTTAAAACTTAATCATTGCTCACATATTCAGTCCATGGTGTTCTCAGCATCCTTCTGTAGAACCACGTTTCTATTGCTTCAAGTTTATTTTTCATCTGGGAGGACTGATATTACACAACAGTTCAGTACTCTTTTCTTTGTTTATAATGAGATTTGCTTAGCTTTTGGAAGGCATTTTTCATTATAGCAATGCACTTTTGAATTTTGGTGTTGCACTTTCCAGGTTTTGTTAAAACACTTCTATATATATATATATATATATATATATATATATATATATATATATATATATAAATCCTCATGGCCTTTGGGAGATTATATTTCTAACACTATTAACAAACAACATTAAATTCTTATATTTAACCAAAATTATATTAAAATAAAACAAATTTTAATATATAATACGAAAATGTTATATAGGGGAAAAAATAAATAAGTAACCAACTTGGTATAAACAAAAATAAAAGACTCCATTTAATTTATATATATATATATATATATATATATATATATATATATATATATATATACACACACACACACACACATTTATATTGAGCCTATAAAAAATTATTTATATATAGATCAGTATTTCCACTTAGGAACAAGTGTAGTACCTGTGCATATTGTCTAATTTAATATTAGTTAATTGTGTTGTTGCTTTCAAGTAGCAAAATACTGGTGAAGTTGATATATTAGGTTGGTGCAAAAATAATGTCGTTTTTCTCACATAAGTTGAACGTCAAAAAACGACATTATTTTTGCACCAACCTAATATTATTTGTTTGCTTACCTCCAGGTAGGATGTTCAAATTAGGGCAGAATAAATTTATTAATTTTATTTTTCTCTTTGCTTTGGCATGATGGAAGTTATAAACACAGAAACATGTATAAAAATTCACACAGTTTATTATTATATATGATATTCTGTGGTAGCCAAATTAGTCATGGTATTGTTCATGAAAGGCAGGTTTCCAAACTATGGTTAATTTATTCACTTACACACACACACACACACACATATATATATATATATATATAATTTATCTAATCTTAATAATATCAAATTAATTACAAGCACATCTGAAACTATTATGGATATTATCAGAACCCAAAATACCCATAACAATAATAATTATGAATCAGGTGTATATAAAATAAGCTGTCACAACTGTTCCTTACAATATATTGGCGAAACTTGCAGAAATTAAAGAAAACGTGTCTGTGAACACAAAAGGGATCTTATACACAGCAATTTATCAAATACATTAGTTATACATAGAAATAAATTCAACCACAATTTTGATCTAATGAATGCCACACTTATTAAAAGAAGAAGTAACTTACTTAAATTAAAACTTCTTGAGAGTGTTGCTATTGAATCATATCAAAATATAAATCTGTGCCCCAGATTTTTTCAAATATCACCTTTCTCAAGCCAACATACATGATTATAGAATTTTTTTAAAATTAAAAGAAAATTGCTGAATTCAAAACCTTCTATTATTTAAAATATATAATACATGAATTAATTTCATAAACTAAAATAATATAAATAATAATTACATTATGAAAAGATACAATAACAACATTTGCTCACTTTCATTTATTAGGCATTAAACTACATCATTTAGCATACCTCGACATTCATTTAATCTGATGTGTATATTTACGAGTGTAAAATTCTGAAAACCTAACGACATTTTTACTTCTGTTTATAAATACTTGTTGCAAAATAAAATCTTTACATTCACCTTGATAAAGTCCATCAGAGAACAAAACGCATCAGCTACATTTTTCCTTTTGTCATTATTTCATACATACATACATACATACATACACACACACACACATATATATATATATATATATATATGTGTGTGTGTGTGTATTTTAAATTTCTTTTTAGGTTAACATTTCATTCCTTTAATTGTTTAAATTACTGGAAAAGGCTAAATTGTTACAGTTATGTCCGTCCCTGATATGATATTTTTGCTAAATTTTCTTCACTTGACTTTTTCCTCTTTAGACAATTGTTAACACTTTCAACACATATTTCTTCGAAACCCTTTACTCAAATTGTTGAAACCTAGAAAGGGTTACTGAATGAGGAGTAACCGAAACTGAGGTTGGAAATGAAATGGTAATCTTTATAACATCAACAAAACACAATACTTGCCAGCAGCATGAAGTAGGTAAACCACTGAATAGTGGGGAACTACTTAGATAGCATATTACTCCCACTTACAATAATGTCCAATGTACTTATGAGGATTGGGGACATACCCATTAGTGTTCAAATGTGCATTATATAACACAAATATAAAATAATGAATGCTTCAAATGAATTAAAACTGTACAAAATCAACTTTTAATATTTAAAAATTCTGGTATGTTCTCTATCATAAAAACAAATTTGTCAAAACATTCATTTGCTTTAATTATTACCTATAGATTGTCATACTATAATTGTCTATTACTAATGAAAACATAAGACCCAAATTTTTGTACATGTCATTTACATTTTATTCATTTCTGTACATTGTCAGTCACTGTGACCTAATGGGTGTGAAGTCCTGGATCATGCTGCTCCAAACATGGATTATACATCTCACCAGGATGTGAGAGATTCTCTTGGGTGTGCCTTTATATATCTATCCACATGTGCACGTCCGAGGTGAAACTGCGTTGATCATGGGTTTACGTGTCATGTGCAGCACAGATCTGCACTTGTTGGCTACAATGTCATCTCTCAGGTCAACCAGCTGATGTCTATGGCTTCTCTGAAGGATTCTGAATGCATTTTGAATCTATTTTAGCATCATTTTAAGTGAGCTACCTCCTCTAAGAGTAGCTCAGCAGATATCAGATGTCCATCGCACGTATAAATAAATAAGTTCTCAGCCTGACCGACTAAATCTGACCAGTTTAAACAAACTTAGAACGATGTATTGGTTAGGCTGAGAACTTTTCAGCAGCCCCTTTTCAAGAAAATGTAATATTAGTTAAAGAAATTTAATCATTTAATTCTTATCGATGTTCTGCAAAAAAACATAAAATGTTAAATTCAGAGACATGCTTATAACATTTTACTCTCACCCTCACAAAAGAATTTGTTATAGCCCATTGTAGTTGTTGTGTTTAAAACAAATATTTAAATTAACATTAATCACTTCAAGTTAATTAAACTTGATAAGTTAATTATATTTTTTATTTAATCATGGTTCTTTAACATGCTTACATTTGGTTTCTAAATTGTCTGTAATTGTTTCTAATTATACTTCAAAAATACTAACCTTATTATTATGTCATCTAAGCAACGTAATCTGTGAAGATCGTTCACAAAACCATGAATAACACACCAGAGTAAGGCAAAGGTGAAATTTCATTATTCAGCCATTAAATTTGCAACTTTTCCCCATAAATACATTTTGAGTTTCAACAATGAATTTATTGTTCATTAAAAGCCGGGAAAAAAAGTATTGTCAGTGATCATGAATTAATGCAACTATTACTGATATAAGGCTATTTATAATGTATGTACATTGCTAATTTTATTTATTAAACATTGAAATTGATTTAGTATTAGTAATGCATTGAACATTAAGAAAGAGATTCTCATTGGTCAATAATTAATACAAGTGTTACTGATATTAATAGTCTTGATTTGGCTAAGAAGTTCATTAATTTTATTAAATAAATTTTCTACTGAATAACCAAACAAACCATTTGGCCAAAACCAATACCATTATATATAATGCAAATACATTGTTAATAAAATTAAAAATATGACTATTATATACCAGCAGTATAATCTGTTTTTGACCAGGTCTTTCATTTGGGTGCAACTGAGGCACATCCCCAAATGGGGGGTTAACAGTTTGAATGGTGGGGAGGCTGGCCCTGGAAAGAGAACTGTATGGTAATAAATAATATTATTGTAATAATTTAAATTATTTATTTTTATTCAAGTTTTTATGAAAGATATTTATCCAAGAACAGATAGTAAACAGTAAAACTTTGCTGAGAGTTACAATGAACAGGAAGTAGTGGAGAGCCATTGTCACCAACAACTTGGACTCAAACCGGCACTGAAGAATCATTTATCAAACATAAAAACTTCATCGAAATCGGATGAAAACTGTGGGAATGCATAAACAACATCCGATCACACACACACACACACACACAATTTGAGAATTTTATATATATATATATATATATATATATATATATATATATATATAGTAAAGTTAACAAATCCATTGGTATATAATCCAAGTTGATCCTATTGTTTATTATATATATATATATATATATTTTATTTAGAAAAATAGAAATTAATACTACAATAGTAATGCACTGAATATTGGGAAAAAGAGATTGTTAGTTGTAAGGGAGGAATACAATTGTTACTTATCTAAGAGGACTATTATATGTATAATGTAAATGTGTTCCTTATGATTTTATCTTAGGAATGCATTGAAAATTCAAAATAAAAAAATTGTTAGTGGTCTGTAATGATTACTAACAGATTACTTATAAAAGGTATGTCAAAAATGTAAAGTACTAAGCATGTTTATTATGATAGAAAGAAAAGAAATTGTGCACATGTTATCAGGTCTACTATGCTACTATTCCATGTAAACACGGTTGAGATTGATCCACGTGTGTTTCATTGGTGCCTGAATGCATCTATATCCTCTTTGAAGAATGTACATCAGTTGACTTGAGCCTCCCTTGCATCTCTATGACAATAGCATTATCTATGTGGAGTCACTTCACACATAGGTGTTATATGAGGACACCCAAACAGATGATAATCAAAAGGAACAAAGGTCAGTTCCATGACATGGAATCGTCTGTTATCAGTAATCTACCCCCCCCCCCAACCGCACGATCTAACCAAAAAGGGAGAATCAAAATTTCTCAGTTGGCAAAGTGTTCTGGGATGCAAAAGGTGTCAGAGAGTTAATGCAATCAGATACTGTGAAACATTGTATATACTAAGGAAAGCTGTTCATCAAGAGATACAAGAACAATTCTATAAGTGTCATCCTGTTGCATAGCAATAACATTCCACAGACAGTCAAGCTGAAAAAAAAGAGTAGTTCCTGTGATATAGTTAAGATATTTTACAATGTCCATCATAAAGTTCTGGATTAACTCCTTCAGACTATAATCTGTTTGGGGCAGAGAGGTGTAATGTTTTGCTGAAAATTCTAGCATGAGGTATGAAGAATCTACTCACTTTTGTGTGTGTGTGTATATGTGTGTTTCTATATATATGTATGTGTGTGTGTGTGTGTTTCTATATATATGTGTGTGTGTGTGTGTATATATATGTGTGTGTGTATGTATATATATATATATATGTGTGTGTGCTAAAATTAAAGATAAATAAAAATTTTAATATAATTTTAGCACTTGAAAATTGCTTTGACATGAAACTCAATTGTGCAACTAATGTAAGATATTATGCATATTTCTTAATATATATATATATATATATATATATATATATATATATATATTAAATAGTTCTGTTACTTAACATTGAGCACTGTTTTTTCTTGTATTTGATTGCTTGCTCGTATACCTATTTATCTTTACTTATTTGATTATATGACTAAGAAATATTTTCCAATTTTTTTGTTTTTTTCACAAAATTGTCTTATCTTCACAATTATTCTGAGAAATTTAACAATATGTCGACATGGAAAACTAAAACAAATTCTTAGTAAGAAAAAAAAAAGTTACCAATATTCAGAAAGAGGCTTACACAGGAGTGTTTCCATTTTTAATTTTATGTAATTACAAACATTTCGCTTTTAAACTTGCCTTGATAAAGTCGGGTTGACAAAATGCGTCAGCAGTGATTAAGAAATATTTTCCAATTGTCTTTATATATATATATATAGATTGAGTGGTTATAGTGTTTGCTTTCTGAGCAGAACACCCGGGTTCAAATCTAACTACCGACAGTTGGTAATGGAGGTGACTTATGTTATCAATCTGGGTAAGTGAACCCAGCACACAACACCTTTGGAAAGTGACTGAAAAACCATACTACAAGTTGATCCAAGCCTTGTGAGTGAAATTTGTTTGAAAGAATGGTTCAGAAGCTTCAATGGTTGTGTTCACGTTTAAATCATCGATGGTTTGGGTATAGTGGCCTTTTGGTCATGCCAGATTTTGCATTCTCTCCCCAGAAACTGTAAGTAAAGTCTGCTCAGCATAGCTATAGTATAAACAATAGAGCAGGTGTCTGTAATAGGATGTGGCTAGCCACTCTGGCAAACATATGCTTGCAAACAAGTAGTAGCTGGCCATTATTACCATACATATATATATATATGTGTGTGTATACGTGACTTTGTTTTGTTATCAGCCTTAGTAGGCCATCCCAGCATACGGCACCTTTGGAAAATGCTTGAAAACCATACAACAGGCTGTCCAAAACCTTGTAAGTGATATTTGGTAGACTGTACTATTTAGGAACTGTCAATGTTTATGTTAGCACAAAGCCACAAGTCATTGTGGCTGAGGGTCTGAGCGTATTGGCCTTGTTCAAACTGTTGATCACATCAGATTATGCACTTTCTCCCAGAAACAGTAACTATGGTCTGCTCAGCATAGTTGCAGTATAAACCACAGGTGAAGGTCTGAGTGTTGAACAAACACAAATGTGCCTGAGCAGGAGTTTGCCACAGGAATTGGCAAACCACTCTAGAGGACAGGTATACTCAGAAATGAGTTGCTGGCCATGATTATTATATATATATGTATGTATATGTATGTATATATATATATGTATGTATGTATGTATGTATGTATGTATGTGTACTTTGAAAATCTTTTCAACTGCTGTTTTTTTTCACTTGAAGCTTTTTTTAAGGTTCAAACACATATAAGTCATTTACTGAATGAGCCCTAAACCTTACCCTCTTACTGTAGTTACAAGATGCTAAAGTCCATTCAGCATTGTTGCAGTATAAACCACAGGTGGGCTCTGTGGGTGTTGAACAAACACAAATGTGCCTGAGCAGGAGTCTGCAACAGGGACTGGCTAACCACTAGAGTAGACAGGTGTGCTCGGAAATGAGTTGCCATTATTATTATTATTATTATTATTATATGTAAGCATGTGTACTCTGAAAATCTTTTCAACTTGTTTTTTTTTCCATTTGAAGCCTTTCTTAAGGTTCAGACACATACGAGTCATTTACTGAATGAGCCCTAAACCTTACCCTCTTATTCTATTTGTAGTCACAATTTGCTTGTACTTGTTTATTTGCAGCTTCTGTGATAAGGTTATTCCTGCTCCGGGTTCCCACAATGGATTCAATATCGGAAACTAATATTTCCTCCAAATTTTGTTGATATTTAAGTTGACAGCCATTATTGATAATCATTGGAGTGCGACTGTTGCTAATTTGGTTTCTTTGGCCTGACCCCACCCACTTCCCCTGCCTGTTTTTAGAGACGGATCCGTCTAGAATTTATGTCTGTTTGTGCACTCATATTTAGAAAGCTAAATATATTTACAGGGATCAGTTCAGATGTAAAATTGTGTGCATATAGTTTGATGCATTTTATGGCTAAATTCAGGTTTTGTCTTTATTTGTGTCTTTGTCAGTAACAACAAAAGTCTACATACATTTTCAGTTTTCTCTGTTTCTGCCTATCTACTGATATATACAAGTATGTTTCTTTGTATTTGTATACATTACATATATGGTGTCATATGTGTAATTATATATATAAACTTCTCATGAAGTTCTTCCAAAAATAAACTTGTTGTTTGGTCAAAATTTCAGAAAAATGGGTCAAGTCTGGAACTTTTCAGTAACCCCTGCGTGTGTGTGTCTATATATATATGTATATATATAAATAAATAAATAAATATAAAAGTGAACATTGAAGTCAACACTCAGAGGCGACAGGCTGTTTCATGCTGAACGCAATCGTCAGGCGGCCTGACGATTGCTCCCAGCATGAAACAAGCCTGTTGCCTCCGAGTGTTGACTTCAATGTTCACTTTTATATTTATGTTTACATATGCTCTATCTCTGATAGTGAGAACTTTGTTTCATTAAAGACGACTGACAACATACTGCGATTAAGATTGTTATTTAATTTTTCTTGTGCTTGAGCCAGTGTTTTCTTTTCTGGACGCAGAGTGTGTAGAAACTGTCCAAATGTTTTGTAATTCTGAGTACCTTTGGTGCTACTTTTAGCCATTATCAAGGCTGATTTTATTTTTACTTTTTAACTGGATGTATGGGTTGTGTGTATGCATCTAGATTTATGGGGATGTATGGGTTGTGTGTGTGTATGTATCTAGAGTTATAGGGATGTTTTATTTTCTGATCACAGTCAGCACATTGTGACTGGGTTTGTAGTTAATCCAGTTAAACAGTAAAAATAAAATCATCCTTGATAATGGCTAAAAGTATAACCAAAAGCTCTCAGAATTACAGAACACTTGGACAATTTCTACACACTCTGTGTCCAGGAAAGAAAACACTTGTTTGAACACAAGAAAAATTAAATAAAAAGCTTAATTGTAGTACCTTATCTGCTGTCTTTAAGGAAACCTGTATAAAAGAGGGATTTCTACTTAAATATGCTATATATATATATAATCCATTAATTGTATCTCTCTCTCTCTCTCTCTCTCTCTCTATATATATATATATATATATATATATATATATATATATATATATATATATATATATATAATTAATGGATTTTATTTTTAATCCAACATATTATTTTCTATTACTTCAAACAGCCTTTAGATGAAATAAAGATTATTTTAAAAAATCGGAACATCTACTCAAATTCACTGGAAATAAGATTTGAAGTAATAAAATAAAACACATATATAAGGTGTATTTAGGCAGCAAGACTTCATCTAAACAAATTTTATTAAATTCCACTGTCAAGGTCTGTCGATTCTATCTTTCCAATTTATGAATATGGTGTTTTACATTGGGATTCAAGTCATGAATAAATTGGCCAAAGTTCATGTCTTTCTTTTTCTTCTTGTTATATTCTATTACTTTTGACTATCATTGTCAAGAATTGAGGTATATCAGTATGGCAAGCAAGATTTGACTAAATTCTGGTATTGTAGCTTGGTTCATTTAAGGTTGGAATATATATATATATATATATATATATATACAGACACACACAGTGTAGTCATATCTTACTTTGCATACTGACTGTCAATTTCATGCCTTGCTTTAAATGATCATCAAACTTTTTCTTTGTTTAGGTTCTGCATATAGGCCACAAAGGCTTATGAAAAATGGGGTAAAGAGGGAAAACCTTTTTAACTAGTTTATATTTACAAATGGGTAATCCTTGATATAACCACTCTTCACCTATATATATATATATATATATAATCTCAGTTAGCAATATTAATGCAATTAATGGCAAATTCTCTTTGCTAACAGACTTAATATAAGCATTAACTTACTAAAAATTGATCCGCAGTACGAAATTCTGGAAAAAAAAAAAACACTTAGACATATCATTCTATTAATTGAACTATGTACTTAGTTCATGTCAGGTTAACTGGAAAACACTTACAACAAAAGAATTCATGGATTTACCAAATTACGAAATTCATATTAAAAATTCTCACTTGAAATATTTGAACTTTAGCGTTGCGACTTGCACATTCCAATATGATATAACCGTTAATAAATAACACATTTTTAAAAAAGCATCTTTCGGTCTGAAACACATTTATTTCGTCTTCGAGTTTTGATTTTAAGGAAAAAATTTCAGCCTGATGATGAGAACATGAAGTTCTTGAAAGTACTTGCTGCTCTAAAAATACACCAAATCCATCTGACAACAATTTTATACATAAGGACCGCATCATTCAGTGGATTGTTAGTAAGTTAATGCTTATATTGAGTGTGTTATCGAAGAGAATTCGCCATTAATTGCATTAATATTGTTAATTGATTCAATGTATGATTATCTCTTTATAATATATATATATATATATATATATATATATATATATATATTAACTGATTTAAAATATGGTTTTTTGGCTACACAGTAATAACCACCGGATTTTATATCTTACTGTTCTTTCTTTTTATATATATATATATATAGAGAGAGAGATTTTTGGCTTACAGTCACATAATATGTATGATCACTGAAGTTAAGCAACATCAGGCCTGGTCAGTACGTAAATTGGTGACTGAGAATACCAGGCGCTGTAAGCTTGGATGTGTGTGTGTGATGTAATGGATAATGGGTCAAACTGTCAATTGGAGGGGAGTGGCTGAGTTCCAATTCCCACTGGATTCATTATATTCACTTACACACAAATACTTTCAAGGAAGTGCATCTCACGGATGTGCTGGTGATGTGATATATAGTGGCTCAGAATGAAAAGTTGGTGAGCTGAATTCATAGTCACTTATGCGCAAATACATTTGGGAAAGGTATAAATCCGTCTCTCTCTCCCCACCTATGGGATGAATTGTAGAACTTGTATCTGGAAAAGTCATTATTCACAAAATATAGTTAATTGCAATACTCACTCACAAAAATACAATTATTCTTGCAATCCAAAATAGTTTTTGGCTTTAAATAACCCACAAAAAGTTGGTAAACCATAAAAAAGAAATCTGTCTATACCACTGCATATCACAAATGTGGCCTTTGAATCTAGCTCGAAACTTACATGCTCTACCTCAAACATTGCAGATACCCCTGCCTTTGGCAATAAGATCAACATTACTCTGGATTTGTGAGTGACCCTCCAGTCCATCAACACTTTTACACTCTTTGCCACATTCACGGTATATTGCCGCACCATACATGTAACAGTTCATAACAATTCCAAGAGGTGACTCCTTTGATGGCTTTTTCGCAAATTCAAATGCACTAAAATTATGTTAATTCTTGAAGATTAGCCATAATTTTGGTCAGATCAGGCTCAATCTCAAATCACTATTTACGTGTTTGTCTTCATCTGTTCAGGATCTCTTTGCAGAATTCCATATTTCTCCCTGCTGCCATCATAAACTGCCTTTCATGAAACCTGATCCAGTGCTAAATCCTCCCACTGGTCTCTCAAGAATTTAATTTTATCCAATGTCATTTTCTTATACTTAACTCCTTTTTAGTTTATAGACAGGCTTCTCTCCTTACATGTGCATGTAATATACATATATATATATATATATATATATATATATATATATATAATCACACACCATAGGGTGCTGAAAAGTTCTCAAACGGCCAAAGTAAAAATTAAAAAAAATATAATACTTTGCTCATTTAGAGTTTTGGAAGTGGGTCAGGCTAGCCATAATAAAATGGGTGTTTTACTGTGGATTATGGTTTGATGAATCTAAAACTATTTGATTATTGTTGTTTATTCTATATTTCTCTTTGTGTGTGTGTGTGTGTGTGTGTGTGTGTATGTATGTATGTATGTATGTATATATATATATATATATATATATATATATATATATGAAAAATTTCTCAGTTAACTTGTAGAAAGAGATAATATGTATAAAGGTAAAAGACAATAGGTAAATTGTATTATTAGCCAACACGTTTTGTCCAATGTGGACTTTTTCAAGGAAAAAAATGAAATTATTAAAAATTTATTAAAACATAGTAACTATTAACAACAAACAAAATTAATAGTTACTTTGTTTTTAATAAATCCATTTTGTTTTTTGCCTTGAAAAAGTGAGCATTGGATGAAATACATCGGCTAATAATACAGTTTTCCTATTGTCTTTTACCTTACAGTTATATATATAATATATATATACACACACTCAGGGTGTCCATAAAGTTCGTGTGCACTTTAAAAAATTTATAACTTTATTTGTATTTGTGATAGAAATAATTTGTAAAAAGGATTAGAAAGAAGTAAATCTATATTTTTTAAGGTTTTATGGAAATTTTATTTAAGTTTCCACATGTCCTCCATCATTAGCAATACAAAGTGTAATACGATTTTGCAGTTCACGGAAAACATTTGCCAACTGATTTACAGTAATGCCTGAAATCATATTAGTTATTTTAGCTGTACTTAAAACTAGGTACATTAAACTTTATAACATTTTTTATTGATTATTTCTACCGCAAATATAAATAAAGTTATAAACACAAACTTTATGGACACCCTATATATATATATATATATATAGTGGGGGAACCAACTGATCTAACCAACACCCTAATCAAGAGAAAATCTTGAACAAGGATAGAAAAAAGAAATAAAATACCTAAAGACAAACACCTACCTGTTCATTAAAGTAAAGTGCTCAATGCCTAGATTGCCTAGACAGAGCAGAAAATGCTTCACAACTTTTAACTCCTATCAAAGGATAGCCCAAGTCATAACCTGAGTTTCACACTCATGTGATCTTCAGATAGCTTGAAGTTGTTTGAAGATCGTGTGTGCATTAAACTCTGATTACGACTCCGGCCACCCTTATGAGGGTGCACCAATAAACTCATAGTCTGATAAATAATTGTAAATTGAATATATATGTACAATGCTTAGTATATGTAATTAATATTTACCACTAAATTAAGTGCATTGATAAAAGAAGGTGATAATGTTGAACCGTATTTATGCAAAGTAAATGCTTTTTTCACCATCAGGCTGAAAAGTTACTGATTCATCACTCTCTTTATATATACTAATTAGATTGTACTATAAAAGACAATGACAATATTGAAGTTATTTTGGTATTGCACATTATATTTTCTGCATATGTAATCTCGGATTTTATCTCTACAGTTAACATTCTTGTTTCATAAAAGAAAGAATCCTGCTTTATAGAATTGTTAAAAAGGGAAAATATCGAAAGAAAACAAATATGGATGAAAATGACATAAATAAAAAGCAATTTACTGCAACCTATTTTCAGACCTTACTAATGAAAATAAATTTTTTTTATGCTAATATAAGACATGTTTGCTTATTTGCATATAGTAGCATCCAATTACTAAGTAGGGAAGATCAGTCCACATGACTGAAGAATATTACAATCACCTTGTCAATAACTACACGGCCTTGTGGGTGATGAAATATTTTCTATACTCCTTTCCCATAGATGAAACATCACAAACCTCTTGCAACTCTATTGTAAGTTTTCCACTGAGCTACATTCCTTGATTTCACAAGCAATTACCTTTTCACCTGGGACTAGCCATGGCATGCCACAGACACAAAGATTAATCATCCTCATTCTTTTTGTATTCCATTAGTAAGGAGGAAGTTCTACCCAGGCAGCTTCTTCCCAAGAACTACTGCTTTGTGGAATAGACACCTGGCATTATGTTTTCCCAATCACTACAATCGTGACATCTTCATGTCTAGGGTTAACTGTTATCTTTTCTGCATGAACTTCACTTCACGCCTTTTCTTATGCCCATACAACAGCATACTCTACTATGAGTGACTGTTAGACCTTATATTAGGTGAACATTAGTATTTAAAATTCTATATATAGTGTTCTAGCATACCTACAGATGATAATGGGTATGTCCCCGTTCACATAAATGCAGTAATAAATACTGTATGTTGGTCTGTAGTTGGAGATTCGTCTCCAGCTGTGCTGGTCAAACTCTCTGCCTCCGGACAGAGAGGATCCCCAGGTGAGGATATGTCAAAGGGCAGAGTCTCATCTCGGGGGAAACAGCTACCCGACCCTATTTTATAAGGGGTCTATGGGGAATCTTTGGCTGAGGCTACAGGCTGTGCTGGTCAAACTCTCTGCCTCTGGGCAGAGAGGATCCCTAGATGAGGCTATGTTAAAGGGCAGAGTCTTGTCTCGTGGAAACTGATACCCAACCCCGTTTTATCATAATGGGTCTACAGGGAATTTTTGGCCAAGGCTACGGGCTTGGATACCCCACATTAAATTAGGCCTTGTGGGGCAGTTGGTAGATATTCTGCAGTTGGGGATTCATTGTGGAATTCACTTCTAGCAGTTGACTACTTTTTCTACATGTTGCTGGCGAACCTTATATGTGTTGTTCTTGCCCTAAGTATTATCGTTCATTACCAACCTTCGTTTGATTATTCTATTCAGTAAGCTTCCCTAGGTTACAACATATAGAATGAATTAAATTTAACCTAATGAAAGTGTTATCTGTATTCTGCTTCTTTCTACCCCACAACTTGAGTAAGTATTAAGATTCCGAATGAAAGGCTTGTCATTAATACTCAACAGTAAAAAATAAAATTTGTCTACCATGTCATAGAAGACAGAGGGAGGTGTTTTAGGATTACCATCAGGACGATTTTCAGTGTTATCATTAACTTCTTGACTGGGATGTGGTGAAAGAGAAAGACAGTGGTTCGATCAAGGCAAGGGGGCCACAGAAGATCTGGAGCGAGAGCAGATAGGAATGAAAAATGAAACAATGTGGAGAAGGGAAGTGGATAGATCAAGGCAACTGTAGATGTCGATTGACGCTACACTTAAACCGTTGGAGATTGTATTTGTCAGGGAAACAGTAATAGGGAAGGGAGTTCCATAGGCGAGATGTGCGAGACATGAAGCTATTGGAGTAGAAGAGACATCTACATTTAACAGTATCCACGGTGTAGGGGTGGGAGCGGGATGCCAGCCTGGTGGGGCGTTTAAATTCACAAGGCCTGGGGACAAGCGAACGCAACTCCTCAGAACAATTACCGTGGAAGTACTTGTAAAAAAGGCAGAGCTAGGTAACATCGCGTCTGTGAGAGAGCGACTGCAGACGAGATGAAGGCAGTGTTAATTTAATAAGAATGGTCAAGTAATGGTAGTCAGTTGTGATTTATCATTTTTCATGTATCCATGTCTGAAAAATCTTGAGCAATATCTATCATTTGTATAATTTAAAACAAAAAAAAAAATCCTTTCATGATGAATTCTAAATCGTATCCTTAGCTTTTTATTTTTTTTTATAATGTTATGTCCAATGCACTCTCGAACTCACCTTTCTTTTTTCTTTAAAAGAAAAAACAACAACAATGTCCTCATTTGAGATGTTTTTCATTCCTTCATATATTTTTTTTTTTTTTTTTTTTTTAAGCATATCACCCCAAGCAAGGCTGGAAGCCACTAGTATGCAAGGGGTTACAGAAGGTTTGGAGGAAGAGCAGATAGGAGTGGTAAAGGAGAGGATGTGGAGAAAGATAGTGGATCGATCAAGGCAAGGGGGTTACAGAAGATTTGGAGCAAGAGCAGATAGGAATGAAAGGTGAAAGGATGTGGAGAAGGGAAGTGGATAGATCAAGGCAACTGGAGATGTCGATTGACGTTATACTTAAATAGTTGGAGATTGTATTTGTCAGGGAAACAGGAATAAGGAAGGGAGTTCCACAGGCGAGATGTATGAGACATGAAGCTATTGGAGTAGAAGAGACGACTACATCTAACAGTTTCAACGGTGAAGGGGTGGGAACGGCATGCCAGCCTCGTGGGACGTTTAAATTCATGAGGCCTAGGAACCAGCGAAAGCAGCTCCTCAGAGCAATTACTGTGAAAGTACTTATAAAAAAGACAGAGCGAGGCAACGTCGCGTCGGTGAGAGAGAGACTGCAGACGAGATGAGAGATCGGGGCCAATTACATTGCATATCCGTCTCTGGATCTTATCAAGAACCCTGAGGCAAACAGAAGGGGGACCCCAGACCATATATGGCAGCAATACTCCATGCAAGGGCGAATGGTCGATTTATAGATTTGGAGGATAGATTCCAGGGAGAAAAATTTCCTGCTGAAGTTCCAATCCTTATCCTTATTGTTTAGAGCAAAACAATTTTGCTCAGTGTGATTTCCAGTCATCCTTTAGTTGTCTGAAGTTCCAAGATGAAATATTATTTCATTAATAATTTGCACCATTATCCTCATTTTGGTGTTTAAATCACTATTTTTGGATGTTATATTTTCCATCCTTTCTCAAAAGTATGTTATATTTGGTAATCTTTGAAATGAAATTCCTGTCTTATCCGCAACATCTTTATTTGTATGATAGTAGAGAGGGGTGTCTTTTGTCACAGATTGGACCAGCTAAAATTTTTGATGGAGGCCAGTCAATACATTGATTGTAATATCATAATCACATCAAGACTGTCATAATTCATAGAATAAAAACAACACTTCATCCAAGAACTTCTCTTAATACTAAGAAGGTAAAAATCATGTTGTGGGTCAAATGTAGTTACTTCCACTAATTTGGTATATGTAAGGTTTAAAATGAATTTTTGAAAATGAAAATTCTTTCTTGAAGTTTTCATTTTAGTTTTAATTGAAAGCTAAAGGATTTAACATTTTCTATTGCCAGTAAGCAAAATACTCTGTGGGGTATTTTAAATAGAAATTGTATTGATTGGAATTGATTTTTTTTTTTTTTTCAGTAAAATCGATAAAAACAGTCTTTTTTGATACATTTGTAAACAAAAGTTAATTCTCAGTTATAAAAATCTTGCAAAAATAAAATATATATTTCTGAAATATTATTTGAAGAAAATTAGTAACTTTAAAGTTAAATTAATCTGATTTGGAACAAATATAACTTACTTATAGCATAAAATGTTCTATACAAGCATTTCTTAACCATGGAATCTTGTTTTTCTGATGTGTTAATTGATTTATTGACAGCCAAATTACCACCAAACATGTTCATCCTTAAGTATGGTGAAGCAGACAGTAAAGTTCATGAAGGTTTTTTCCCTGAAAGTGGGGACAACCCTTAAACCTTTTAATGATATTGTTATAGGTTTGAACATCTTTACTAAGAAATTCTGCACGTTTCTTACACATACAAAAGCAAATTGAAATTCTTTTTAAAATATTGTAATAAGCTTTACAATAGATGATTAGTAAATATAGTTTTACTTTATAACAGTATTTTCTAAGAGTTATAACATTGAAACTAAATTTTAAAAGATTTTAAATTTATAAATTATTCAATTTAAAATTGTAAAAAATGAAAACAAATCTTGTGAAAATTCATTTTTTTATGGAAAAAATCATAAAAGCAATTGAAAGCTTCTATAATTAAATAATGTTTTGGTTTTATTGTTTTTTTCATTTTTTGATTTAGAACAGATTTTTGATAAGATGCGGGTCTGATTTTGCAAAAAAAAAAAATTGTATGATTTAAATTCTTCAAAAAATTCTGCCTTTAACTCATATAGTCATTAAAAATTATGTTCTCAAATTTTCATAAAATTAAGTAAGGTAGTGAAAAACATGTAAAAAAAAAAAAAAAAAAAAAAATTCACCAAGATTTTCTAATAAAAAATTGCAAAAATAATTTCATTCATTTGTGAATAAGTCCTGAAAATTTAATTAAAATCTATTTGATTTTGCTAGAATTTCCAAATTAATGTGTCCATCTCTGCAAAAAAAGACAACTCTTGGGAGTTGGTTCTATATAGCAATGATTCGTGGGAAGAAGCTGCTTGAGTGGAACTTACATCACCCTAATAGAAAATGATGGGAATGAGGGGGGGTATGCTACAATGGTGGTTCTTAGCCGTGATGGTTATAATCGGTGGAACTGAGGAATGTAGTTGATCTGAACACTTTCCATGGAAATAATAATAGAACAGCAAGAGGCCTAGGGACAAGCGAACGCAACTCCTCAGAGCAATTACCGTGGAAGTACTTGTAAGAAAGGCAGAGCGAGGCAACATCGCGTCTGTGAGAGAGCGACTGCAGACAAGATGTACATCTCTTGTTGGGACTCTCAGTATTAAGTAGATCAAGCTGCTAATACATTGTTTTTGTTTCTTATGTTAGTTTTCTTTTTGTTATTTTAACTTTTCATGATCACATGTCCCGTAACCCACTAGGGTTATAGGTGCACCACATGGACTGCAGTTGCAGCTGGAATGATTGTGTCTGGTGCATTTTTACTTTTAACTCTTTGAGCCCTGACCACCCCTTTACCAGTGGTAGAGAAAAGTGACGTAAAGCCCATCCACTAGTTGAACAGTGGTAGAGAAAAGTGACGTAAAGCCCATCCACTAGTTGAACAGTGGTAGAGAAAAATGACTTAATGCCCAGCCACTAGTTGAACAGTGGTAGAGAAAAGTGACGTAAAGCCCATCCACTAGTTGAACAGTGGTAGAGAAAAGTGACGTAAAGCCCATCCACTAGTTGAACAGTGGTAGAGAAAAATGACTTAATGCCCAGCCACTAGTTGAACAGTGGTAGAGAAAAGTGACGTAAAGCCCATCCACTAGTTGAACAGTGGTAGAGAAAAATGACTTAATGCCCAGCCACTAGTTGAACAGTGGTAGAGAAAAGTGACTTAATGCCCATCCACTAGTTGAACAGTGGTAGAGAAAAGTGACTTAATGCCCATCCACTAGTTGAACAGTGGTAGAGAAAAATGACTTAATGCCCATCCACTAGTTGAACAGTGGTAGAGAAAAATGACTTAATGCCCATCCACTAGTTGAACAGTGGTAGAGAAAAATGACTTAATGCCCATCCACTAGTTGAACAGTGGTAGAGAAAAGTAACGTAAAGCCCATCCACTAGTTGAACAGTGGTAGAGAAAAATGACTTAATGCCCAGCCACTAGTTGAACAGTGGTAGAGAAAAATGACTTAATGCCCATCCACTAGTTGAACAGTGGTAGAGAAAAGTGACGTAAAGCCCATCCACTAGTTGAACAGTGGTAGAGAAAAATGACTTAATGCCCAGCCACTAGTTGAACAGTGGTAGAGAAAAGTGACTTAATGCCCAGCCACCAGTTGAACAGTGGTAGAGAAAAATGACTTAATGCCCAGCCACCGGTTGATTGGTAGTTAAACACTTGTAACTATTTTTATACCTACCATAAAATATTACATACCAATTATTTGTGAATTTTGATTCAAGAGCTCAAGCAGAAGGGTTAAAATTGTTCAGGAATGCAGGGCTCAAAGGGTTAATGATGTAAAAGGGAGACATTTTTCTTTTTTTCCAGGCCTCATGAATTTAAACGCCCCACCAGGCTGGCATCCCGTTCCCACCCCTTCACCGTGGAAACTGTTAGATGTAGACGTCTCTTCTACTCCAATAGCTTCATGTCTCGCACATCCCGCCTATGGAACTCCCTACCCTACTACTGTTTCCCTGACAAATACAATCTCCAAAGGTTTAAGTGTAGCGTCAATCGACATCTCCAGTTGCCTTGATCTATCCACTTCCCTTCTCCACATCCTTTCTTTTCTCATTCCTATCTGCTCTCGCTCCGGATCTTTTGTGGCCCCCTTGCCTTGATCGACCCACTGTCTTTCTCTTCTTCCTCATCCCCTCCATTGCCACTCCTATCTGCTCTTCCTCCAACCCTTCTTTAACCCCTTGCGCGATAGTGGCCTCTGGCCTTGCTTGGGGCGATATGATTTAAAAAAAAAAAAAAAAAAATCATAAAAATCCTGGATAACTTATGCAGAAAAGATAACTTGTAAAATTACTTAAATATCGCTGTGTTTTTTTTTTTGTCTATAGGAAATAATGTTGAATGACATCCAAAACTCATGTATATTTTGAAGCCCCCCCCATTCCCTCTCGTCTATATGTTCTCTCATATGTATGTATGTATGTATAGATACAGTGTGATGAGTAAATTGTCACCATTTTATATACATTTATATATATATATATATATATATATATATATATATATATATACACACACATACATGTGTGTGGAGAGAGAGAGACTCACACCCTGCACATACAATATACAAAACTTTTTGTATAGTAATGTGTAGTTTATAAAATTTCTTCTTTGTCATATATCCCTTGTATATGTTTTAAAGTTACTTTAATTCACATTCATGGTTTTGTTGGAGGGGGTGGTGACTGAAGCCCCCCCACATCCCCTCTTTTTAATGAAACTGAGAACTAAACTGAAAGATAAATTTGTCTTCTTGCCCTCAATCTATGAAAATGCCATTGTGCTGAGCTGTATCATTTGTCTAAAATCATAGCTGCCGTTAATTTTCAAAATAAATCAAAAACTTTATTTTCCTTTTGTTTTTAATTTTTTTTAAATTTTTTTGAAACATTAGCTTTTAAAACTTTTATATATGTCTCATATGTGGAAAATGTCTATTGGTCACATTCCAGAATATAAGTACAAGCAAAAAGTAAAAGGAATAAAAAGAAATTGTGTGTTTAAGATCAAAACAAAAGACCAAATGTTTACAGTAGGATAGAAGATCTAATAAAAAACAACGTTCATTTTATCAGAGGAAATCAGGTCAAAAAATATAGAATCGGGAATTTTAAAAACTTAACAACTGACTTTAAACCACCGCTACACTTTTTTATTTTGTGGTGCTCTATTTGTTCCATAAAAAAATATTGATTAATAATATTATTAACATTTTCTCTATGTCAGTAAAAGCCCAGATGTATTCTAATGTGAATTTCTTTCTGAGGAAAAACAGTTGACATTAACTTAGGCTTTGTATTATATATTGTTGCACATACCAGTTTAAATATTGCTTTTTCTATGTTTCTTTTATTTTGTCAAACCTAAAGTTTTGTCTAAAAGAATGTTTTTTTTTTGTTAATTTGGTATTTTCTTTAATAACATTGTATAGGATGACTGTTTATTTGTAAAGATACAAGAAAAGCAGTATTTTCTTGAATGTAAATATGGGTTAATATTCAATGAATTTGTTAGGCTGTCCTTGTCTTCGTGTTTTGCTTTCACAATACAATTCAGCTAACACATCAAAACCATACTCAGCATCAAACAAAAATGTCCTTGAGGGAGAATGGGGCATGACCTTGGCAAACAGTATGACCTTGCCAAAACATTGTGGAAAAATATAAAACAATATAAAAAAAACTATAGTAAAAATATGGATAGTCATAATAATTAATATAATATCCACAGCATGTGAAAACCTCAGAATAATACAGTAGCAATCTCATTAAATATTGAGATTATCTGAAAACAGTAACAAGGAAGATGAAGATAACTGAAAAATTACTGAATTCTAACATGTCAGTCTCGGTTAAATAAACATTGTTTTCATATGGTATGAATTGATTCATGGAATTGAAATGGCAGTTCAATTTTTTTTTTAATATTTGGAGAAATTTCTGAAGGGTACTTTGAAATTTCTGAAGGGTACTTTGAAATATTCTTTAAAGGAAAATAGGACCTTGCTTGACTGTGAAGTTCTTTTTATTCAAATAGTCAAAGGATGCTGGATCAGACAGTGGTTTCTCCTGCAAAGGGGACACAGGTTCAAATTCTGCTGGAGTTCATATTTTCTTTAATAAGTTTTCTTGAGTTTGCAGGCCAGTAGATGAAATAAATAAATACTCTTTAAAATAAACATTGTTTACTCAAATATTTGAATCCACTAAAAATAATGTTTGAATTAATATATATATATATATATATATATATATATATATATATGTGTGTGTGTATGTATTTGTGTTTATTAATTGTTAATATGCGGGCACTTTTACATATTACTGTTTAAAGAAAATAGTGCTTCTATATGTTTCTTGATTTCACTACATAAATCTTTGTTTTCATGTTATCTCTTTTCATCTGTGTGTTTTTATTTTGACATGTGTATCTTTGATTCAATGTGTTTAGAATGTTATCATTCTAACCATGAGACTCAGGCTCAAATCTCACTGCAATCAATTTGTCTGAAAGATAACTGCTTAATAATATTAGCCTGGGGAGAGGATCACAGCTTGTGGGACTGTTGGAAAGTGTTCATAAACCATACAAACCGTACAACAGGGTGTCATAAGACTTGTGGGTGAATTTGGGAAAATGAAACCATTCATTGAAGGGTGTAAATGGCCTTGTTCAAAATGCTGATCATGCCAGATTATGCACATTCTCCCAGAAACTGTAAGTAAGGTCTACTTAGCATATATAAATCACAGGTGGGCAGTTTGTATGTTGAGCAAGCACAAACATGCCTGAACAGACGTCTGCTATTGGGATTATCTCACCACACAAGCTGACTTGCATCCTTTGTCCAACCACAAAATGTTTAGTTGAATAATCTACACATGTCTAATTATTTTAATAATTTAGTTTAAATTTTTTATTAATGTTTTAAAAATACTCAATGTGCAATTTTTAAAATTTTTACCTCCTTTATATATTCTTAACATAAATTGACTACAACAGAGTGCGATTCACAAAAAATTCACAACTGCCATTTTCATTAATTTTTGTCTCAGCAATTCACCCCTGAAGATGATCTTGGATGAGATTGAAAGTACTTGGGAAAATAAAAGAAATAACCAAAACTATGGCCTCTCGTTTACTCAGTTTTGTAACAGCACTAAGAAATTGATCCTTGAATTTGAGAGGATTAAAATATGTCCTGATTATTCAACCAAACCTAGCTTGAATGAAGATATGCTGCCTAAATAGACTTCTTCAGGTTAAAATGAAAGCTAAAACTGTCTGTAAGAAAAATGCATTGGATTTTTGAGGATAAGTGGGCAATAAATTAAATTATCTTTTCAGATCCTATACCCAGAACATTTTTTTTTACATATAGTTTTGTCTTTCATTCTCACCTGAAGTAGCTGAGACTGGCGAAATGCATTGTTTATCGCTTGTCTACTTTTGTTTTGGATACTACTATACATCCTACAAACACACACACACACACACACATATATATATACTTATTGTTTATCCTGACAGTTTATTTATATATTATATATATTATTATTAGTTGTAATCTTATAAGTATCAGTAACTACACCCGTTTCAGAAAACCTTCAGTTTCTTGATTTGCAAAAAATCAAATCAATATCGACGATCCGCTTAGGTGAAACCTTGGTAGGTTTGTCTGGCTCTCTAGGTTTAACTATATATATATATATATATATATATATATTACGTTAAACATTATTTTTAGTAGATATCCATATCTGAGTTGACACACTCTAAATGTTAATATGTAAAAGTGTCTGCACAATAACAATTAACAGACACACATTTATACATTTTGTCATCATTTTAAACATTATTTTTAGTGGATACCAATATTTGAATAGATGCTCTGTTCATTTTAAACAGTATATTTATTTTATTTACTGGTCTGAACATAATACAGGTATCCACAAAAAATGATGTTTGAAGTAATGAAAATATGTTGGATTAATAAATAGAATTCTATTAATTATTTAGATATATATATATATATATATATATATATATATATATATATATATATATATATATATATAATGTGTGTGTGGTGATTTTTCAAGGTGATAATCAACAGTTGTACTGAATGACTTAGTGTCAGTTTTTACTTGATCTTACCTAACAACATTCCTGCGTCTTATTCTTCCTTTTTAAGTGCAATGAAGAATTAAAATCCGGGAATACATGGCAGGATATCAAACATTAGTGCCCGTTATAGTTACTAATCAATGAAAACTTGTATATATGTTTGTACTGGTATGGTGATTAGTTAATTCTGTTTTATCAAGCATTGAACACTTTTCTATTTTTTACATTGCCATACTAATTTTACACCTATTGCTTAATTGACATTTTTAGTATATATATATATATATATATATATATATATATATATATATATAAAGTCAAGGTTTGTCACTTAGCAGACTGATGTTACCTTCAGCATCCCAGTGTTTCAAGTTCGAATGCAATCTTCAGACCATATGACAGCACTAGCTTAAAATATTTGTGCTTGCATATATATATATATATATATATTATAATTCTATCCTATAGACAAAAACAGTTTACTCACTACAAAGATGCAACTTCGTTTCAGTGCATTTCAACTGCACTGAAACAAAGTTGCATCTTTGTAGTGAGTATACTGTTTTTGTCTATATGATAAAATTATAATAAATAATTATCGCTCTACTATCGGTATCGAGCCCTCTTTTGGATTAATGCTGTGAACGTTAAAATTTATATATTACTTTCATTCTCATTGCAGCAGAGATATATATATATATATATATATATATATATATAGTGTAACCCGGATATAAGAGACTTCTTCTCCAGTCCCGACAACTCTCTTATATCCGGGTTACACTATATATATATATATATATATATATATATATATATATATATATAAATTTTGTCACTGAGCTTATTGGTTTGGTTCACTCATCAGGAGTTTTCAGCAATTGACTGCTGTTTTTTCACATTTTGGTCATTTTTTTATATTAAGTTAAAAAATAATTTATATACAGTGCTGTTTGATAAAAGTGACTTACCTGATTTTTTTTACTAAATGTTCTCTTCTCCGATGAAACGAAAGTTGAGCTAAATTCAAAGGATAAGCGATCTAAAATCCGAAGAAGAAGCTTTGAAAGCTCTTTGAATTTAGCAGTAAGTACTGTCAAGAATCCGTTCAGTATAATGTTCTGGGGATGCTTTTCTTTTCAAGGAACTGGTTTCTTAAAACCTATTGAAAAGACCCTCAGGAGCGAGCAGTACAAGAGAATTTTAGAGTCTTGTCTGCTCCCTTCTGCTGAAAGGGTACAAATCGACCCCACCAAGCTCATTTTTATGCAGGATAATGCTCCCTGTCACAAATCAAAATTGATGAAGGAATACTTTGATGAGAAGCAGGTGAGTGTTATGACATCGCTGCCCCAATCTCCTGACCTCAACCCCATAGAAAACTTATAGAGTATTATAAAGTACAGGCTCTCAAGAAAGCAGTTGAGCAACAAAGAGGATTTGATTGTGAATTTCATATCTGAATGGAATTCAATGCTTGGAGATGAGATTTGCTAGAACCTAATCAAGTCAATGCCAAAAAGGGTTGAAAAGGTTATTCAAAATAAAGGAGGTCCCATAGATTATTAAATATTTCGAACTATATTACCTATTATAAATAAATTATACCTCTATTATTCTTTATTTAAAGCTGTTTGGCTGTGTTTCTATTGATTACTAGTTGCAGGAAATAAGTGAGTCACTTTTTTTGCACAGAGTTTTTCCCTAAATCTCATTTATATCCAAAATTATAATTATCAATAGAATACCTTAGGGTGAGTAAACTTTTTTTATTAGGTGGTTGGGTAGGGGGTCTTTATATTAGTAAGATTAAAAATTAGTTTGACCCCAAAAACAATAGGCGAAAAAATTTTTTAAGTAAAAACAAATCAGGTGAGTCACTTTTATCGAACAGCACTGTACTTTGTAATGGTGTTAGGTTGATTTTTTTTTCTTTGTGTGTGTTTACACAGTATAGTCGTTTCTTCTTTTCTTGTCGCCTTATACTCTCTCCCTATTCCTTCTTTTTTTCTTTCTTTTGGCTCTGAGTGTCAAAGGTATATATTTGACAGTTATATATACCTCATACACTCTATAACAGTTTGTGTCATCATAGGAAAGGTATATTATACTTTATGGCATATGAGACCCTCCTCTTTGTTTTCCTCAAAATTGAAACATTTTCTTAGTCTTAATTCTGAACTGGAGCATATTTGGTATGCTCATATTTACTTACATACAAATATTGAAAGTACTAATATTTATATGCTCTTATGGTATATTCTTCTTTCTCTATGTTCTGTGTCCCTTCAAGAGATTAGTGATCATGGCTCTCCACATTTTTTTGTCCTTTGTAGCTCTTAATAAATTTTGTTTTTTTTAGCTCTCTTAAATTTGATCCCACCATCCATTTACTCAAACTCATTAGGTAGGTTATGTACTGTTTTCTTTTGTCTTTCTTACCTTCAATCTGTCATCTGAGTTTCAAATTTTTCCTCGCCCCTCTTTTTTCATTAAGTACCCAAGCTTCCTGGGTATGATGATAACTATACTTGGCAGCAAGACCTCTGATCGGGAGGTTTTGAGGAGCATGGAACCACCTCTTGATTGCTGTTGTTCCCAGGTTCACCCTGATCTGGGGTGAGGGCACCTGTTAGGACCCCAGGTATGGGAAAATAGTTGAACTCCAAACTGGGATCAAAATACTATGTAAGTATAAAAATAGATTTTTATAATAAAAATACCAGCAATACATTTTTGAAATAAAATAAAAAAATTACCACCAATACATTTTTGAAATAAAATAAAAAAAATACCACCAATACATTTTTGAAAAAAAAAAAATTACCACCAATACATTTTTGAAAAAAAAAAAAAAAAAATTACCACCAATATATTTGACACTCAACAAAACCCTCTGTACAAAAATACATCAATGAAAACTGATCTACAAACTGATTTCTTAAAAAATGCATATTCTATTCATATGAACCTTTCCTAAAACTCTTGTTGGAATTAAATAACCCATTGAGGTTGATATGCTGTAAAACAAAATAAACCTAAGTATCCTAGAAATTTCAACTATCTCTTCCTGATGTTAAGTATAAATCTCCTCTTTTTTTCTCTAAAACTTCATTGTTGTTCATATCTTTGGTTCATGGTATTCTCAACATCCTTCTGTAGAATCATATTTCTGTTGCTTCAAGTCCCCTCTTTATCTGTGAGGTGATTGTCCAGCATTCACTGCTATGTAGGACTGATATTACATAACAGTTCAGTACTCTTTTCTTTGTTTCTAATGAATAAAAAAATTCATTAACAACAAAGAAAAGAGTACTGAATAGTTTCTTAATACTTTACTTAACTTTTGAAAGACATCTTTTGTTATCCTAAAGCACCTTTGGATTTCAGTGTTGCAAAAATTTGATTTTTAATAAATTAATTTGTTATTTTTATTTTTTATTCCTAATTTTATTATTAATTTTAATTAATAGACAATTTTATTGTTAATTTTAATTAATATGAATTTTTTATTGATTTCAATTAATAGAGTAATTTACAAAATTAGTTGGTAACCTGTAAAATTTTATTAAGAGAAATACACGTATATCTGTAGATGGATTTTTATCTACAACCGTTTTTATATTAGAATCTTTTTGTTTTCAAGAGAACAAAAAGAAATCTTCTAGTGTATTTATGAGCAAATCAGAATTGAAAAGAATTTTTTTTTATTTGATTGCAAATTTGTTTTTTCTAATTTAAAATGATATGGAAAAAAAAAATTTCTTAGAGGTTTGGTTTGCATATCAGAATCTTTGATTTCTTTTTGTAATTTCTTTTACATCATTGTGCTAAATTCAGTCAAACTGGATCAGGTTTAATTTGTGAAAAAAAATATATATTAAAACTTTTTGGCTAAGCAATCATCTGCAGGCAAAACTGTATTAACCACTGTTACTGTAAAAGTTGCTTTTTGCTAAATATGACGGCACTTGGTCAAAAGATTTGAGCTTGCATGAAGTGCAGATAAAACCTTTTTCTTACAGCTAAATATTAAAATTAAAAAAATGCATAAAAATATTTCTGAATTAAAAAGCTAAAATAGATTTTTCTATTTATTTTTTTCTGAATTGCTTATATTCTTTTTTATGATCTTAATGTCTTATTAGATAATTTTCTCTTTTTTATCCTGTTACATGGTAGGGTAATGGATAGTGGCTCAAATTGAGGAATTGGAGTTCCAAGTTCAAATTCTAGTCAATTTCATTGCATTCACTTACTTGCTAATACTCTTCAGAAAGTTATGAATTCATTTCTTCCCCCCCACCAATCCCAGCCACAGGTAAATATAGCAGGATAGACTAGTCCCTATTGCCTTGGTTGGCAACAAGTCTAGGAGAAGGAAAACACTGAATTCAAACTACCTGCTGCCTTGTGTTGGTCCTGCCACTTTAAACAAACACTAGAAGAATGTAACTTCAAAAACAAATCCACCTCGCATGTCTTCTCGAAGAAAGGAACTGGCCTTCCTATTTTTTTTTTTTTTTAATCATTTCACCGCAAGTAAAGCACTAAAGCCACTAGGATGCAAGGTGGATTTGGTTACCAAGTGTTAGAGAATATGAATAAAACTACTATTAAGGAGAGAGGACAATAAACAAATAAGACGACAGAAGATAATGAACTCCTTGGGCTTAGTACAATGGTTCAAACAAACACAAACCTGGGACACAGCATAGCATCATGGACCTCTCTGATTTTGGGACATTCAACCATTAGTGTATCACCTAAGACAGTTTAAATCACAAGCCTGTTGCAGTGAAAATAATATAATAGTAAGTGATTCCTGTCATTCATGGGTCGTTTTAAAATCATGTTTGAGCTTAAAATTCTGTGATGATACTTTTTAATTTAATTTAACCAAAAAATTATAACCGAGATCTTTTGAAATTTTATACTTTATTTTGAAAAATTTCATTGCTTTAAATTGTTCTCCTTAATAACTGTAACTTTTATTTATATCTATCTTTTCTATAACTGTATTTATTGATTTCCAATTCTTTTTTGATAGTTTGTTCGTATGGCTTTCTTTGTTAGTCAGTTCATATTACTTTCTTTGTTAGTCAGTTCGTATCGCTTTCTTTCTTAGTTTGTATCTCTTTCTTTCTCAATCAGTTCGTATCGCTTTCTTTCTCAATCAGTTCGTATCGCTTTCTTTCTCAATCAGTTCGTATCACTTTCTTTCTCAATCAGTTCGTATCACTTTCTTTGTCAGTCCATTCATATTGCTTTCGTTAATCTCTTCATACTAAATTTATATGCTGTGTTTATCCCTTATTTAAATGTGTCTCTGCACAGAAATCTTTCCTTTCATATTAATACATGCAGTAAAAAAAAATGTCCCAAACCAGTTCCAACTGAATAGCCAAAAAGAATTTTTTACAGTGCATTGCTGGTCCTTTTGGCCAGGTGACAGCAGGAGTGTCAGATGTACTTAGTTTGACCCCCATGTATAAGTTTATAAAAGCAGATGTTGAATTGTATGAAAGTTGAAGTTATTCATTTGAAGTTTTCTAGAGGTGATCAGTTTTTTTTTTAATCACTTTCCTCCCCATTCAAATAAATATTTATCAGAAAATTAATGGAAAAGTATTTGAACATCAACCAGATGGTAAATTTTTTAGCATATTTGCATAGGAAAACTATAGGTTATATTTTAAGTAATCAGTTTTTCAGTTGGTGAGGTATTTTTTCTTTTTTGTTTGAATTTCTGGGATGAGGAGTTATTTTATTATATTATTTTTTAGTTGAACAGATGTCCTCATCTTTGTTGATATTATCGCAGTGTTTTGTCCATTGTACCCTCTGGCCTTCTTCAGGAGTTTGTCAATATAGGTAACCTTCAAGGAATTTCAAACTGAGCCTTTTATTTAATATACATGTGTAGATTGAGAGTACAATGGCTGAAACAACAACGATGAGGACATTAATCTGATTCTAAATAATATTAGTATTTTTTCTTGTCAACATTTGGAATGTTTTTTGTGCAGTTGTAATTGTAAGACATTGATTATTTTAAACCATTTTAATATAATTTGGAAAAATCAATGCGACAGATATAATATTACACCCTGAAGAGTGGACGGATGGGTATACCTATGAAACTCCTGGAGTCAGGATGCTGGATGTAACATCAATCAGCTAAGTGACAAACCTTTTACTCATATAAATCCTATATATACAGGGTGTCCATAAAGTTTGTGTGCACTTTAAAAAATTTATAACTTTATTTGTATTTGCAATAGAAATAATTTGTAAAAAGGATTAGAAAGAAGTAAATCTCTATTTTTTAAGGTTTTATTGAACTTTTATTCAAGTTTCCACATGTCCTCCACCATTAGCAATATAAAGTGTAATACGATTTTGCAGTTCACGGAAAACATTTGCCAACTGATTTACAGTAATGCCTGAAATCACATTAGTTATTTTAGCTATACTTAAAACTAGGTACATTAAACTATATAACATTTTTTATAGATTATTTCTATCGCAAATACAAATAAAGTTATAAACTTTTTAAAGTGCACACAAACCTTATGGACACCCTGTGTGTGTGTGTATATATATATATATATATATATATATATATATATAGACACACACACACACACACACACGTGGTATGATATACAAATCCTATATATATGGAAGATATGATATACAAATATTATGCATATAAAACATGATATTTGAATCATATATATATATATATATATATATATATATATACATGGAAGATTTGATATACAATACTTATATATATAAATTATACAATATATATTTCATTTCGTAAAATACATCTGTTGGATGCTTTAGCACACGTCATCAGTGATGTTACTTTCAGCACCCTGACTCCAGAATTTTCTAGATGGACCCTCCAGGAATCATTCCATTGACTCGTCAGGGGCTATCATCAATTGACTGCTTATACTTATCAATTTTTTTCTTTTTTATATGCATTTTTCATTGGTGCAAGCTTTTTTCTTTTTTTTTTTCATAGTGTATGTATGTGTGTGTATGCCTGTGCCTGTCTGCACAAGAGATAATATACAAATCATGCACATATATATATCTCAAACTAATAGTGGATGATGTAAAATACATTTTGTACCTAGAATGATCTAATAATGTTTTTACCGATAGTCAGTCTGCTCTATCAATCTCTCTATTGTGTGTGTGTGTGTGTGTGTGTGTGTGCATATATATATATATATATATATATATATATATATAGATAGATATGATAACATCAAGATTGACTAAATCATGTAACAGCTTGGGATAATTGTCCATTCTGCAAAATGTTTAATATCTAAAAAAACAAACTAGTTGTTTCTTTTTTCCAGCTTTTCAGATAAGACGTTTAGCCATCTTGATACCATTTATTGTAAGAAGTGCTAAAAAGCCCTTTGAGTTATTCAGCTAAAAAGAGAACAGGTTAAAATCGTTTTGTATCCAACTGAGCAATGGTGAGAGGAAAAAGGGCATTCAGGCTTTCAGTCATGGTACCAACATTCATAATCTGGCTTCCCTCTTCAAAATACATTCAAGAACCATCAAGAGAAGAGTGAAGTTTAAAAAGAGGGAACAGTAGAGAGGAAAACTGGATCAAGAGGTCACAATGGCAAGAGAGGTCATCATTTCCACTTAGAGCTAAATATATTCTAATTGTTCAAAGTAGAGTCCAGTGGTATCATAAAAATCTTGGAGAATTTCAGTAAGATATTTTTAATCATTTCTAAGGTACGATGGTTCAAAGCTTAATCTAGTAATTCGACAATTTTGCCATTACACCCAATGTGTGTGTAGGTATATATATATACATATATATATATATATAGGTGTGGAGAAATACAATAAACTTCAGTTAATAATTTTACATTAAAAAATTTAAAGATCCAGTGATGTTCAACTTTAAATTTAAATTTTTGATGGCCAGTGTATGTTGAGTATGCATGTGACTTAGCCAATCTCATTCAGTTTTTAATTGCTTTCATTTTTATTTTTATTAAAATCAAATTTCAAGTAAGAACAGTAAAATGAAAAAGAAAAGCAACAGAAATTTAAACATTGATATACACCAGTTGTCAACAAAATGAAATTTAAAGCTGAATATCCCTGTATCTTTAATGTTCCTGATGTAAAATTTTAATCAGCATTTATGGTATCTCTCTGCACCGAAAACACTGACTCCATCAATAAAACCATTATTATTTGGCAAAGTTACTTCTAGGGATGAAAGGCATTACTTAGGTTTTTTTTATCCCCATTTTGTCACTTGTTTACCCAGCAAAAATTAGTGTATTATAGTCAGGTTACTTTATCTCTCAGAAATTCAGGCATGTATATTTTTACTTATTTATTTGTTTAGATGAATTTTTTGCACAATTACATTCTTGCCAATATCTTTAAAAATAGCTGAGAAAACTATAGTAGACTGAAATACCAGGATCAGGTTTTAATTATTATTTTATGAAATTAAAATTTTAAACCCTAAGCACTTTAGTTCAATCCCAGTCACAGATAGTAAAAACTAAGACTTAGTGAAAACAGAGTGAGTATTAATTTTTCAATACTAAAAAAATTAAAAATGATTAGTCAAAATATCCTTAGACATGAATAACAAAATAAGAACAGTCTGCCACCTGCTTATTAAATAAAGAGTTCAGTTTTAATTCCATGAACATTATCTGGATCAACATATACCTGACGAAGGCTGGAGGGCATAATGGCTGAAATGTTGTAATAATAAGACTAAAAATGAGGATATTAGTCTGAATATAAATAATGTTTTAAAAAAAGAATTTTTCTTTTGTATTTGTCATTTTGTAGTTAAAAATATTTTATCTTTCATACTTTCACATTTTCTTTTTCTTTGACAATCACCACATTTTTCAGTCCATTTGCGTATTTTCATTAGCTGCATTTAATTAATGAGATATTCATATATACAATCCATTACTAAAGTTGCTAGACAAATGGTCAGCTCTTTGTAATACCCCAGAAACTATCTGACTCCTCCTGCCCTGCTTTATCTTTACAAGAGTCAGATTAGACCAAACATGGAATATTGCTGATATCTCTGGGTTGGAGCTGCTGGATCCTTACTTTCCATCGTTAATAGAGTTCATAATCATTTACATTAAAGGGATGACTTATTCTCTTCATTTCAGCCTCTCCCTGACAGATGCAATATTGCAAGCCTATTATTATTCTATTGCTATTTCCATAGCAATGTTTAGATCAGCTTGATTCTTTAAATTCACTCGTTAAGACCTTTGTTGTTAATACACACTGTATTACTTACACATTGTCGAATCACCTTAATTTCCTCCATATTCCAACTGTAAGGAGAAAGTTCCATTCAGTTCTTTTTTCTTCAGAACTGCTACAAATATTGAATAACTACTTTAAGTGGCTATCGAGACTTAGATGAACTTTAATAAAAAGCTGAACAAAAAGCTGGGAAGAAGACTTATTGACGACTCCAGAAAATGTCTATTAGCAGTGACTGGTACAAAAGGAACTTCAACTCAGTATTAGATGATATGCAAAATTACTCTCAAGCATCGATGATTATGGAAATAGTCATTGATAATATTAGAAAATTCTCAAGTTCACTCCATCTCTCAAGTGGAACTTGTATATATTTTCTCATGTATTTTGACTTTCCCAGACACCATAGCTTGGGACTCAGAGTTGGACATTGGGGGTCTGGGAACAGCAATGCAGGACGAAACAGTATAGAAAGGGATTGTTAATGGAATTTCGACCAACCATAGGGAGGTCGAAGGATGATGATGATGATAAATGATCCATTTCTGAAAAAGCTAGACAAATGGTCAGCTCCTTGTACTTCTGCAGAAAGTCTCTAAATCCTTCTGGAATGCTTTATCTTTACAAGAGTCAGATTAGACCAAAAATAGAGTATTGCTGATATCTCCAGGTTGAAGCTTTCCAATGTTGATAGAGTTGAAAATTGCTTAAGCACCCTTGTTGGTGATGACTTATCTTTTACCTTACAGTCCTTAACTTGAAGACACAACATTTCAAGACTGTTGCTAGTCTATCGTTACTTTCATGGCAAATGTTCAGACAAACTCCATTCTTTAGTGCCACTGGCTTAGACCATCACGGCAAGGAGCCGTTTTGTCACAGCCACATGGTTGAATCATCTTCATTCTCTGCATATCCCTTTATAAGAAGAGCATTCCATTCTGAAAACTTCTCAAGAACTTGCTATTTTGTGGAACAGACTCTTGCTTGGATGGCTTACAGCCACATCACATTAAAACACTGGTTCCTGTATGATCACTGAATTTAACCAATGTCAAACCTGGCCATGGGTGACTGCTTGCCAGGTGCTGTAAGCTTGGATGTATGGGTGGTGTATGTCTCGGAATTGTTAATCAGTGAGCTGAGTTCCAATTTCATTTGTTATATTCACTTACACAAATACCCTTGGGAAAGATATAAATCCATCTCTTTCCCCCCAGATATAGGTTAATTAATAAGAATTTATCATTAAAACCATTATTATCTCACACCAAAAAATAAAATTGGGTACAAAATATTTAGATTTCAGCATTGAACAACCCATAGAGGTCAATATACCACTAAACAAAGAACCAACCAACCAACCAATCTTGCTTGGATGCTTCTTGGAACTCTACAACCATAACCTCTTCAAATCAAAGGTCAATCATTATTTTTCCTTGTTATTTTCATAACTTTCACTTCCTTCCACCCGCTCTGACAGTTATATCACACACCTCATTCAGTATCCCTCTAACTTGAGTGGCTCTTGGATCTTGCATTGAGTGAACTATAATTAAAAAAAAGAAAGTTTTTTTTCCTTTTGAGGGAGTGTCTGAGAAAGGGTCAAATGATATTTGTGTGCACTTATCCGAAAGAATTAATTTCTCTTTTATGTTTCCCCTTAGAACTCACCTGCATGTTTTAAATTTCTCATGTTTATTCATACATCCATGTATATAAACCTTTTTATTTATCCCTATTCAAAATTTATGTGGGGGTTATGCAATTTGAGGTCAAGATAAGTATCTATAAATTCAAAGCAGGTGATTGATAGGTGAGGTTGTATAATTCAATCAAGATCAAATGATTATTAATATTTATTACCTGAATTTAACTATTTTTTTTTTTTGTTACTGTTTAGAAGTTTATGTATTGGCTGCACTATTTTGAGGAAAAATAGTCTTTTTTGTTGTTATTTTTTAGCTAAAAGCAACAAATCTAGGCATACTCACTAAAGAAGATCAATAAAATAAAACAGTAAAATGATCTAAAAAATACTAAATGATTAGTAATAAAATTTATTTGGTCTTTCTAATTTTTTGCGCCTAATCTTTCATTATTTTACAGATAAGATTTTGAAAAATTAAAATATTTTTATTTTCTTTATTGAAAAATGTCGAAACTGTATTAAAATTAAATTTCCATGCGATCAATTATTTATGAGGTACTGGCAGGGTGTAATGTACATAAGTACATCCTAACTAAGGGAGAGACAAACAGAATTATAAGATTATTTTTATGTATATATTAAATTAATATAAAAACTTAACATATAATATTTATTTAAATATACCTAAATTTATTATTTATTATTACATTATTTATTTACGAGTAGTACCTGTGAAAATTTCATGGCTTTTCTGTTTTAATTTTGTTTTATTTCTTTCTTTTTCTCACTGAAACCAAGTAGAATCTCTGATAGGTCTTTTACATCTTTCCATGCAATCAAAGCAGAACAGTCCATTATTTATAAGGTGTTTGCAGAGCATAACATGTATATGTACATGCTAAGGGAGGGACAAGCAAAATTATGTGATTATTATTATATTATTAAATTTAAAAAATGAAATATGCTTTTCAATTTTACTTTGCAGGAGTTATGAGATTTAAACAAAGTATGGTAGAGTAATGGATAGCGGCTCGGATTGAGGAATTAGAGAGCCGAGTTCAAATTCTTGTCGAATCCATTAGATTCACTTACGTACTAATACCTTCGGGAAAGGTATGAATCCTTTCTTTCTCCCATCAGCCATGGGTAAATAGCAGGACAGACCAGGTTCTGTAGCCTTGGATGGCAACTGGTCTGCTGTAGAAAGAAATGGCAACTGACTGCGGAGAAAAATATCTGCCTCATCAGTTATGTATCGAAAGATACGTTATCGCCTCATCATGTATCATGGCACATAACTGACTGATTGAATTTTTAATTTTAGTCAATGAAAACTCACAACAAATGTTAGTAAGTTCGAAGCTGGTTCAAATATTCTAATTTCAACGGTAGTTTCTTGTTTTATTGTAACAGTAATATTAGCCTTTTCCTTATAAAGAAACATTTTTGTTGATTTAAAATTGGTTGAAATTTATAAAATTTTTCTCTTAAAACAATTTTTCAGGAAAATAGGTTTCTCAAATCCAGAACTAGTTAATGCTCTTTCCAGTATGTCCTTTCTTGCCTTATATTTGAAGTTGTGTGGAATATCAGCACCTTGATCATGTCATTATTCTCTCCTGAGTTACATATGATTTCTAGCTGTTGTTGAAAGTCCTCAAGTGATGTGGGGCCATATCATGTTGAAACACCGGTTCTCGTCCGGTCACCAAAGTTAAGCAACATTGAGACTGGTCAGTACGTAAGTGGGTGAATGTTTCTAAGTTTGGATATGCATATGGTGTAATGGGCAACAGCTCAGAATAGAAAATCGGAGAGAGCTAAATTCCAGTTGGATTTGTTATATTCACTTATGCACAAATACCCTTGGGAAAGGCATGAATCCATTTCGTCTTCCCCCTGCTATGGGTTAATCAGTAGGACTTGTATCAGTAAATCATTATTATCTCCAAACATTTCTTATAATCCAAAAATATTTTCTGGCCTTAAATAACCTGTAAAAGAATTAAGAAATACGTCATTTTCTGAAAGAAATTTAATATTTATATCATCAAATAACATTTTCAAATTCTTTGTTCAAAGTTTTATCCAGTTTATTTTGTTTGACATGAAATATTAGTTTGGATAATTTAAAAATGTTTGGATGATTTCAGCTTTTCTCTATATTTTAAGTTTGGAAAATTGAAGTACAGTGTAACCCGGATATAAGAGAAACTCAGATATAAGAGAGATTTTCTCTGGTCCCAAATTAGAGCCTGTGTTAATGTATATATAATAGACCAAACCCGGATATAAGAGAAACCCGGATATAAGATACTTCTTCTCCGGTCCCGACTACTCTCTTATATCCGGGTTACACTGTATAGATATTTGAGGTAGTATTGTAATTGCGTGATAGATTAATGTTCACGTCCAGATAAACAGTTAATGTTTTATTTATTTTCAAGACAGGTTGACTTTCTCTACTTAGGACGATTGTGCTATTGCATCTCCCCACTTCAGCTTTGACACTCCCTTAATCCTGTGCCAACTTCTATAGCTAAACCTCCATAACAACATATACATCGAGGCAAAACCATTCTAACATTGTCTTTTATCCAGCATCATCCTAGAACAGCATTTCTCAACCTTTTTACCCTTGCATAACCCTTAAAATAAATTACATGTCTCAAGAAACACCTGCAAAAAAACAATTTTATATCTTTCTCATTTTATTTTCATCATCGTTCACATGGTAAATGTCATAGTATATATTTTTGAATAACTGGTTTAAGGAAAAATGAATACTTCTTTGTCAAATTTTTCTAACCTCATCAGAAATTTCGGAATGTTTCCTCTTCAAAAATTGCCACATTGGGAGATTAGGTATTTCTATAAAAAAAAAGAAAAAAAAAAAGAAGTAAGTAACTTTAAGTACATCATTAAATATATTGTTATATTTTTTAATAACATAATAGGTTAGATGGGATGATGTCTATATTACAATATTACAATAACCAAGAATATATTGTGTGTGTTTAGGAATATTACGTATATGAAATTAAATAAAAAGTCAAAAGTGCATTAGCTTATCCCACCTGTTCTTGCAGAACCCTTGGGGACCTTTTGCAGAACCTTAACATTCTGGGGAACCCCAGTGGAGAAACAGTCCTAGAGAGATATTTCAGTTTTAGGCTAGTTAAATTTTTCTTCAGTTTGTCTCAGAAATATAAAATTTGAAGGATTATTTTTTTCAGTTGAATGTTTTTGTGTTAATTACTCTGAAACAAGTTCTATTCTGCAAAGAAATTATGTGTGAATTTCTGGGATGAGGAGTTATCATTATTTACACTATTTATATTTGGACTATTGTCCTCATCTTTTCACCCATGAAAATATGTCCTGGTCTTCCCACTACCTTTTTTACTCTTCTGGAACTGACTGATGTCTTCATTGATAAACCGAGATAGGAATGTCACATGCCAATTTTTGAGTAAGTTTTTCCAATTGCCTCCATTGGTGTACTATATTGGATCTATATCAATTCCATAAAGATAATGACAATTGGCTGAAGATAAAAATTAAAAATAGTAAATACTATTTGAGTTTAAAAAATGTTTGTTCCAAAAGTATAAAGTTAAATACTTGATTATTTAATTGAGGGGGTCTTAAAAGTTAAAAAGGGATTTTTAAAAATGATTTTGGAAAAATCTGTCAAAGGGATTTTGATAGTTTAAAATTATTATATACCGTACCTATGAACACTAATGGGTATGCCCCAATCCTCATAAATATGTTGAACACTATTGTAAGTGGAGGTAATATGCTGTCTCAGTAGTCCACCACTAGCAGTGGTTTACCTACTTCACATCGCTGGCAAGTATTGTATTTTGTTGATGTTATAAAGATTACCATTTCATTTCCAACTTCCGTTTTGGTTATTCCTCATTCAGTAACCTTTTCTAGGTTAAAACAAAAATATAAGTTTTATCAATGAATTGTTCATTTTGCAAAAATTCATGTAGTGAATTTATATTTTCGATAAAGTTAGTCTTGTCATTAATTTTATTGGCTTTTGAAACAATGGCACTTAAATTTTTTGGTCTTGTGCCATACATTGTTGTAAATTGTGATGACTATCATGAAGTACAAGTGTAAATATTAAAATTTGGTTTTTCATTTTGATAATGTAAATAGATTTATTTTGATGAAGAAAATACCTTTTATTCATTTTGATGAGGAAAATACCTTTTATTCATTTTGATGAGGAAAATACTTTTTATTTATTTCGATAAGGAAAATACTTTTTATTTATTTCGATGAGGAAAATACTTTTTATTTATTTCGATGAGGAAAATACTTTTTATTTATTTCGATAAGGAAAATACTTTTTATTTATTTTGATGAGGAAAATACCTTTTATTCATTTCGATGAGGAAAATACTTTTTATTCATTTCGATGAGGAAAATACTTTTTATTCATTTCGATGAGGAAAATACTTTTTATTCATTTCGATGAGGAAAATACTTTTTATTCATTTCGATGAGGAAAATACTTTTTATTCATTTCGATGAGGAAAATACTTTTTATTTTTGATGAGTAAAATACTTTTTATTTATTTCGATAAGGTAAATCTATTTATTTATTTCGATAAGATAAATACGTTTTATTTATTTCGATAAGGTAAATCTATTTATTTTAATAAAGAAATACTTTTTATTTATTTTCTTGAAGATATGTTTTATTCATTTTGATAAGGAAAATACTAATATTTATTTTGGTAATGTTTTGGTAAATCATTTTCATTATTCCACATATTATTTGAATGTGTATCTGTTTTTATCACCTATTAGCATTATCATTGTGATTAAAACAGCAAAGATGAATATATTAGACTGATTAATTAGTTTTTTTTTCATTTATAGGGCATATGTAGTTTGTATTATTGTTAGAATGTTTTTTTTCTAAATTCTCTTATGTAATTTTGAAAATCTCATAGAATTTTCTTTTACTTAAAATGATTAATTTTTATGTATTCTTTACTTATTTAATCATAACTTCTAAAATTTTTATGAAATGAGAATAAATTTATTACAATTTTTAAAATAAGATTTAGTATGACAATTTTTTGAAAAATTGAATTAAACAGTCTTTGAAATTATATAATTCTTTTTTTTTATATACTACACCATATTTTAATTCCAATTTTGCTATTGAAGTGGTTTGCCAGACTAACAGCCTTAAAAAAATAATTGAAATAAATAATCTTAAAATTTTTTTCTATTTTACATGTTGCACCATATTTTGATTCACACTTTGCTATTGGGGTTGTTTACTAGAATTGTATCTTCAAAATTGTTAAAAAAACTGATTTAGATATTTTTTTGATGCTGAGATTGTCATAAGAAAACATTTTGTTTGACTCAAACCCAGTGCTTTAATGTTTAATATATATTTTGTACATTTGTCAATTATTAAATAAATTCAAATTAATTTGATGTATGTGTTAAACTCGTCTCATCATGTGTATCGTTTTAACTTCTTTCAATTAACATTTCATTACGCAAGCTCTTCTTCCTTTATCTATTGTCTTTTTAGGATGTAGAAGATCATGGCTCTCCACGTCTTCTTGTCCTTTGTAGCCAATGTTTGTCTCCTTACCATCTCTCCCAATCCCTGCTCTGTTGTCCATTTACATGAACTCATTTGGTAGGTTATTTACTGTTTCCCTCTGCCCTTCTTGTCTTCAATATATGAGTTTTATATTCTCCAAGCCCATTTTCCTCATTGCATCTTAGAAATTTCAACTGTAAGATTGTAAGTGTTCATTTTGTTTCCATTTTCATTAAAACTTCTTTAGTTAGATATTTAAATATTTCATTTTACTTCCTTTTTATAATATTTTTTCAGTTACTAAAAAACAAGACTAATTTTCAGTACGGGTGCATCTGCTCTCATCAGAAGAGACACATACAGTTTTTGCTTTTGGAATAATTTTGAGAGTTATTGAGAAATGATTAGTTTGTTTTAAAATAGGATCAAATTTTCAAAAAATAATTTTAAAAAAATATATAAAGTAACCTGTTTTGTTGTTTTTAAAGTTAAAATTTTTCTCACAGAATTTGTGTTTTTAAAGATTTTTCCAGATTTACATGATTGTACAAAAATCCACCTTTCTAAATATATATATTTCTCTAAAAATTGAAAACTTACTTAATGTAATTTTGTGTGTTATTTATTTATTACTTATAGATTTCTTCAAAACATTTTCATATTTGGAATGAAGACACCTGAGTATCATCAACTTTAAAAATAATCTCATTTATTCAGCAGAAAATAACAAGTTTTTTTGCTTTCTTCCAGTCAATTTAAAGCTGGAAAACTCTGGTTCATTTTTCTTTATGAAATTTTACAAGTAGGATTTTTGTAACATTTTCAAATAAATAAATTTGATAAAAAATATTTTTTAACTTTTGAAATCTGTGTTAAATATTGCTCTGTAACTGAAATGAAAAAAACAAAAACAAATTAATTCAAGCAAAAGCAAGAAAAAATATTTTCTTTTTTTAAGGTGATTTAAGTTTACATTTAACAAATGAGTAAATGGATAACAAAATGAAAAAAGGCCTATGGAACAGGTTTCATGTTTCAAAAGAACTTCTGTCTAAATAATTGGCTAAAGTGTGTTTGAAAGACAAAATGCTTTATGTAGTTTTTTTTTCCATTTTTTTGTGATCCATTTATCTATCTTTATCCCGATATATAGAATTTTTCTCTCTCTCTCTCTCTCTCTCTCTCTCTCTCTCTCTCTCTCTATATATATATATATATATATATATATATATATATATATATATATATATATAGTGATATTCCCAATGTAACTTAGATGTGGCACAAGGCCGAAATTATGAGGCACCCAGTGAGGATCAAACTCGTTCATAATTCTTCTAGCGAGACAAGTTTGCTAACCTTACCATTACACAACCTCAAGGTTCCCCCCTCTCTCTCTCTCTCTCTCTCTCTCTCTATATATATATATATATATATATAATCTATATTCTCCCATGTAATAGATTAAGCAAATCATCTCCTGTTTGTTTTTCTAAATTTTATTGATCAATAAGTCTTTTTCTGTCTTTTAGTTGAAATAAAAAAATGAGTTTTTCAACAAGATGAGCCATGATATTTCTGAAAAAAAAAAAGGGATCTTTTTGTCATTTATAAATTATACTGACCTGCAATCATCATACTGTTTTTAATCTATAAACTGTCTGGCTAATGTCAACCTTTTTTCTTTTTTTTTTTTTTTTTTCATGTTTTACATTTTTTATGAGGATTTTCCTTTTTATGTCTATGTGTCTGTCTCCATCTGTTTATATCTTTGTCTGTTTCTGTCTGTAATAGTCAGTTCATATCTACATATATCTATAAGTCTCTTCATATATAAATTGTGTATTTGGGCAGCAATCCTTCATTTATGCAAGTTTCATTAAAATGATTGACAAGATACTGTTCTTAAAGCACTTGGACACATAAAACATTTGAACAATTTTTATAATGGCTAAAAGTACAGCCAAAAGTGCTTGGATATATAAAACATTTGGATAATTTTTATACACATTAAAAATTAAATCAAAAACTTGACCACAGTACCTTGTCAGTCATTTTTAATGAAACTTATATATAAATAAATTCAATGCAAAACCAAAATCCAGAAAGTAATTTACCAAAAAACACTTATATGAATAAAGTGTTCAATGCAATTTTAAATAAGGAAAATACAGAGTAGTTTAACTTAAATTCTAGCTTACTGCCTGAAGACACCAAAGGTGGTGAAATCATGGTAGCAGAAAGTTTAGTTTTCTACAAAAGTTTAGGTCATATATATATATATCTATCTATCTATCTATCTATCTATCTATATCTATATATATCTATAGATATATAGATATATAATCTCAGTTCATATGCTTCTCTCTCTTCATATCTATGTCTGTTCTTATCTAACATTTGAACTTAATCTTTTTGTTACTACTGTTGTCACTGTCATATTTCAGCCAATTCATTCTACAGACTTCCTCAAGTGTATACACTGTAAAGGAGGAGACATATCTGTCTTTTTGTTTTACAGAAAGTGATTTATGATTCATATGTCAGGTTACAATTAAAAAGACTTTATTGCTGTATAAAATAAAGGCTTAAATGTTTTTCCTCAACTGTACGTGTATCACATAAATTTCAGTAGTAGAGTTTCTGCAGTGTGCATTACTGCTAATGAACCTCATCAACTCAGCAATAAAGAATTCTTGCAAAAGAAACTGAAGACTGTTCTTGTAATTATAAAGATTTTCATTAAAAAAACAAAGTGCAAGTTATGAGATGCTTTATCAGAAAAATGATGTCTGTAGTTGAGGATGAGAGAAAGATATCTGTACTTTAAAAATGTTAATCTTTGCTGTAAGTCATGGCATTAATCATTTTGGAATTAGTTAGAGACTGAACTTACATTCCCACCCATTTTGAATTTAAGATTATGGTCCTGGATAGCTGAAAATAATCAAAATTGTTAAAAAATATGATGTAGAGGACCAATATTGGCATTAAATAAATTGGTTTCATGTAAATCAAAAGACAGGAATAGAGTCTAGTGCCACTGCCCCTAATACTTGTCAATTAACTGTTTTTAAAAGCAGGTTTGCATTTTGATAAAATTGTGCCTGCTTTCTGCTTCTGATAAATGTAAAACGAAAAAAGAAAATAAGGAAAGTCTAAAATTAAACAATAAGTCTTACTAAAAGTAAATATGTTATTTTATACTGTATTCAACAATTCTTCCAATTCTGCAAGGTTAGTTACATTGAAATGTTTTTCTTTTTTTATTTATTAAACACAAGCAGAAAATATTTAAGCAACTTGTGTACTGTTATTTTTTCTTACTTCTAATGTTATTTTTAGTGACTACCCATATTTGAAATAGACACCTTTTTTCTTTCTTTTTTTTCTTTTTAAACGGCATTTATTATGTCTCTAGTCTATCATCTATTGACCTGTGCATTTAAGAAAAAATAATTTTAAAAAATGAACTCTCTTGGATTTTCTTAAGTTTTCTTGAGTGTGTAGGCTGATAAATAATACATACGGTTTAAAATTTAAAAAAAAACCAAAAAACATGGCATCTATTTCAGACACGGGTATCCACTAAAAATAACTTTTGAAGTAATAAAAATATCAGATTAAAAATAAATCCTTTAATTCTTTATAAATTACTAATTCTAAGGCAACCCAAGTACTGGTCAAAATACTAAGTTACTTCTAAAACAAATTGCGTAATAGTTTATGGTATGTAAAAATGCATTTTTTCTTTAAATATTATAAAGTACCAGTTTTTGTTTTTTATATTTTCTGCTTATTAATAATTTTTATATTTTAATTTGAAATTTTTTCCCCTTTTTCTAAAAGAGTTGGTTCACTCTGTTGTGCTAAACAATTTTTCTCTCCAGAATATATCTTACATATTTATAAGTCTACTATTTGTCCATGCATCAAATATTGCTGCCGCATATGGTCCGGTGCTCCTGCAATATATTTAGAGATTCTTGATAAAATCCAAAGAATCAACAATATTATTGGTCCTGACCTGGCATCCTGTCTTCAGTCCCACTGCTGTAAAGTTGCTTCCCTTGTGCCTTTTCTATAAATACTTTCATGGCAATTGTTCTGACGAACTTTCCACTATGATACCTCGACTTTATGAATTTAAACACAGTACTAGATTGGCAGCTAGGTCTCATTATTTTGGCTAGATGTATCCATAAATTCTTTGCTAACAGTTTCTTTTCTTGCCTGAGGAACTCTTCCAGCTCCATGCTTTCCAGCCAACTTTGATCTTCAAAAATTTACATTCATTGAAATCGTTGTCTACTGTCTTCTTGATTCCTCCTCTTTTATTGTCCTCACTCCTTCATAATGTTTTTCTTATTCTTTCACACTCAGTTACCCCTTGTGTCTTAGTGACTTTAATGCCTTGATTGGGGTGAGATTATTAGAAAAAATATAAAAGAAGAATTTGAGTTGTTTCCTTTTAAATTTTAATTCGGATATAATTCAAATCTTTTTTTTACTGTCCTTATAAGAAATTTTCATATGCAATTTTTTTTTTTTTTTGTCATGGAAAATATTTTAATTTTTTTTTTATGTGGGTCTAAAATGATCATAAACAGTAAACAAACATAGAAGAATGTTTCTAATATTTGTCTGGTATAAGGCTACATGCATGGAGCACCTAGTGATATCAAACTCACTACAGTAGTAATGGCCTGTGAAACTAGCTTGCTAAGTTATATCCTAGGAAAACATCAAGTATTTCTTTGTAGGACACAAGGCCAATCAATCTTGAGCAACCAGTGAAGACTGAACCCCCTATGTAATAGTCAGGAAACTAGATTGCTAACTACTGCTATTTCTTCATTTTAGCTTCGTCTGACACAAAACAACATGTGTGGAATATTCAAAACAAAATTGACTTTACTATAAAAGTTTTCTAGTCTTTGAGACAACATTTCTAATCACAGATCCACTCGGCTTATTTGGATGGCATATAAGACTCCCTAACTATTCACTCCCCACAAATATCCTGAGGGGGTTTAATTTTTAAATTATCTGATAGGCTAATCTAATCATGTTAACACATAAGCTACCAGTACAATCTATCTCAACCGGTAGCGACGGACTTTGAGACGGACCGGTAGCGACGGACTTTGAGACGGACCGGTAGCGACGGACTTTGAGACGGACCGGTAGCGACGGACTTTGAGACGGACCGGTAGCGACGGACTTTGAGACGGACCGGTAGCGACGGACTTTGAGACGGACCGGTAGCGACGGACTTTGAGACGGACCGGTAGCGACGGACTTTGAGACGGACCGGTAGCGACGGACTTTGAGACGGACCGGTAGCGACGGACTTTGAGACGGACCGGTAGCGACGGACTTTGAGACGGACCGGTAGCGACGGACTTTGAGACGGACCGGTAGCGACGGACTTTGAGACGGACCGGTAGCGACGGACTTTGAGACGGACCGGTAGCGACGGACTGTGAGACGGACCGGTAGCGACGGACTTTGAGACGGACCGGTAGCGACGGACTTTGAGACGGACCGGTAGCGACGGACCGGTAGCGACGGACTTTGAGACGGACCGGTAGCGACGGACTTTGAGACGGACCGGTAGCGACGGACTTTATTAGACAGATAGTGACGGACTTTATTAGACAGATAGTGACGGACTTTATTAGACAGATAGTGACTGAAGTTCATCAATGTATAGTTAGTGAGAGACTACGATAGATATCTTTATGTATATATGCCAAAAAAACTCATGCATAGATACATAAACTGGGATGGATACACTGTGTAAGTGTAATCAAATAGGGAGGGAATCTTGCTTTATGGTAGGGTACACAAGAATTTACTAAGCTGAGTTTCGTATGGCACAGGGCCATCAAATCTTTTCTCTCACTAGTTATAAATTAAAAAGCAGAGGAGAGTGGGTTCCTAGTTTTGAGTGGCAATTAGAGAATGGAAAACACTGAATTCCCTGGCGTGGAGAAGGCAGCATTGAAACCAATCCACTATCTTTTCCAGTAAAGCATGACAATTATTCACAGATAATAAAGAAAAAAAAAGCAATCTGTGGGGAGTCATGATCGTCTAATCCTAAAGAGGCATGGCATTAAAAAAAAAAAAGAAAAAAAAAAGAAGACAATGGCTTCTTGTGAGACTCTCTCGTTAGCCATTGCTTTACGCCGTAAAGTTTACGGTGAGGCGATCTGTTGGTTTCTAAATTTTGGTAAGTTCAGCCCAAAGCCCACTAGTGTTTGGCTTCCCGTAAGGATCAAATTCGCTACAATTGTAACACTAACAGTCTTCAAGATTATTCTCTAGTGCCAAATAAACGTCCCATCCCCAGAGCTTATTAGGCACCCCTTGTTGTTAATTTTTGAGTTTTTTTACTATTATATATAATGCTATCACATCAGTCACCCAGCGAATTTGTTGGGAAATATGGTAATATTTTCAATGTTTTTTTTTTCACTTAAAAATATTGATTGATGGACATTTTTCTTTTTTCAATGTTTGAAAGGCTTGTTTTTGATTTTTTTTAATCAATCGTTTCCCAACCACCCCGTTTATTGAAACCCACCCGTTTGTTAGATTTTTTTCTTATCTCACAGTTCCTCATTTTTTCCACTCCTGTGTATTAAGCTTTCTAATTTTCCTACTCGTCCATTTATTACATCTCTTTTTTATTCGGCATCAAAAAAAAAAAAAAAGTATTGTTAAAATTCTCCCAGAGCGAAAGTTTGATAACAAAACCAGAAGACTTTTAGTTTTATTAGTTAAGTTTTATTTCCAAGAGCAAGTTCTGGTTGTTAGATTTTTTTTTTTAATTTCCGTGTTATTGTTTAGCTGAATCGAAATATATATTCTAGTGCATTATCTTTTTTTTTTTTTTTTTTAAAAACCCCAAAAACTCTGAAAAGTGTTAAAAAGTAGTAAGAAGAGTATAAAAAGAAAGAAAGAGAGGGAAAAAAAAAACAGAAAAAAAAAAATCTTTCTACTTGGTGTACCCACGAGGCCAAAGAGTTCTTGGCTGGATTAATTTTCACCAGAAAATAAGGTTTCCATTATGTATATAACCAAGCAGATGTTTAGGTTACCCCTGTTTTTGTCAGTTCGTCTACATATGAAGTAAGTAAAAGTCTGTGTGTGGATGTGGAGGGTTTGTTTCTGAAAATCCTGACTGACTGTGCCCAACTGTCAATCCATCCGCCCAGCCATCTCTCTCTCTCTCTCTGCATGTGCTTGTGTGGCGTTTTTCTTGTTCCTTTCTTTCTTTGTGTGTATATGTGCGTGTGTTTGTTTATATAGCCTGTCCACTATCACTTAAAAGTAAGCAAGAGGCGTTGGTATAACTGTATAGACATTTTTTTCTTTCTCTTCTTTAAACCCAACCCGTTTCGTTCAGTCTTTCTTTCATATTTTTTTTCGGCTTGATATAGTTGTCAACGTCAAAGAGTTACATTATAATCATCTACTTCAGCGGAGTGCCAACAGCTACGATCTGAAGAAGACAAAGCGAAGAGGGGAAGAAAGAGAAATTATCTTTTTTTGATTGTTGTATATATTTTTCGGGGAGGTGATGACTGTGTGACTTGATGCGATTTATGATACACTCTAACCAGGAGGAGGAATATGAAAAAGAAGAACATGTAATTTGGGATATAAAAGTAAAACTATTTTTCCGCTGTGTCCGTTACGTTGTTGTTGAGTGATTTTGTACTTTCACTATAGTTTTTTTTCTCTCTCTGTTGCGTCATGTGTTAAAAAAAAAGACATTTTCAGTCCTAGAAAAAAAAAAAAAAAAGAAAGAGAAAAAAAGAAAAGAATATGTTGGTGGATTAAAAAAATTAAAATTCCTTGTTTAAGCAAAAGAAAGAAAAATTGGAAAAAAAGCAAAGAAAAAAAGAAAAAAAAATCCCGACAAATCTGGATATGAAAAAAAAATCTCGATTACTTTATTTTTTTATATTTTTTACAATTTCGGAGAATATATGTTGACATTCGAGGGAAATTTTAAGTTTAACAAACAGGTTTGTTCGTTTCTTCTTGCCTTTCTTTTATTTCTTTGAGTTTTTTTGTATTATATTTCTTCATGCATTCAAATCCGAAGTTGGTATCAAAAAAAAAAAAAAAAAAGAAAAAAATTCTTTCCAATTGTTTTAAGTATGGAACTTAGGAAATATACAATTTTTTGTCAGAGTTGTGTCACAATTTGAGAGATTTTACACTTGTAGTGGACAATTATATACATTCAGTTTTCATTAGCGTAATAATCAGAATGAAACTTGCTGATTACATTTAGAGTAGACACAAGAAACGTAAGGCTCTTTGACTTATTTCTATCTATCTATCTATCTATCTATCTATCTAAATTGGTTCCTCTCAATAAGTTTATGTTCCTCTAAGTTTGTTTATATCTGTGACTCTGTCGTCTCAGTATTTTCATTTTTCATTGTTCCTCTCTCTAAGTTTATGACTCTCTCTATCTATCAATCATCTCAGTATCTTCATTATTTATCTACCTATCTATCTTTCTCCCTCTCTCCTCAGTGTTTTCGTTATCTTTTTAGGCAATATTGCATAGTTTATTTGCGAATTGTGGATTTTAATGAATTTTTAGAATTATTATGTTTCAATGAAAGCGTGAATCTGGTTTTCAAATTAATTTCCATAGAGTGAAAACAACTTTAGCTTTAAAAGAATTAAAACTAAGACTTTTAAAACTAAAAGACTTTTTTTATGTACGAAGTTATCATTCATTGTGTAAAAGCACATGTACCGTAGTGGATATATTCTTTTTTTTTGCAGTATGTAGGAGTGCAAGACACCTTTTGACTTACACGCATTCACGCTTCTTGCGCTTAGCTTATAAAATAAATAAATGCAACTATGTACTTGTTTCCCCGTTCGTTCCATCATTAAATGATGTTCCTTCTTCATCGCATTCAATGGAACATGTAAAAGAAAGGTTGCTTCCCAAATATACAATATGTGTGTGTGTGAGTGCGTGCGTACGTGCGAGCGCGCGCGCACACACACACACACACTTTGCATGTTGAAAATATATATGAGCAGAAAGTATTCATTCAAACAAGTTTGATTTAAAAAAAAAAAAATAAAAAAAAAAACAAGGTCTGTCTAATTACAATAATTTAAATTAAATACAATAAAAAATTAAATACAGACTGTCGGTTCTTTTTACAAACTTGTTTTGTGTAATATATATATATATATATATATATATATATATATATATTATACTACGTGCGTGCAGATACTGACCTATATTTATTTTATTTATCTATTTATTTTTGTTAAACTCGGTGTAACAAAGCAAGAGGCGAACTTGTTATCATGGGGTTTGCAAGGCAAGTACGGTAATAATCACTAATGAATTACGGAGTGTGTTGCTTGTGAAGCATGACATACTTTTTTTTTTATTATTGTTGCTTCGTTTTTTCTTTTTATCTTCTAAAAAAAAAGTCCATATTGTTGAGATGTAGACATTTAAGACATAATCAAATCAAAGTAGTCTCTATTTTAATATTTGTCACGAAGAAATTTCTTTTTTTCTTTGTATTCACTTTACAGTTTTTTTTTGTTTTTTTTTACTCTAAGGTTCCTTCCCACTTCTTGCTACCGATTTTTTTTATTACTCTACCCCAGCTCACCAAAATCTCGTAGCCTCACCCCTCATTTTCGTTGTTACGTTTTGTTGCCTTTATCATCATCATCATAATTTAATAATAACCAAGATGATGATAATTTTCTTAAAAAATAACTTATTTCTTAGAAGCTTGGAGAAGAAGGAGTTACTAGTGCGGAAAATGGTTCAAATGGAGAAAGGGAGCTTACTTACTTAATCTGTGTGTGTGTGTGTACGTGAGAGCGCGCCTGCATCTGTATTACGCGTAAAATGTGTACTGTAGCTGTTATGAGTGTAATAATTAAGAATTAATTATGAGTCCGCTAATGAGGGAGGTTAAATTATGCCCGTCTGCCTACCTTTACTGCAAAATAATAGTTTCACTCTTTAAAAAAAAAAAACCAAAAAACACCAAAACTCTTAAGAAAATATTGTAAACGTAATAATATGCATGTCTTTTTACTTCCTCCGGGTGCTCGAGACTTTTTTTTTTTTTTTTAATAAATTTTTAACTACTATTCATTTTTTATGGAAAGCATTTTTCTTGTTTCAGAATTTTTTTTATTTATTTATAATAATTGTCCCAACTTGCACGCGTATAAAAAAAACTTGTTCCTCTCTATAACTAGTAATTCATTTTATTTTAAGACTTCACTTTCACGCAAATACCCTAGGGAAAGGTAAAAAAAATCCATCTCATCTTCCTCAGCTATGGGTTAAATAACAATGTGGATTCAAAAACTGTGGAGGAGACAGTGGAAAAACCACGCCCCCCCCAAAAAAAAGAAGTCCTGGTAATTCATAGATAATAAAGAAAAGAAGTTCTGTGGATAATCATGATTGCTGACACCCTGAAGTGTGGTGACAGTTTTAAGAGAGAAAGATTGAAGTACAAAAATTAATGTACCATTCTTGGTTGATCTCAAACTCACTCCTGCAAATACAAAGAGATACTTCCCAAAATCTCATCAAAAGACTAAAAAACATAGAAAATTTTTATTTATTCTTGATCAGACTGAGAATTCTCAGCTCACGGTTCTCATTCCCCTGAAAAGTGGAGTAATTTCTGCAAAACTTGAAGCCGGGAAATAAGTCATTGAACTTTTATTTTATTTACTAGTTTTAAGTATGCCATATTTATGGGTAAAAAAGTGCTTAATAATTAAGGATAACGTATATAAAATATAAATATCTAACTATATAACACTTGTAATTGAATATTGAATAATAAAATGTACAAAAAACTCGTAATACATTTAATTTGAAGTTCTTTCTGTTTCAACATGAAGTTGGTTACATATATATAAAATGTGTGTATGTATAAGGAACCTGGACATGTGGTAATAGTGAGGATAGTACACTTGACTATTACTTTTTTTGTGTAGGGAGTTTTATTCTTGTTGAGTGCTTTCCATACATGATTCAATATTAAATAAGCCAACAAGTATTGACATGTCATAAAATCACCTACATATATGTATCCTTGTTTAAGATTCGCAAAATAGGCCTATAACAATTTATAAAAAAAGGATTTCTCTAATGCATCATTCAAAGTTCAAACAATAAGATTTTAAATCTGCGTATTTTGACTAAACTAAAGGTTACCCCCCACTCTGCAACAAGTGCTTTTTTGAGTCTTTCTACCTGCAGCATTTGTGAAAAAAAAAACTTATAAAAATTAAAAAAGCTGTTTAATTGCTTTCATGAGTTTATATCCTTTAATGTTAAAAAAAAGAAAAGAAAAAACTTAAATTAATGAGAGAATATTAATTTTAAAATAGATTTCAACTTAATGTTGTTTAAAAATAAAATAAAGGCACTTAAAATTTATATTTTTTAAATTTTAAAATAAAGAATTAAAAAAAATAAATATTTGATATTATTTCTCTATGATGTGCATTCACAACAGAATCCCTCTTCTTGAAAAACAAAAAAAATCAAAACAGTATGCAAATATAAATCAGTGTCTAGGTGAGAAACTTAGAATAATTTGCTACATCTATATATATATATATATATAGTTTTCTATCTATTTTTATTATGCATTAATTTATTGATGTACATATGTATCATTCTCTATTAGTTTTCTTTTTATATCTGTCTATTTCTCTATCTATATGTCTGTCTGTCTACTCATATCAGTATTTCTTAACCTTTTTTATTTCAGGGTGCACTTTTAGAATAGCTAAAACTCTGGGGTGCACTTTAAATTTTTATAAGGAAAAATTAGTCATGAAATTCGAAAATATGAAATTTTAGTTTAGCCTTCCCAAAGAAGATTAATGGTATAGTTTTCATTTAAAGAGATTAAGGAAGAATCTGCTATTTTTTTAAAAAGATGTTGATAATGACTGATTAAAAAATAGGAAAAGATTATCCACTCCTAGTTAAAGATTAATGTATTTCAGTCAGTCTGCATGTGGCATGCATGATACATGCTTAGGTGATCATGTATCTTTTGATACATGACTGACGAGGCAGATTTTTTTCACACAGTAGGTTGCCATTTCTTTCTGTGGTAGACCAGTTGCCATCCAAGGCTATAGAACCCTGTTTGTCCTGCTATTTACCCATAAGCTGGGGGCAGAAGAAGAGGAGGATTCATACCGTTCCCAAGGGTATTAGCACGTAATTGAATATAATGGATTCGACTAGAATTCGAACTCTGCTCTCCAATTCCTCAATCCAAGATGATATCCATTATTCCACTGTAGCATCTCTATATCCGATATCGTATGACAAAGATTTGACTTGGGCATGGAAGCCATGTGCTTGGTGTCTCTAGCGTTTTGAAAATAAAGATTTTTTTTAAATGTAAAAATAATCCATGAATTATTCTTCTCTTAACTTGAGGAGAATCTGGTAACTTTTCAGGGTGCATTAGTTCACCCTGATGCATCAGTTGAGAAAAACAGCTTTAGGTAGATGAAGTAATGCTGAAAAGTTCTTGACCTGGTCCAATTCCCAAGATCTGACCAAATAACCAAACATTATAATTTTTTATCTTTATGGGAGGATTTTTAGGTGAGGCGAATACTTTTCATGCATACCTACTCACATATGTGCAGGTCATTTGTACATATTTCACTGATCTTATGTTTTTTTCAATTTTAGTTCTGTAACATAATAATTGATATTAGTATTTTAGTTTTGTAGCATAATATTTTAGTTTATACATAGTCG
>OZ038498.1:34314378-34321878 GCA_964036315.1 Acanthosepion esculentum
TTTTTCATGATTAAATTTATCAAAGCTATATTTCTTTGCATAAGATCACTAGTAGGATTATTCATTCTCGTGATAATATGTACAGTTATATCAGAAATCTTGTTGGAAAAAGGAAAGAAAATGAAATTACAGTACTATTTAAAAGCCAACTACATCTAAAATGAAGGCTACCCACTGACTTTGCTGCTACTCCAATACTCACCTGTTTAGTTCTTAGTCATTTTCTGTGTGAAAAATGCATTTCTACTGGGAAGCAAACAAATTCCATAATTCAATATAAAATTTTTGACTGAAGATATCAGTTAGCAAATTCTGTTGCTCAATCTGTATGTAATGCATAGAGAAACATGACAGAAATGGATCATCATTAGTCAGGAATTAATAAAAGCCTTACTTGCAGAATAAGCTAATCATATGTAAATTAACACTTCGAATTTTCAGAAAATGAATTGTTCTTCTCAAGCTATTAATTTAATTTTTTTTGTTTTATTTATTTATTTATTTTGTACCTGATTACTTTTGTTTTAGTGTGAGTTATTTTTTTCTTTTATTTGTTTGTTTTATATTCAGTTCAGTTTTCCAAGTTAGTTCCCCATGATTATCATTATCGTTGTTATTCTGTCTCTATATTTATTAAATTTACACTTTACATGCAAAAGACAAGACGCATTTTCATTTTACATTTCTCATTTACTCTGAAAATGAAATCTATACAAAGTATTTCAAAACAAATACGTTTTTAAAATGACCATGAAAACAGTGACTAATATTTTTAATCTATCTGTGTATGTATGTATGTATGTATGTATATATATATAAGACACTATTTTCTCACCAAATAGCATAGTTTCATAAATTTGTAATAAATACTGACAGAAAGAAACCTGATTTTGAATTTTAGTTGGTTCATTATAATCACATGGGCAAATACCCTTGGGAAAAGTATAAATAAATACAGCTCTTCTGCTCTACCAGCTATGGGATAATTAGTAGGACTTTTATCAGTAAACCATTATTATCTACCCCAAATTCTTAGAAATTAAAAATATTTTCTGGCTTTAAATAACCTACACAAAGTTGATAAGCCATGAAAAATAGATCAGTCAATCAATCAATCAATCAAATATATATATATATATATATATATATATATATATTTATTTTTGACTTTGCCATACATTTTTCCCCATAATATATATATATATATATATATATATATATATATATATAGGGAAAAATGTATGACAAAGTGGAAAAAGTTTTCTTGTGATGTGTTTTGTCCTTTAGGATTTCATCAGACTCCCCAATATTATTTTTGATATATAAAAATATATATCATTATCTCACACACACACACACACACACACACACACACACACACACACATATATATATATCATCATCTTTTGTACTTTTGTTTCGGATACTATTACATATCCTACATAACATATACTCACATACATATGTGTATGTGTGTGATATATATATGTATGTATGTATATATGTGTGTGCATGTTCTTTTGCTGCTTGAAGATTTTGAGTTCATGAATCTGATTGTAGCAATGTAGTAGTAGTTCAGAAACATTTATCATTATATTAAATCTTTGCATCTTGTTCTATTGAGTCATTTTTTTCTTATGTGTGCATTTTTTGTACAAATATTAAATATATGTGGGGAATATGTATGAAGTGAAAAACATTTTCTAGTGACACGTTTCGTCCTTTAGGACTTCATCAGGCTAAATTTATTATGTTAGTGTGACTACACATGTGCGTGAATGGGGGATGCTGGGAATTTTAATTTTTTTAATTTTTTTTTTTATTTAGACTCTTTCTCTTTTTCTTTCCATCACTTTTGTTCATAGATATCCTACACTGTGATAATAGAGGTTCTCACAGGAATGGTGAAATGTTCTAAGAGCCCGGGCACAAATTTACTGTGGATGATCTTGCAATCAAGGCACTTTCTAGACATTTTCGTTGTTTTCTCCTTTGATCAAAGCAGCATTTTTTATGTCAAAATTGTGGTCAGTCTTGTTACAGTGGGCAACCAACACATTTGGTGTATTGTTTTGTAAAATGTTCCTTTTCTGGTCATATAATCTTTTATTTAGATTTTCATTGAGTTTTCTCCTATGTATTGTTTGTGACAATTATTACAGGCAAACAATAAAATCCCTCAAATTTTACCTTATTCTTTTGTTTAGTATTGACTAAGTCTTTTATTGTTTTAGATGTAGTAGTAACAAATTTTATGTTGAGTTTAGATAGATTCTGTCTAATTGTAGATGTGATAGTAGTACAATATATTTTTTTGGTTTATTGGGTTTGTCAGAAATATATGTATTTCATTTTTTTGTTTTTAAATTATCTTTTATTATATGTGAACTTATATTTAAAATATCTGTGCCATCTAACACTATAAAAGATAAAAACAGACAAAAACAGACACAAAAATAAAACCAATATGAAATCCTTCCAATGAGAAAGGATTTGTCTTTAATCTCAGTGGGTACTAGTTTCCAGCCACTTAGTACATTATGCCCCCAATTTGTCACCCCTTTCACATAATTAAAACTGGTGTTTAACTTTGGTAACATGAGCACCAACTCCTCAAATATGCAATTTGTAAAGCACATTTTTATCTCTGTAAGTAATTTTTTTTTTTTTTGCTCCAAGAAAAATTATAGATTATTTTCTCATAAGAAAGATGTTTCATTGTTTTGATATAAGAAATAAATTAAATTTTAAAATATATTTTTAACTTTTCAATTGAATTAAATTTTAGATGAATTCAAATAATTTGTTTTTCAGTTTTACAGTAATAACTAAAATTTTATTCATGTTCTACTTAAAGAATTTAGTATTTTTTCTTCAATCAATATTTAAATAAGTTCTTTCTTTTAATTATATGTTCTATTATATATATATATACACACACACACACACACACACGTGTGTGTGTTTGTGTATGCATGCATATGTATGAAACTGAATAATTTAATTTATAAAAATATGCAAAATATACACACACATGCAATAAGCTTGTTAAAATTAATTTATATATTCTTAAACAATTATTTTTATTTAGTTTCCTTGAATATATATATATATATATATATATATATATATATATATATATATATATATATATATATATATATATATGCAGCAAATATTCATCCAGAAAAGTTTGATTAAAAGAACAGGAAAGTCTGTTTAATTTTGTTATTGTATTTTTCAAATTTTCCAGTAAGGTGTTAAGTATTGTGCTCAAAGTTGTGAATAAACTGTCTGAAGTTCATATGATGTTATTGTTTTCATTCGGTACTTTCAATGATCTGAGTCATTTTCAAGAACCAACAAGGTGTTTCCAACCTTCCAAAAGAATACCAGAATGTAGAAAAAAGATTTCTAACAACCACACAGACCCCACACTGGTTCTTGAAAATGACTGAGATGATCATAAGTACTTGAACAAAACAATAACAATACGAATTTCTAACATTTTATCTAAAATTTTGAGCACAATACTCAACACTTTATTTGAAAATTGGAAGAATACAATGAAAAATTGAACAGATTTTCTGGCTTCTTTTTAATCAAACTTTTTTGAGGATTTTATACATACATATACATACATATACATACATACATACATATACATATATATATATATATATATATATATATATATATATTAGTGTACCTATGCCATTCAAATTGACGGCAGGAAGGAATGTATTATAAGTAATATTTATTGTAAGTAATTTTTTGCATACATACATACATACATACATATATATATATACATACATACATACATACATACATATATATATATATATATATATATATATATATATATATATATATATATTAGTGTACCTATGCCATTCAAATTGATGGCAGGAAGGAATGTATTATAAGTAATATTTATTGTAAGTAATTTTCGTTTAATCCAAGTTCAATTTTATAATTTAAAATAGTTCATTGTTAATGTTAACAATTGGACAGTGTACAATTCATGAACACCTAAAGAAAGACATCCGTATATTATCGTCATAAATGTTACATAATTACAACCAAAATTATGTTTACTACAAAAGTTCCCAAAGCACAATATTTTTTGTGTTAACTTTGGAAGGTCTGGATAATCCTTGACAATCTGTAGATTCAATCTGTAATTTCAAAATCTGCTTATTTCTCGTCTGATTAAGAGCAACATATTATCAGTTTTTTTTTTAATTTATTTCCCCCCACCCTTTTTTTTAATTACAATTTTTAAAGTTTAAATTGAATTTGTAAAAATGAACAAAGCATTCTTGAAGATATTTGTAGTGTATTATATATATATATATATATATATATATATATATATATATATATATATATATATATATATATACCCACTTTGATAGTGATATCAGTATGCATCAGTTAGCACAGCCCCGGATGGGTCATCGTTATTTTGCGCACTGCCCCTCAGTTGTTACATTGACCAAAAAAAATGTAACTAATATACATATAATGTGGTATGTTATATGTGTGTGTGTGTGTCTTAGTTAATTGAATGACAAAATTCAAATAAATTCTATACAATGTGTTTAGTCATTCGAAAGGACTTAATTATATTTTTACTCATGTATTAGGTTGGTGCAAAAATAATGTCGTTTTCTCACATGTTACTTATGTAAATAACGACATTATTTTTGCACCAACCTAATAATTATATGTTGTAGGAAGGTATGAAATTTAACAAATTGATTATAGATTTATATAAAGAGAAAGACTTAAGATGCAGGTCTGCTTAACTTTAAATTTCTGATCCCCAATGAGTCTTGATGAACAACCTTGACTACCTCGTTTATCTTTCTAGTGCATTTGTTTTGGTTTTTATTACTTTTCATATGAAGAGGTTTTATATCATATCCGCCCCCCCCAACAGACTCACACACACACATTTATATATATATATATATATATATATACACACACATCTACATTCAAAATGATACATTTTGCACAAAAGCTTTTGTTTAAATTTTAAATCATTATATTCATATTTATAAATAAATTAATGTAGAAAAAGTTTTTAATTAAAAAAGCTAATTTTAAACAATCTCTAAGTATTTGTTGTCTTCAGGAAAAGAAAATGAATTTAAGCAATCTATATTATTCAAGAAAAAACTTAACTTACAAAATAAAGTTGGCTTCTTTAATTAACAGTTGTTCTTTTTATTAAGCTGAATTAAAGACAATTAAATGTTCTTAAATATTTTTCTAATTTAAATAGTTAATTAAACAAATAGTAATTTTTTTTAAAAAATTTTCACTATATTTACACCATTTAGGTTTTTGTGATTAAATGTTTGTGTTGTTATGGAGATGCTAAAAAGATAATTTTTGCATTTTGTTTATTCAAATATTAACCTCATAGACTTCCTTTTATTCTTTTTTATCATTAAATTCTCTGACAGTTTTTTTCTTTTAAGTAATATAAAATTAAATTTATTTTCATCTTTATGTATATTACTAAAAAATGGAATGTAACAAAAATTTTGTAGTTAAATTTTGATTTTTTTTATATTGAAAAAAATGGTTTGTAATGTGCTAAAAACAAACTTAAAAAAAAAAATTAATTTTATTATAATTGTAAGCTTTGTTTGGACAATTAAATACTTCTCTTTATGTTTTCAGTCCATCATTTCACCTGGTCTTTACTTCAAGTTCCTTCAGGTGTATAATTTGTAAGGAAAAAATGATAGATGATACTTTTTCCTTATGTATTACACACAAGAAGACAGTGGAGTGGATTGGCTGAAATGGCATGGTAACATAAATTAAACAAATGATTACAATTGTCTAAACAATGCTTGGAACGTTAATGACTCTTCTCAAAATTAAAGAAGATAGTAGAATGAATTGGCTGAAACACTTTGGTCATAGCAAAAAGGAGCTCAGCTGTCCAAGCTTGATTCTTTTTCTCTTTTCTTTTTTAAGTAAAAAATATTTATATTAAAATACAGGAATTAACATTTTTGAATGCCTTTTGTTTTAATCTTACGAATGGGTGAAAAAAAAAAAAGCTTGCATTTAGTTTGAAATTTCATTTTCTTTATTTGATATTTGCACTTTTGATTTTTCTGGTAGAAATATGTTTCTATTTCGGACTCGTTAGAAAATAAAGTATGACATATTATTGTATTAATTTTTTACGTAAAGATATTAGTGAAATATTTAATTTTAGATAAACAAGACTTTCTAAAAACTTTGCCAAGAATATTAATAAATTAAGAATGATAAACTGGCCTCAGAATCAAAGAATTTAATCAACCTCATGAGGTCACCTTCATTAATTTTTGGTTTTATTCAATAATGATATGTAAAAAAAAAAAATGTTGACACCTTGACTATAAAAATAAATTTATTATTCTTGAACAGATAACTTTGCACTATTCAGGCTCATGCCTTTTGTTTTAGAAAATGAATATGTGCTGTTTTGTTTTAAGAAAATTAACTAATTTATGACTTTCTATAAACCCATTTTATTTATTTATATATATATATATATATATATTGTATTATAGGCATGAACTCTTTTAAAAATATTGTTAAAAATTGAAGACAATGATAAGCAAAGAAAATGGGAGAAAAATACAATGTATACGTTTATATCTTTATATGTTCTCTATATGTTTACATGCTCTGTGTATGTGTGTATATGAATTATTATGTATATATACACACTGACAGTACACATACAACCATATATATATATATATATATATATATATATATATATATATATATATATATATATATATAATGAAGAGAGGGAGAATAAAACATGAAAAAACAAAAAAAAACAGACACCTAGCTAAAAAAAAAAAAATTGTTGTGGTCAATGCTTTTAGAAATCAAACTCAGAGTTGTGACAATAACAAACATCAAAAAAGTGTTCAGAGACTCTGATCTGAAATTATTGCACCGAGTTTTAAACTAAGGCGATCTTCAGATGAAAAAGATATTTTTTGAGTGAAGATTGCCTTAGTGTGAAACTCAGAGTAACAATTTCAGATCAGCGTCCTTGAGCACTCTTTGGTGTTTGCTTTGTGTATGCATGTATGTATGCATGTATGTATGCAAAGATAATAATGTGTAGTGAAAAATTCTCACTCAGACCAACTTCTGAAAATCTGATCAAATGATCAAACACCAGATTTTTTGGGGGTTTTGTTCTGAAAGTCTTCTTGTGAGGACCGATAAATTTTCAGCACACCATCTCATTTCTTATAACCACTTTTCCATAACTTTCTTACTTGTATTGTACATCTTGCAATAGTTACTTGCATCGAATGCAGACCGCGTGCGCACACACACGTACATATAACACTCCCAGACATAATTGATTGAATAAAAATGTTGCGATATTTCTGTTGTAGACACCAAACTTGTTGTATCATTTACTTCTGTGTAACATAATAAAAAGCGATGAAT
>OZ038498.1:34326878-34336878 GCA_964036315.1 Acanthosepion esculentum
TCATCTTCGTTTTCATATTCAGTGTTTCGGCTGTTGTACACTCTGGCCTTCTTCAGGTGATTGGAAATATTATGAATATGGCAACAAAGATGTGGACAACAGTCCTGACAATGTAAGTAGTTTAAATAATTACAATTCCTCCTCTCAGAAATCTAAACGGATCAATTGTTAAATTATTTATTTTCTCCTTTAATTTCATCATACTTGTCTCTGTTGATCTGTAACTTTTGGGAGTGTCAGGGTGCAGCTGGGAGTAATTTGACACAGATATTTGTCCAAGGACATTCCCCACCTTCTTTTTAATGGAAGTAAAGCAAAAAAGAAAGGCACAAAATAGTATTATTAAGCTAATGTTTAATTACTGCACATGTTCTTCTGTGTAATGTCCCTTCAGGACATTAGCTATCATGACCCTCCACAACTTCCTGTCCTTTGTAACTCTTAATAAATTTTGTCTTTTTACTGTCACTCCTAAACCTTGTTCCAGCATGCATTTATTCAAGCTCACTATAAAGGCTAATGTGTTGTTTTTCTCTGTCCTGCTTGCATTCAATCTGTTCTATTGAGTATCTAATTTTCTAAGCCTCCCTTCCTCGTTATGTCTCCTAGAAATTTCAACTCTCTCTTCCTAATGTTAAATATAAGTGTCCTTTTTGTTTCCATTATCTCTAAAACTTTGTCGCTGCTCACATGTTCAGTCCACAGTATTCTCAACATTCTTCAGTAGAACCATTGTTGCTTTAAGTCTCTTCTTCATGTGAGGAGATTGTTCAGCATTCACTGCCATATAGGAGGACTGATGTTATGTAACATTTCAGTACTTTTTTCTTTGTAACAAAATTTTCCAGTTTCTTGATACTTTGCTTAGCTTTTGGAAGGCATCTTTCACTATCCCAATATGCCTTCGGATCTCATTGTTGCACTTTCCATCCTCTGTTAAAACACTTCCCAGATATTTGAATTGCTGTAATAGTTTGATTTTGGTATCTCCAGTTTGTAATTTTGTATGTAGGCCTGAAGAATAAAAGCAATGTTAATTAATCCCATTATGACAATACGTACAGCCATTTTAACTTTACATTGAATTTGAAAAAGAGATTGCTTTAGGATTATTTTTTTACAATTACAATATTCCTGGTATTGTCAAAAATATTGTCATTTTATTGAGCTTAGATTAATCTGGTATAATGCTCCAATTATATTAATAAACTCAATGTAAATCTAACTCACTGATTTCATAATGGGCTGCATTGCAGACTTCTTAACCATCACACTATTGCCAGCAGGCAAATTTGTAGTATACCCAGTCAGTGATAAACTTACTCAATTAGTAACAGTCTTTGAGATAAGTATTATTGATAATGTTGCACTTACTTTAACCATCACACCATTACCAGCAGGCAAATTTGTAGTATACCCAGTCAGTGATAAACTTACTCAATTAGTAACAGTCTTTGAGATAAGTATTATTGATAATGTTGTATGTACTTTGGGTATTTGAAGCTGGACAGACCAGGTTGGCAGTCCATTTTGGGGAAGGAAAACCCTGATTTTAAACCTCCCCTGCCTATCCAAAACATGAAAAAGGCTCTGGAAGTAAATCCTGATAGAAAACCTGGAGTGGAACCCTGAAGATGGTTGGCTGTCAACTCTGACAATTCCTGAAGCCAAGCCGGCCCTAAATATAATACCCTGTATTCATTTGGATCTTGTTGGTATGGCCGAGAGGTGTGGCGGGGTGCATGTAGTCTGGGCAATGCACAGCCTCTATATACCATCCCCCAAGCCTGTGCCTTAGAGAAGTCACTTCAGTCTCACCATCAAAGGATTGAATTTTGACCAAACAGAGTGATATCTTTATCTCGTGAGATAAACAGATGCCTACTTGTTAAAGTTGACTGTTGGAGTAACAGACTATAGCAGCCACTATCTTGGAAGATGATGTAAGAGAGATTTGATCTTAGTATTATTATTTTCTCTGCCAATTATAACATGCCAGTACCAGGACAAAATATCGGAAGAAGTGGATTCATGCCTTTCCCAAGGGCAACGTATAAACGACCTTAGCTGGAATTTGAACTCTGTTTTCTCTGCCAGTTGCTGTGAAAAGTAACCAGCACTTAATAATAGCAGAAATATACAAACAAATGGTATAAGAACAAACCAGAAGCTGTTTAGTCGATTATGAAACAAACAAGACAAAACAAAAGTAGGATACTTTAAAACATTCATATTCAAGCAGATCACCCAGTCTAGGCCATAAGATTGGATCCTGTCATCTCAAACAAAGAAAAGAAGCCGTGTCAAATAGTGGATTTCAGTGTTCCAGTGAAAAACGTATTGAAATTGAAAGAATAAAAATGCTGTGGTAATAATTGGACTTTAACAGAGAACTAAAAAAAAAAAAAATATTTCTGGGACATTATAGCAATCATTTCTGAATCACATGGAACATTTATAAAGACCTTTGCAAAAAGATTGGGAGAAACTGAATCATCCAGATAATAGCATTATGAAAATAAACTAGGATATATAAGAAAATATTGGATTTTTGAGGAAACTTGCTGTCACTTGGTCTCCAAGAGAGCTACAAGTTACTATTGTTATAAAACTGATAATAATAACAATAAGAAATGGTGTAATGCTACACCAGTTGTCGTTCTGATAGCTTCTTAATTCATTGGAGGTGTTAACATGAACGTTTTTGTCTTGGTGAATTAAGATCGGATACAGTAAATATCCCATCCAGTACCAGAGTTTAAAGGATGAAGCAACTGAGGTGATTTAGTAGGTACAGCTAGATACTTATGACCAACTTTATTTGGAAACTGAGCAGACTGCATTATCTGACCAGACTGTAACATATTTTTTGGTGTATAAGAATTACGTTTTACCTTAAAATTTAATATCTAAATCTGTTTGAATCCTATACACCAATGTTATTGATATATATATATATATATATATATATATATATATATATAATGTGTGTGTGTGTATGGTATAATGATATATACATTTTTTTTATATATCAAGAACAATTTTAGGGGATAGAAGTATGACAAAGTGGAAAAAGTTTTTGTGTGACGTGTTTCATCCTTTAGGACTTCATCAGCAGTCCTAAAGGGTGAAAAACATCAGACAAAACTTTTCGAAATAAAGATGCATTGTGCCTTATATTCTGAAAAAATACAATATTTCCCACTGGATATCACCTGAAAGGTTATCAAAACGTGTCAGCATATTTGGTTGTGATGCCTATTCTCAGTATCATTTATGTGTCATGTGTGATACATGCTTTGGTGATCATGTATTTTTTGATACCTGACTGATGAGGCAGATTTTTTTCCCCCGCAATATGTTGCCATTTCTTTCTGTGGTAGCCCAGTTGCCATCCAAGGCTATAGAACCTGGTCTGTTCTGCAATTTCCCCATAGCTGGGGAGAGAAGAAGAGGATTCATACCTTTCTCAAGGGTATTAGCATGTAAGTGAATGTAATGGATTCGATTGGAATTTGAACTCAGCTCTCCGTTTCCTCAATCTGAGCCGCTATCTATCCATTACTCTACCATAAAAAGAATAACAGTTGAGAAAATCTAATCTGATTGTCATAAACAAAAAAATGAAGACCTGCTAGATTTTTCATGTTGCTGTTCGAGCAGACCACAGAGTTAAGAGAGAAGAAAGCCAAACACTGAAAATTAGAAGACCTTCACCCAAGCTAGGAATAAACTGTGAGACATCAAATTATGGGTTATGTACTTTGCTAAATTACCAATTTGGAACTGTGGAAAAACGTTAGATTGGATGAATTAAAAATTTGAGTAAGAATTGAAATTTTCAAGATCATTGTGGTGCTAGGGTGAGCAAGGACATTGAGAAAAGTAGGAGGCTTGTTGTCACTTGGTTTCCATTGATAACTACCTAAGAGTGTGAACATGTCGGTATTTGAAATAATAAAGATGATGATCCAAAAGTAGTTATAATAAACACATCTGCAAAAGGATTTTACAAGCTCTCAAAATATAAGGACTTAGAAATTGCAAGAACGTGACATTTAAACGCAACAATAATAATAGGAACATGAGGAGTGTTTTTTTTTTTTTTTAATTGAATACTGATGTATATATGAAGAAAATACCAGGAAACCCTGATTAAGACACAAGGGGTTACTGAGTGTGAAAGAGTAAGGAAGAGAAAAAGATTAAAGAGTGAGAAAGAATAAAAGGCGAGGAATCAAGAAGACAGAAAATAATGATTGACATTACATTTAAATTTTTGAAGATAATATTGGCTGGAAAAGAAGAAACTAAAAGGGAGTTCCAGAAGCAAGAAGTTTTTTTTTTTTTTTTTTTTTGTCAACTCAACCCAAGCAAGGTGATAATGCCACTAAGACACAAGGGGCTACTGGGAGTTAAAGAGAATGAAAGAAATTTAGAAGGAATCAGAAACCCAATCCTAAGCAGAAAACAAGGGATAAACATCTACTCCTGTTCAAAAGACTGGGGAAGAGTGTGAACCGGGTGGATCAATTTGAGACATTGCTGACCATAGCATAATTGGATGACTGATGAGAATGCTGAACTTTCGGGATGACTTGTTGCCACTTGATTTGCAAAACAGTATAAATAGTAAATATCATAATCATTAGAATATTTGTGAGAGTTCATAATAATGATAACCCTATCATCACACATTTTTCACACAAAAAAATTACTACTACTACTACTACTAATAATAATAATAATAATAATAGACACTTCCACTGTTAGTGCTAAGGCGTTCACACTTGTTGGTTTGTGACGATTTTGAAGCTCTGATATTGATATAGAATATATTCAGCTGGACATTGTCAAGGTTGATAATAGAAGTAACAGTTGTTTACTGCTCCTGGTAGTGAATATAAAATAGTCATGTGAGAATGGTTTGTCAAGTTTCTTATACACTTACTTCTTGGTGAACAAGACAGTATTGAATAAAGTCATAAAGACAAGAAGTTGGTAACTATTTCAGGGAAAAATACTTATCCTAAAAAAGGGAAAAAAAAAAAAAACAGTTTATTTAAACAATTCCTGAAAAAGTTATTTTGAAATTCTGAATGGAATCCTTCAGTTCTTGAAATTCTGTCTGGTAGTATTTGCAGGACTGGAGGTATTTTGGAATTCAGTGTGGAAATATTTGTATTATACATATTCCAATTTTGACTAACATCTTCATCTTTTTTTAAATTTTTTTATTTAAGTGCTAGTGACAGAAAAATGAAAAAAAAAAAAATCTAGTCCAACCCAAATTATAAAATATTTTACATTTTTTTGGACACATGATGAGGAAAGAGGGTTTGGTAAACTTGACACTCACAAAACATATTGAAGGCAAATCGGTCAAATGGAAACAGAAAGTAACCTACATAAATAAATGGATGTTGAACCAGAGAGTTGGATGGATAGTTAAAAGACAAACATTGATAAGAACTACAAAGGATAGGAAGTTGTGGAGGGCTTTGGTCATTCACGTCCTGAACAGATATGGTACATAAAAGGAAATCTTTTGTATAAAATTTTGGAAATTTAAAAGCTTGTGAAATTTATTGCACACATTTTGTTTTTACTAGAATTTTTTTCAGTTAATAAAAATTTAATTATTTTTAATTAAAAAAAAAAAAAAACCCAAATAAATTTTATTTCCCTTGTTGTTCATCCTTGAAATCATAAGATTAAATTTGTTCAAGTCTCTTTTTAGGCAAGTATCTTATCAAAAACACTAACATCATGAGTTTCCTTTGAGAGTTTGGTGTTTGCTAATTTGTATTCCTTATAAATATCTCTCTCGTATTTTAATAGAATAATGAATAGAGATTTTGATTCGATTGAGCTTGTAAAGAATTATTTTTGGATTTATCCTCCCTTTGATGCATGTAATTTTTGCAGAAACTTGTGTGGGTGTGTCTGCACATAAACAAATTTACACACACACACACACACACACGCACACGCATATGTGTGTATGTGGAAGTGAAAAGTGGTATAACATTTAGCAACATGGGAAACAGAAATAACAAACTGTATATCTACATGTGTGGGCGCTGAAATATTCTCAGCCCAATCTACTTCTTATTGGCCAAATAACCAAACATTAGACTTTTTAGAGAAGAGCTTCATAGACCAGCATAGAACTTTTCAGCACTCCCTTGTAAATATGTCTTTTTTTGTGTGTGCATATGGAGGGTCTCATGGTCAGGCTAAGAACTTTTCAGCATCTTGCGAAAAACTGTGTATGTGTGTGTGTGCATGTATATATATATATATATATATATATATATACACATATCTGTTTTTTAATTTTGATTTCAGGTCAGCAAATCGTTAATGATTTATGCATCTGAAAATAATTCATATTTATCTGTATCCCACTCATTTAACCGTTATTTAACTCCTCTCTTTAAAACTTCTCTCTGTTAAATTTTAATCCCCACCCTCACCTTTAGGCCTTCCTGTTCTTCTTTCTTCTGTTACACCTCTCTCTAGAGCTTTCATACATTTTCCTCTCACACGTGTTTCCCTCTACCACATATACACTCTCAATAAAATTTTGTTTTTTATACGCGGAGTTATATATTCCGATTTCTTTTTGAACTTGTAGGTCTGATGAATTGGATTGTACTTACGATTCCAATCTAATAAATTATAATCATGGAATATTAGTGTTTGAGCCTTTTATATTATATATATATATATATATATAGGCTGGGTACTCATTTCTGAGCACATCTGTCTGCAAAAATCCCTATTACAGACTCCAACTCAACTAACACCTTTATACCACAACTATGCTGAGCGGACCTTAGTTACAGTTTCTAGGAGTGAATGCATAATCTGGGGTCACCAAATTTTTTGAACAAGTTCAGCATCCACAAACCCTTGGTCATGATAACTTGTGATTTTATGTTAACACAACCTTTGACAGCTTCTAAATGGGCCTATCTATTTAATTTCACTCACAAGGCTTAACTTGATTTGCAGGCACTTTCCAAAGGTGCCACATGGTGAGGTCACCTCCCCTGTGGCCGATATTATCAAGAAGTTCCCTTCCTCACAAATCCACCATATGGTGAGATTTGAACACAGGCCTCATGGCCAATGGTAAATGCTGTAACCACTTGGCCATTGGCGACAGTCTGTTTCATGCTTGAACACAATCTTCAGGCCATCTTCAACCATATATATATATATATATAAGTGAACATTGAAGTCAACACGCTGTTTCATGCTGGACACAATCGTCAGGCAGCCTGATTGCGTCCAGCATGAAACAGCCTGTCGCCTCTGAGTGTTGACTTCAATGTTCATTTTTATATTTATATTTACATATGCTCTATCTCTGATATTGAGCACTTTATCCCATAAATATAGCACACCTTAAAACTATATTTCTTTATATATATATATATATATATATATATATATATATATATATATATATATGTGTGTGTGTGTTTTGAAGGGTGTTTTGGTCAAACCCAGAATTATTCAGAATCCTTATATATATATATATATATATATTATATATATGTGTGTGTTTGTGTGATTAAATAATGAACAAGTAGGAAAACCTATTTAAAAATAAAAACAAATCCACATTATTCCAATTTCCAAAAATTTCCAATGAACCTAAATAAATAGAAAAACATTAAATTTATAAAAGCTTCTATTATTTCCTTGTTATTCCCTATTTAGTCATTTTGGCAGATTAATCCATATCTTCAGCTTGTGTATGCGTGTGGGTGAAGGGTTTTATAGTCAGGATGAGAACTTTTAGCCCCTCATCTCCACCCCTAAATATGGGTTTGCATAGAGAGAAAGAATCACAAAACTTGCAGTAGTTTTTAAAACTCTAGCAGTATTTTTATTTGTTAATTATTTTTATTTTCTTATTTTCAATTCATAAGACGGCAGTTAATTATGTATGAACAATAATATAACTTCCATGAACTCTCTTGTCCTTAGATTTTGATTTTAAAATCCTTTTGTAATATTTAAGACATCACAAAACACAATGATTCAACTGCCAAGTCCATACCTGACCTCAGGTTTGTCGGCTGATATACTGAAGTCTTTTTGGGGGAGCATTACTGGCAATGTATTTCATTAATTTTTGCACAGATAGGTGTTTTTTTTTTTCTGTTTTCTATTGGCCAGAAATGATGATGGTATTTCTTCCATTGGTAGACATAAACTGAAGCTATTTTCAAAGTGCATTTAATGCTCACAAAAAAAAAAAAAAAAAAATTTTTTTTGCTTGACCTACTTTGGTGAAAAAGGTCATATAATTTAACTTTCTCTCCAGCACCATAAAAAATAGTTATACATAGATTTCACAGTTTGAAAAGTAACTGATGTCAAATATTTATGATGGATGATTTTTATTGCTGTATGGATTTATATTCTTTTGTAATTTGCTATGTAACCCTTGAAAATTAATGTTGTTAATTTGTTTTCAAGAAGATTTCTGTCAATACTATTTACATTATTTGAACTATTGTCCTCAACTTTGCCGCCATATTTATTACAACGTTTCAACTGTTGTACGCTCCGGCCTTCTTCAGGTGGTTGGAATGTTGAACTGAACCCACAATGGCACAGTGGATAAAGGTGTTGGTTAGATCCAGTGACAGGACCCAAAGAGTGTGAGTTCAATACCCGGTTAAGGCAGTGGAGAACTTTCAGAAGGAAAAATTAACAGGAGATAACTGATAACTGACATCCATTAAACATGGCACGTGGAACTAGAACAGTCTACCCAGTGAGTGAAATAAAGGGTTCAGTTTGACATTCCAACCACCCGAAGAAGGCTGGAGTGTATAACGGCCGAAACGTAATAAATATGGCAGCAAAGATGAGGTCAATTGTCTAAATAATGTACATAATACCTCATCTCAGAAATATAGTCAGATTTCTATCAATTGTTAATCAAAATGAATAGTATTTCTTTTACAATAAGAGGCTTGTTGGAAAAAATTTATTGAACATTTTCTCAGATCATCTTTTTAGAATATTATTTGACTTACAAATTAAATTCACAATGTACTTGGTCAGCAGGTATTGAAGTATTTTTGCAGGAGTACAAAATTTTATTAGTGCAGTTCTGAATTTCATTGGAAAGTGTTGGACTCTGTTTACATTAAGTCCTACCAGTCATCTCTTTGTAAACAAAAGGAGTAGTTGGTGGATTTAAAAGTGTTAGGTTTTCCTTTTTTAGTAATTGTGCACATTTTTTGTCCTTGATCTTAGCTCTGTTAAGAGCGGATAATGAATATGTTTCACTGTCTTTTTTGTTAATTGTGTTCTATTTTAATATTACCTTTTTGCGGTAATGTTTCTTTTGTTACAAAAGAAGTTACATTTTCTTTATTTAGACTCTTGAATGCACTGTGTGATAAAGGTAAATTTATACTGTTTAAAAAATAAGGATGTATCCACTAAATATAATGTTTAAAGTAAAAAATGTTAGATTATAAATAAATTCTGTATGACATGACTTTCCTCTGTCTTTTCAAACAAATATTTTCGTGGCAATTGTTATAATGGTCTTTTTTTCTTGGTACCTTGACTGCATGAAGTACTAAACTGGCAACTACATCTCACCATTTTACTGTTGAACTAGCTAGATGCAACCCTATGTTCTATTTTAATATTTTCTTTTCTCTCACTTCTCACTGTGGAACTAACTCCCTTCTGATTTCTTGCTTACCTTCTATCTATAATCTTAAAAAAAATGCAAACCCAATCATCATCTTCTGTCTTTCTGCATTCTGTTCTTTTATTGTTGTTTCTCCCCAGTAAAGTCTTCTTATTCTCTTTCATTCCTAGTAACACCTTGCATCCTAGTGGCATTATTGCCTGGATTGGGGTGAAATGATTTATAAAAACAACGAACCCTTAGATATGACTTTGTTTATGCTCTGGATACAAAAATTAATCATTAAAGTTTTTGTCATTATGG
>OZ038498.1:34339378-34364378 GCA_964036315.1 Acanthosepion esculentum
GCAATCAGAAGACATTAGTCAGTTTATGTTCAAAGTTTCTCTGGAAACCTCTATATATATATATATATATATATATATATATATATATAGTGCTGTTCGATAAAAGTGACTCACCTGATTTTTTTTACTAAAAATATTTTTTGTCTATTGTTGTTGGGGTTAATATAATTTTGAATCTCATGGTGATGGGAAAGTGACTGAGGCTGAGCTGCCAGATCAGGATCAATAATATTGCTGATTTTCTTTGGATGAACTACGTCCAACAGCAAGGCCTCTGATCAGGAGGTTTTGAGGAGAGTGGAACCACCTCTTAATTGCTGGTGTTCCCAGGTTCACCCTGGCCCGGGGTGGTAGCACCTGTTAGTGTCCCAGCTATGGGCAAATAGTTAACCCCCAAACTTGTGTAAAAATAGGTTTCAATACACAAATAATAATAATAATAAAAAAAATATTACCAGCAATAATTTTTGAAGGAAAAATTATAATTAGCAATACTTAAAAAAAAAAACCCCCCAAAACACCAGCAATACAAACAGTTATACATTCTTTGAAAAAAATATGACCAGCTATAGATTTCTTCAAGGAAAAATATTCCCAGAAATAGATTTTTGAAGAAAAACATTACCAGCAATAAAAATTTTGTCAGCATTAAATAACCCATTGAGATTGATATGCCGTAAAACAAAACAAACAAAACCAAACAACGTTTTGGCCATTAGTATGCTCTGGCCTTCTTCAGGTGATATTTGTTGGAATTTAAACTGAACCCTTTATTTAGACCACGGGGTTAGAGCGGATGAAAGCGTTGTTTGAGTGACCCAAAAGTGACTTGACCCAAAGTGCTGAGAGTTCAATACCAGGCCACAGCAGAGACAACAAAAACTTAAAAGAGTTGAGTTACCAAGGGGAATTATCTGAAACTGAGATATCCAGAGGGCATGGCACATGGAATTAGAACAGTCTTTAATCCTGGTAATTCTTTAATTGCAACCGGAAAAATAAAAACCTAACATTAATAAAACTGTTTATGTCATTAGAAGAATTTTAATAACATATTAATATGCAACAAAAATTTAATTGGCATTCCTCTAAGTTTTTCGTAATGACTTTTTGGAATGGTTTAAAGACTTTGTGGACACCTTTTGTGTGTGTGTGTGTGTGTGTTTGTGTGTGTATATATATATATATATATATATATATATATATATATATATATACAGTATTTACATTAGTCGGACTATTGTCCTCATCTTTGTCGCTATATTTGTCACAACGTTTCGTCCGTTGTACGCTCCGGCCTTCTTCAGGTGGTTGGAATTTCAAACCGAACCCTTTATTTCGATCACTGGGGTAGACTGTTCTAGTTCCACGAGCCATGTTTGATGGATGTCAGTTATCAGTTATCTCCTGGTAATTTTCCCTCTGAAAGTTCTCCACTGCCTGAACCGGGTATTGAACTCACACTCTTTGGGTCTGTCACTGGATCTAACCAACGACTTTATCCACTGTACCATGTGTCCTTGAGGACATATATATATATATATATATAAATAAATGATTTCTGGATGTTCAGTTGATAAAATTAAAAACTTTTCTCAAAATGTTGGTAATATTCACACTGATTGTAGTTTTGTCTGGAAGGGCTGTTGGTGAGAAAACATTCAGGATTAGTAAATTTGTTACCATTTGACAGGTTGCATGCATTGATGAAAGTAAAAAATATGTGTACAAATATCAGTCTCATCTTGCAGACTGTGCCTGTGAGCATGTTTAAGCTTGACTTGGTGCCCCAGAAACTGTGACCTTCTACCAGACTAATCACACATGCATGCATACACTCATTTATGTGTGTGCATGGATGTAATAAGACAATTTATGTTTCTAGATACATCAGCAGATTTATTTATGAACTGTCATTAAAAATAGAACTTTTCTGCATATCAGATAAGAAAAGCAGATTGTTTTATATATATATATATATATATATATATATATATATATTTCTCTGTATTTATAGGTAGGCATTAATAGATTATATCTCCATATATGCATATATAGCTTCTATAATCATTTTTACACACTTCTAAGTCATTAATTGAACTGTAATCGTATCCATCATTTTTCTTTCAAACATTCAAATATAAATGCACTCACAGAAAGAATAATGAAAGTGAATAGATTTCACATCTGAATGTATGAAATCACACAGATATGGGAATGCATTTGCATAGCTATACATATATGTGTGTGAGTGTGGGACTATATGCGTTAATGTTCATGTATCTGTTATATAAATGGTTTTAGTGAAGAGAGATGTGAAGGGTATATTCTAAAAGTATATGTGCATATTTTATCTTTTATTTTTGCTCTTTGTCATATATATATGAACATATTCAAATGTGTGTGTGTGTGTGGTTTTTATATATATATATATATATATATTAGAGAGAGAAGGGAGGTAGGGATTACAGAAGATAGAGGCACAAGATTTTCTGGTTGGATATCAAGAGACAATGATTGAAAAACTGAAAGGCAGGTAAGGGATAGAGAGAGTGCAAAATTTGCTTTACATTAATATATGAACACATTTAAGTGTGTGTGTATGCATATATATATATATATATATATATATATATATATATATATAGGGTGTCCCAAAATAATGTGTACACTCTTTGAATCATTATAACTTATTCAATTTATGTATTTTGACTTGGAAATAAGATTAATACAAGAGAAAGAATAAACCTTTAAAGAATTTGAGAGTAAAATATACAAAAAACATAGAAAATTAACTTTAATAAGATAAAAGCTACTTGAGGCAATGGCAGAATGTTCATATAATGACGAGTTCACATCAAATGCTCAAACTGGCTGCCGTTATGTTCAATACACTTTTCATATCTTGAAGAAATAGACCTACAAACGTCCAGTATCATTTCCTCTGGTATTTGAGCACATTCTTCTTCAATTGCTACTCTCATTTCAGCAATTGTTTCAGGTTTCCTGCTGTAAACTTTGTCTTTTAGAAACCCCCACAAAAAGAAATCCAAGGGTGTCAAATCTGGTGATCTAGCTGGGTATTCAACTGTTCCTCTTCTTCCAATCCATCTGTTTTTCATATCTTCATCCATATAAGTTCTCACATCACGGTAATGTATTATTAACTATTAATATTTAAAGAGCGTATACATTATTTTGGGACACACTGTATGTGTGTATATATATATATATATATATATATATATATATATATATATATATATATATACTTGCCTATCATTTTCGTTTTATGAAAAATGTATTGAGCACTCTTTTAATTTACCTGTTCTTTTTTTTAGTAAATTTCACTTTTTGCCAAAGATTGAATTTATATATATATATATATATATATATATATATATATATATTATAACTGATTTAAAAATGTTTTTTCGCTACACAGTAATAACCATGTTTCAAAAATGGAAGCTAAAAACTTCAAATTTAATTATATAATTAAATTTGAAGTTTTTAGCTTCCATTTTTGAAACATGGTTATTACTGTGTAGTGAAAAAAACATTTTAAATCAGTTAATTTATAATATTTATTCTCTGTAAATTTACATAAAACACTGTTTTGTAAAAATAAAAAATATCAATAAGAACACCAGATTATATATCTTACTGTTCTTTCTTTTTATGTGTATATATATATATATATATATATATATATATGATAAAAATATAGTTCAATTTTATGCTATATTTATGGGTAAAAGTGTTCAATATCAGGGATGGAGCATTTGTAAATATAAACACAAAAGGTCAACATCAAATAGCAACAGTCTGTTTCATGCTTGACCACAACCTTTGTAGCCTGAAGATTCTGTTCAAACATGCAACATGCTGCTTGTTATTGGTGTCTGTGTTCATTTACGTATTATATTAAAATGGAATGTGTGAAAAACAGTTTGGATTCAAAAAAGTTTATTTCTTTGGTGATGCTCCCACTCCCTTTACATGAGCAACATGAAAAAGAAAAGAAAAATTTTCAACATCCAACTAGTTTTTGTGTATCCCATCTTACATACTTTGTTCAGATATATCATTCATATATAAACAGTGAAGACAAAATAATCAGCACTGAAAGGTGACTGGTAATTTCATTCTATAAGTAATCATCAAAATATTTGTAACTCATCTTGGTTTAGACTCTATATGTAGGCCACTGGAAGCTTACGGGAAGAGGAAAAATGTTTTGAGCTAATGATTTTTTATCATTTATAGTTCTGAACTAAAATGTGTTTGTTTTTATTTATTTTCGTTTTATTCTATCCAGATATTTCTGTTATTTATTTATTTATCAATTATTTTATTTATTTAATTATTGTTTTTTTTTATTGTATAGTTTCTTCAGTTCTGAAGTTTGGTATTTGCTTTGAATTGGTCTGATGATCACTTAACGTGTGAAACTGCCTGTCATTATCTAGAGTTGATTTCTACATTTATAATGTTTATATTTTATGTGCTCTCCTCAATAAGAAGCTATCTTTCCCAACATACAACAAATTGTAATGCATATATATATATATATATATATATATGTGTGTATGTGGTGGAAGTCAACTCATGACTGATTAAGACCACCCTAGGACTTATAATTCCCAATAGATATGCACACACTCCTTTTTTTCCTTGTCTTTATTATTATATACAAACGTATACTCAAAAGTGTCTTTGTAAAGATATGTGTGCATATATAAATGTGTGTTTGTGTGTAATTGGGCAAAGATACATATATACTTATCAATATCTATTATGCTTCTTTTAAGCTTTAATAGTCAAGTGCCGTATTGATTCATTTCTATTGATTCTGATTTTCAACTTTACTGGCACATCTACCTTCCAAAAATGTGCGAGTGGGCCAGTAAGGTGGTCATGAGGAAAGAAAAATCAATTTCTTCTCCTGTTTCTATATCCACATCAGTTGTAAATACTTTTGTCTGATCATGATTTATTTAGCTGTCGTCTCACCTTCTCTGGAAGACACATGACGATCAAAGTTTTGATTAGAAGCCATTTACTTACCTGTTGACCTTTGTTCTAGAGGTGTGGAGTAGAACAAGAGAGACATAATAGTCACCAGTATAGAATGATGCTCACTTTATGCTCATGCTTTTAGGAGAGGCATGAATCTTCTTTACCCTATGATCTGTTCTGCTGTCCGATATCTTGGCAAAATATCACTGGCATGCTGTTGTGGTTGATAGAAGAGAATGGGTGACTGAGCAGTTTGGTAATCCATTTTTTGATGATTAGTACAATTGTTACATCTATGTAGATAATAATATGTATATAAGGACTGTTCTGGAATGAATACAGCCATTTTGAATATTTTAAGGACTAGTTGTGTAGCCTTGATATAATTTGTTAACCAATCAGAGGGGACCTTACTGTGCATGTATGAACAGACTCTTTCCTTTGGGCTTAATCAGTTGTCAGAGAAATGCCATTGAGTGAGTTTTTATATCCTTCACATTGACTGAATGAGACAATCCTTCACAATATTGTGTCTATTTTTCTTTTTGATAGAACCCCACATCACCCAAGTTTTTTTTTTTTTTTTTTCCCCCCCCAAAGTTAAAATCATCACTGAAACACAGTGAATGAGACTAGGAAGAATGTGTCAAGATATCTGATTGTGACCAGGAAAGAGAATTCTGAAGACTTTTTTTGAAAAGGGGGAATGAATGCTAAGATAAATGGTAAGGTCCAAAGAAAAGTACTTTGATGAGGACTAAGGCAGAATTGGATTAGGTAAGCTACATTTTAGTGATTGTTAAATGCTCAGATACATGCACATGCATTCTGAACCATGTATATGCATTTCTATAGTAAATTTCAATGCATTTCTATAGTAAAATATTTTGTGTTGCAGCCTCTTTTTGACAGATGCATGGCTAAAAATGAAAACGCAGAGAGATGAGCTCAAATTCCAGTCAGATTTGTTACATTTACTTATGCTCAAATATTTTTGGGAAAGGTATGAATCCATCTCCTCCCCCAACTATGGATTAAGTAGTAAGACTTATTTCTGGAAAAAATTCATTGTTATTCACAAAAGGTTGTTAATGCAACATTCACTTGCTAAAAATCAGAAGATTGAAAAAAAAAATATATATAGAATCTTTTATTTTGGGTGTGAGATGGTCTTGGGTATTTTTCCAATTAAATCATTAAAATTAAAAAAAAGAAGTGATAGCATTTATTAAGATGAATTTAAATTGACAATTTAATGTCACTAAAAAATGTACTGTCAGAATAATTAGTTGACCAAGATGAAATGAAATCTGACCTGGCATTCAAATATTTCTCAGCTTGAGGCAAGTACTTGATTTATTATGGCTCCAGTTTTTATATTTAGAGTTATCATTTATTTATTTTAATTAAAATCCACTGTTGAGCGAGAAGTATTTATTACAATCCTTTTCTATAAATATTTTAAAAGATTTCAAGAAAAAAATGCTCATCCCGTTTGATAAAAGCATCTCAACAAAAGAACTTGACAAACTCAAAATATAAGGATCTGAAAATAACAACAAGAATGTTATGTTTAAATGTCGCTATCATTCAAATAATAATAGTGGCACTAGAAATGATTAAAAAACAATACTGATATATAAAGAAAATCCCAGGAAACTCTATTTCAAATGTGAGAGATTGGATTCATGAATACCTCTCATGTACTCAGAAAAAAACTATACACACACACACACACACACACACACACAATATGTCAGATTTTATTAAGTGAAATTTTTCACAAAATAATTGTATTAACCAACCAATGTTGTTAAAGTTTTCAGGATACTCCTTTCTTTTTATGTGCCGTGTCCCTTCAGGATGTAGGCAATCATGGCCCTCCACTTTCTCCTATCCCTTGTAGCTCTCAATAAGTTTTGTCCCTTTGCTACTTTCCGCAGGCCATGTTCTGACATCCACATGCTTAAGGTATGTCATGCATTTCTTTCCCTTGCCTCTCTTGCTGTTGGACGTAGTTTATCGTCTTACTCTGGACAGTATTTTGTGTGTGAGTGTGTGTGTATATATCTTATTGCAATAAACATTATATTTAGTAGGCACATGTGTTTTCATAGACACTATTTTTAATATGCTCAAGTTAAGAAAAAAAAAACTTCCTTTACCTCAGATCTTGGGTTAAAGACTTGGTAAATGAATACATTTATATTTTTCTTGTTTTCTCACATATATTTTTTTACTAGTTTCATCTACTTTACCAATCTCTTTCTTTTTGTTATATTTTTATTATTTTTTAGTGTAGTTTTTATTTTATTTTTATTTTTTAACATATTACTAGTTCTGAACAGTTTATCTTAATATCTTAAATTGTTCTTTTTTTTCTTCTATGTTTACGTTTTTTTTGGCTTTCAAAAGGTTGTATTTATGAGTGCAGCGTGGTTCACATACTCTAAAAAATCCACTCATTGTGATGTGTTCAATAATTTTCTCCGAATAAACATTCTTCGACTTCAGATATCTGATAAGAGACTTGGTAAATGATTGTATCAAAAAGTTAATCAGGAACACTAAAACTTCTACTACTGATAGTAATATTGATGCAACATTTACATTTTCTTTTTACATTTTTTTTTTTTTAATCTTTTCACCCCCAAGCAAAGCAATAAAAAGCTATTTAGGTGCAAGGGGTTATTGAGAGTGGAAGAATCATAGAGGAAAATCAAAAGAACTGGGTTCAAATAGACAGAATATGATGATACTGATGATGATTGACATTGCCTGGAAAGCAATAAGATGGAAGAGAGTTCCACAAGAGAGAAGTGTGAGAGAAGAAACTGTTGGTATAGAACTTATGGTTACATCAAGCAATTTCAACAGTGAACTTATGAGACCTATCTGCCAATCTAGTACTGTGTAGGATTTTAATAAATACTTTTGGCACAACAATAGATTTTAATTAAGTAAATTAATAGTAAAAACTGGAGCTATATTTAAAGTTCTTCCCTCAAGTTAAGAAATATTTGAATACCAACAAGATTTCATTTCATCATAGTCAACTAGTTATTTTGACAGAACATTTTTAGTGATATTAAATTGTCAATTTAAATCCATGTTAACAAATACCAGTGCTTCTTTTTATTATTTTAAAAAAGCATCTCACACCCAAAATTAAAAAATTCTAATTTTTTTAAAAATTTGAATTTATTTACATTATTTACACTCAGATTATTGTCCTCTTCTTTGTTGTTATTATCACAACTTTTCAGCTATTGCTCCCACTGACCTTCATCAGATGTTTATCAATCTGGATAACATTCAAGGAACTTCGAACAGAACACTTTATTTAATTTACAGGGCTCTTTGATGCGTCATTCCACTGACCATGTCTAGGGATATCTTCTCTAGTTCATACTTAGTACTGTTTCCACTGTCTAAGTCTGTGCTTCCTGACCCAGGGATTGAACTCACAATTACTATGTTACCAAATTCACAAACCAATGTATTAGGTGATAGATCCTCGTCTCAGAATTTCAGACATTATCCTAACATACTTTGCCCCCATGTTTACATTTTTTTATGTTGACTTAAAGATAGTCTTCATGTCTTTGACCAGTGCTCTTGATATTCTGCCTCTGGCTCTGTTAATATTTGCATCCCAAGCTTCTTGAAATATTTTCTTGCCTATAAGTCCATTTTTCTTGCTTATTACTCTTTTAATTTTTTTCAAATCTCTTTTTGAAACATTCTTAAATCCAATGACATTCTTCTGATTCTTATCTTACCAATGCTTTCAGTTTCTTTTTTGATTGTTCTTTGATCTCTGTTTAATTTCTTTTGCAATTTCCAATAATGTCTTCCCATCACTCAGTAACATTAAAATATTTCTCTTTTGAGATTATGTTTCAAATGTCTGTTGGTCTTGGCTTCAGGTCAGAATAAAAGAAAATGCGTTGGGATTTTTGAGGATAAGTAGGAGAATAAAATAAAATTACCTTATCAGATCCGAGGACCATAAACTAGAAAGTGTTTGTTTGCTTGTTATAGAAATAAACACTTTCTGGTTTTTGGTCCTTGGGTCTGATAAGGTAATTTAATTTATTGCTCTATTTATCTTCAAAAATCCCAAAACATTTTCTTTACACACATCTTTCATTACAACCTGGAGAAGCCAAAACCAACAGATGTTCTGCTAAATTCCACGTCGTTTGTAAGCTTTTCCACTTTGTCTCATCATCTCCACTTTTGTTTCAGATACATCCTAAAAATGCACACACACAAATATATATGTATCTTAGTAGAAAATGGTCCATGTAAGCAACTGCATGCTTTAGATTTTTTGTGTAATAGAAAAATTTATTATTTTTACTATCCTTTCTGCATTTGTAATCATTGTTAAAATCTCCAATTTCATCTTTACTTCATAGGGTAAATTGTGAACAAGGGACATTAGTAGAATAGTGTAAGCAGAGAAGACCTCTGCTTCTGTATACTGGTCTTGTGCCACTTGTATACACAGGTGCAGAGAATATGGAAGAACTGAGTGAAAGCAGGCTGAGTGAGTGTGAAAAAAAAAAAAAAAAACCAACAACAAAAAAGCAGTGAAGTTAGCTGCTTTTTCTTGTTCTCAACATGAAGATAGATTGACTAATTTGATTTTCATTTCCATGAGTAAAGACAAAAGTAGAGTGTGGTAAATGAAATGAAGAATTGAATTAATTTGTAATTAAATAAGTTTTAATTTAAATACATCATTATTTGTTGATTTTATAATTTTCTCATGTTTCTCGCATAACCATTAACGGTCTTCATGACCTGATTTTAAATTCACCTTTCATCTCAGACTCACTCACTCACACACACACACACACACACATACATACATACATACATATATATAATTATTTATTTGAATATTACAACATAAATATGTTATAAAATCACGACAAAAGTAGCCATTTTGTTTCAACACTTCTTGTGTCTTGTCAAGTGATGATATAGAATATAGAATAAAAGGTTTTAAAAGTTTCAAATTAATCAACGATCCTTAGCTAGGAGTAAACGCTGTTACATAAGCTAGAGTAGCCAATCAAGATACAAGTATAGGGTGATTCGAAAAATTTGACAACTAAGCAAGGTTATCATAGATATTAAAAGATTTATAAAATTTGAAATTAAAAGTAAAAAATTAAAATTACCTATTTAGAAATCTAAATCAAATCTCTATTAAGTTTTAAATTGTAGAATTACCAAGGAGAAAAAATATAAAAAAAATATAAAATTTCACTCCGTATATATATATATATATATATATATATATATATATATATATATGTTGTACAGTTTAGAATAATTCTGTCTCCTCATATTTGTTAAGATCCTTTCATAATCTCGGATAAGTTTTTTGATGTCATTACTGAAAGATGAGAGAAAATTGCTGTGTTTATAAATGTTTTATTACCAAGTACTTTTGGCATATCCATGTCATCATCAGGGTATTGTTTATAATAAAATGAATATTATAGTATCCATTATTGTCAGAGACAAATTGTTGTGATATCTGAAAGTTAAATTTCTTACAAATGGAGTGAGGAACCCTGTGTCAGTGTGTGACAGCTGAAACTGTTTAAAGGGAGGTAACTATGTATGGTTTGGAGAGATTTTTTTCTGACATGAGTAGCAAAAAGAGAAACTATTGTAAACCTTGGCATTTCAACCTATTTATTATACACATTTTAGAATATTTATGGAGTATTCGTAATTAATTTTATTATGGTTTGGTTTCAATTTTTTAATATAGATATTAATATAAATATAGATATAATATAGATATTAAATATTTTATTTTAATAAATACACATAAACATATACACATACACATATACAAGTTTCATTAAAGACAACTGACAAGGTACTTTGATTAAGCTTTTTTATTCAATTTCTCTTCCATTTGCACAAGTATGTTTCTTTGCTGGGCATAAAGTGGGTAAAAACTGTCCAAATTTTCTATATATCTGAGCATTTTTGGCTATTCTATTCACCATTAACAAGGATAATTTAAAAAAAGTTTTTATCAGAATATGTAGATTTTTCTATATTTGTATCTGTATTGATGAGAATATTTTTTTTTTTGTTTTTTTTTCCAAACATGGTCAACATATTGTGGCTGTGTTCATAGTTAGTATTATTGAGTGTTGGATTTTTCTTTATATATATATATATATATGTCATCCACAGACAGACTGTTTCGCTGTTTCACAGCTCATCAGTGTGGCTAGACGTCCGGTTGCCTCTAGCTAGGATCGAAACCCGACTGAATTTGCGTCAGTCTGAACTTCTCCCACTAAGCCGTCAGCGTACGGTACGGGATGAAGGTGAATTTTAGCGTGTTTATTTTTAGATTTCGATAAACACACAGTGACTCAATTCTGTCGAAGAGTCGTGCAGTATTAGCTTAAATAGTCACTGTTTACAAATTCACACCTCAAACCAGAGGGCTCAACCGAAATTAATTTTTCAGGAGCTATATATATATATATATATGGAATTTTTTTTATTATTATATCAAAGACGTGTTTCACTGGAGAAAGTTTATGTTCTCTTCAGTATTATTAGTTTGACTAAAAGAAAGATAAAACTACGTTTTAGGAAAATGTCTTTGGATCTCTGAGGATAAGTTGAAATCATAAATCACATTAATTACCCTAGCTTATCACTTCCTGACTTGAGACTTGAAGAGAGTCTGTATGTCTCTGTGCTTGTTTGTTTTATCTATATCTGTATTAGAGCTGTCAGAGATCCCAGGACATTATCCGAACATGTAGTTTTGTCTTTCTTTTAGTCAAATTCATGCTGCCAAAAGGAACATAAGCTTTCTGCAGCTTTGCTATAATAAAAAAAAGAAAAATTCCACTTTGTCTCATCATCTTCACACACACACACACACACACACATTGTCATCCACAGACAGACTGTTTCATTGTATCACAGCTCTTCAGTGTGGCTAGACAACCGATTGCTTCAAGCCGGGACTGAAACCTGACCAATTTGGTATCAGTCAGAGATTCTACCCCTTGGCTATTGTTGCACAGTAGAAAGGAAGGGAAATTTTAAAGTTTTCTATGCAAAATATGTCAGTGGCCTGAAGAGCTAAATTTGTTTGAAGAGCAAAGCGTTAATAGTGGTACGAGCCACTGTTTTTAAATATATATTTATTTATATATATATATATATATATATATATATATTAAAAAATAAATATCAATAACTTTATCAATTTATTATCAATATATTAGGTTGGTGCAAAAATAATGTCGTTTTTTGACGTTCAACTTATATATATAAAACGACATTATTTTTGCACCAACCTAATAATAAATAACTCTTGAATTGCATAATAAAATCTTACAGTAGTTATTTGTTAATTAATTACTGTAAATATTTCTCACAAAATAAATATAAAATGAAATTTGCATAGCATATTTATCATATAAATTCATTCTGAGAATTTTACCAACATCAATTACTAAGCTTATTATGAAAACATTGAGATGCATAATAAAATCAAATATAACGTATATTAGTACCTGATTGGTGTCATACATGGTTGTGTAGCAGAACTCACACAGCATATTGCTAATGTAAATATATCCTGAAAATTTTACCAATATTGATTGGTTCATACCAATTTTATTGTGAAAACGTTGAGTTGCATAATAAAATATAATGTAGTTTATGATGTATATTCATTAAACACTTTTGGCCCAACAATGGAAATTAATTTGAAAAGAAAAGAAGTGATAATGATCAAAACAAACCCGGAATTGAAAACCAGGATTTTCCCCCAATATGTATGTTTGAATAAAAGGCAGGATTTTATTACATTAGTTTTAATGCCTATTTTGATACGGCATTTTTAACTGCATTAATTTGTTGGTTCAATTTTTTTTGTTAAAAGCATCATTTGCTTTAATTTTAGCTAATTGGTAGAGAAGCATTTGAAATAGTACAAAATTGTAAATTAAATATTTTATTTTTACTCATAGAATATATGGTTATATTTATCTTCCTTTAGAAATGAAGAATGAGTTATTTTAAAGTCCAGTAACTTCACACGGGAGGTGGGAATAGTGTAATGGTTATTAGTGCAGAAAATGAATTCTGCATGCTGAGTTCAATACCTGCCTGGTTCTGTTTTGTTCACTTCATGCTAATGCCCCTAAAAACAGCATGAATCCATTTTCCTTCAGTTATGGGTTAAATAGCAAGGTATAATGAGCTGAGGTGGCAATCAGTCTAAGAAAAGTAAACCTTTGAATTCAAAACCAGCTGGGCGATATATATTGCCCAAGAGATACATCACTACTGTTCTAGATGCATTAGATAAGGTGCCCTTACAATCCAGATAGATTAATGGACTTATGACAAACTTTACACATACATTTCCATGTCAAATGTATCAGTGTTTATTAACCTCAGCATTGTATGAAACAAAAGTAGATTTGCAGCAGACATAAAGATAAAACACTATTGTCATAATGGCTTGATCACCAATCCTTTATAAGAAAATTATTTGATATTTACCAAGTTCAGCTTAACCTGGCACATGTAGTTAACCATCGTGATGATGTAATAGAAATGGAATTTTCTGCTGTTTCGAAATTTCACAAATGAAATAGCATTAATTTCTTTGTTTTCAATTGTATTTACTTTCCAGCTTATTTTTAGCTCAAAGATAAATGAACAGTAATTTTGTCAGAACACTACATTTATAAAATATTAAAAAAAAATTAAATTTTCACATCATCAAATGATGGCACATTCAAAAAGGTAAACTAGTATATATATATATATATATATATATATATATATATATTTCTCTTCTGGTTTCTTGCTTCCCAGTCAACTTTGATCTCACAAAACTTTTAAAGCAATATCAATCATTATTCACTGTCTTAATTCTTGTTCTTTTAATGTTCTCTCTCCTTAATAGTGTTTTCTTTTTTTCTCATATTCTCTAACACTCACTAGCTCCTTACATCTTAGTGGTTTTATTGCCTTGCTTGTGGTGAAATGATTATATATATATATATATATATAATCACTTTTACTGTTATTTTTACTGGATACTAATATTTGAGTAGACACTCATATTTATTTATTTATTTAACAGTATATTTATTTTCATCTAGAGGTTTCCGGTGCTTTCTTCTTTTTCCCATTTTCCCTCGGGTGCCAATTTATTTGAAAATTGTGCTATCCAGATTTTTCCACCCACTGACTTTAAATAGATTTACATAATATATATATATATATATATATATATGGACACAGTGGTCAACATCGAGTTTCATGCAATCTTCAGGTTATCTTCCATCTGAAGATTGTTTTCAAGCATGAAACAGGCTGTCGCCATTCAGTGTTAACATCAGTGTCCACTTTTATATTTTCACTTGCTCTATACCTGACATTAAACACTTTTACATATAAATATAGCTTCCAAAAAGTTATATTGTTATTGTAGATGATTGAATCAAGCTATGTCCCTAATGACCCTGAGGTTAATTTGCATTAATTTAAAAATTGTAAGTCAGTTGTACACATGTGTGCATTAAATTATATATATATATATATATATAAGAATAGTATTTTGGGGTTATTTCGAATTTATTCCACATACACCAATCCTATACTTAGGTATATATATATATATATATATATATATATATATATATATATATGTGTGTGTGCGTGCACTTACAGATATAGTTACATCTTATTAAATCTATGAATATATATTACACACATGACAGTTATACAATATATATACACTTACAGTGCACGCACATACACATATATATATATGTATGTATGTATTGTAAATATTGTGAATCTGGTTGTCAAAGCATCTTTTATTGAAATATGCTTTGATTTTCAGTTGATTTTCATATCTTTATTAAAAAAAAAGAATGTTGTCAAAGATGAAAAATATATTTGGTTAAATTTTCATTATTTGTAAAAACTTGTTATTCCATTTTCTTTTTTGTTTGCAAAATATCAAAAAGCAATTATTGTCTTTTAATGAAAAGTTGATCAATATGAAATGATGAGTATATTTACCAAGGATCTAAACACTCCGTTCTTTTTAAAGATTTAAAACATAACATACAATTAAGATGACGATGTAATTGTGTAAACAATATTTTAAACTTTGGTTTTATTTCAAATAATTATTGTAAAAATGTTTTATTTTGAATCTTCTACATAGAAACTGGGAATTGTTTTCAAACATATTGAATATCACTTGTATTACTGTTTCTTTAAACTATGACTACCATATTTCAATCTGTACATCTCTTCTTTCAATGATTTTATAAACTTTGACTGCCTTATTTCAGCTTGAACATTCCTTCTATCAATCTTTCTATAAACCTTAATCGCCTTATTTCAACCTGTCAAATGTTTCTTGCAATGTTTCCAAATTCATTGACTGCCTCATTGCAGCTTGAACATTCCTTCTATCAAATTTCTATAAATAATCGCCTTATTTCAGCCTGTCTAACCTTTCTTGCAATGTTTCCAAATTCATTGACTGCCTCATTGCAGCTTGAACATTCCTTCTATCAATCTTTCTATAAACCTTAATCGCCTTATTTCAGCCTGTCTAACCTTTCTTGCAATGTTTCCAAATTCATTGACTGCCTTATTGCAGTTTGAACATTCCTTCTATCAATCTTTCTATAAACCTTAATCACCTTATTTCAACCTGTCTAACCTTTCTTGCAATGTTTCCAAATTCATTGACTGCCTTATTGCAGCTTGAACATTCCTTCTATCAATCTTTCTATAAACCTTAATCGCCTTATTTCAACCTGTCTAACCTTTCTTGCAATGTTTCCAAATTCATTGACTGCCTTATTGCAGCATGCACATCACCTCTGTAAACGTTGTTAAAAATTTTATTTACAATATGTATATTACTTCTATCAGTGTTTCTATATATCTTCACTTCTATGTGTTGCATCCCTTCAAGATGTGGGCGATCATGGCTCTCCAAAACTTCCTATTCCTTGTGGCTCTTAGTAGTTCTCCTCCCTTTGTTCTCCCTGTTGCCGTCAGCATGCTCTGTGAGGTTTAAGTTTTTCAAGCCCCTCTCCTTATTATATGTCCAAGGAATTTCAGCTATCTCTTCCTGATTCTAAGTGTTCTGTTGCCTTTTTTCTTTAAGACTTTCTCATTGCTTACTTGCTCTGTCCATGGAATTCTCAGTATCCTTCTGTAGAACCATATTTCTCTTGCCTCCAGCTTTCTCCTCATCTGAGGAGAGATTGTCCAACATTCACTGCTATACAAGAGAATGGATATCACATAGCAACCCAGCACTCTTTTCTTTGTTTCTAATGAAATTTTTCTGTTTCTCAGCCCACTGCTTCTCTCTTTTGCCTTTAATATATCAATGTCAGTGTCAAATTTTCTAAACCCTCCTTCCTCTTATATCTCTCAGAAATTTCAACCGACCCTTTCTGATTCTAAGTATACATGTCCATTTTGTTCCCTTTTTCTTTAAAACCTCCTCGTCACTCACATTTCCTGTCCATGTTATCCTCAGACTTTTTCTGTAGAACCACATTTCTCTTGCCTCAAGACCCCGCTTCATCTATGAGTAAGTTGTCCAGCATTCACTGACGTATAGGTGGATTAATTTTACATAGCAATCCAGCACTCTTTTCTTTGATTCTAATGACATTTTTCTGTTTCTCAGCATTTTGCTTATCTTTTGGAATGCATCTTTTGATAGAGGCATTTTTGGAATTCGGTGTCACGTTTTCCATCTTCTGTTAAAACATTTCCTGGATATTTAAACTTCTGTACTTCCTCATGTCATTATCTAATATTAACCATTATCTTGATTAACTTATAATATCAGTGTCAAAAGAGGTGTAAAAGGAAATAAATAATTTCAATTTCACAAGAATATAGAAACTGAATGAAACCCCAAATTGTACATTATGCTATTAGATGAAAAATTGTATTAATATTTGATTAGTTGTTCTTTGTCAGTTTTCCTCACTATGATCAAGTCGTTTTATAAAGAAGAAATATGTAAAGCTAACCAGTGCAAATTATAATTAAGATTTTAATTCAAATTTGCATTCTTGGGAGTCTCTTTTAACATTGACAACACATTATCATTTTAGCAAAATCTTATTGGTGACTATGGTACAGGATTTATCTGTCACCTATTAAAATTAAAATGTTTAGTTTAATGTGACACAGTCCCCATGGCTGCATTTCTATATTGCGCAAAGGGTTCTTCCTTAATGCCTGTGCCGTAACAAAATGCAAATCTGAGGGGACTGGCCAATTTTTGTCTCCCTCCAAATAAAGGTGGGCTTTACATTAAACCTTGTGTTGAATTTTACCCTACGGTTGGCCTGTGAATATACACCTTTATTTTCAGTCCATGCTCCTTAACTAACAGTTGTTGAATGTAAAATGATTTTAGCATTGTCATCAGCATGTAACACAAATTAGACGAAAAGAAAAAATGCTTGGAAATTATTGATAAAAATACCTCATAAACATTTGAAATAATTTTGATGTAATATAAAAGTTTGCAGAATGTTTATTAAATCAGGCATCAGAGAAATGTGAAAGATTGTACTAGTTGGATACAAGAGCTGTCTAAAATCCAAGCAGGTTGGTTCAAAACAAGATCCAACCAAAGTTAACCTTATTCATGGGGAAAATTTTGTATAAAAGAAAAAATGATAGTAGGAGGAATAAAATTGATTTTGTTTTACAATTCTTTTTAATAATCCAAAGTTTTATACCAGTTAACGTCACTGAAGACCAAGTGACAGCAAGTCTCCTCAAATTTGCTTTTCATAATTTTGCTGACTTGAATAGTGCAGTGGGCTGAAATGCTTCACTTCTTCCTTGCCATCTCTAACTTTTCTAGTGTGTTTGTAAGGTTCATTGTGGTTATTCCCGGTACTCCCGTTATTATTGGTACTACTTTCATGTTTCAAAATAATTTCTTTTCTCATTTTCTTTCAGTTACTCCAGGTTGGGTGGATGCTAAGATAGCCACATTCAACATATTTCCATTCATTTATTTTCACTAACCAGATCTGACCCCCGCACATTGCTTCAGCCTTACCCTGAATGGCTTTAGTTTATTAAAGTCTAAAAGGGTTTTATTTTTATTTTCAAGGACAGTTTTATGATTTCTTTTTTTCTCACTAACATTTTTTTTAATTTTTTTGCTGTGACTGTAACTTGATTTAGTCCTGTTATTGGTGTTTTGGTTGTGTCAAAATGAGAAGGACGGAGTAATATTAGTAGTTGTAATGGTAGCCTGAAGGTGCCAAATAACCATATAAAATATAAATTTACAATTATTATTACCTTTTGACTAATTTCTTTTCCCTTCTTATTTTTGATACTTTGTAACAATCTTGGAAGAAATATATCTAACACATATCTGGGTTTTACAGAACAACATACACATAGTCCATATGTTTGGAGACCACCCCCCACCTGGATTTTAAAGAATTTTCTGAAAATTTAAGGTAATTAAAATTTAAAAGTCTGTAAAAATAATCCCCTAGCTCGCTTTGGGCCTCAGGGACTTTCTCCTCTGGAAAGGTTTTACATATTTTTTTTTAATTTTTATTTTTTTATTTTTATTTTTTATTATTATTATTATTATTATCATCAACAAACAAACATCATCATCATCATCATCAACAAACAAACATCATCATCAACAAACAAACATCATCATCATCAACAAACAAACATCATCATATTTCCTTAAACTTTTAGATTTTTTTTTTTTTTGTCTAACCTAACTTTCTGGTTACTGGTCATCTTAGGGTAGGCAGATGCTAAATTATAGGTAATCCCCTCTTTAAAAAAAATGGATGCTATGCAGTAATGGATTAAATGGTTTCAGTATTCTAGCTTAGTAAGAATTAAACCAATGAAGGTATGAAACTTACTAATTATTAATCCAGAGGCTGTCACCAAACTTTTTGTCTATAGTGTAAGCTCAGAAAAAGAGAGAAATATATATTTATGTGATTAACTGTAGTGGGGTGTGTATGTGTGATGTGCAATGTTGGGACTATAATGTTGATTTGCCTGGGGTCTAAAAAGTTTCTCTGGAGGAGAAACAAGAGACATCTTGTTATGGCATTATATGGTTAATGAGTGAAAAAAAGAGAGAAAAAAGTTTCAGTCCATCCTTTGTATACTGCTTTATACAATGCCACCTAGCAGGTGTTAAGAGAACTCCCCTGATAGACACGGTGGGTGTAATCAAAATACACTTTATATATTTTTTTCGTTAATTCTGATCCAGACTGCCATATGGATCAGAATAACGTAGAGGCTGCATCTGGAGTTCTGATCCATGCCATATACTTAGGAGACCTAGAAAGTTTAAAGACACCACCTGCCAAAAAAAAAAACAAAAAAAAAACTTGTATTGTGATAAAAAAGCAAGAAAAGTAAGATGAAAGAAAAACTAGTCAAAAATTAATGTCAACCTTTGAAATTTGAAAAAAAATTAGAAATTTCTTTTGTTTTAAAAATTATAATAATCTATAAGAAACTTTAATAAAAGTAAAAAAAAAAAATTTACAAAATATATTTTATTGTGACCAGGGACCGGACGTCATGAGAATGGTTATTTTCTAAGAATAGCTTAGAGGTGGCTCAAAGCCAAAAGAATGGGGCACCTAGTGAGGATCGAACTCACTTTTCAGTATTAACTGATCTAGCAAGACAAGCTTGCTAGCCATTACACCACGCCGAGGTACCCAACTACTTATCATATGGTTATTTTCTAAGCGTAGCTTAGATGTGGCACAAGGCTGAAAGAACGGGGCACCTAGTGAGGATTGAACTCACTTTTCAGTATTAACTGATCTAGCGAGACAAGCTTGCTAACCATTATAACACACCGAGATGCCCAATGACATTCGAATGAAAGTAAAAAAAAAACATCTGGATTTTAACCATTTTTTTTTTATAAGGCACTCTTGCTTCAGGATGCTTTATCTTTAGAACAAAAAAATATTCAAAGTCATTTTTAAATTCTGAATTAAAGTGTCCTCATTAGCATCTTCATCTTTGTTGTTTTAATCACTGTTTTGTCCTATAGGTTCTCCAGTCTTCCTTATATTATCTAAAGTTTTGCAAATAAAGTGTTATTGTTATCTGATTAATTATTTAAACTAGTACCCTCACCTTTATTGTTTTGACCATAGGTACACAAGGCAGAGGGTTGGTGGTGACAAACAAATTGTACACTTTTAGATTTTTAAATTTCTGAGGTGAAATGTTAAGATTAGCTTATAAATTTGTTGGATGAGTATCTTCATCTTTGTTATTTTGATTCCTGTTACTGTTGATTTGCATGTTCGCCTTCCTTGTGCTACCTGAAACTCCATGGTAAAGTATTGTCTTTATTTTATGTTCTAGCATATTACCTGTCAAAAAGGGTAGAATTATTCAGGTCAGGATTTTTATTTCTGCCTCATATCAGAGTATATGCATTTTCTACCTGGGATCAGTGTTGCTACCTGGACCTCTGTCTAAGACTGCCCTGTGCACTCTTTGAAAATGTAATGCAAAAAAAAAAATCCCTCTTTCTGTGTGTGTGTGTATATATATATATATATATATATATATATAATTTTAAAAAATCTGTCCGATGTTTCATTCTTCAAAAAGTAATTCTTCAGACAAATATTTTTATCAATGTCTCTCTCTCTTGCTCTCTCTCTCACACACACACATACACACACACGTGTGTGTGTGTGTTGTATCCTTAAAGAAGGTTACAAACAGACGAAGGTGGTGCTCAAGTGAGAGGAACACCAACACGGGTGTAGATGAAAAAAAAGTGAGGTTTATTGTAAAAGAATACACTACTGAAAGACGGAATTGGTTAGCAGGCTAGTCATTCCTGAAGCACGTCCACTAGGTATATCCTGTGCTTAGTATATCTACCTACTAATATAGTCAGTCCACATAGGCGATAGGGAGTGTGGGACATTTCATTACAACTAATATATATATATATATATATATATATATATATAAGGATAAAGATGACGAGTTAATTACAATTTTGCATCAAGAGATATTGAAAATACGGGAATGCTTAGTTTTAAGTTTAATTTTTAAAAGAATTTTTGGCATCAGGTATATTGAGGTATTTTTTTACATTTTGTCATTCAGTTAACCGCTATTCTTCTCATATACTGATCTGTATATAATCTATCTATCTATCTATCTATCTATATATATATATATATATATATATATATACACATACACATTTTATATATATATATATATATATATATATATATATATATATATATATGGATTATTTGTATTAGTATTTTCAATCTGTCACAAAGGAGGAGAAATTTATTACAAGACTATAAAGAGAAGAATGTTGATACCACTCCTACATATATTGAATTAATAAAGTATGTTTGAGAGGGTGCAGATAAAGTTCTTCGCTTGATCAAGGAGGTTTCCATTCTGGTGTTGGATCAGATTTTGGGAAATAGGTTGGGTCAATAACTTTTCAGCTCTGTGTATGTGCGTGAGTTAAATACCTATGCAGAAGTTCATACATGTGTGACATTCATGATGAAACTTCTGATTTAAATAGTGATGACTTCCTAGACCAGCTTGTTAACTATTAACCAACAATAGACTCTGTTCCTGTATTTACAAAACTTAGGTTTGTTGTCACAAGTGCAGTGCATACCCAGCAAGTTCGGAACTCCCTACAGTAGGTCTGCCGACTTGTTCATCAGCTACCCATGGCAGTATACTTTAATGCACAGTGCTTTTGGGGGCACTTCAGTCCCCTAACATTTTTTGCTAGTAAAAACTGAATACAATACATTCCTTTTTTTTGGTGTCAATCTATGACAATGCTGTAAAATCATTATTGGCATGAATTTTTAAAATAAATCATCCAGTCTTTTGAACAGGAGTAGAGGTTTATCCCTTGATTGGGTTTTTGGTTCCTTTTAAAGTCTACTTCAACCCTATACTTCTAGCATCTCCACTTAAACTCTGAAATTTTATTTACTATTTATTTATTATTTATTTTTTTCCTTAATAAGTGTAGTAATTTTCGTCTATTGTCCAGTTCACACTCCTTCCTGGGTTTTTAAACAGGAGTAGAGGCTTATTTCTTGTTTCCTGTTTCTGAATTTTTTATTTACTGTTTATTTATTTATTTTTCCTCAATAGGAGTAGATAAGTTGGCCTATAGTCTGGTTCATACTCCTCTCCAATCTTTTGAACAGGATTAGGGGTTTATCCCTTGTTTCCTGTTTTGGATTAAGTTTCCAGTTCCTTATAAAGTTTTTTAATTCTCTTTTACTCCCAGTAACCCCTTGTATCTTAGTGGCATTATTGCCTTGCTTGGGGTGAATTGATTAAAAAAAAAGATTTCATCTTTTTTTCTTTCTTTCTTTTGAAACATTAGCCTATAAAACATGTATATAAATCTTATATGTGGAAAAAAATCTATTGGTCACATTCCAGATAAGTAAAAAAAAAAAACAGCAGAAAAAATGTGTATTTAAAATTCAAATAATAAAAAGAGAGATCTATGAGATAATTAGACCATAAAAATATAAAATCAGGAATCTTTAAACAGCTGACTTAGCCCCTCCCCAACTATTTAAGTCTGATTGAACCCTCTCCTGAATTTTTTTCTGGCGCAGTGTCTGATAGTTATATACACAGGGTGGCAACAATCTGTGTCATACTTGACATGCATTCAAACATGAAATAGCCTGCCTCCACTGTGTTTTGACCTGTGTTCACTTTTATATTTATATATGATCTATCACTGATATTAAGCATTTTTACCCATAAATATAGCATATCTTAAAACTATATTTTTTTTGTCATCCATATATCTATATCTTTCTCTCTCGAGATATATATATATATATATATATATATATATATATATACAGTGTAAACCGGATATAAGAGACCCAGATATAAGAGCGATTTTCTCAGGTCCCAAATTAGAGCCTGTGTTAATGTATATATAATAGACCAAACCCGGATATAAGAGAAACCCGGATATAAGATACTTCTTCTCCGGTCCTGACAACTCTCTTATATCCGGGTTACACTGTATATACTTTGCTAGTTACTCTTCCAGACTGATTATATGAGAATTTTTTAAGGAAGTCTCAAAAATAGCAAATCTTCTGTGCAAATTTCTTTAATTTACAAGACTAAGATTTCTCAAATATTTAATGAACAGGAATGACACATCTATTTCAAGTAAGAAGTGGGCACTTGAAGTAAAAATATTGGCTTAAAAATAAATCCATTAATTCTTTAGAAATTGCTTGGTTTATGTTTCGGATACCAAACTGAGCAGATACAGGCTTTTGAGAAAAATAAAAGTGAAGTGGATGTACTGTCCTTAAATAGGCTAAAAAGAGCCTGACTTGACTGTGAAGTCCTTCGTGGATGAGCAGTAAAGCACACCTGATCACATGGTAGTTTCTCTTATAAAGAGGAATGCAGATTTGATCCATATTCAAGGACACATAGTAAGATTTCTGGAATGCACCAGCTGATAGACGTATGCACTGTTTAATCAATAAGAATGGGGCGTCTATTTCAAATAAGAAATATTTTTTTACAATACAAAAGAGAATTTTCCAGTAAAGAATACAAGTATTTTGCAGCTAAAACACTATAATGTGTTGTTGAGGTATTTAAAAAAGTAGTGGTTACTTTTTATTAAAAACAAAAAAAGATTAAAACTTTATTAAATGAAAATCCGCAAACTAAATTTTTTGTTTTTTTTTCCTCTTTCTCTTTTGTATGTGTCATGGAGACAGTAAACATTTTTCTCCTACTCTGCCCCAGCTAAGAAAAAAAAAGAAGAAGATAAAACGTGCCCTCTTGGTGAGAGGAAGCCTCAACTACTGCATTTTTCTCACCTAATTGTATATTCAGGGAGTGGAGGAGGTGAGGAGTGAATGGGGAAGAACACCCCAGCCAACAAGTTAGCTGACCATCCTGTTATGTTAAAAGCACTTTTCAGTCCAATAATCTAAACAAAGACACCCCCACCGTCAGCAACACACACACAGAACAACTTCTTACCATTCCATTCCAAGTTACACATTTGTACTAAATAAACCTGGTGAGGGGGGTGCTATGGGTGTTTTTCTTTCTCTACCCCCTGATGATAATAAGATTTCATTGCCATATATGGTAAAGGGCCTAAATTCCCTAGTACTGTCCTCCTCCACGCACCCAGTGCATTTTCCCTTGCATAGGATTTCTTATATCTCAGCCTAATTATTTCAATGTACATAGAAGAAAAGTTACTTATTCTTGGAGTGTTTCAGTTTTTTCCTGCTTTTCATTTTATCCGGAAGACTGGAAGAAATTGCTGGTCAGGTTTTAAAGTGTGCCTCATGTTTTTACATCTTTTTTTAAAAGCTTGACAAAATTAGAAGGTTTCGCTTTCTACATATGTGTGACAGTATATACATACATAAGGGTAAGCTGTATACACAAAGCAACTCCCAAAATTGGTAGTGGTTGGGCTACTATACCAGAATGAAAATATATATATATATATATATATATATATATATATATATATATATATATATATATGAGAGAGAGAGAGAGAGAATTCTCTTTGTATTCCATCAGTGAGAAGTAAGTTCCACTCAAACAGCTTCTTCCTGCAAATCACTACTGTGGGGGGACAGACTCCCAAGAGAATGATTCCCCGATCACTACAATCTTAAGCTGTTCAAGTCTAGAGTTAATTATTATCTTTCCCTCCTATCCATATAAACTACCCCTAAATGTATCCTCTACCTTGACAGACCCCTGGGTGTTTTACAGGGTAAACCTTACTGTAAAAAAGAATAAGAAAAGATCA
>OZ038498.1:34369378-34384378 GCA_964036315.1 Acanthosepion esculentum
ATTGATCAGTTTTACTAACAGTGTCCCAGGTAACCTCAACATACAAGTTGCCTAGAAGATCACCCTACTAGCAACAATCCATATACTAAGAAAAGTGCTAGCACTTAAATGACAATTCTGCTATAGGACTTAAGGACCATACTTTGGACTTGGCTTTAGAGGATACAAAGTAGGAAACATATCATACACAAATAATAATAATAAGACTGGGTAATGATCTGTATCAAAGAACATGAAAGAAAAAAAGAAACTTTATTGAGTAATAAAGGAAGCCAACAAATTCAAAGATGAAGGCGAACAAATAAACCAAAATGCACCTACTGCAGAGGCTAAGGACCAAATATAAAACTTGGTATGATAGGGTGGGCCAATGTCTACATTAGAAAATCTGTACCTTTTACAAGAAAGATACTGCAAGGAATTGGTATGAACACCACCCAGAGCTGGTTACAGACATAGTACCTATAACAATTTTATAGGACTTTACAATACAAACTGGCAGCACAATCAAAGGCAATCATGTAGAGATAGTGATCAAACACCAAAAAAACAGAATGTGCTTTCTTATTGACATGGCAATTCCTGCAGACTGTAATGTATCTTTGAAGATCTTCAGAAGAACTATCAAAATACTAGTATCTTGAAATGAGAATCAGAAAAATCTGACACATGAAATCATCAATAATTTCAATTGTGGTTGGGGGCGTGGGTTTCATTGGAAAAGGTTCTGAAAGAATCATTGAAGGAATCCCTGACAGCCGATGCCTTAAAGAAATACAAAAAAAAATATTGTTCTTGCATGTACAGCTCATACCTTACAGAGGGCTTTATCTGTGTAAAATGTGAGTGATCATAGGTTTTTTTTTTTTTTTTTTTTTTTTACAAAAATATTAATTGGAAAATGTCATGATGCCATTTTTGACTTTAGGTCTCTGGTTGGGACCCAGAAGGAAATGAATATACAACAAAGAAAATGATAATAATTACCATGATGCTCTCATGGCTTCTGATCTTAATTGATTGTAAATGTTAACATATACATGTTTTTTCTTGGAGAATTAAGATGTACAAGTCTTCAGTAACACAGTTCCCTGACTTTAATTTGGCATGTTCCCTGAGAGGTGGATGTACTGTGCATCTCTGTTCATGAGCTTGAATAGAGTGGGGAGCAACATGGCCAAGTATCAATTTTATTTTATCTTTTTGAATTTCAAAGGATGAGGCACTCAAGGTGACTTGATAGTCATATTTTGATGCTTGAGAATGCCTAATATTGAAAAATGGAATAGGTTATCCACACTGAAGTTATTTCTAACTGGGATCTTTTTGTCACCATATTGCACACATTTGGCTGTGATGCATGTGCCTGGTATACTCTTATCAGTCTGGTTGTTATGATCGGCTGGTTGGGCTTTGTATATTTGTACCTCAGAGTCAATTTTTTTGGCATGCCGCATTTTTACTTAATAGTAATGATGATGATAATAATAACAGACCACAACAATACCAGTGACAATAGTTGCTCTCGGTCTAGTCAAGGAAAATATGCCAACAAAATACCTGATAGCAAACATCAAAATTAAATGAAGTTCAGAAAATTACCCTCCTTGTTACTGCTCAAATATTAAAGAGGACTCTCTTCAACAAATAAACATATCCGACACTCATGGTAACCCCAAATCCTCCATGAGTGATCAAAGCATGACATTAAAAAAAATCATCATCATGGTTATTATTATTATTTGTTTTTTGATTTGAAATGGTAATTTTCAAGACAGTCAGGCTGGCTGGGCGGCTCACTGGCTCTCATTATAAGATTGAGGCAACAGAAGCATGAGGTCAAACAGGTTTTATGCTAGACTAAATTCAGCTATGGAAATATCAGTAATTATAATACACTTTGTACTTTATAATTCCAGTCTTCCAAAATGAAATATTCCTCCTCCACCTCTTTACTGCTATTACCGTTTGGTGAATAGGGCCACAGCCTCACCCCACCCAACTAAGTGTTACTGCTGTAATTTCTGTAGAAAGTAGGTTTTTTATGAGAGGAATTGCCAGCTCTATATTAAACTAGTTTGGAATTCAGAATTGTCCTTCTCCTAGACTGATTTCTAACCAAGGCTAGACAGCCTAGTCTGCCGTACTATTTAACCCATTACTTGGTTTAGAAAAAAATAGTTGTGATCTTTTACTGCATCATCGTCAGTAATATTGTTTATCCATTTTTTCCTGAAGGATTTTACTTATATATCTAATTATTAATGCATTTCAACAACCTTGGTTTGTGGTAATGGTTAATGAAGTGCTCTGGTTGATGTTTACTAGTGAGGTCAGTCCTCATTGAGCTCCCTGTCCTTGTAATCTTGTGTCAAAACTAAAGATAAACTTAGTAATTAATCTGAACAAACAGATAACCCATGTTGGTTTTGTTAAACTACAATTTTCTCTTCTATTCTCACTTTTTCATTAGAAGTGGCTGACTGTATCTGTCTATATTTCTGAGATGAGGTATTATGGTACTATTTACATTATTCGGACTATTGTCCTCATACTTGTCGCCATATTTATTACAACGTTTCGGTCGTTGTACGCTTTGGCCTTCTTCAGGTGGTTGGAATGTTGAACTGAACCTTTTATTTTGCTCACTGGTGTAGACTGTTCTAGTTCCACATGCCATGTCTAATGGATGTCAGTTATCAGTTATCTCCTGTTAATTCCCCTCTGCAAGTTCTTCATGTCTTTGATAATGTTAACATTGCCAGCTCATTCCACATAACAAACAATATTGCTGTGGTAGAACGAAGCATAAAATGAGAAATAAGGCAATCATTAAGTCTTCCAAATAAGCTTTTTATTGTTTCATGCAATTCAGACTTTTCTGGCTTTCGTTTTCAGCAAAAAGAATTTAAAATTCTGCTCCTTTTACTTCTTTAAGTCATATACAGTGGATGATTCGAGGCTATATTATTCACACAAAGCCTTTACAGACATTCTTTTATCCCAATTTCTTCAGTATCTCCACCTTTTTAACCATAGATAAATATTAATGCTTACACTTTGTACCTCTAGCAACAGCATCTGCACCTGCTGTTCTTTTGGATAGTACCCTGAATAGGTAAATATGCAGACGTTTATAATGAATAAGCAAGACTGTATCGCCAAAAAAAACTGCTGCTGTTGGCTGTTGTGTAAAGTTGTAAATGTGTGGCACTGTCCTTGTAACTGTTTAACAACCTAATGGTGGCTGGTTAAAAAAGTGTGCTGGACCCTGGTGAGTCAGATTAAAGTGATGGGACTTTACCAAAAATGAAACTAGCAAACCTTGAATGTGGGCTGAAGCTGTTTATCTTGATTTTGCAGTGACACCCTTGAGAAAGACATGAGCCCACTTGATTCTGTTCTCTGTTTCTTCATGAAAAAATACTTCATTGTTGGCATACCACTATGGTTAATAATTGATAGAGAAGTGAATGATTAAGCACTTGGGCAAAACCAATCTCAATAAAATAAAGATCTCACACTTGTTGACAATATAGTGTGTGTGTATATATATATATATATATATATATATATATATATATATTTATTTAGTTTAATCATTTCACCAAGGTGATGATGATGATGATGATGCAATGAATTAAAGGGAGAGAAAGGGAAGACTTTAACAAGAAGTGACGAGTAGACAACAAAAGAACCAGGTTCAGTAAGATGGTGATTGACATTGCATTTAAATTTTTTTAGGCAGGGAAGCAAGAAATCTGAAGAGAGTTTAACAAGTGAGAAATGCAAGAAATTAAACTGTTACAATAGAAGTGATGGTTGCAACTAGCTAGTTATATATATATATATATATATATATATATATATATATATAGATTAAAATAGAGAAGTACTAAAAATAACAAGATATCCCTAGACATGAACAGTGAAATGAGAAGACTCTATATCTGTGAATTTTAAAAAAATGTGCTCAAAATATCCTGAAGGTCACTCAGATCAATATACACTGAAAAAAGGCCAGAGAGCGGAAACATTGTGATAATAACAACAAAGGTAAGGATATTAGTCTGAATGTAAATAATGATAATTCCTCATCCAGAAATTAACCAAACCAGTATTTTTACAACCAAATGTCAGAATAATGGGGAAATAGGTTAGGACAAGAATGTTTCAGTGGTCCCGTATATATTTTTTGGAACTGAGAATAATCATGGTAATGAATGAAATAAGAGGCTATGGTGGTTCCCTTTGCTGCCTTGATGGACACTTGCACAAGTTTAAAACGAGAATATTAAAAAGGTATTTCTCATCACAAATTTTCGAATTAAGGGTATTCACTAAAATGAATGAAATAAGTGGCTATGGTGGTTCCATTGATCAATAAAAGTGATAAATAAGAGTAGATAGGTTTACCTATCACTCAGTTCATACTCCTCCTCAGTCTCTGGAATAAGAGTGGAGGTTTTTCCCTTGTTTCCTGTTTAGGATTGGGTTTCCGATTCCTTCTAAAATCTTCTCATTCTGTTTCACTCCCAGTAGCCCCTTACATCTTTGTGGCATTATTGCCTTGGTTGGGGTGAATTGATAGAGAAAAAACATTACTGCTTCAAGTTACATTTTAGTACATATAGTACATTTTAGTAGACAAGAGCTAAAATGTTACTTTTCTATAAATTGTTTGGGATTAATATACAGTCACAATTATGAATGAAATAAGCAGCTATGGTGGTTCCATTAATCAGTAGTGCTTGTTACTACTTCAATGTACACTGAACTGTATATCCATAATGAGAAGGTTAAAGTCGGACGTAAAGACAAAAATGAGATCAATAGTCCGAACAATGGTTAGAAAGAAAAATATATTTTCTTATAATGACTATCGTATAAAAAATAATGATAGTAAGTACTGGGAATTCCAGAGTCATAAGGATTAATTTACAATTAACTATAATTAAACAAATTTCATAATTGTAAATAAAATGCCAACTACTGCCAAAGTTATTGATTAGTTTAGAATTAAAAGAAGTAATTAAAGTTTAAAACTGGTTATAATTAAGTTCCTTGTAAATAAATACTATAATCATAATTAATATCAATATATATTATGAATCTAGGTATACAAGACATTTTTGGTCATGATATCTGATAATGAGATAGTGTGCAGGGAAAAGTGGATTCATGCTTTTTGTGAAGAGCATTAAAGCAGAGTGAACACAGACAATATCATTCAAAATTTGGACTTTGTTTACCAATTGTTTTTTTCTGCTATTATATAATAGCATATATATATATATATATATATATATACACACACACACACACACACACACACAGAGAATTGTCTATGCCTATACCACTGTGTGTGTGTGTGTGTGTATATATATATATATATATATATATATATATATATATATATATATACACACACAGTGGTATACTGATGGTACTGGGAATGGTTGACAACTAGTATAATATTTTATAGTTATTACTGTTTAGATGGTACAGGAAAGTGGTTTGCTCAAATGTCCTTCACATCTCTACTGTGGCATGCCAGTGACCAAACATTTTTCTGTCAAGATATAATGTTGCTGAGAAAATGAGTTCCTTTTAACTAAAATATATTCTTCTTCTATGTGCTGTGTCCCTTCAGGATGTGGGCAATCATGGCCCTCCACAATTTCCTATCCTTTGTAGTGCTTAATAAATTTTCCTTTTTTTTTCTTCGGTATCTGTCTATATTTCTGAGATGAGGTATTATGTACACTATTTACATTGTTTGGACTATCATCCTCATCTTTGTTGCCATATTTATCGCAACATTTCGGCCGTTGTGTGCTCCGGCCTTTTTCAGGTGGTTGAAATGTCAAACTGAACCTTTTATTTCGCTCTCTGGGGTAGGCAGTTCTAGTTCCATGTGCTGGTAAATGTAATTAATACTTTTTAATTAAAAACAGAGCATTTACTTAAATAAGTTGTATCTATAAAAATAATGTATAAACAGAAAATATATATATCTGTCTGTCTGTCTCTCTCTCTTTTATATATATATATATATATATAAAAGTTATTCCTCAACCAATTCTTGTTTATAAAAACTTCAGAAAAAAATTATAAATTTAAATTTTGCCTTTTCTGTTAGATATCAATCTCTGAGATATCAGAAATATTCCATCATTTTTTTTGGTGGGGTGCAGAGATAAATAATCTTTGTGTCTTTGATATTGTTGACATAAACTTTCAGCTGATTCATTCTACAGCCTTCCACATGGATACAGTCCATATGGACAGAGATCTTTTTTTTCTCAGAAAGTACAAAAAGGGAAAATGCTTGCTAAGAGAATTTTTCTTTTTCGATTCATCTAAACATTTCTATGTGAATAGAATAACATACACTGTAAGCTTTAAAAGATATATTTCTGTTATCATTTCTAAAGTTTTTGTTTTAAATTATCAAAAATTAGTCCTTTTTCTGTGGATTTCTAATTTTACAAAATATAATTTTTTTTTGGAAAGTTTTCATATTTTGTAAAAAATATTTCTTTGTGATCAGTGACTTGTTGATTTAAGAACCATTTCTCTTAAGGGTTTTTTTTTGGGGTTTTTAATTTTAAAATTAGAAATAATGTTTTTGTTTGGGGTATGAAATATTTTTTTTTTTGTTTAATCACAAATCAGTAAGGATAGGAAGTTTGTGAGCAGTAAAGCTAAAATTGTCCCTAACTCTCTCACGTTCTTTTCCAAAGCTGAAAAGGAACTGTCTCTCACTTGCTTATTAATTCAGCCTTTGTGTTGTGTGTTTTATTTAATAAGAAAAGTTCTGAACCCCAATCCCAGGCCATTGTATTATTATTATTATTATCTGTAGAAGCATGAATAATAATAATAATAATAATAATGACAATGGAAACAATAACAATAGTCCTAATAATTGCTGTGGCAATAATAATACTGGCTGAGGACTCAATAACTATAACATTAAAGAAAACATGTCTAAAGACAACAATGATGGTGATGATGCCAATGGTTGTAATGAGAACAAAGCGAAATAATAACAAAAGTGCAAACAATGAAAATGATTGTGAGTATTTTACTTAATAATAATAAAATCTGCTAAAAATAATAATGCTATTAATTAGAAAAAATAATTGTAATCAGGCTAAAGAAAACTAAAGATAAATCAACTGGGTGAACAGAAAGGAATTAACCCAAAACTAATTTGGTTAATGGTGATTTGGATGACAATAATATTAGGATATATTAAAAATATTTTTGCTCTACATACATACAGTCATACATATATTTTTTGCTGAAAAGTTCTCAGACCAGTCAAAAAGAAATCCATAATAATCCATAAATAATTCTGATATTTGGTCATTTGTTCAGATTTTGAAAAGTTGGTCACCCCAAGAACTTTTCTGCACTCTCACTCTTTTGCTGGTTCTAACTCTTCCAAAATTTTTCATTGGTTACTGGTCAGGTTTACTGTGTGTTTTAAAGTATCATAAATGACTACTGATAGTTGTTCATTTATAAGCCTTATTTCTATAGACAAGTTGTTACCCTTAAAATGCTAAAACCAGTTTTGGACAGTACAATCAGATAATACTTCATTTCTTTCCACTTCCCAAATTCTGCCAGCAGTTTCAAAGGCTTTAATACCCAATTTAAAATAGTGCTTCAAAACTGAGAGAATTCCAATATTTGTATCTGCTATTATAATATTGGAAACAAAAGTTGGCCTTTGGGAATGATATCAAAGGAGACAAACAAATCTGTGGAACACATTGCTGGTAACCCTAAAATATATATGAATTGCAAAAAACCATACACATGGGTACTTCTCATGTCTTGCATAGATTTCTCTCCATGCAATGAACACAATTACTTTTTTCTAATTGCATTTCACCTCATCTGCTTCAGATACAAAAATCTTGTCTCTTGAAGCCTCTGGTTGAGACTTGGGGACAACTTGTATTAAACAATAATAATTATATAAAGGAGACATAAATCACCTTCTGATGTTTATATAAAATTACCTTTGGAGTAAAGCTGTGTAAAAATAAAAATACTGCTGATATACCTTAACAATAACTATAGTAAAAAGCAATAGTGTTAAAATATTCAAACATTAGCAGGCATGACAGTGTAGGAACAGTGATATACTGGGAATTGGGCAAATGCATTAAGTTTGATTTTGTAAACAAATACTCTCGGCACAAATCGGAGGCTCTTATAAAAAAAAGAATTTAAAATACTCTCTGGTTTTGAAATTCAGACCAACCACGCCTTTCAAGTGAGAATACCAGATGTGATTGTCACAAACAAAGAAAAGTGGACATGATGTTGCTGTCCTAGATTTAAAAAGTAAAAACAAAAGAAAGGCAGGGGCAATTATAGAAATATCAGAAATCGAAAAAAAACTTGGGATTCTGGAGGTTATATTAACATATTTGGAACCATACCAAAAACAAAGGTGAGATCAGATGAATTTGAGACTTAAGGATTGAGATTGCTGTCATTGAGAAAATGGAGAAATGTACTGGGGATTTGAAATGATCTGCTGTCATTCAGTCTGGTAGAGACATGCAAATATATGAAGAAATAATAATAACTAGAAATATCCATGAAAATTTCATAGTTTTCCTATTTTAATTTTCTGATGAATCATAATTTTTCAGTTTATGACTAAGTTCGTGGCAAGTGCTACAATAATAAAATATCTGTAGAAATTCCTCTATCACATTGTTAAATATTTGAGCTTAACAACTTTAACAAAATATTGCAATAACAATAATAAATATGAATGCTGGTCGTTATTTTAAGAAGTGGGTACAAATGAAACGACATGACACGGCAATACAATATCTGGAGAAATTGCCCTATTGCATCGTTAAATATTTGAGCTTAACAACTTGACCAAAATATTGCAATAATAATCATAAATATGAATGCTGGTCGTTATTTAAAGATTATACCAAATGAAAGTATTTAAAAATGACAACTTTTTCTGTTTCACTGAAACAGCAGTTAAACACTTTTATCTTCCCTTCTTCCTTTCTTTTTTTCACTGAACTTAAGTAGCAGCTCTTATCTGTTATGTCTTTTCTATCGTCCCGACCCTCTGCAATCAAAATGGAATACCGGCATCCTTCAATTAATGCACATTCAGTTGATGTGTGTTTGATTATTCTGCTAAAATTTTTACATATCAGAATTCCATTAGTGCATACATAATACTTAATTAGTATGGTAAAATTAGTATGGTAAAACCTTCTTCAGTTTAACCATAGTAATTGAAAATTGATTTTTTTTGTAGTTACTGATGTATACACTAGCCTCATTAATCGAGGAATTCCTGTAGTCCATTATTTATGAGGCATTGTCAAGAGATGTTAAAAAGTTGTATTTTCCTTTCTTCTTTTTCTTACTGAAACAGACTAATGTCTCTTTTCAGTCCCCACCCCTGTGATCAAAATGGAATAGTTCGTTATTTATGAGGCATTGGTATGGCGTAACAGTTGTGCTTACTAAGAGAGGGACAAGCAGATTATAATAAGATGATAACAACAACAACAACAACATATATCTGAGTGAGGCCAACTGGCACCAACAGAGTACTTACAATGACATGATACAGCTGTTCAGTACATATATTAGTCAATATATTATGCACTAAACCTCCCTTACAAAGAGAATTGGTTGGAATATAAGCCAAGTTGTACAGAATGAAAGGGTTACCATCTTTTGGGATTTCAGCATTCAGGCTGGTAGGGAAATCCAGGCAAATCAACCAGATATAACTGAAAAATCATGTTGAAAAGACATGTCTTCTGATAGATGCTGCAACCCCACCCATCTTTGAAAATGTTTGAGAAACTAAGTAAATACAAGGACAAGTAGAATGAGGCAACTTAAGGCAACAATGTTACCTGTTGTTATTGGGGCTTTGGGAATTATATCAAAGGGAACAAATAAATATGAGCATCAGATTTCTGGTCGTGCTAATATGTATGAATTGCAAAAAATCCTACTCGCGTGTACTTCTCGTATTTTGCATAGATTTCTCTCAATGCAATCACCACAATTACACATTTTTCTTCTGATTGCATGCCACCTTCTGTTTGCATTTTCCAATACAAAAAAGTTGTTGCTTCTTGAAGTCTCTGCTTGAGACTTGGTGGCAACTCATTCTACACAAAGCAAAAGCAAAACATAATAATAAGGAAAGTACTGTTGCTCTACCTTGATTTATTATTGGTATATATAATCTTAATTGCATAAGGTACACCACTGATGCTTTATTGATGGCAGACTGTTGCTTTCCCTTGATTTATTATTGGTATATATAATCTTAATTGCATAAGGTACACCACTGATGCTATATTGATGGCAGACTGTTGCTTTCCCTTGATTTATTATTGGTATATATAATCTTAATTGCATAAGGTACACCACTGATGCTTTATTGATGGCAGACTGTTGCTTTCCCTTGATTTATTATTGGTATATATAATCTTAATTGCATAAGGTACACCACTGATGCTTTATTGATGGCAGACTGTTGCTTTCCCTTGATTTATTATTGGTATATATAATCTTAATTGCATAAGGTACACCACTGATGCTATATTGATGGCAGACTGTTGCTTTCCCTTGATTTATTATTGGTATATATAATCTTAATTGCATAAGGTACACCACTGATGCTTTATTGATGGCAGACTGTTGCTTTCCCTTGATTTATTATTGGTATATATAATCTTAATTGCATAAGGTACACCACTGATGCTTTATTGATGGCAGACTGTTGCTTTCCCTTGATTTATTATTGGTATATATAATCTTAATTGCATAAGGTACACCACTGATGCTTTATTGATGGCAGACTGTTGCTTTCCCTTGATTTATTATTGGTATATATAATCTTAATTGCATAAGGTACACCACTGATGCTATATTGACGGCAGACTGTTGCTTTCCCTTGATTTATTATTGGTATATATAATCTTAATTGCATAAGGTACACCACTGATGCTATATTGATGGCAGATTCAGAAAGGAAACAGAATTCATAAAACTGTTAGTCATAGAAAGAAAGGACTGTTAACTGTATAGAGACGGACTGCATGGTTGTCAATGAGACAGACCAAGATGTGAGCAGCTACATTTTGGGGGATGTTAAAATCAAGTACTTACAGAAATTTAACTAGCTAGGTAATGCAGTAGTAGATAATAAAAAAAAATGTAAGACCAAAATCAAAATGTGCACAGGAATAGTGAAATATGTATTCCAAAAACTAAGTAAAGTATTAAGATACAAGACAATGTTAGAAACAAAGAAAATTACTGAATCACAATGTCGTATCTAATTTCCTAGAAGACAGTGAATACTATACAAAATCAATCCATCATTGTCAGAATTCAACACCCAATCTGGCCCAGCCTCTGCATTCTGTAATATAATAATTTCACACACAAGTCTGGTAAGTGAGGATTGGGTAATTTCTGTTCAGTTATGGCAGCAGTATTTCACTTTTGATCTGATCTGCCTCTTGTAAAGACAGCAAGTAGGAATGACAAAAAAATTGCTATATATTAGAATTCCTTAAGAGAGTGTGCAGTAGAAAATATCTGAGTATTCTTGAAACCGCAAAGATACTGGCGATATCAAATCTTCTATATGACAGTGAATGCTGGACAAATAAAAAAAACTTGAAAAGACAAAGATGTGATTCTGTTGATAAATGCTGTGAATATCATAGACAGGAAATATGAGCAATAAGGAAGTCTTCAGGTAAATAGGAACAACAGGGAAAATAATACTTACAATCAGAAAGAGATATTTCTGGGACATATGAATGAGGAAAGAGGGTTTGGGGACATCGATATGTTGAAGGCAAGGCATGCAAGGGGGAAAACAGCAAGTAATCTCATTTAATGAATTTGTTTGACTGGATGGCAGAACAGGGTATAGAGGAATGATCAGAACTAAAAAAAATTACTTAACACAATAAAAGACAGGAAGTTGTGGAGAGCCATGATCAACCATGTTCTGAAAGGAGTTGATGCATAAAAGAAGTTTCTATAAAACAGGCAATGAACTGGAAGAAATTTTAAAGGTAAAAATGTCAGAAGTATAAGTAAAAAAGAAGCAAAACGGGGGGAAAAAAATACAGGTAAAAATATTGCCATTAGAGATTCAGGAAGTTAAGGGAAACTTTGGTGACCCTCTTACTATCTTCCCTACCCTCAACAACCCCCCATCACTATTCCATTCCTCTTTTTATGCATTATGAATTTAGATCTGGCACAAAACACCTGCGCCAAAATATGTAAGAAAACAGACCTAAACCGGATACATAAAAAGGGGTCCAGGGATTGTCTAGGGGAGAGAGGTGGTGATGTGTCAAAGAATCAGCACCCCTACCTCTGTTTAGCCTGTCCTCTGTGTATCCCAACTACAACCTCTAATTCTTTTTTTTTTTTTTTTTCATCTATTTATCTCCCACCCCTCATCCCTAATGTGGGATATTTTCATTACACAATGACTTAGTTTGGTTGGGTTGGGACTTTTTCTATTTTTTTTCTCACCTGAAGCCTGTTTCCCAAACTTTAATTTTATGTATGCATTCCCACTCACCCACCTGTCTTTCACCCATCTAGAGGGTGAAGTTAGGTGCGTCTTTCTCTTTGAAGAGTACACAAACATTGCTGACAGGCCCCTAATATAGAATTTTGCATAGGGTCCCAAGAGAAAGAGTCAAAAGTGATTTTGGTGTATTTACTGTATACACACTGTCACATTTTATTATAAGTCAATGTTTTCCAAATAAAATTGGTAAAAATTTTTAGTCTGTTTTTAGGATAAATATACCAAGTGTCCTGGGTATGACAATAAACTACATCTGGCAGCAAGGCCTCTGATCAAGCGATTGGAGATTTTGAGAGACATGGAACCACCTCTTAACTGCTGTTGTTCCCAGTTCCACCCTGACCCAGGGTGTTAGCACTTAATAGGTTCCCAACTATGGCCAAATAGTGAACTTGCAAACACTATGAAAGTATGAAAATACATTTTTATAGTAAAAATACCAGCCATACATTATTATATATAAAAAAATTACCATTAATACATATTTATAGTAGTTTTACTAAAATTTGTGTTGTTATCTAGAAAAGTTTACTGAATAAGAAAAACCAAAACAAAAGCTGGAAATGGAACGGTAATCTTTATAACATTAACAATATACAAGACTTGCAGTAGTGTGTAGTAAGTAATCCACTGCTAGTGGTGAATCTCCCCAGAAAGTATATTCCACTGTATTTATGAGGATTGGAACATACCCATTATAGTCCATAGGTATAACAATATATATCGTTGGTAAATTTTTTTACCAATAATATGTTTTTAAAGTAGAATGCGTATTTCAATTTATAATATTTGTTTTTATTAGAAACTAGCGTAGAAGCACCCCTCTTTATGATCCCTTCACATAAAGTCACTCTTAAAAGACATTAGGGAACCCGAACTATATGAGTCACGTCCCATGCCCCCACTTAAGTTTTAGTTAAGGTTTAATTAGATGATATCAATTGCAATTGTGATGAAAAGCAAAATTAAAGTTAAATCTTTAATAAAGAATTTTTTTAAATATTTTACTCTGATACTGAAATTTAACTTTAAATGTGTTATTTAATTTTTAACCGGTACAGTAGTTACTACCTGTTACTTCAGAATGTTTATGATTCACCGAGATCAAAAAACGGACAGACACACATACACTCTGCTTTATTTATATAGATATTTACAATAACTTATTTGGTGCTGTTAGATCTTATTACTGAAATAAATATATAAAATTGTATATTAACTGATATTTATTATTTTAATTTTTTAATATATAATGATTTCCAAGGGTTGTAAAATAGATATAATGATTTATTAAGTGTAGCTTAGATGTGGCACAAGGCTGAAAGTGTGGAGTGCCCAATGAAGATCAAATTCACTACTCAGTTGTAATTGATGTGACAAGACAAGCTTACTAGCCATTACACCATATCAAGTGCCCTTGTAAGAAAGATATAACCTGAAAAGAGAAAACAAGATAATTTTTAAATTATTAAGTGATGGGAAGACAATGCTGGAAACTGAAAATGTTTATCAAAATTTATAAGAAAGTCATGTAAGAACATTAACACAAATGACTGGAAAAATATTGTGCATTTAGTCTATCCCGATAAGCTTGGTCCGCTGAAGGCATTGAACTACTTTTCAATTTGTAATTGCAGCATACTTTAGCTTTTACATATTTACCATATTTGACGCCATATAAGATACATGGGTGTATAAGACACACCCCAATTTCAGCAGGGTAAATCAAGAAAAAAATTAGTAAAATTATTAGTAAATTGTACAGCCTACGCTATATTTATGATGTATTATTTTGGTTAAACAAGCCATGATTACAATTAAATGAAAAATAATAGGAAAAAAAAAAGAACACGAGCCTATAAAATCTTTATTATATCCAAAGGTAAGAAAACAATAAAAATCAAGCAATTATTACAATTGAGCAAAACTGTAGAGTTACCATTAAAATTTTATGCATCTTCAAATCCATAAAATTCGTTGTCTTTGTTATCAAGATTCCGATACTCATTTTCAATACTACTACCATTGTTGTTAAATAATGCGTCATCTAATTCCAGCTATCATGAATTTTAAACCTACATATGACATATAAGATGGAGGTGAATTTTAAAAGATATTTTTTGTTAAAAAAAAACGTGCAGCTTATATGCTGTCAAATATGGTACTTAGCTTATATTTTGACTTATTAAAACTCTTGTGCTCATCATTGGTGGTTAAAGATGTGTCACATTTTGCCCATATACACTCTGGCCATATTCAGCTGTCTATCATCATCATCATCATCATGTTAATAAGGGGATAACTTGTATTAGCTGATTATTGTTACTTTTGCTCCTCTGGGGTCA
>OZ038498.1:34391878-34399378 GCA_964036315.1 Acanthosepion esculentum
TTATAAAGTTATTTCAGTTTTTTCTCTTCTGAATATTTTTTTAAATTTGTAAAAAGATTAGCATTGCCGACAGAGGCCTTGAAAAAGCATTTTTCAAGAATATGAGACCAATTAAAAATGTTGCTTAGACAAGCTCAGCAAGAAGGTTTAAAAAAAGATCGAAAAAAGCTAACTATTTAGATATAGATAATTAGCTTTTATTTTTAAATGTCTGTAGTTTCAAAGTAAGAATGTTGATCAATATTCACCCCCACCTACCCAAAAATGAAATGGTTTTGGTCAAGTGTAACAAATTGGATCCTTTTTATATATTTTTTTTTATTGATAAAAGTTTTACTTCTTTGAAGGTTTTTCTATCTATTTGTGTGTAGGTGTCTTTCTACATACATGTGTAAAGATATCTGTAAATATACTCTTCTATAGTAGTTATATATACACTTTTATTTCTGTATATGTACCTGTAAAATTTAGATATAAGGTAAATTCATATTCACACACACACACACACACACACACATATATAGTTAAATAACACAGACAATGAATGTTTATTATGTTTGATCATGAGCCGTTCTACGCTTTGTATAGTGGCTTTAGTTTCGGGAGAAAATAAAAACAGAAACTGTCCAACATTTTGAAATTTTTTTTATGCTGTTCCTCGTTCTAAGCTTTCAGCTCAAATGAGCCAATAGAGAAAAAAAAAAGATTTACTTGGAGTGGGCTGATTTGAAATCCAACACTGACTACTTACACACACAATATATATATATATATATATATATATATATATATATTTCCAAGAGGATAAAATCCAGGTAGAGCTCTATGTACAAGACAGAGCAAGAATATAATATAAAAAATTAAATAATAAAATTTATATAATATAAAAATTAATTTATAGGTCTGATGAATTGGATTGTGATTACGATTACAATGTAATAAATTATAACCATGGAATATTAGTGTTTGAGTTTTTTATATTATATATATATATATATACACACACACACTTTCTGGTCTCTGGTAGTTGGATCTGATAGGATAATTTATTACTCTTATTATCATCAAGAATCTCAGTTTCTTTACACAGTTTGTTTTTCATTCTGACCTGAGGAAGCCCAACCTATCATATGTCATGTCAGTGAACACATGTAGTTTAAGAGTTTTCAACTTTGTCTCCTCCTCATCATCATCACTTTTGTTTCAGATACTATTATGTATCCTAGAAACATGCATACTTTTTCATGTCGAGATATGAATTTCTAAACATATGCAATGATCTATACACATGCAATTGTAAGCATGAGTTTGAATGTATTTGTATTGATACAACCACTCATAATATGATCAGGACTTAGCTTCATGAACAAAAGAGATAGAGGAGTTGTAGAGCCTCAGATAGTAAAACCCATGTAGGAGAGGCAGATGTTTCTGAATTAGCTACAGGGAACAGTCTGGTAGCCAGGAGAAACTCTCATTTTGCAGCATGACCTGTTTTATTCTGCTCTTGAGATTTTATATATATATTCTATGCATGAACAACAGACAAGGTACGACAATTAAGCTTTTTATTTAATTTTTCTTGTGTTCGAACAAGTGGTTTCTTTTTTGGACACTGTGTATGTAAAAACTGTCCAAATGTTCTATAATTCTGAGCGCTTTTGGTTATACTTTTAGCCATTATCAAGGATGATTTTATTTTTTCAGTTTAATTAAACATACACACAACACACACACTCAGTTAAACTAAATAAATTATATCACTCTTGATAATGGCTGAAAGTATAGCCGAAAGTGCTCAGAATTATAGAACATTTGGACAGTTTCTACACACTCTGTGTCCTAAAAAAGAAAACCCTTTTTCGAACACAAGAAAAATTAAATAAAAAGCTTAATTGTAGTACCTTGTCTATCATTTTCAGTGAAACATGCATATATATTCTAGAAGACATCATGACATGAAGAAACAACATAAATTAAATACCACAGTATGGTGATGTGCACATAAATTATTTAATATGCCTAGAAACTAAATACAGTTCAGTGCCATTAAGTTGTGCAACAATAAACCACAATGTTTCTTAAGCCATGCATGCATGATAGACCCCAAAATTTTTTGTTATGTTCATATTAGAATCATCATTATCAGTGGATCCAAATTTGAAACTTTGTCCTGGGTAAGATACGACATCTGCATCCTGGGTAAGATAAGCTACATCCAGCAGCAAAGCCTCGTATCAGGAGGTTTTGAGGAGTGTGGAACCACCTCTTAATTGCTGGTGTTTCCAGGTCCACCCTGAACCGGGGTGGTAGCACCTGTTAGGGTCCCAGCTATGGGCAAATATTTAACTATTACCAGCAATACTTTTTTGAAAAAAATTATTACCAGCAATACTTTTTTGAAAAAAATTATTACCAGCAATACAATTTTGAAGGAAAAGAATTACCATAAACACATTTTTGACAAAACAAAATATTAGCAGAATTAAAAATTGTGTTGGCATTAAATAACCCATTGAGGTTGATATGCCGTAAAACAAACGAAACCAATCTAAACCAAAAAATATATATTCTATTCATACGAATCTATCCTAAAAATGCTGTCGGCATTAAATAACCCATTGAGGTTGATATGCTGTAAAACCAAATAAACCAAACCAATCTAAACCAAAGAATACATATTCTATTCATACGAATCTATCTTAAAAATGTTGTCAGCATTAAATAACCCATTGAGGTTGATATGCCGTAAAACAAAATAAACCAAACAATACATATTCTATTCATATGAATTTATCTTAAAAATGTTGTCAGCATTAAATGACCCATTAAGTTTGATATGCCGTAAAACAAAATACAAGAACAACACACAAAAGATTCGCCAGTGGCGCGTTGCAGAAGTAGTCAACTGAATTCCACAATGAATCTCCAACTGCAACCCGCAGACCAATACATACAGTATTCACTTCTGTATTTATGGGAATGGTGGCATACCCATTATTGTTCATAGGTATGCTACAACAAATACTTTCAGTATATCCATATTTTCCCAGGCATTTGAATAAAGTGTTATGAACTTTATTTTTATTTGCCATTACATACATGTAAATTTATTAAAAATGTTGTTTTGTAAAATTTGTATTGTATCATTACATTGCATAGAACATGTTGTACATAGATGTTACTACATTGTATTGTTATATTATTTTTATTAATACAATACAATGTATTGTTTTTATTTAAAAGCCTAATAAAACTATAAAAACATTAATTTTATTTTTTTCCATTTAAAATCTCATGCGTATGACATTTCCACCATCCTTTGCTATCATCAAAGATGGATCTATTGACATGTCGCTTTATAATTGGAATCATTTTAGGCTGTTGTGTTTCAAATTTATTCGCATTGGTGCAGATTTCTATGTGAAATTAAAAGATAGTTTTAATAAATGTTTTTCAAAACTACCAATATTCAACTCTTAGTATTGTATATGCATTTTGTTACCCATTTCCGTGGATAACTCCATGAACTTGACAAGCTTTGATTTGGTGGTCTAAGCCGGCAAATGCAGAGTAATCATGGGGGTGGGTTACAGCAGATTGAAAATTGAGAGCTGATATTTCAAGCAAGATGAGCAAATGGATGGTACGACAAGGGTTAGAAGAGATAAGAAAAATACAAAATTTATTAAGAGCTACAAAGGACAGGAAATTATGGAGAGCAATGATTGCCAAATTCTTGAAGGAACATGGGACATAGAGGAAGTATGCAGAGGAATTGCATGTAGTTTTCATTTTATGAAGTTCTTTTGGCCGATTCTTTAACCTTTAACATGCTGCAGGTGAAAGTTGTTGCCGTAGAATTCTCTCTCTTTGCTATGTTAGGCACATTCTGTTGTCTTGAGACAGTTGCTATAAATAAACACTTGTCAACTGTTATTTCCAATATTTTAAGCCTGAAATTGCCTACTGCTTTTAAACAAGGTTAAACTTCTGTCTTCCAATGCTATTTTGAATTCTTCTAGACTCTACACAAGGTGTAACACCAATTTAAACAAACGTTAATTTTTTTTCACAAGTTTTTGTAAACAAAAATGTCCTAGTCAATATCCAACAAAGCCTTTATTCAGGAGTTTTTCTTTGATTAGGACTCCAATGCTGATTTTTTGAGTAAAGTGGTCAAAGATGATAACCACATCTAGTGACATGGAGGAAAATGATGATGACCACTTGCAGCCAATATTAGTGTACAAAAATTAAAATCTATATGCACAATACAACGAAAGTTATAACAATTTTAAAACAGTAGGTGTTCATGTTTTTTGCACCCTCAAAAAAAAAAAAAATGGAGTGGCAAGGGGAACAACTCTGGAAAGAAATTAGTATGCTCAAGGTTAACTCTTTAACCATTACATAATATAGAATAGGAAAAAAAACCTGCAAATATAACGATCTTCATTACCATAAAAATAAAAAAAAATAAAAATTGTAAATGGCTAAAAATTTAGCCAAGCGCACTTGGAACAATGAAAACTACAGACAATTCCTCTCCATATTTAACCTCCAAAAAGGAAAATTGTGAGGACAAAAAAAAAAAAAAAATTCCTTATCTATCTTATTCAATGAAACACATTTCTTTTAATCAGTTCCCTCTATGCAAGGTAATAATGCCACTAGGACGCAAGGGGCTGCTGGGAGTGAAAGAGAATGAGAAGACTTTAGAAGGAACCGGAAACCCAATCCTAAACAAGAGAGGGATAAAGAATAATGTTGAAGTGGTTCAGGCAGCAGCCATGAAAGACTGGCTTCCACAATTTGTGATATGCATCATGTCAAAAAACTACTTCATTATTTCTGATTTTGCCCTTTTTTTTTCTCTCTTGTATTGTGCTGGGAAGCATTATCAGTGATGTTTGTTCCCCCTGGTGTCATTGGTGGTTTGAGGCCTCTAAAAACATCAAACCTCTCTCTCCCAGCTGACCCAACCAAGCGTGATCACCTCCCAGCCAACCACCAGCCATCTATTGTGTAAATAAAAAAAAAATATGGATTCTTTTTGGGTTTTGACCAATGAAAATTAGTTTTACTTTTTCTGCAGTCTCCATTTGCCTATTTAATTTTGTAGATTTTCCCCATTAATTTTCGTGGTCTTTTGTTGATTTTTCTTCTTGTTGTTCTTAGGCGTTTGTTCATATCAAAGATAAGATGGTGTAAAGGTGGTAATAAAAAAAATACTAATCAAAATACATATCAATTAGTACTGGAAAGTGCCAAGACTATACATGATACAAAAGCTTTCCTCCTGCATAAGGTGCAATTACTTGTGCCAGTCAGATACCAACCTGTAATTTATGTCTTCACAATATGGTTTTTATATCATAGATTTTCCTTTACCTATCTTGACTGCCTTCAAAATAGTTAAGCAGTTCCACCTATCCCATATTTTTGGTAACAAGGCAGTAGAGTTTTCAAATTAGATTTCTGTCTCTTAGGACTGCATTCCCAGGCTAAGGAGCTCTGTCTATCCCATGACTACATCATTTATCAATTTACTTCTGTGAAATCAAACAAGGTGCAGCTGTAGTTGTCATGTAGCAAGATTTATGAACAGAAGAATAATTTCAATGAGCAGTACCTGTGAAAATTTATAATAAATATGAATGCAGGTCATTAAAGAAGTAAGGGGGTACAAATGAAAAGATTCAAAATTGTCATGTTTTCCATTTCACTAAAGTAGTTGTTAAACACAAGTTTTATCACCACTTCTTTCTCTTTCATTCATTCTTGCCTCTCTTTCATTTTTCTTTTCTTCATTTTGTCTTTCCTTCTTCCCTTCTTTCTTCTCTTTCTTTCTTTCTTACATTCCTTCTTCGTTACTTTCTTTCTTCCTTACATTCTTTCTTTGTTACATTCCTTCTTCCCTTTCAATCTTTCTTTCTTTTTCCTTCCAATCTTTCTTTCTTTTTTTTCTTTCAATCTTTCTTTCTTTTTTCTTTCAATCTTTCTTTCTTTTTTTCTTTCAATCTTTCTTTCTTTTTTCCTTTCTTTCTTTTTTCCTTTCAATCTTTCTTTCTTTTTTCCTTTCAATCTTTCTTTCTTTTTTCCTTTCAATCTTTCTTTCTTTTTTCCTTTCAATCTTTCTTTCTTTTTTCCTTTCAATCTTTCTTTCTTTTTTCCTTTCAATCTTTCTTTCTTTTTTCCTTTCAATCTTTCTTTCTTTTTTCCTTTCAATCTTTCTTTCTTTTTTCCTTTCAATCTTTCTTTCTTTTTTCCTTTCAATCTTTCTTTCTTTTTTCCTTTCAATCTTTCTTTCTTTTTTCCTTTCAATCTTTCTTTCTTTTTTCCTTTCAATCTTTCTTTCTTTTTTCCTTTCAATCTTTCTTTCTTTTTTCCTTTCAATCTTTCTTTCTTTTTTCCTTTCAATCTTTCTTTCTTTTTTCCTTTCAATCTTTCTTCCTTCCTTTCTTTTTTCCTTTTTTATTTCTTCCCTTTCTTTCATTCTTTTTTCTTTCAACCCTTTCTTACTTTCTTCCCTTTCTTACTTTCTTCCCTTTCTTTCTTTCTTCCCTTTCTTTCTTTCTTCCCTTTCTTTCTTTCATTCATTCTTTCTTTCTTTCCTTAAAATTAAACAATACCTTTGGGTTTGATATATCTTTTCTTCCATCTATCCTCACAATTAAACAGGAATGGACCATTGTTTATCTGAAACAATGGCAGGGCGTAACATATGTGCCAACTAAGTAAGGATTGAAGGAAAAAAAACAGAATCACAATATGATGTTTGTCATTGGAACTATTTCACATACTACCCCCCCCACCTTCTGGAATCATTCTATTTAAAAAAAAATATAGTGTTTTTATGAGCTTTTTAAAATCTACTGATTTTTTTCAACACAGGTTGTTAGCTTACTTATTCTCTTTCATGGCGTCTCAGTTGGTAAGGCCAGTTACTTAATCATGTCCATCTACTCTTCAAGTATTATGTGACAAGTTATATTTGGTTACATGGTACCAGCTGTAAGGAATGTCCATTTTCTTACAGTGGTCTCTTTTTTATCAGCCATCATAGTATTCTTCTGTTAAGACTTTTGCTAACATATCTATAGCGGGGAGAAATAAATTTATGCATTTCATTAGGGCTTTTTTAACTTTGAAGGGATGGATAAAATATCTCATGAGAAATGTCTTTGTCCTTGGTCTTCATACCCTCTCGCAATGAATTGGATAGTTATTCAAAACAATTTGTGGATGCAGATAAAGGCAGTGAAAGCAATAATTGTCCTGAAGATGTCCAGTAGTACATCACATAAAAATAACCTGGTTGTAAATGGTTAAGCTTGTGGGAATAATTTGTTAATTGAACAGCTTCTTTGATTCAAAACACTCCACTCTTTTGCTGGAATACCCCCAACTCGCAGTCTTTCTCTTTGTTTATTTTTCACTTCCTTTAGATATTTCTCAAGGCAGGTTTTGTTTAGCATTTCTTTTATTGTTTATGTA
>OZ038498.1:34404378-34421878 GCA_964036315.1 Acanthosepion esculentum
TTTATATTTACACACGCTCTATCTCTGAAATTGAGCACTTTATCCCATAAATATAGCACACTTTAAGACTATATTTCTTCTTTATATATATATATATATATATATATATATAGATAGATATTACACTGAAAACATATAAAAATCATTACAGTCGCAGTCATGTGCCAGTGCATATGAATGCATCATGTCATGCAATTGTAAAGTGTTCTCATCATACCTGGATAAATATGTATAAATAATTGTAGAAGTTGTTACTAAAAAGAACAGCCCACATCAAATAAAATATCTTTCACCACAGGAAATGCTATATAAAGTCTGTGTAAAATATCTAATATGCTTATAAAATAATAAAAATAATAATAATATGTATAAATATTTGTCAGTCTAGCTCCATGTAAACCTTTTACATATGATGCCACTTTGAATTCTGATCTTTTAACAATGTCTGCAGTTAATAGTTCAGAAATAAATTAGTGAGCTGAGTTTGTTATGTTCACTTTTGTACAAATACTCTTGGGAAGTATGACTACATCTCTTCTCCCCCACTCTATGGGTTAAATAGCAGGGTAGACTGAGCACTCCAGCTTTGGTTGTTACCCATCCCCCAGCAGCAAGGACAACTCATGGGGATCTGTTGGCTAATAAAAACACACAGTGTTGAAATGTTTAAGTCATGTGTGTTGTGCAACCTGATGTCACTGGATGTAAAGTCTTCTTTTTGCACCAAAATATTCTAGGTTGCAGTCAGCAAAATATTGTCCGCCATACTGATAACATCCAGTTCTTGATAATGACTGAAACAGCTGAATCTAATTAGACAAAAAAAAACAAACTTTGTACTGTTTCTTCATAATTTTCATTCTGGTGTATAACAATATTTGAAAATTGGAAAGTACAATAAAAATTAGACTGAGCTTCTTTGTTAAATTTAATAAAATGTTATTGGAAATAATACATATAATGGCTGGTTACTTGTTTCTGAGCACATCCATCTGCTATATCTGTTATCCGATCCCTGTTGCAGATGCCTGCTCAGTCGTATTTTTGTTTCTTTGACACCCACAGAATCCACCTGTGGCTTATATTGCAATAAGGCTGAGTGGATCTTAGTTACAGTTTCTGGGAAAGAGTTCATAATCTAGCATGATCATCAGTTTGAACAATTTTAGGTCATGATGATTTGGAAGTTTGTGTTAGCACAACAATCAATGGCTTCCAAGCAGTTCCGTTGTATCGTGCGAAGGATTGGGTGAACTCCTGGTATGATTTTCAGTCAATTTCCAAATGTACTCCATGCTGTTATTGCCTTCCCATGCTGATATTATCAAAAATTCATCTTCCTTACAAATCAACTATGGTGAGATTTGAACCTGGGTCTCATGGTCAGAAAACGAATGTTCTAACCACTCTCAGCCCCACACCCCCATTATGTCATCCTGTTGAGGTTTTTCAGCAAAAGTAAATGGAATAACAAAGTAAGTTTGAAATTTACTTACGAATATTTACTTTTACGGTAAAATCCTTAAAAGATGCCATGAATTCAATTCTTTGGAAAATGTTTCACCACGAACATACTACAAGGATTAACAGAAAAGACAGGGAATGGACACTTGGGAAAACCACTGCTAAGCAGATATAACTATACTCATGAAATTATATTATACTAGTTGTTAACCATGCCAGATACCATCAGCATACCACTGTGTACAGACACACACAGTTGTGTATGATTGTACAGTGTATTAAAGCATAAAAACAATAATGAAAGTTCTTTGACAAGGAATATGGTGCAACTTGTTAAAATTTGAAAATTATTACTAAGAAAATGATTATAAATAAATCTTAATTTCTAACAGGGTTAAAAAAGCAGATATAACTTTCTTGCAACACAAGTTCACAGAATGAGGAAAGAGGGCTTGAAAAATTTGATACTCACAGGACATATTGATGGCACGAGAGACAGGAAAATAATGTATAACTTACCAAGCAAGGTTGAGTAAATGGATAGGCATAACAGGGTTTAGAAGAAATAACAAAAAACACAAAATTTATTAAGAGCTCCAAAGTATAGGAAATTGTGGAGGGCCATGATTGCTCACGTCCTGAAGGGACACAGCACATAGAAGAAGAATATATTTTATTTAAAAGGAACTCATTTTCTCAGCAACATTATATCTTGACAGAAAAATGTTTTGTCACTGGCATGCCACAGTGGAGATGTGAAGGACATTTGAGCAAACCACTTTCCTGTACCATCTAAACAGTAATAACTATAAAATATTATACTAGTTGTCAACCATTCCCAGTACCATCAGTATACCACTGTGTGTGTGTGTGTGTATATATATATATATATATATATATATATATATACACACACATACACAGAATTGTCTATGCCTATACATTATATAATAGCAGAAAAAAACAATTGGTAAACAAAGTCCAAATTTTGAATGATATTGTTTGTGTTCACTCTGCTTTAATGCTCTTCACAAAAAGCATGACTCCACTTTTCCCTGCACACTATCTCATTATCAGATATCATGACCAAAAATGTCTTGTATACCTAGATTCATAATATATATTGATATTAATTATGATTATAGTATTTATTTACAAGGAACTTAATTATAACCAGTTTTAAACTTTAATTACTTCTTTTAATTCTAAACTAATCAATAACTTTGGCAGTAGTTGGCATTTTATTTACAATTATGAAATTTGTTTAATTATAGTTAATTGTAAATTAATCCTTATGACTCTGGAATTCCCAGTACTTACTATCATTATTTTTTATATGATAGTCATTATAAGAAAATATATTTTTCTTTCTAACCATTGTTCGGACTATTGATCTCATTTTTGTCTTTACGTCTGACTTTAACCTTCTCATTATGGATATACAGTTCAGTGTACATTGAAGTAGTAACAAGCACTACTGATTAATGGAACCACCATAGCTGCTTATTTCATTCATAATTGTGACTGTATATTAATCCCAAACAATTTATAGAAAAGTAACATTTTAGCTCTTGTCTACTAAAATGTACTATATGTACTAAAATGTAACTTGAAGCAGTAATTTTTTTTCTCTATCAATTCACCCCAACCAAGGCAATAATGCCACAAAGATGCAAGGGGCTACTGGGAGTGAAAGAGAATGAGAAGATTTTAGAAGGAATCGGAAACCCAATCCTAAACAGGAAACAAGGGAAAAACCTCCACTCCTATTCCAGAGACTGGGGAGGTGTATGAACTAAGTGATAGGTAAACCTATCTACTCTTATTTATCACTTTTATTGATCAATGGAACCACCATAGCCACTTATTTCATTCATCTTAGTGAATATACTTAAAAAGTCTGTGATGTGAAATAACCATCAGCAAAGGGAACCACCATAGCCTATTTTATGTGTATTAATTCCAATTCCATTTTAGCCATTACTGATACTGATTAGCTATTACTAAAGTATACCTTGAAGGAGTTATCACTTTTATTATTTGATGGAACCACCATAGCCTATTATTTCATTCCCATTAATGACTGCCTTTAATTCAAAATATCTTTGTAATAAGAAATAACAGTTTATTCTCCTCACTTTGAATATGTGTGTACCTAGGCAGAACTCACCTCTACAGATAAATTGAACACACATTGAGTGAGTGAAGCTTGAGGGTCTTAGCAAACATCATCCTTCTTTAAATAATTGTGGGCTTGGTCTACAGATTCACAAAGAACTGTTCCAAATAACAGAAACCACATCACTTGAGGACTACCAACAACAGAAACAACTAAAAACTTGAAGTGAAAATATTGATATAATCTAGATGTTGATGTTCCACACTACTTCAAATAAAAGTTAGGAAGGAAACTCCTGTCAATACTAGAAAGAGTGATAACAGGTCTTGGACTTGAAAAACCTATTTTCCTGAAAAATTGTTTGAAGAGAAAGATTTTATAAATTTCTACTGAAAGTAGTAATGGCTGCTTGCTCATTGAATGTTGAACATTTTGTTGTAGGGAAATGGCTAATATTGCCATTTAACCTTCTACCTTTGTTCATTGCAATGATTTCTCTCTGTTCAGAACATTTTATAAAGGGAAATAACACTTTAATATTCTTACCTTGTATATGTGCTAGCATAATGAGAGATGGAGCCACCATAACTTCTTATTTCATTCACCCTTCAGCAGTCTTCAAGTCCATATTTTTTTCTGCTTTATGTGCTGTGTTCCATCATGATGTAGACGATCATGGCTCTCCACAATTTCCTGTCCCTTGCAGTTATTAATAAATTTTGTCTTTGTTATTTCTTCTAAACCCTGTTCCACCATTCAAGCTCACTAAGTATGTTATGCATTGTTTTCCTCTGTTTTGCCTTCAATCTGTACTGTGAGTATCAGATTTTCTAAGCCATCTTTCCTCATTATATGCCCTAGAAACTTCAACTTTTTCTTCTTAATGTTAAGTATAAGTTTCCATTTTCTCTAAAACATTGTCGTTGCTCACATGTTTGGTCCATGGTATCCTCAGCATTCTTCTGTAGAACCACATTTCTGTTGCTTTGAGTTTCTTCTACATCTTAAGGAGATTGTCTAACATTTATGTAATAATATTAAAAACAATAATGTTTTTTTGAATTTGAGAAAACATTCGGAAAACTGTATTTTAATCTTTCTTTCTGCTTTCTTCTTTACAGGGACAAGTCAAAACACTCACTCCAAGCCTGCCAACAAAATCATCGCCCATCTCCACACCGTTAGGCATAACAGGTGCTGCTAAGCGGAAGTCTAAGGCTGTGACTGAAAGTTCTCAGTCATCAGTAATCCTGCAACAGCAACTGGCCCAAGTGCAGGCCCAGCAACAGCAACAACAACAACAACAGCAGCAGCAGCAGCAGCAACAGGTTGCAGCTGCCGCTGCTGCCGCCGCCGCCGCTGCCCAACAAGCCCCCCTCATCATGTTGGCTGCTCAGCAGGGTTTGAACCCTCAGCAGATGCAGCAGCTACTCCAGCAACAACTACTCAATCCCCAGCAGTTGCAGCAAGTGATGCAGCAGCAAACTTTCCTTCTTCAACAACAGGTGCGTCTGTTTCTGCTGAAACTTTCTTTCTAATGCTTACCACACTCCATTAGTCTGTCTCATAATCGCGATCAGTGCAGGCACAACACACCAACAAGAACAGTTGAGGCAGTCAGGCTAAGTCAGGTGTTAGAAAGAGTGGGTGGCTAAGTCAGGTGTTAGAAAGAGTGGGTGGCTAAGTCAGGTGTTAGAAAGAGTGGGTGGCTAAACCAGGTGTTAGAAAGAGTGGGTGGCTAAGTCAGATGTTAAAAACAGTGAGTGGCTAAACCAGGTGTTAGAAAGAGCGGGTGGCTAAGTCCGGTGTTAGAAAGAGTGGGTGGCTAAGTCCGGTGTTAGAAAGAGTGGGTGGCTAAGTCCGGTGTTAGAAAGAGTGGGTGGCTAAGTCCGGTGTTAGAAAGAGTGGGTGGCTAAGTCCAGTGTTAGAAAGAGTGGGTGGCTAAGTCAGATGTTAAAAACAGTGAGTGGCTAAACCAGGTGTTAGAAAGAGCGGGTGGCTAAGTCCGGTGTTAGAGTGGGTGGCTAAGTCAGGTGTTAGAAAGAGCAGGTAGCTAAGCCAGGTGTTAGAAAGAGTGGGTGGCTTTCTGGTATGAAATGTATAAACTTTTTCTGTATATATGAAATACAGAAGACTAACTTTGTCTTCATGACTTCAATGTGTGACAATGCTATTGACCTGAGCTGTATCATTTGTCTAAAATCATTATTGCCATTACTTTTTAAAATAAGATGTGTAGATTTTTTCTGCATCAGCTTGTAAAACTTCTGTTTATAGTCATATGTTTATAAAAACATGGAAGATGAAATTTTATTATTTATTTTGAAAATTAATAGCAGTAAGGTATTTAGATAAATGATCCAGCCCAGTTCAATTGAATTGTCTTAGATTGAGGCCAAGAACATAAAATTAGTCTCCTGTTTAGTTTTCAATTCCAGCATGAAGTGAGGTGGCAACTGAAGCCCCCCTACAGTCTCATGGGTGCAGTTGCTCTCAAACTTTTCCAAAATATGACATCCTTCATTTATAATGAATTTGCTTTTTTCACAATGCCCTAAGTCAAAAAAATAGTGAAAATTGAATTTACATTCATGCGGTCATTTTAGTTAGCTAACCCAGAACAAGGACTACAACTTTAAAAAATTACTTAATCTAAATAAGTAAGTTATAAAGAAAATGGTAACTGAAAAATACTTCAAATCAGAAACAGATACAACTGCAAAATTCCTAGAGAAGGTAACAAAGGAAAGCAAGAAGGAAGGACTATTAACAGTAAGAAGGCGGTGTATGTTCATTAGCAGGTCTAGCCTGAACATTTGCTATTATCAAACAAACTACATGCCTTACCTCATGGTGGGGTTATTGCAAAAAAGAATGAGATTAGAAACTCATTAATTTTGTTTTTCTGTGCCAATAACACTGATGCCAAATTGCATCTCTTGTAAATTTTACCAATGCTAAAACCAACCAATGAACACTGAAATATCAAAGATTAGTTGCTAGTTAATTGATTTGGATGTGAGTCAGGTCATCAAAAACACCTTATTCGGTAAATGGACACGTAACTTATGCGCTACATTATTAAAATGCCAGCAAATTTCTGTCTGAAATATGATATAGGAGCCGCTAATAAAGAAAGAATAAAGACAAATGACAACAATTTTTCAACAGCAGCTGTAACAAAAGGGGAAAAAGCTTTAGTGAGTGCAGTCAAGCATGACAAGCAGCACCAGCACTCATCAGCAGGCAGGTTAGGTTTAAGGCTCCACAGAGAATTGTCTCATGTCCCAAAAGCATAGTGGATTGAAACGATGGTCTGTGAATTTGGTGATATAATAACTCCAAGTTATGAGTTCAATTCTTGGGCCGAGCAGTATGTACTTGGAATCAGGTCAAGCAATGACAAGGCAGATATCCCTAGACATGGGCAGTAGAATGAGAAAAGTTTACTCCTGTAGATTAAATAAGGGTTCAGTTTGGAATTCCCTGTACGTTACCTTGATCAACATACACCTGATGAAGGTTGGAGGGTGCAACAAAAAATGTGGGCAATAGCATGCTTGTAAATGTGTTAAAAACACTATCAAATTTTATTTAGATAACTAGCTTAAAAGCCACTCTATTGGGTGGCATTTATGCTAGCTCCTGTGGAGGGCTCTTCATTGGGCCTTTATCACAATAGTTAGGGAGGAGTAGATGCAATAGGCAACAATAAGCTACAGAAGAACTCAAAATTGATTACTGCATTTAAGTATTGCATTAATGTTTATGCTTAGTTTTTAGAAGTTCAGTGACAATCCTGTTGCCGATCAATTTAAAGATAATTTGATGTACATAGGTCCTTACTTTCTGTACAAACACTTATTTTTATTTCATAGGTGACTTTTGCTGGATTTTGCAATCAATTTTGATTATTCCCAAATTTATTTCCAAGTTATCATACAAAAGAATTTGTCTCAAAAAATCACCCAAAAAATCGGCAAAAATAATAACAGTAATGAAAACTTGGGAATATAAAATTTCAGGATTGCAGGTTCAGATCCAGCCCGGAATGTTTTTAATTTTCTCATGGAGTCGGCCTGATTCCAAAATGGTATGATATGTTGGGCTACGGCCTCCAGGTGTAAAGTTGAAAAAGTGTGACACACTGACATTTGCATTTATTATATAGAAGAAGATGGAGCTCATTTGGAAGATGGCCAGGTAACTTCATCTGTTGCAGTGCATACTCTTTCTTTATAATCCCTTAAACGGTACTTTTATCAGTTTATGAAATTGGTAGTCATCGTGCAGTATTGTATATCAATGTGGATACTTTATTTAAGAAAAAAGCATTTGATGCAAATTTATTTCTTAGCTCTTCCTGAAGTTGATCTCATGCTTCAATAAAATTGAAGAAAGTAGACATAACTACACTCACATATAGTTTTTCTTTCTTAATCACTTCATCCCAAGGAAGCCAGTAAAGTGACAAGTAAAAGACACAAGTGGTTACTGAGTGTTAGAAAATATGAGAAAAATATACTATTAAAGAGGGAAGATAATAAAAGAACAAGAATTATGACTTAAGATAATGATTGAAAATACATTTAAATTTTTGAAGATCAAATTTGACAGGGAAGCAAGAAGCCAGAAGAGAACTCCACAAGCAATAGAAGAAACTGTTAGCATAGAACTTATGGTTACATCTAGCTATTTCAACTGTAAAATGATGAGACCTTGCTGCCAATCTAGTACTGCGCTTAAATTCACAAAGTCTAGGTACCATAGAGGAAAGTTTGTCACTTGCTTTATGACTGACACTGTTGTCTATTTCTCATTGATGTCAAAGTTTAGTGTTTGTGTTGAAGTCAAAACCAGTATTTTATAGGGTCATGTTTGAGTCAGGCAGGTAGACGAGTAGAGCACAGTCTTCTTGCCCCAGATCAGGGATGTGCTGGTCAAAGTTAGGTTCCGTAAACATCTGATACAAGTACTCTCATTTTTATTGATTGATAAAACATTTTTGGGTGTAATTTTTCATGTGGCTTGGTTTTAAGTTAAGATCAATTTAATTGATCAGAGAAATTAACAAAAGACTTGTTTATCATGCAAACAGAGGCTGCATGGTTTTCTGATGAGTCTTTATTGAAGCAACTGGACAATAATATTCTGGCTAAGCCATTTGTCATCAAATACGATGGGGGGACCCAAAAGTAACCGGAATCGTTTTCTGTGTGACACGCCCTTAGTAGTTCAGGCTTCCACTGCTAGATACCACTTGAGGCAACCCTGAGGCATCAGTGTGCTAACTGGTGTCCTTATGGGAAGACGTACAGCTGTGTGGTTCACATTTGTTTCAAAGTGCTTCACGCCTTTTTGTCTATTTTTACCATGGCTGAAAGGATGCCTGTTGTAAACTGAAAGAACAGTTGGAAGTTGATCCAGAACTTTTTTTGAAGGTCATCACTGGTGACAAAAGCTGGTGGTATGGCTACGACCTGGAAACGAAGCAGCAATCAAGTCGGTGGAAGCATCCAATGTCGCCATGACCCAAAAAATCGTGTCAAGTGAAGTCCAATGCCAAGACGATGCTGATTTGTTTCTTTGATGTGAAAGGAATTCTCCACAAAGAATTTGTTCCTCCTGGTCAAACTGTTCACCAGGCTTTTTACTTGGAAGTCCTGAAGCATTTGCGAGACAAGGCGAGACGAAAACACCCTGACCTGTGGCAAAGTGGAGGGTGGTGGTTACATCCCAACAATGCACCAGTGAACATTGCCTTGATTGTGAGACAATTTCTGACCAAGAATGGCGTGGCCCCACTTCACCACCCTCCCTATTCACCCGATCTTGCCCCCTGCTACTTCTTTTTGTTCCACCCAAATGAAGAAATTCCTCAAAGGAAAACGTTTTGTAGATGCAGAAGAAGTTAAGAAGAAAACGATGGAGTCAAAAAAAAAAACATAACTTCACAAGAGTTTCAAGACCGCTTTGAACAGTGGAAAACACGTCTGGACCGGTGCATTGCTTCAAATGTAGAATACTTTGAAGGTGATAAGAATATAAACCTGCAACAATAAATGAATAAAATTATATGACACAATTCAGGTTACTTTTGTGTCCCCCCTCATACATAGAAAAATAAAACAAACATATATAATTACCTCAATAAAAATGTGTTTATATTTCTATACTTTTGAGCCAAGTGGTATATATATATATATATATATATATATATATATATATACTATAGGCAAAAGGTTTTGGGATACCCTCTGAATTTAATAATTGATATGCGGAAACCCAAAACATTGTTTCAAGGATCAGTTGAAGACATCTCTGACACAAGCCAACACCGACCCTGAGACCTGGGAAACCATTGCTGTGAATTGGCTTTCCTAGTGTAGGAGCATTCGTTTGGGGTGGGGACTAAGACTTTCGAATTCAGACGTCAAAGACGATCTGTGACATGCTTTAAGGAGAGCCTGACTTACCAGCTGTATCCACCACCTACACTCACGACAGGAATAGGTTGTGCCTTCACAGCCACCACCATCACCACCACCAGGGTGGAGGAAAGGCATAAGGAGAGAGGATGACCCCCATGTTTGGATGTAAGCAGGAGCCAACAAGAAATAATTAATAACTTTGATTTAATTAAGTTATAATGATGGAAATAACTCATCAGTGCATGGCATCCAATTTTTTTTCGAGAGGAGTTTACCTAAAATTTAAAATCTGCCAATCTTAAGATTACCATTAGCCAGCAAGGTAGATTAGACAATAAGATCTAACATTTTAAGGAGACTTTATTCAGTAATGGGTTAATTTAATTATTATTATTGAATATATGATAAAATTTCTCAGGAAGGCTAAGTTCCTCTGGTCAAAAGTGAGCTTGTAAATTAGTTTTGCAAAAGGTACACAATGATAAATTTTTAGGCAATTCTTTGAAATCTAGAGGGTGGTCCCAAACTTAGCCTCTAGTACATGTATAAAAGGGGTAGCTGAAAAGTTACTGGCTTTACCAAGAAGGCATTCCATATAAAATTTTGATGTTTTTATTTCGTCAGATTTTAGGAGATATTTTTCAGCACCCCATAATATATATATATATATATATATATATATATATATATATATATATATAGGATTAATGTGAATAAAAACTGTCACTTAGCTGATTGATGTTACCTTCAGCATCCCTACTCCAGAGTTTTGTAGATGGACCTGTTTGATCACTCTTCAGAGGCTATCAGCAATTTAATGCTGAATATTTTTTCAAATTTTTCTTTTTATACATATTTAGCACTGGTGTAAATTTTCTTCTTCTGTCCGCATGCTTGTGTGTGACTGTTTGCACGGATGTTAGTCATGATCATGTTGCTCTTTTTCTGTTGTTTTTTTTTTATCTGTAACAGACTTAGTCTCATTTTGATCCAGCTCTAGACATGTGACCTACTTTTAGTTAATAATCTATTTTTATTTATGGCCATTTTGTTTCTTTTGTTCAGGTACTTGTATTTCATTTATTTACATTTTTATATAAATAATTGGTATTCATGCTTAGACAATAAATATTTTATATATATATATATATATATATATGATACCAATGATGTTAATGCTTAAATAGTAAATACTTATGCATACACATGCCCTCACACACAGATATGTACATGCATACATATGCATATTTATATATATGTTCATGGGGTTATTATTTTGTTTTTTAATTGGGTTTGGTGATAACATAAGTATTAATTGTAGGAGGTTAGATTTATAATTAAGTTTAATTATTATTGTTAGAATTTATGTGCATATGTCTGTAATTATATGCTTGTGTACGCACACATGTTCACATCTATTCATGCGCATATATATGCACACACAAATACGTATAGATGTGCACTTAAGTCTGTGATTTGTTAATAATAGATTAGTGCATAAATGAAGCTAGTTAATTCTTTAAATATGTACATGTATGTATATATATATATATATATATATATATATATATATACACACACATTTCATTGAATACGACACACAAGGTGCTTTGATTTAGTCTGTTTATACAATGTTATACAAAAAAAAACTAAAAACTAAATAAAAGCACCTTGTCTGTTGTATTCAATGAAATGTGCATAAAAGAAGGATTGCTGCCTAAATACAGAAATTTCCCCACAAGAAATGGGATTTTTCAAGTCTATGTAAATATTTAAAATGTATAAAAAATATAATAATAATACATGTAAATAGTTGATATATTGTTTTCTCGTGTGTTTAACTCCATGTAACTCTGACACATACTGTCACTTATGCGATATGCATAGAATTGAATTCTAGCATTCTAAAAATGCCAGAGTGTAGCCAACAAAATATTGTCTACTTTATTGGAAACAGCTCTGGATAATAACTGAGATGGTTTAATGTACTTGAGAAAAACAGTGCAAAGTATGGATTTTGGTATGTTTATCTACAATTTTGATTTTAAATATATATATTAAGAAAACCCCACTATAAAAATAATTCTTTTATTTCTTGCTGAAAGAATCTGATAATTGAGATAAAAAAAAAGTAAGGTCTGATAATTGACAATTTATCTGTTCCTTACTTTAAAGGTTTTTCTCCTAAGTAATTCTTTCAGTGATCTGATTAAATGTAAATCTTAAGGTGTTAAAGTATAGCTCAGTGATTTGATTTGAAATGTCTTAATGATTTGATCTTCTCTTGAGGTTATTTTGTTGAGTGTGTGTAGAAATTTCTCTGAACTTCTCTTTCAAAAATTAAAGACAGCATACAGGGTAGAAAACTTGATTTTTCTTTCAATAAAAAATGCTGGTACCTTTGATGCTAGATGTGGGCTTTTATTGTCGTTTGGAACAATGATAATCGTTCTGTTGGCCAAAATTGGTGATAATCTTTCCTCTTTACTTGTCCGGATTGTTATCATAAAACAATTTTTGATTTTGTGATGGTTTTTGTTTAAAAAAATTGTATGAGAAGTAATGAAACGTAATTTGCACACCTGGGAAGAGATTCCAAAAGAAAATCTCATGTTTAGTCAGGTTTTGGGGATTAGGTCAGGTCAAGAACTTTTCAGCACCCCCTTGTTTGAAAAGAAATCTACCATATTTCTACAACTGCTCAATGAAGGAAATGGAACTTTAGATAGTTTAGACATTGACATTATATTTCAGCCATGATTTGAAATTCTTTCAAGAAGGAACAAAAGAATTTGTTCCATTATAGGTTTACTTTTATCATTGCCAGTAATGATTATATTCTTGACAAATTTTAATATTATTTTTCATTTAGTGTTTGTCTATATTTCTGAGATGAGGTATTATGTACACTATTTACATTATTCGGACTATTGTCCTCATCTTTGTTGCCATATTTATTACAACGTTTCGACCATTGTACGCTCCGGCCTTCTTCAGTATCTGTTTATATTTCTGAGATGAGGTATCATGTACACTATGTACATTATTTGGACTATTGTCCTCATCTTTGTCGCCATATTTATTACAACGTTTCAACCATTGTATGCTCCGGCCTTCTTCAGTATCTGTCTATATTTCTGAGATGAGGTATCATGTACACTATGTACATTATTTGGACTATTGTCCTCATCTTTGTCGCCATATTTATTACAACGTTTCGACCATTGTATGCTCCGGCCTTCTTCAGTATCTGTCTATATTTCTGAGATGAGGTATCATGTACACTATTTACATTATTCGGACTATTGTCCTCATCTTTGTTGCCATATTTATTACAACGTTTCGACCATTGTATGCTCCGGCCTTCTTCAGTATCTGTCTATATTTCTGAGATGAGGTATCATGTACACTATGTACATTATTTGGACTATTGTCCTCATCTTTGTCGCCATATTTATTACAACGTTTCAACCATTGTATGCTCCGGCCTTCTTCAGTATCTGTCTATATTTCTGAGATGAGGTATCATGTACACTATTTACATTATTCGGACTATGGTCCTCATCTTTGTCGCCATATTTATTACAACGTTTTGTCCGTTGTATGCTCTGGCCTTCTTCAGGTTGTTGGAATGTCAAACTGAACCCTTTATTTTGCTCACTGGGGTAGACTGTTCTAATTCCACATTCCATGTCTAATGGATGTCAGTTATCAGTTATCTCCTGATTAATTACCTCTCCAAGTTCTTCACCACCTTAACCAGATATTGAAGTCACACTTTGAGTCTTTTAATTTAAATGGGTTTTTATTTCATTTGCTACAATGTGACATTATTTTCAAATCTTTTTTTGAAAAGCATTGACTTGTATAGCTGTTTGTCTACAATAAGCATAATATAATAACATAATATAGAAGTCAGCAGTTATTTAACTTTCATATTTTTATTATTTCTGAATAAAGCTACAAAAATGTTGATCAGTTACCATTTTCTAATTATCTGGACTTTGCCTATCATCTTATCTGTATTTCATCTTTGGCATTAGGCTTTTCAGGTCATGCATATTTTCACCTCAAACAAATCATTTTATTAATTAGAGAAAAAAAAGAATGGATCATGCAAAATATTTTTTTTCTTAAATAATTTGTTAAAATTATCTTCAATATCTGCAATATTATTAAAGATATTAATAAGAAAATAATACAAAATATATTCAATTATTAAAGATTTTCATTCATTTATTCATTCATTTATTCATTTATTTATTTATGGAGGCATAGTGGAGTAATGGATAGTGGTTCAGATTTAGGCATCGGAAAGCCGAGTTTAAATTCCAGTCGAATCCATTACATTCACTTACGTGTTATACCCTTGGGAAAGGTATGAATCCTCTTATTCTCCCCACCAGCTATGGGTAAATAGCAGGACAGACTGAGTTCTATAACAAATGGTCGACCGCAGAAAGAAATGGCAACCTACTGTGGGAAAAAAAATCTGCCTTGTCAGTCATGTATCGAAAGATACATGATGGCCTAAGTGTGTATCACACATGGCAAATAACTGACTGACTGATTCATATAGTCCCCAAAAAGAATTTTGTTAAAAATGAAATAATTAACCATGATTTAATAAGTACAAAACACCGCAAAACATGAGACATGTTAATTGTTTTAAAGAAGACCATGGAGAAAGTTAAAATGCTACAGAATACTGATACACGGAAATTGTTTTAAAAAATTCTCTTGAAAATGGTAAAGTACCAGAGAACATGACTACATGTAAATTGTTTTAAAGACACTCCAGAATAAAATAAAACACTATCAAAGATGGATAAATTGCAAATTGTTTTAAAGAAATCTCAGAAGAAATATAAAACACCATCAAAGATGAGCTCACTGCAAATTGTTTTAAAGTAATCACTAGAAAAAGGATAAAGCACTATTAAACATTAGTACACTATAATTTGTTTTAAAGAAATCCTTGGAGAAAATAAAACACTATCAAAAATTAGTACACTGCAAATTGTTTAAAAAAAAATTCCTGTAGAAATATAAAATGCTATAAAACACCATCAAACATTAATACTTTGTAAATTGTTTTAAAAAAAAAAAAAACTCTCCCTAGAGAAAGGTAATACATCATAGAACAGGAATACAGTGCAAATTGTTTAAAAGAACGCGCTATCTGTGTAAAATAAAGCATTATATGATGCAACATATATGCAAGAAGACATTGATATGAAAATGAAAGATGAAGATATTAGTTTGAAAAATATAAGGATTATATTATACTTACTTAATTTTACATTCATTTTAGTTTAATATTCAACAATTACTCAATATAAACAAGAAAGTGCAGGACAACATGGATTTTTGAATATTTTACAAGTACAATAGAATTGCAATACTGCTGAAATATTGTCATTTTTTATGGCATGGATAAATGGATCTCTACATATAATCACAATAATAGCTGGCTACTCATTTCTGAGTTAACCCATCTTCTAGAACAGTTAACCAGTCCCTGTTGTGGAGGCCAGCTCAGGCACATTTGTGTTTGTTCAACATATATGCAAGAAGACATTGATATAAAAATGAAAAATGAAGATATTAGTTTGAAAAATATAAGGATTTATGAAAATTTTTCATTTGCGAATGTCAGACAACAGTTTCATGTCATTTAATTTCTTTCCGTTTTCTTTTTCTTTTTCACTTGCAGCAACAACAAAAACTGCAGGAGCAGTTGTTGCACCAGTTGAATGAACAGCTGCAAATGAACATCTTGCAGCAATCGCAACTCCTGCAGCAACAGCAGCAGGTGGCACAGAGCCCGCAGACGGGGTCAATACACAGTCAGATAACACCGACTGATAAGAATAAAAACAACAAACAAGTAAAGCAGAGAATGCAGGAATTGACCCTCCAACAACAACAACTCATTCAACAGATTCAATTACAGCAACGTCAGTACCTTCTCTCACAGGGTATCGGACTTGTTCCATCATTTGGTTTACCCCAAGGTAGGTGATAAGTTACTTTTATTTTCTGAACAAAGTATCAAGAATCCTGGTGTTTCCTATGCATCTTAGCCAAATTAATGATGAATTTGATTGTTATATTTAGAATTGCATTGCTTCATCAATGAAATATACATATACAAGCATATCCATGGTTTTTCTGGCATCCTTGGTTTCCAGAACCATTCCAGGTTATCTATTTTGCTGGACCAAGAGAAATCACGTAACAGCAATTCAATAACACACTTTTAACCCTCTGCTTATGCATCTCTTGTATCTCGACAAGTGATTGTGGTGTTCTGACTTCAAGATGTCCCTGGATATGATGATAAACTACATCCGGCAGCAAGGCCTCTAATCGGGAGATTGAAGGTTTTGAGGAGTATGTAATTGCTGTTGTTTCCAGGTCCACTCTGACTCAGGGCGGTAGCACTTGTTAGGGTCCCAGTTATTGGCAAATAGTGAACATCTCTAAATAAAAAAAAAACACTATGAAAGAGTAGGAATACACTTTTGTAGTAGAAATACCAGCAATACATTATTATAGCAATGACTAGCAATACATTTTATCTGTAGTTGAAGCCATAAGATTGTGTTCAAAATATTTATATTCCAGCATTAGATAACCTATAGAGGTTGATATGCTACTAAACAAAATCAATCACATAATGACATGAAAAAATCTTTTATGACATTAATCCACATAATATCCTACAACTTCTTAAATCCAACTGTATTCCAAAATATAGCTTCAACAAAACTACAACATAAAACCCATTAATAATTATGTCCACACAAACATGTATATGCATGAAAGCTGAGTATCATCTACCATGTATTCAATTGTGAAAGCAGAATAACATATCTTATTTTTATTACTTCAAAGCTCCCCAAAAAACTAAATTTGGGTATTAAGTGGTCCATAAGGTGTTTATATGTCATTAACAAATAAAACGATCAAAAACAATCTGATTTCAAGATAAGAAAGATGAAAAATGTGACGGATAAGACCGAGAAGTGGAGTATTTTATTGGTTAGGAAGGAATCCCAGCATGCATCTGTATGATTTGTCTATAAATTTGGGTAGGGGGATGCTTTAGCAGTCATTCCACTAGATTGGAACCAACTGGATCAATAGAGGAAAAATAAGAATGGATTTGAAAGTCTAGATAATTCTTTGATAATAATTCTGTCCTAGGTATCATTTATATGTATGGTCCCCCTTAAGAAGCCTGTAGAATGGAGTGATCAAAATATTGTATCAGCAAGAGAAACAACAAAAAAAGAAAAGAATGAGTCCATCGGAATTGATAATGGCTCTTCCCAAAATTACAGAAAGCATAAAACAATAACAATTAGTGAATGGCCAATGGTCAAAAAGAAAAAGAAAGTAAAGACTTGCATAAAATTAACAAATTAATTATTCACGCCATAAGTTGGCAGCATGGATGTTGCGATAGTAAACTGCTAAT
>OZ038498.1:34429378-34434378 GCA_964036315.1 Acanthosepion esculentum
CTTTGTCTATTTTTCTTCCCTTTCTTTTACTTCTATCTTTCTTCTTTGTTTTTCCTCCCTTCTTTCTTTTCCTTCTCTCTTTCTTTCTCTCCTTTTTTCTTTTTCTTTCAATTTTATGTCCACTCATCACATCTGTCATTTTGTCATTTATCTTTCTTTATTTGTTATCTCTCACTCTCTCTCCCCTTATCCCTTCCTCTTATCACTTTTCTCTTTCTTCTTTGTCTGTTTTTCTTCCCTTCTTTCTTTTCCTTCTCTTTCTTTTGTCTGTTTTTCCTCCCTTCTTTCTTTTCCTTCTCTCTTCCTTTCTCTCCTTTTTTTTCTTTTCCTTCCTTTGTTTTGCTAATTTTTCTTTTTCACCTTTCCTCTTTTCTCCTCATTTCTCTTTTTTAACTTCTTTTTCTTCCTTTCTCTCTTTTCTGATTTTTCTTTTTTCTTTTCTCTTTTGTTTACTCTCTCTCTCTCTCTATTTTCCTATCTGCTTATTTCTCTCATTTAGTTATGTACTTGCATTGCATGATATATTATATTTTTGTCTCACCCTGGGGTCACTTCCACTGATAGCATCATCACTTATCAGAGTTTGTTTGGTGGGGGTAGGGGGTAGGAGGGAGTATGTAACTTTTTGTGAGGACTGATGCAGGATATTAGATCCACCCCCATCTCTTTCTCTGATTTCCTACAGAAAAATAAGCTTGATCAGTCATTTCAGTATTTCCCTCCCTGGTAAAAGAGTGGGAGATCTAACATGTGGGGGTAGCAGGGTTAAATTGTAGTATGCTGGGAGTGCAGGTGGGAGATGGTTTTGCAAAGCTACTGAGATTATCAGGCTTCATATTAAAACTAGTCTTTTAAGTCTTTGTCATTATTAATCCAGGAATGAAAAACAAAAAAAGAAATGGATAAATTAATAATCTTCATAATTTTTTATCATTATTATAAGGAACATGAATTACTGCTGTTTTTATTTACTTCTTGCAATAATATAATTTGGTGGTGAGTCGTGTTATTTTCTTAAAAGAATAACACTGCTCCCCACCAAATAGGGTTGGGCAAATTGTTGGTTATCAATATTTAATGAACAAACAAGAAAAATAAAATCCTGTTCACTGTTAGGCTTTTCACCTATGACACAGCTCCCGTGACATATTTTAAGTCATCTGATATGAAGTTATGACCAGATTTGCTAGATTAAATTTTTTTAAAAATCTACCTTAATTATTCTCTTTTGAATAGCAAAGTGATTTATATATATGCATTTTGAAATGTCATCTTCTCTAGTGAAATATATTTAATGTGAGCTGTTACTTTTGTCTAATGATAGCTTCAAGTAATTTTGCATCTTTCTTGACAGTGTACTGTAGAGTATTTTGATATTATCTACTAATATTTACCTTATGCTTAAGTTAATAGATTTTGGTTAATCATCACATCACAAACATTGTGATGATTAATATGTACAAATTGCACTAAGTTTCAATAAGTGACAAGTTAACCTTTCAGACAATGTGATATTTGTTTAACCAATGAAAGAATTTAATGTTGTTTTGTGATTATTGGTATTGGAGATGCAATCTCCCAACCAGCATAAGAATTCTTAAATAACATTATTTTTAATGAGGAGATTTTTGAAGTACTAAGTTACTGGTAATGGTTTATAAATCTAATGTAATCATTATAGCAAATAATAAATCTAAGGTTTTTATTGCAATCATTAAGAGATATGTACTGTCAAATTATATTTTTAATGGCTTTTTAATCTTGTTTCTAGTTAGGGTGCATCGGGTTATGGAAGAATATGTTAATAATGTTTTTTATTTTTGTTGGTTGTGTTATTATTGTTAAAGTTCTTTAAAGCTAATTTTATTTGTACTTTAACACCATGGTTGCGGAAATAATTCTTGACTAGAAAGATCTGTGAAAATTTCAGTTTTCCTATTTGAACTTTCTGATGAAAGCTAATGATTGAATAAACACATGGCAAGTTCTACAATAATGAAATATCCATAGAAATTCCCTTATCATTAAATATTTGAGCTTAACATCTTTAACAAAATATTGCATAAATATGAATGCTAGTCTTATTTTAAGAAGTGGGTACAAATGAAAATATTTGAAATTGACAACTTTTTCCATTTCACTGAAACAGCCATTAAACACAGGCTATCTTTCCTTCCTTCGTTTCTCTCATGCCTTGTTTTTCTGCTGCAATCAAAATGGAATAGTCCATTGTTTGTGAGGTGTCAGCAGGATGTTAAAAACTTCTGTCTTCCCTTCTTTATTTCTTTCTAGCCAAATCCATCTTATGAACATTTTTCTTAATAATATTTTTAAAATAATTCATCAAATGATTTTATTTTATTTGTGGTAACACGTCTTTTTTTACCTTACTTGGTTTCCATCATACGATACTGTGCATTTAGAAAAATGGTGATTTTTTTATTGCAATTGCAAATGCTTCCAGGCCTTTTGGCTTGGAGAGGTTCAAATAATTTTAAGAACAAGCTCCAGGGGCCCCTCCTCCCAGGCAATACCTCGCTAGGTTTATTGCCTGGTGTCTAAGGTGTTTGCAAAAGGGGGAAGTACCAGAGGGTGCTTGGGAAATTTTTCCACATTGTTGCTGTTAAAACCACTTTAAACATTGACCTTGTGTCATAATGGGTAGTGGCATTGGTGCACTAAAAAATAAACGCTTCTCGGCCTTTTGGTTGAGATCAAAGTGTAGTATCTGTTCGCAGATTACTCACTGAATGATCGCCTATGGGGCCGGGATTCCTTCTCCGATACAGGCCGGCGGCAGGGATTCGTCCCTGCGCTGGTAGTATCGCAGCTAAGACTAGCTATGACCAGCTAAAGACCAGCTTGGACAAGCTAAGACCAGCTAAAGCCAAAGCACTGCGGCCCGGGTGAAAACTCGGGTCCATTCCCCCTCCCTTCCCACATTAAACCCTGACCTTGTGTCACAACCTGACCCTGTGGGAGGTCAAGTAAATCAACAGGCCGGCGGCAGGGATTCGTCCCTGCGCTGGTAGTATCGTGGCTACGTCTGACTAGCTATGACCAGCTAAGACCAGCCAAGACCAGCTATGACTAGCTAAAGCCAAAGCACTGCGACCCGGGTGAAAACTCGGGTCCATTCCCCCTCCCTTCCCACGTTAAACTCCGACCTTGTGTCACAACCTGGCCCTGTGGGAGGTCAAGTAAATCCCGTGTAGTATCTGTTCTTACCAGTTTGATCTGATTCTATCTCTCCACTTTTATCTTTCTTTCTTTCATTTTCTCACTGAAACCAAGTAATGTCTTTTCCCCTCTTTCCATGTGATCAAAACCTGGAATAGTCCATTATTTATGAGGTATTGAGAGGAAATAATGATCATGCTTACTCATAAAAGGAGGGACAAGCACAAGGTATAAGTGTTTATCATTATAAATTCTTTATAAAATGAGTAAAATTGTGACTATTAGTTATAACTAAAATGTCAAGTAAAGGGATTCTCTTATTAATGTTACATTCAGAAGTAAATGGCTGAGCAGATTTTTCCTCAACTCTTTCTTTAAATTTGTTTTTCACTTGTAAGAATTTGTTGTCTATATACCAAACATTTATATAAAAAAAAGAGAGATGATGAGCAAATATCTAACCAATTCATTCTCTCGTAACTACATTATTTGCCCAGGCAATAGGAACTTTTTGTTCTTGACAGGGTCCTAACTTAATCTGTCTTTAAAAGAAATTTTAAAATAAATTATACAAGAATTGAAAAGTAATTATCTGTAAAGATAATTTTTGACTGGATGGCAGAACAAAGAGGAGGAGTGGTGGTAAAGAGGCAGGAATTATCTTGAGCAACAAAATGAGGTGTGGAGAGCCATGATTACTGAGATCTCGAAAAATGATGTCCCTTTTGAAAGAAAGTGCAGAGTTACCTTGCTGGTAGGTTTTCAGAAATTATGAATATAAAAAGAAACTGGGTGGGAGGCTGAAAAGGTGTGGGGGTGGTAGAGGAAGATTGTATGATTAAAGTAATTAATTAATATGGAAATTGTTATCTTATGTTTTCTTTATTTTTCCCCCAATCCAGAACATAAACCAAATGCACCAAAAAATAAAAAAATAATCATTTATTATGCTTCTTATCTTTCCTATTCTGCTTGCAGACTGACTTGTAATATCTGTTGATTCAAATTGAGACAAATAAGAAAATCCTTTTCAAAATTAACATTTCTGTGCATATATATATATATATATATATATATATATATATATATACATACACACACACACACAATTAGAATAAGAATCTATATCAAAACCTTTAAAAAAAATCAATCAGATTCTATCTCATTGATACCATAAATTTCACAATAGATTTATTATTGATTCCATTGGAAGCTCTGTCTGGATGTTTGGACAGTAAACTTTTTGTTCAAAGGCATTAATATGCCAAAATTTATATAGGATGGAAATTGTAACATTCATCTTATTGTGAATTGAACCGTTATCATTCAGCATCTGTGTATTTCTTTTGTGAAAGTTTGGGGAGGTTTTTAATCAACCATCTTACATTACAATTGTTCTAAGACTTCCTTTTTGGTTTCTGGCTGCTTCTCTTTAAAAGGAATTGCTTTAAAAGGAATTTGCGTACAAAGTGTCTCTGACGTGCTTAATGTTTAAATTATTGAAAAGCAATAACAGGACAGATTGGTATTAAATTGTAAGATTTTGCAAAGATTATTTTTCTTGTGTTTTTCAATGAAATTTACAGATGTAAAAAAAAAATCTTTCAGTGTCAAAATTGCATCCACTTAAATAAGTGTGCATACATCTGTTTTTTTTTTTTTGTGGATGATATCTGTGAGGTACTTTGTCCTGCATACAATGATAAGAAAATATCAAATATACTGTGTAATCAAATTGTATAATTTTCAATGGTATTCTTCATTAAATATTCAATAATCGTTTGAATTTCTACTTGAGCGCACATATGTATATTTCTGTG
>OZ038498.1:34439378-34441878 GCA_964036315.1 Acanthosepion esculentum
CAATATAGGAGAATCCTTATTATTTAACATTTTATAAAATTTGAATCAAATAGCAAAATATTTTTCCTTTTGTCGAGGAGTGAAGGTAGTTAAAATAATAGCAGTATCAAAGGAAAAAATGTCCTTTTGACACTTGGATTTTTTGGCGAGCACAAAGACTGCTGGAAATTTGTGTTCTCTCTTGCTTTAAATGTCCTGCTGTAATAATAATAATAATACCATCACCACCATTTATTCTGTTTGTATATAAAAAATTTCATACACACACTATTCATTATGACCATGATCAAGTTTTTCAGATGATCTCTCATCTCAGATCAGACCATTTCTTCGCCTGTATAATATTTATTAAACAATAAATCCTTTTTGGACATTCTATCGTTTCCAATCAGAAAGGTTTAAGGTGGAATATAATTTTCTTGATTGTTTTAAATAAAAAATACCTTGAGGGTATTAAGGTTGATGGCAGCAGTTAATTATTGAGTGCACAGTGTTTCTGTTTATTTTGTTACTATTTTGAATGTGATGGGTCTGAAAAATCAACCAAACCAAGTTAGTTTCTTCATTTTAAATATGACCTTGGCGCCACCAGTTGTGACAGAGATTGGGATGTTTGCCAACTTTGTTGCATCTATACCAATTGATAACAGACAGTTGTGGAGATTGGGTGAAAATGTTGGTTTCAGTCTTTGAACTTTGTCTGGAATATGTGGATGGAGATATTTCTAATACTGTCACAGAATTAAAACAAGAGATGAAAGGCAATAGAGGAAGAAAAGTGTGAAAAGAAGAAAAAAGAAAGAAATTATTGATAAAAATATAGAAGGAGAAAAAAATGAGGAGAATGATATATATGAATGAATAAAAAAAAGAAGGAAGAATAAAAACAGTTTGGAAAAAGAAAAGAAAGATTGAAATACAGGGTGTTCAAAAAGTCTGGACACATAGACAGAAATGCATATTTTCAAGAAATTAAGTTTTCAACAACATTTTATTGAATTGGAATAGGGAATAACATCTTCAATATGATTTCCATCATTTGTAATGCTAAAGTTGATACTCTTTGCAAGTTTCAGGTAAACTTGATGCAATAACTCCACATTGCCGTTAATTTTAACACATTCACTCTTTATGCGGTCAATGAAGTGTGTTGCATCTGTGGTTTTCATTGTGTATACCTACTCTTTTAGCATACCCCCAGTCAATTCTTTCTTCTTTGGACAAAATCATGCTTAATCTGTGGAGGTAAAAAAACCCAAAGTTAATGAGATTTCGTATGTATCCAGACTTTAGGGCCACCCTATATAATGAAAGAGTGGAAAAATAAATTAAGACAATGATAAAAGGAAGCAAAGTCACAGAGACAATGAAAAGATCAAGAAAAATCAAAAATTAAAGTAATTTTATCTTCTTAAACAGGTTCTTTTTATATTTTTTTCTTTCTATCTATCTTTATTTTTGATGTATAATTATGGCATGATTGTTAGTAAACTGCTCTTATAGTTATATCACATTGAAACATTGGTTCTTGTATGATTACCAGTTAAGCAATGTTGAACTTGGTCAGTACCTAGATGGGTGACCATTTGGAAATGCCAGGTGCTGTAAACTTGGATCTGCAGTTGGTGCAATGGGTAATGGCTCAGAATTGAAATCGGTGAGCCAGTCAGGTTCATTTTACTCACTTATGCACAAATACTCTTGGGAAAGGTATGAATCCACCTCTTATCTCCCTAGCTATGGGTTAATTAGTAGGACTTGTATCAGTAAATCATTATCATCTCCCCCCCCCCCCCAAAATATCTAAAAATATTTTCTGGCTTTAAATTACCTGCAAAAGGTTGATAAACTGTAAAAAAAATCAATCAATCAGAGATGATTACTAGTGAGTTTGAGTCTCATTGTGTGACCATATTTGTATCTTTGTGCCAAATCTACTCATGTGCTTCTACTCATAGGCTCTTCATATCTAAATATCCATCTTAGATTGTCCAGATATTCTATTTATTTCAGTCGGCCCATATATATTTATCTTTGTCTGCTCATATCTCTAAATATAAGTGGCTATCATTTGTTAAGACAAGCAATGGATATAGCTGCTGTTTCATGATTGCTTCAGAGAATGAATTACCTATGTACTTACTCAACTACTTTTTACTTTCTTTGTTTCCCATTGTAGAATGCCATTAATAAGACCAAAGTCAAGAATTATGGCATATATAAATGTTTACCCAATTTTGATGAATTGAAGACACCGTTTTTTTTTTTTTTGTTTTTCTTCATAAAAGTAAGTCTTGAAAATCTTGTGATTGACTGGAGGCAGGTGAAAGTACAGTAATCTTATTTTTATAATTACTTTTTATTCCAAAATTTAGCCAATCATAATTTTGGAGTGTGTGCAATAAAAAAAAGGTTCATTCTCATTAGATGTGTTCCACAATGTATCTGTCAGTATTAAAAGAAAAAAAAAGAAATGTAAAAATTGTTCTTTCAGTTTAAA
>OZ038498.1:34446878-34461878 GCA_964036315.1 Acanthosepion esculentum
AGTGTTATTTTCAGTTTTGTGTCATTTAGATGACAATTTGTCTATCGCACCCTGTGTATATATAAATCATTGTTGAAAATAAAATAACATTGGATTATAAGTTGGCAAATTTTTATAATTTTATCTCTTAGTAGATCGAGGTTAATTTTTGATTGTACTAGATTTGTCTTTAAAGAGATTTAAGTATTTGCTAATTCCAAACACACAAAGGAGGCATTCCAATACAACCCATCATATCTGGAATTTGTAATGCTCCCCATAGAATAGCAGAATTCATAGCAAACATTTTAACACCACTTTTTGGAACAGTTTAAATATTCTGGTGATCTGTTTGAAAGACTAAAGAGATAAATATCGCTGTCCTACACATTAATGTACCTGTTGACAAATGCATTAATCTCTTAGAAATCTAAAATTAACCTTTCTCTATAGATATATATGTATAATTGTGTATTTGGGAAGCAATACCTCTTCTATATGAACTCCATTAAAGATGACTGACAAGTTATTGTGATTAGTATTACTTCCCTTATTGGGTGCTGGGTCATAAATTATTCAATAATTTATCATCCATTGACTTGTTTGAAAAATCCTTGTAAATTTTATTTCAATTTACAAAGTTAAAATGATCATTAACCTAATGTAATCTTAATTCCTATTGTATAAAATACGTTGCTCTGTTTGATTAAAACATTGAGCTCTCTGTGTGAATCAGTTGTAATATTTAATATTTTATATTGTATATCAAACAATAGGAATTCAGATTACATTAGGTTAATGATCATTTTCACCTTGTAAATTGGAAAATATTTACAAGGATTTTTCAAACCAGTCAATTTACAAGGTGAAAATGATCATTAACCTAATGTAATCTTAATTCCTATTGTATAAAATATGTTGCTCTGTTTGATTAAAACATTGAGCTCTCTGTGTGAATCAGTTGTAATATTTAATATTAATAGGAATTAAGATTACATTAGGTTAATGATCATTTTCACCTTGTAAATTGACTGGTTTGAAAAATCCTTGTAAATATTTTCCAATTTACAAGGTGAAAATGATCATTAACCTAATGTAATCTTAATTCCTATTGTATGAAATATGTTGCTCTGTTTGATTAAAACATTGAGCTCTCTGTGTGAATCAGTTGTAATATTTAATATTAATAGGAATTAAGATTACATTAGGTTAATGATCATTTTCACCTTGTAAATTGACTGGTTTGAAAAATCCTTGTAAATATTTTCCAATTTACAAGGTGAAAATGATCATTAACCTAATGTAATCTTAATTCCTATTGTATGAAATATGTTGCTCTGTTTGATTAAAACATTGCGTTCTATGTGTGACTGTTGCCAGTAGGTGCGTGAGCTGAGTGCCCACTTTTATATTTACATATGCTTTATCCCTGCTATTGTTAATTTTAACCCATGAATATAGCATACCTTAAAACTATATTTATAGAAATAGAGAGAATCAGGAAGAGATAGCTGAAATTCCTTGGAACTATAATAGGGAAGGAGTGCTTGAAAAACTTAACCTTCACTGGGCATATCGAGGGCGAGATAGATATAGGGGTAGTCAGTGAATCAACATCCTGACAAGTCTGTGTGAATAAATGGTGGAATAGTTTCTTAACAAAGGGATTAAAATGGCTAAGGGGTCACAAGGGACAGGAAATTGTGAAGAGCCATAATTATGGAGAGTAAAATGTAGGAAATATATAATGTTTAAAGTTTATTATATTTATCAAGAAAGAACGCTGAACTTTGCAATAGAGAACATGTAGATATCAACATTATAGAGATAGAAAGTGACTGTTCATGAGTATCAAGCATATATATATATATATATATATATAGTAAAGGTAATAAATCTATTGTTATATAATCCAAGTGGATCCTAGTAATATAAAATATTAAAACTGATCCACAAAAAGAGCTCAATGTATTTATCACTAGCAGTATAACCTGTCTTCGACCGAGTGTTTCCTTACTGGGAATTTTTGCTGTTCATTTGGAGCAGTTTAAGTTTAAAGTCAGCCCACTCGAAAATCAATTTAGTAACAACAATTGGGTGCAACTGGGGCCCATCCCCAAATGGGTTAATAATTTGAATGGGGGTGGCCCTGAAAAGTTTTTGCGTTCTCAATCTTGCAAGGAAGGAACCTCTTCTATGGACAGTCATAATAATAATATATGATAATTTTTATTTATAATATAATTTTTTTATAATTCTAATAATCTTTTGTGTTAGATTTCAACTCTCTAAATTGATTGTACGCTGTTTTTTACAGACATTAAATTTTGCCTTTGATTTTTGTCCAAAGTGTAAAAAATCAGTTTTTTTTTATTTTTCACCTTCAAGGTTGTAATTTTTTCCAGCCAATTTGGACTCAAAACTGGCACTGAAGAATTATCTATCAAACACAAAAAATTTCATCGAAACTGGATGAAAACTGTGGAAACGCATAAACATCTGCTCATGCACACACATTTTGAGAATTATAGATATAGATTACAGAGCAAATAATTAGTACACAATAAAATCCAAAATTACCTTATATGGCAAAAAGTCTTTTTTCAATCAACAAAATCTTTGGCAGGGTTATTCAACCCCAGTATAGACTGAGTTTGTGTCGAAATTAGAAATTAACTGTGGAAAAAAAAAAAGCTGTTGAAAAACTAATACAGAATTTATCCATTTCAATGTTTCAATTAGATGAAAGGCATGAGACAGTGGTCGGGGTAGGGTAGAAGGTATTATTCTTAAAGGGAAGATGTTTTATAAAATTAAACACAGATATTTTCCTTATGACATTCAATCGGGGTTATATGAAGAATGAAATGTTAATTTGAAACTAAGAGAGAAACAAAAAAGGGGGGGGTGAAAAAACCTTAAATTATATAGATACGGTTAAGTTTAAAAATACAAAATCCTACTTAAAAATAATCTTTCAAAGACAAGTTATATTTAAAAATAAGATATAGTTAAATAAATTGAAAATAAGTCATATTTAGATAATTTATATTAAAATTAAGTAAAATTAAAAAAATAAAATGTTTTATTTAAGATAAAATCAATAGGTTATATTAAGGAATAAAAAATATTTAGAAATAAAAATATAATATGATAAAATAAATTATACATTTAGAAATAAAAAGCAAATAAAGTAATTTATAACTTTAAAGATAAGTTAAATCAAAAACAAATTATAAAGTTATACTTAAAAATACATGAAAATACAAAGGTTATATTTAAAAAACCTAAAATATATAGATAAAGAGGTGTAAGTGATAAAAACGAAAGAGAGTTGTTAGAACAGTGGACAATTATAAGATATAATTAATATAGTGAAAAAATGGAAATTAGAAATAGTTATACATTCGACATTTGAAGAGTTAGAGAAATATAGTAGCTAATAAAGTAAAATTTATATTATGGAAATTTGAATTTGTTCTTATGTCGACATTTTAATACTAATTCATTTCTTTGATTCAATAGTTGGCATTGAGTATTGTATTTTATTATTCTAATTTTTTCTTCTAAACATAAGTTACACCTATCTCTAAGACTATTAAGAGTATGTGCGGAACCTATAAGCTTCGAATCTATCTGTGGGGTCAAACCTTCCTCCTTCAAATACCAAAATTTTTTTGAAAGAGCTGACTGGTGTATTAATCTAGGGTTGTTGTTTTTTTTTTCACAGTTAAATTTCTAATTCCAACATGAACTCAGTCTATACTGGGGTTGAATAAGACTGAAAGTTTTCATCGGTTGAAATAGGCCTATTCCCCATATGAGGCAATTTTGAATTTTATTGTGTACTATAATAGTTATTATCGTGGATAAATAAAATTTTGTATTATATTTATCTTTTATTGGCTTGTGCAATGCAGATATTTTAAAGAAAATGTGCTCTCAGGCAGTGATTGAACCTGTGTCCTCCTTTGTAGGAGAAATCACTATTTGATCTAGTGTGCTTTACTGTTTGGCCAAAGAGAGCAAATAGTCCAGCAAGTTCCTGTTTTCCCTTTTAAAGAAATAACATTTCCTCATTCAGTTATTTTTCTTGAAAGCCCATATCTGGCCAGTTTTGTAAACAAAGCAATTTCTAAAGAATTAATGGATTTATATTTATTACTCCAAATGTTATGGTGAATACTTGTATTTGAAATAGATGCTCCATTATATATCTGTTCACATAATTTATATTTATCTATTTATCTGTGTATGTGCATAGATATACTCACACACCTTTATACAAGAATAAATCAAAAATTATCTGCACTTTCAGCATAGCATATCTTTAGACAAGTGTGTGGATAATTTTTTACTTCCCCCTTGTGTGTGTGTGTGTGTATATATATATATATATATATATATATATATACATGGCCAAAGAAAAATTGACAACCCTTAACGTAATTGTTATCTTTGATAATGGCTTATGTAAGCTTAAATATGTATCAATATTGTGATTTTCTTTCTTCTTTTAATGATAATCTTATATATATATATATATATATATATATATATGATTAATACAAATATAAAATTTGTCACATATCTGTCCTGATGATTGTGTTTAATTTGTCCACTCATCAGTAGGTTTCAACAGCTGACTTTCTTATTTTCATATATATATATATATATATATATATATATATATATAAAATTTTGTGTTTTAATATATGTTTGAAGGATAATTTTATATAATATTCATAGGTGATGGAAAATTCTTGCCTGAAGAAGATATTCAAAATAAAAAATTCTTATATACAGTCCTTTGGCCAGTGGTAAAACTTTCAGTACCCCTTGTGTAAATGTATATGTGTGCATATATATATATATATATATATATATAAATATCTGTATGTATCAATATATACTTCATATCCTCTTTTTTCTCTTCCCTTGTCTCTCTCACTCTCCTTCTCTCTAATTTTTTCTCAGCAATTTTTGTTTCATTTCTTTTTTTTCTTTTTTTACCTCACATTTAACCTTCTGTCTCTATCCATAATGAAATACTTCAACTTATTTGAATATATTGTTATCTACAAAATCATCATGTTTATTTATAACCCATTTAGTATTCTGTGTAATTTTTTTCATTGCATGCAACAAACTGAAAATTTTTATTACATTGACTAATGTAGAGATTGACTTCCCGGACTGACTTCCTGTCAGTGACAGTGTGAACTGAAATTCCTCCTGCCAAGCTAAACATTATCAAATGGCTATCAAACTTGCCACAGTACATCAGAAGCTGCAAAAATGTCCTTCATTGCTTAACAGTGTTTTTATTAATATCTTACTATACACTGAAAAATACTGAACATTTGTGAATATTGATGAAATAAAGGGCACTACTTAAATAGGGAAAGAGCTTTGGGGAAATAATAATTTTTGTACTTTAGCATTCTTTAGATCTTCCTTAGGCTGCAAAGATTGTCAGAATAAAAAGAGAGTTCAATTGTAAAAAAAAAAGAGAGAATGTTTTAGGAAATATTTTTTGTACTTTAGCATTCTTTAGACCTTCCTTAGGCTGCAAAGATTGTCAGAATAAAAAGAGAGTTCAATTGTAAAAAAAAAAGAAGAGAGAATGTTTTAGGAAATATTTTTTGTACTTTAGCATTCTTTAGACCTTCTTTAGGCTGCAAAGATTGTCAGAATAAAAAGAGAGTTCAATTGTAAAAAAAAAAGAAGAGAGAATGTTTTAGGAAATATTTTTTGTACTTTAGCATTCTTTAGACCTTCCTTAGGCTGCAAAGATTGTCAGAATAAAAAGAGAGTTCAATTGTAAAAAAAAAAGAAGAGAGAATGTTTTAGGAAATATTTTTTGTACTTTAGCATTCTTTAGACCTTCCTTAGGCTGCAAAGATTGTCAGAATAAAAAGAGAGTTCAATTGTAAAAAAAAAAAAAGAGAGAATGTTTTAGGAAATATTTTTTGTACTTTAGCATTCTTTAGACCTTCCTTAGGCTGCAAAGATTGTCAGAATAAAAAGAGAGTTCAATTGTAAAAAAAAAAGAAGAGAGAATGTTTTAGGAAATATTTTTTGTACTTTAGCATTCTTTAGACCTTCCTTAGGCTGCAAAGATTGTCAGAATAAAAAGAGAGTTCAATTGTAAAAAAAAAAGAAGAGAGAATGTTTTAGGAAATATTTTTTGTACTTTAGCATTCTTTAGACCTTCCTTAGGCTGCAAAGATTGTCAGAATAAAAAGAGAGTTCAATTGTAAAAAAAAAAGAAGAGAGAATGTTTTAGGAAATATTTTTTGTACTTTAGCATTCTTTAGACCTTCCTTAGGCTGCAAAGATTGTCAGAATAAAAAGAGAGTTCAATTGTAAAAAAAAAAAAAGAGAGAATGTTTTAGGAAATATTTTTTGTACTTTAGCATTCTTTAGACCTTCCTTAGGCTGCAAAGATTGTCAGAATAAAAAGAGAGTTCAATTGTAATAAAAAAAGAAGAGAGAATGTTTTAGGAAATATTTTTTGTACTTTAGCATTCTTTAGACCTTCCTTAGGCTGCAAAGATTGTCAGAATAAAAAGAGAGTTCAATTGTAAAAAAAAAAGAAGAGAGAATGTTTTAGGAAATATTTTTTGTACTTTAGCATTCTTTAGACCTTCCTTAGGCTGCAAAGATTGTCAGAATAAAAAGAGAGTTCAATTGTAAAAAAAAAAGAAGAGAGAATGTTTTAGGAAATATTTTTTGTACTTTAGCATTCTTTAGACCTTCCTTAGGCTGCAAAGATTGTCAGAATAAAAAGAGTTCAATTGTAAAAAAAAAAAGAAGAGAGAATGTTTTAGGAAATATTTTTTGTACTTTAGCATTCTTTAGACCTTCCTTAGGCTGCAAAGATTGTCAGAATAAAAAGAGAGTTCAACTGTAAAAGAAAAAAAGAAGAGAGAATGTTTTAGGAAATAATTTTTGTATTTTAGCATTCTTTAGACCTTCCTTAGGCTGCAAAGATTGTCAGAATAAAAAGAGAGTTCAATTGTAAAAATAAGAAAAGAGATTGTTTTAGGAAATAATTTTTGTACTTTAGCATTCTTTAGACCTTCCTTAGGCTGCAAAGATTGTCAGAATAAAAAGAGAGTTCAATTGTAAAAAAAAAAGAAGAGAGAATGTTTTAGGAAATAATTTTTTTACTTTAGCATTCTTTAGACCTTCCTTTAGCTGCAAAGATTGTCATAATAAAAAGAGAGTTCAATTGTAAAAAAAAAAAGAAGAATGTTTTAGGAAATAATTTTTGTACTTTAGCATTCTTTAGACCATCCTTAGGCTGCAACATTTAAAAAAAATGAATATTCTTTGTATTTTATTTATCATTTCTACACATAATATCTATATAGTGTAAAATTGATCCCTGACATTTACAGAGATCTAGCCGTTAGTTACAAATATTAAATTTGAAAGTGTGCTTATGTCATATATTTTTAATTTTCTTAATTTCTTAACATGTGTTTTAACTTTAAGAAATTTTTTGTATATGGGATTTTTTAAAACATTTCATTTTGTAACTTTTTCTTTTTGTTTATATTTTTATCACTTTTGTTATAAAATACCTCATATTTCAGTAATAGAAGATCTGCCATAAAAGGTGAAATGTTTTAAGAACATTTTGGTATATAAAAATTTATATATCATTTTCATCCACATATGGGGTTTTCAGATAAATTCATTCAGTTATTTGAATTAACATGAAAAATATTATTACTGGTGAGTTTCCTGATTTTTGTTGCTCAATTGTTAATCTACGATTTTTGTTTATCATATTATTGATTTATTAAAATTGTTCTTGATGAGGAGTAAAATAAATTCATAAAATGAATTAATTTATCTGACAACACAATACACACACACACATATCATAAATCAAGAAAAATCTTTCCAAGAAGGACAATATTTATCATTATATTGCTCTGTAACTTACACTGAGCTCTCTTTGGATTAATATCCTCCTTGGAGTTATCTCTACCAATTACAAATTGTTATTTTATACATACATACATACATACATACATACATACATATATATATATATATATATATATATATATATATATATATATATATAATTTGGCAGCAACTTTTCTTTCAAACATGTAGTATTGAATGTTAAAGACAACATAGTCTTGCATATTTTCTTTTGAATTTTCTCATATTCTCTAATGAGACTTTTTATTTGAAAATAGTTTCGAAATATGTATTGTCCATACGATGACCTAGCGCTTTCGAACATCATTGTTCATCAGGATGGTTTTTTAATTGTTTTGCAGCGTTTTTTAGTTTATAGGTCATAAGAGATGAGGAAGTAAGTTGAAGGTTACATCTGTTCTTCAAAGCTTCAGCTTTTAACAAATATTGCAATTCAGAGGTGGTAGATACCTCATTATTAAGTTGTAGTTTTAAAATGTCTTGATATAGTATTTCAATTTCTGTTTTTTTAAACATCTTGTTGTAAGATTTCATAATATGGCAATTAGGGCCTAAATTTAAAAGATCCTTCTGTGATTGGGTCAATTCACAACCAGAGAGGTTAATAAATTTGTCAATTCCATTGGGTAGTAGAATGGTTCCTTTGTATAAATTGTTAAGTTTCCTATTGATGGACATCTTCTGAGGAGTTATATCCTTTTCAATAATTGGTTTATATATATATATATATATATATATATATATATATATATATATATATATATATATATATATATAGGCAGTATATCTTCATTCAAACATATTTCATTGAATCATGTAGACATATTGTGTCTATTTTTATGCCGATCTTTTCCAGTTTGTTGATATGAAGATGAAATTCATCAATGACGGCACCATACTTTTTGTTAACCCAAGTACTTTCGAACTCTTCCAAGATCATATTCAGGAGGAAATTACAAAGAGAAATTTATTGTAACTGTGATATGCTCCATTTTTGTAAACAGTGTATATTGGTGGCCTGCGGCCCGCATATTTGAAAAACTTGAATAGAGAACATGTGCTCTCCCCGACAAACATGGCGTCTATTTCAAATACAAAGTATCGACTATAATAAATAATAATGTTTGAAGTAATAAAAATGCCAGATTAAAAGTAAATCCATTAATTCTTTAGAAACACACACACACACACACACACACATATATATATATATATATATATATATATATATATAGAACATTTGTTTTCTAACCATGAGTCTCGCGTTCAAATCTCACCATGGTTGATTTGTCAGGAAGGAGATTCCTGATGTTATTGGACTGGATCAAGATCGATCGCAGTGTGTGACACCTTTGGAAAGTGCCTGAAAACCATACCACAGGTTGACCCAAGCCTTGTGAGTGAAATTGGGTAGATGGAACTCTTGGAGACTGTTGATAGCTGTGCTAACACAAAGCCGCAAGTCATCGTGGCCGAGGGTTTGAGCGTGCTGGCCTTGTTCAAATTGTTGATCACGCTAGATAACACGCTCTCTCCCAGAAACTGTAACTAAGGTCTGCTCAGCATAGTTGCAGTATAAACCACAGGTGGGCTCTGTGGGTGTTAAGCAAATGCAAATATGCCTGAGCGAGCATCTGCAATAGGGATTGGCTAACTGCCCTAGTAGATGGGTATCCTCGAATACGAGTGGCCAGCTATATATATATATATATATATATATATATGGTATGCTATGTTTGAGCAAAAGTGCTCACTATGAGACATTGTATGTAAAGTGGACACTGAGGTCAACACAAAAGGGCGAAAGTCTTTCTCATGATTGAATGCAAACTTCAGGCCTGAAGATTGCGTTCAAGCATGAGAAAGACTTTGACTGGTTGGTGTTGACCTCAGTGTCCACGTACATATATGCGTGTGTATGTGTGCGTAAAATTTCAGATATAACTAAAAATCTATCTGTAAAAGGACAATCTGAATAAAGACAAAAAGAAAACTTATTTTAGCTGACTTGTTTCATCCTCTGATGGAGTTTATCAAGGCAAACTGTAAGAATTTTAATTTGTAACCAAGTTTGAGTTGCAAAATGAAATCCTTACATTTGTCTTGATAAAGTTCGTCAGAGAATGAAACACATTATTAGCTAAGATAAATTTTCCTTTTGTTGTTATATATGTTTGTGTGTATGTGTCTGTAATAACAAATCCCTACTCCAGTCTACTATATATTTAAAAAACAAATTATAAAACCACTTACCTTCTAAATGCAGTGAAAAATTCCACTTATTAATTCATATAAATCCTTAAAAACCTATAAACAAAATAATGACATTTGCGCTTCAGTTGGCACCCAGAATCTATTTTCTAATATGCCTCTAAGTGAAACTATTGATTTAATAATTAACAATTTTTTAAATGGCATTTTCACTTCCAAAAATAAAACAAACAATTCTTAAGAAATTAGCTAACCACTTCGGAAACTATTTATAAAAACTGAAGGGACCTCACTATGAGTTTGCCTATTGCTTCAATATTATCAGAATTTTGCATGTCAAATTCATGAAAAAAAATTATGAAAAAGTACTCAAAGCTAATAATTTACATTCAATATTTTGATGATGTGCAAGTTGTGTAACAGGTAATTGGCATGCAATTAGAAAACTAAGTTTAACTTCTAGGCTAGTTTGTTGCATTCTTGAGAAGAGCATGACTCTGTCTTATTTTCTCCTGGCTGTGTTTTAATTAGTAAGACATTACCCTTGGGTGGCAAGCAGTCTAAAAGACAGACAACTCGGAATTCAAAACTGTGAAGAAAGCAGTGGGAAACTACTCTACTATCTTTCCTAAGGATGCATAGCAGTCTATAAATAATGAAGAAAAAGAATCTGTGGAAAGTCATGATTGCCTATGTCCTGAAGGGAGATAGCATTATATTGATTGATTCATTCATTTTCTATGGATTGTCAACCCTTCGCAGGTTATTTAAAGCAAGAAAATATTTTTAGATTGTAAGATAATAATGGTTTAGTGATACAAGCCTTACTAATCAATAAATAACTGGGTGGAAATGAGGTGGGTTCATGCCTTTCCCAAAGGATGTAATTGAATATAACTTTCTTTTTATTTGTTCCGGTTTCCCTATTTTTTCTTTTTTTTCTCTTTCTTTCTCACTCTTTCTCTTCTCTTTTTCAGCCTTTTCCCTCTTTTTATCAATGAATTCTTCTTTTCACACCTCCCTGTCTCTTTTTCTTTTATCTCCTCTGTTTGACCTACTTTTATTTTCTCTTTTCTTTCATTCTGCTTGTCTCTTTTCCATCTTTTTCTTTAGTTTCTGCTTTCTTTTATTTTACTCCCTCTTGTCAACTTTAATTCTTTTTCTTTCTCTCTTTAATCTCTACCTTTCTTTCATCTCTTTTTGTTTTCTTCCTTTTCTCTTGCTTTTCTTTTTTTCCCTACTCTTTTTGTTTCTCTTTCTCAAATTTCTGACATTTTTTTTTCCTCTCTTTTTACATTTTTTTTTCTTTCTTTTTCTCCATTTCTCTCTTGCCAGTCATCTCTCTACCTTGAGCAGGTGTGTCCAATTGGACTTAACAACTGCAACAGATATGTCTGCTGTGGAATATGAGAAGATAAAATGTAATTATAGGTCCAATAAACATGTTTTTGTGAATTTCTTTGATTGACTCTTACACTTGTCTGTCCACAAATTTTCTGATATTAATGAAGAATTCTTTCAAAACCTATTTTTGTGCAAACGTAGATATAAACAATACACAATTTTTCCTACTTTTGTTACTTTTTCTTTTCTCATCTCATTCTACTAATTTTTGATTTTGTTTCCTAAAACTTAATGCTACTGTTTTTATACCATTTTTAGTTTTTTATCAGATTTCTTGCAATTAAAAGTAATTAAAAAATAGAACAAACAACTTCATCTTTTATATATTTTTACATTTGCAGCATGTTCCATAATTTGATCATTCCATCATACATCTCCACCCTGAGACTACTTTATCCTTTTTATTTAAAATAGAAAAATTTCAGAGAAACGGTCAGGTAATAAATGTAGTATCCTGGGAATTGTGGTTGTCTGAGATTGAAATCACTTTGACGTATTACTTCATCTTTTTTATCTCTACTTTCTGCTACAATTCAACCTCCATCTTTGAACATTTATTGCTTTGTGTCATAGAAGCTATTTAATTTTTTTACATTCCATAATGTTAGAATAAATTAGAAAAGTAATCATAATTTTTCTTTCACTCCCTATTAACTTAACTAGCAATTTATCACTTAAAACACTTAATGATTTGTAATTTTTTAAAATTTTAATTGTTTTTGGATTTCCTGTAAATTCACAAATAATAAATTAGAACTACTACTCAACAAATTCATGCAACATCTATAAGGTGGGCTGGCTGGTGGGGGTGTCACATTTTTACTGGAAAATACTAAATTTGTCTTCTTAGTCTAAATTTAAGACAATACTGTTGAGCTGAAGTGTATCATTTGTCTAAAATTATTCCTGCCATTAGTTATCAAAATAAATAAGAAAACTTCATCATCTATTTTTGTTTTAATGAAATGTTATATAAGTTTTGACTGTGTAAAAAACCTAAGTTTCATTTTAGTCAATAGGTGTAAACCAACAGCAAAAAGCAATTTGTATTTAAAATCAAAACAAAAAAAATATTTACACTGCAATAGATCTAAAAAAAAATATAATATATTAAAATATAATATATTAAAATCAAAACAAAAAAAATATTTACACTGCAATAGATCTAAAAAAAAAATATATATTAAAATATAATATATTAAAATCAAAACAAAAAAAATATTTACACTGCAATAGATCTAAAAAAAAATATAATATATTAAAATATAATATATTAAAATCAAAAAAAAATAACATAAAATAAAGAATATCTGAAACTTTACATCTGACTTAGCCCTCCCCCATAAAATCTGATTTAACCCCCGACTTTGTTTTTTATTTTGTGGCACTGTGCCTGTATAATGAAATACAGAGTTCAATATTGAGAAATTTTAATATGGTTTTAATATAGAGAAATAAATTATTAATATAGAGAAATTTTAATATAGAGTTTTAATATTGAGAAATAATTTTCTTTTTTGAATGAAGGATTTAAACGTGGGCAAATAGAAACTTGCTGGGCTGTGATGTACTCTGTGGTCAAAAGTACAGTGGTTACTCCTAATGAAAAGGGGTGGAGATTTTAGCCTTGGTATAAAGTACATTCTCTTTATTCAGCAGGCTTATAGACATATTACACACTTTTTAAAATAAAAAATGGGACATCTATTACAAACAGGTATTCACTAAAAATGTTTTAAGTAATGAAAATGCTTTTATATATATTATATTAATTGATTTAAAATATGGTTTTATCGCTACACAGTGGTAACCATGTTTCGAAAATGGAAGCCAAAGCCTTTGAATTCAATTTTTTTACCAAATCAAAGACATTAGTTCCATTTCCTCGTCAAGTGAATTTTGGAGTAACTTATTTTTTTATCTTCGTCAAGTGAATTTTATATATATATATATATATATATATATCAATCAGTCATTTATGTGCCATGTGTGATACATGCTTAGGCTATCATGTATCTTTTGGTTCATGACTGATGAGGCAGATTTTTTTTTCCCTTATATATATATATATATATAAAAAAGTGAACATAGAAGTCAACACTTAGAGGCGACAGTCTGTTTCATGCTAGTGCAATCGTCAGGCAACTAGTGCTGTTATTTTTTTCGGCTATTTATATATAAGGGTCAGTGGTGCATTGCACAATGCACCACTGACCCTTATATACTGACTGACCCTTGTACAATGCACCACTGACCCTTATATACAAATAGCTGAGAAAAATAACAGCACTAGTTGCCTGATGATTGCACTAGCATGAAACAGACTGTCACCTCTAAGTATTGACTTCTATGTTCACTTTTATATTTACACATGCTCTATCTCTGATATTGAGCACTTTATCCCATAAATATAGCACACTTTAAGACTATATTTCTTCATATATATATATATATATATATATATATATATTATTTATTTATTATAATTTTATCATATAGACAAAACCATTTTACTCACAACAAAGATGCAACTTGGTTTCAGTGCATTTTAACTGCACATCTACGGGTGAGGGTTGGAAATGGTTATGAACGATCCTGTTTGTAGGCAAGCCCGGATGTAAAACGTCACTTCCTTTTTCCATTTTTTGAGAAGAAAAATGTACTTACAAAATATACATAGATGTTGTGAGTAAAATGGTTTTGTCTATATGATAAAATTATAATAAATAATTATCGCTCTACTACCTGTATCGAGCTCTTTTTTTAATTAACGCTGCGAACGTTAGAATTTATATATTACTTTCGTTCTCATTGCATCGGAGATATATATATATATATATATATATATATATATATATATATATATATATGTATATATGTATAAGTAAAACAAATATTAAAGCATACAAAGAATTGCTTTACAAATTAGTTTAATAGGAGATCCTTATGCAACTTGTAATATTATAGTTCGAATTTGTTAAATACATTAATGTAATCAATCCTGAGCAGGCACCTCAACTTTAGTTACTTTCTCACCAACATGATGTGGCTTCCCTTTGTCTTTTCTATAAATATTTTCATGGCAACTGTTCTGGGTAACTTTTTTCCTTGGTGACTTGACTATATGAATTTAAGTGTGCTACTAGATTGGTAGCTATCTCTCACTGTTTTACTGTTAAACCAACTAGATGCAACCACCACTTCTACTCTAATAGTTTCTTTTCTCACACTTCTCACCTGTGGAACTCCCTTCCAATTTCTTGTTTTCTGCCACCTAGTAAATTCAAAAATCTAAATGCAACATCAATCATCATCATCTTCTGTCTAACTGAACCCTGTTTCTTTATTACTTCACTAAAGTCTTCTCGTTCACCCTCACTGCCTATAACCTCTTGCACCCTTATTGCATTGCTTCTGGTGAAATGACGAAAAAAATATTAA
>OZ038498.1:34471878-34516878 GCA_964036315.1 Acanthosepion esculentum
GGCCATCCACACTTTTGGGAGGGACGAATACAGGGACCTGGTGCAACGAATGCCACAAGGTCCCCAAACGACCCTCCGCACATATGTATATATATATATATATATAAATATAGGGAAATAAAATCTGATGAACCGCGGTCCTTTAAATGGGCTGTGGCTAAATAATTTATTACATGGAACCTTAAAGTGGTCTGTTTTTATTTAAATTATTAGCTCTGATTTACATTGAGCTCTCTGGATTTTATCCTCCTTGGGTCTACTCATACGGATTACCTAGTTTTTCGTAAACTAAATATATGTATATATATAAAAGTGAACATAGAAGTCAACACTTATAGGCGACTGTCTGTTTCATGCTAGTGCAATCGTGAAGCAACTAGTGCTCTTATTTTTCTCGGCTATTTATATATAAGGGCCAGTGGTGCATTGTGGGTAGTCTATTCTGGTGGTTAATTTTACCGGAAATAAGGAAAAAAAATCAATAAAGTAAATAATAAACAAATTATCAAACTATTATTCAACAAAAAATGAAACTATAAAAATCAAAACAAAAAATCGGACGGAAAATAGTTATAACTGTTATATAATAAAAAAAAAAAAATTAATAAAAAATAATATACTGCGTTACTTAAAAATCGAAAAGCAAAAAAGAGAAAATATACAGTGTAACAAATAAATAACAACAAGTATAATAAATTGATCTAAATATATCCAAATATATAAATAAACTAACAACCGATACCGATAAACTAGCCGTTTAGAAAAAACAAATAAAGATAATCAACCCAAATAAATAAATTAAAAACTGTTCCCACCAAAATAATTGTCAGAACAAACCACAACATTCAACCCCAAAATTCAACAAATAGCTTTAATCAATGATAAATAAACAAATATATAAGATAAAAAATAAAAATGAAAATAAATAAAAACAAAATAAATAAAAACTTTCCGTAGGGGACTGGTCTGTAGATAAAAATTAACTCTTAACTCTTCGACCACCTAACCAATATGGCTGCCCCCAGCCGTTTCCATAGTAACTAATGTCGCAAGAGACCATACTTATAAACATGCGCAAACCACAAGATAGCTTATTCCCAAATTCTCGCTTGACGATGAAGCGTGACCAGATACCTTAATTCAACTTAATTTTAATAATCATATTGAGGGTCTCGGCTCTTGATTTTGAAACATGAGAACTCTTATGTAGCAAAGGAATCATATTTAAAAAAAAAAAAATAACATATATATACACACACTAAAACAAAAAAAAATAACATAAAATCCAGAGACGGATAGGCAACGTGATTGGCCCTGATCTGTCATCTCGTCTGCAGTCGTTCTCTCACAGACGCGATGTTGCCTCGCTCTGCCTTTTTTACAAATACTTCCACGGTAATTGCTCTGAGGAGTTGCGTTCGCTTGTCCCCAGGTCTCGTGAATTTAAACGCCTACACCGTGGAAACTGTTAGATGTAGACGTCTCTTCTTCTCCAATAGCTTCATGTCTTGCACATCTCGCCTATGGAACTCCCTTCCCTATTACTGTTTCCCTGACAAATACAATCTCCAACGGTTTAAGTGTAGCGTCAATCGACATCTCCAGTTGCCTTGATCTATAGACTTCCCTTCTCCACATCCTTTCATTTTTCATTCCTATCTGCTCTCGCTTCGGATCTTTTGTGGCCCCCTTGCCTTGATCGACCCACTGTCTTTCTCTTTCTCCACATCCCCTCCCTTGCCACTCCTATCTGCTCTTCCTCCAACCCTTCTATAACCCCTTGCGTGATAGTGGCCTCCTGCCTTGCTTGGGGTGATATGATTAAAAAAATATATATATATATATATATATACATCCTTTGAGTAGGCCTGTACCTTCTCCCCAACTGCTATCTAAACTAAATTCAAAACCTTTGATTGCGAGACAATCAGTTTAGGACTGAAGAAGACTGGCGTAAGGTGGTGCTGGCCTGAAATAGACTATACCCACATGAGATAATTTTGGATTTTTTGCTGTATAAAATATATGCTCTGTTATAATAAATACATTGAGCTCTCTCTGTGGATCAGTTTTAATATCTGATATTACTAGGATCCACCTGGGTTATATACCAATAGATCTATTACCTCTACTATATATATATATATATATATATATATTTGAGTAAATCCTCCATTTACTTATTAAACAGTATATTTATTTTCATCTTAGCAGGAGAAATCATGTCAGATCTAAGTGGGATGCAGGTTCAAATCCTGCTGGATGGTCCATCACTTCTTTAATAAGATTTTTCAAATATTCAGGTTGGAAGATGAAAATAAATAAATATACTGTTTAATAAATAAATGGAGCATCTACTCAAATATTGGTTGGATAGTTGTCTGATGGAGGCGGGCTATACCAAGATGATCACATGGGTTGACACAAGCCTTGTGATTGAAATTGAGTAGATGAAACTGTTCAAATATCTGTTGCCGGTAGTGCTTGTATAAAGTTATTGAGTGTTTGAGAATACTGATGAAATGTAATGATCTAAATAACAAAGATGAAGATAATAGTTTGAATAATTCATGGAATAGTTGTAAAACACATCCAAGGTGTCATTTCATGACATTCACCTTGAACTTCAGATAACAATTTAGAATGATTGGCTTTTCTATAGAAACTACTGTTATGTTGATGTCAAAGGTTTGAAAGATTTGTTCTGACTCTGTCAAGAGGTTTATAACTTAATGAGATGGTTTGATCTCTGCCTATTGTTAAGCTGCTAACATTTTTGGCCTATAATACTTACCGCCTAACTGATGGTCACTGGATGTCCTTTATTTTGGCAGGATTAATCAAACATTTTATTTGATGGCCAGATTTTGCACAGGCAAGCAAAAGTTGGAATGTACCTTTTTCTATTATGACTTTGGGCTCAGTCATACTTTTACCTTGCATAGCATTGTATTGTTGGTTCACAGCTGAAGATCTGATAAAATTATCTCTTCCTGGTCGAATAATCAATAGACGATGTTGTCGAGTTTTGGGAGTTGCTTGGTGGAGGTTAGGAATTTGAATTAAGGTGGCATGGTACTGTTGTGGGGTGGTCCTTCTGAAAATTCTCCTTTCTATCTACCTCGTAATATTCGGTGAACAAACAAATCAATGCTGGTCAATAATAAGAAATTGGCTTCTCCTGATTTTGGTGATGTGGACAGAGGCCACCTTGATCAACCCTTCAATTTTTTTTTTTTTGTTTGTTTGTTTTTCTTCCTCTTCCAATTCCTGCTTCTCTTTCCACCATTTTTTTTCTTATTCTACAGTTCTTTCCCTTCACAATTCTACGTCCATCGTTATATTGAAATAAAAGTCCAGCCTTGGGTTTGGACTGGGTTGGAATTGGTTCGGTAAGTCTTAGATGCAGGAGAAAATATGATACTAGACAAATAACACAAGCTTGTGTTTCGATTTCTTTCTCTCTACCTTGCTTTCTTTCTCCATCTCTGTCCCCATCAGTTCGACATACACATGCACAGACAGAAAAATCTCTTTTCCCTGCTTCAAACACTCTTAACCCTAACCCTACACTGTCATCATCTGCAAATATGCAGAGGAGGCTGCTCACAGAACTTCCCATCTTTTATATAGTTCAGGAGCAGACCCTATCTACTGGCATCTGTTGTCACTGATCGGCAGCCAAACAGTGGTCTTGGTAAGCTGTGTCTAGTGTTTGCTAAGATCCAAAGTCAAACATCCATGGCTTTGATTTGATTGTCATCCCTTCCCAGTATCCCATCTTCCGTCCCAGTCATCACCAACCCTGCTGTCCCTGAGATCATCCTTATTCAACCTTTCTGAGAGTAATTCTAAATATTGGTTAGTCTTACAAACTAAAACATATTTCGTCGGTCAATACGCTGCTGAATTGTGTTTAGGCTGAGTTAATTTCTTCTGTCGAAAATGTAAATGATTTTGGCGTTTGGTAAACAGGACGATGCAATGGAGATAAGCAGGAATGGGAAATTTGGTAAATAAAGGCTGAACAAACGTTGGGTGATGGTGTTATTCAAGTTGTATTTTTTCGGGTGATTGTATGGGGAAGGATTGTGGTGGGAGTGAGGGAAGTGCAAATTCCTGCAGCCTGGTCTTTGAGACCCCCCGGGAGTGTGGGAGGTGGGGAGGAAAGAAAGAAAGAATAAGCAAGTAGGAGGGCAGGTGAAGAAGCAATAATCGGACATACATTTTTGCAGATGAATAAATGCGAAACAAAAAATGCTTCACAAACAGATTGTAAATCAAAAGGAAAAGAAGGAAGAAAAATGAATAAAGGTGGGAGAAAAGCTATAAATGGGAGTAAGTAAGGAGAGAGAGAGAGAGAGAGAGAGAGAGAACTTGGGAGAAGGAGAGGTAGTAAAAATGAAAAAGAAAGAAAAGAAATATGAAATTAAAAGAAAAAGTTAGGAAATGAGAAAGACATAAAGGTGAAGGAAAGTGAAAAGGAAATTGGGAAAGAAGTATAAAAGGGAGAATAAACAAATGAAAGAAGTTGAAAGGAAAAGAAAAAAAGAAAAAGACAGAAGCAAAAAAAAAAAGGTAACCAGGAAAAAGAAGATAAGTTGAATGAAGAAGAAAAGGTTGAGAGAGAGAGAGAGAATGGAAAGATTTTTGACAAGCCAAATGAGTCATGAAGAAGAAATTAAGTGCGATTGAAACTGTAGCAATGGCGAGAAACAATGGAACATGGGATGAGTACAGCAACAAGAGAAAAGGGAGAAGAAGAAAAAAAAGACAGAAAGAAAGATATTAATTTATCTCTCTCACTATAAAAGCTTCCAAGTTGAAAATGGGGGTAACAGCCACTATTACCTGGCCGTGTAAGGTAGTTAGAGTAGAGTGCAATCAAACATGGTAGCATATCAGTGACATATTTGATAATTGGTTAGAATCAATATTCCCATTTCACTGTCTCTCTCTCTCTCTTATATATCCCCTTCTGTGTTTTGCTGGCTTTGTTGCCTTGCTTGGGCTGAAAAAATTCAAAAGAGGTGTGTGTGTGTACAGACACACTAAGAATATATACATTTATGCACATCTGTAGGTTAATAATAAAGAAAGTATTTATTTATTATATTAATGGCTTTGTTACCTTGTTTGAGGTGATTATATATATATATATATATATATAGAGAGAGAGAGAGAGAGAGAGAACTAGTATGACAAATTGGGAAAAAGTTTTTGTGATGCATTTCATCCGTTAGGATTTCATCAGACTGTGTTTTGTTGATGTTGCCATGTCTACACATCTGCATGAAACAAGATATGCTGGTAGTTTCAACATTTTTGAAAGAATTTTTTTTTTTTTTTTTTTTTGAAACAATATTCTTTTCAATTTAGCCAAATTCATCTCTATTCTTTTTCTTTCCATTACCTTTGTCCCTGACTGTTCCACATTGTGACAACAGAAAATCTACCAGGAATGGTGATATATTGTAAGAGCCTGGATGCACGTTTACTGTGGCTGAACTAGTAATCAAGGCACTTTCCAGACATTTTTGTCTTAGGGAATGCCACTTTGAATAAAAGAGAAAATAATCCACTATGTTAAAATTGTGGTCAGTTTTGTTACAATGCATTTCATGTGTTGTATTTTAAAATGTCCCTTTTGTGTTCATATAGCCTCTTGTTTAAACTTCTTGAGGTTTCTCCAATGTATTCATTCTGACAATTCCTGCATTTCATAGAGTAAATTCCTCATTCAAGTTTTGGCTGGTTGTTTTGTTATTGATTAAGTCTTTGATTGTTTTAGATGTAATTGTGACAAATTTTATGGTGAGTTTAGATAAATTCTTTTCAGTTGTAGGTAATGGGTAGAATAATATATTTTTTTGATTCATTGGGTTTGTCAGGGACAACAGCTCTTCTATTTTGCAGTATTTTATGAGTCTTTTGTTTTGCATTGAATATGAAATAGAGTATTGAAGGGCCTCAAAAGTATTTTCATGTAAATTGTGAGGTCTGCAAATTCTGAGTGCTATTAAATAGAATCTAATAATCATTCCAGATTTTATTTTGTTATGATAGGAATAGAAGTTTATTAGGTCATTTTTATTGGTTGATTTTTGGTGGACACTAAGTTTTCGGCTGTTGTCAACTTGGTGTAACATGTCTAAGAACGATAAAGTATTGTTTTTTTTTCTATATTGTATGTAAATTCTATTGTGTGTTTAGTTTATCTACAAGATCTGGTAAGTTAGTAACATGGGGATATATTAATAGAGTATCATCAGCATCATCAGAAGTAAGTTGATTGTTGGAAAGAGCCAGACTCAAGAAATTCCAAGAAAATACATACCATCGCTCTACTGAGAGGTGATCCCATTGGTAATCCAAATTTTTGTTTGTAAAAATTGTTATTGAATGTGAAATAGCATTGACTGGGGACAAGATGGCAGATTTTAATTATTGTAGTTATTTGTAGGTTTATCTTTAATTTTGTTCACTGCTTTTTTAAGAGATATAATCATTTTTCAATTGGGATTTAGTGTAAAGTGATTTTATCTCTAGACTAGCCATGAGTTAACTGTCATGTTTATTTCCCTTATTTTTTCAACAAGTTTGCCTGAATTTTTTATATGTGATGGACTTATTGTTCCAAGGATAGGGGTTAATATTTTTGCTATGGCTCTAGCTATTTTGTAGGGGGTACTGCGTATTCCAGAAATGATGGGGCACATTAGGATATCAGTTTTGTGGGTCTTAAGGAGACCGTAAAGTTTTGGTGTTCTAGGGTGATATTCTATGCGTCTATACCGTGATTTGTTTTCATTTTTACTCAGTTTCCTGGTTTTGTTGTTGAATTTTTGTGTTTCAGTCGTCATTTTTTGTTCATTTAGGTTTTTGTATATGCCAGTATCATCGAGTAGTGAGTTAATTTTTCTATATATGTAATCTTGGTTATGATTCCTCCCTCTGACAAGGGGGTGGGGATTGTAATATGCATTTCCTTATTTCTTGCTAGATTCTTTAGTACATTTAAGTGTCTTGGTAGTAATATATTTTCATTGTTGGTTTTTATAGTAGTAATGATTTTGCCTTGAATGAAATCTTTGCTGAACTTAGAATCATTATGCTTGTAATTTTTTTATTATAGTGTCTTTTTTTCTTTTGTGGATTCTGGTGGCAAGTTTTAAACCAAAGCTGAGGGGTTCTCATTCTGTATTGGAAAGCATTATATCCATTTAATTTCCTATTAGATTAGGATTTCCAATATATTTACACTTGCTGTTGCTGCATAGATTGTTGTCTCAGTTTGTTGTTTTGATTGTTACTCATTCATTTGATAGTTTGGTGTCGTTATTTCCGGCTTTGTTATAATGTACTTTTTGTGGAGTTGCATTCTAACAGTTCTGGCTTTGTTAGAAGTATTGGAAAAACTAACCACTAAGCTCTTCAGCAAATGCTTTTAGGAAATCGCATGCATATGTAATGTGATGTTCTAAGTATTTTGTGTGTGCATCATGGGATCACTTTTTCATCAATGCACATCAGCAAGAAACTTTTCAGTTTCTAAATGAATTGGCCAATGTTAACAGGTTTATGTATTCTTTCATAATTTGGTGCTTTTCCATGTTGACAGTATGATATAACAATGTATAATTTTATATATCAACAAACAGTATTTAGAAAAATAGTATGACAAATTGGAAAAAGGATTTGGGATGCATTTCGTCTGTGAGGATTTCATCAGACTGAGCTTTGCTGATGTTGCCATGTCTACACAGGTACATAAAATGAGAGATGCTGGTAGTTCCAAAGTTTTTGAAAGAATATTTTTGAGAGAGTATATATCTTTTTTTAAAGAATATTTTTTCAGTCTAGCCAGATTCATCTGTATTCTTTTTCTCTCCATCACATTATTTGTTCCTGACTATCCCATGTTGTGATAACAGAAAATCTACCAAGAATGGTGATATATTGTAAGAGCCTGGATGTAAATTTACTGTGGCTGAAATTTCATAAATTTTAAAACTATCATGTCCATGTATAGGTGTGGCAACATCAACAAAGCCCAGTTCGATGAAATCTTCATGGATGAAATGCATCTCAAAAAGTTTTTTCCAATTAGTCTTACTATTTTTCTAAATACTGCTTTTATATATATATATATATATATATATATATATATATATATATATAATCTTATTCGTAGATTAGTGATAAAGAAGTATTTCAAACAAATATTTCTTTTCAGCATAATCTCAGTACACTTAATTTATTGTTGAATATTAATCATATTGCTTGAACATTATACATTGAAATTTCAGATCAAAATTCAATTAATAACTATGTGCTAGACTATATATATATATTAAATACACAAAAAGCAACACATATTTGGGTAGCAATCTTTCTTATATGCATATTTCACTGAATATTATGTACAAGGTATATTTGTTATTCATATATATATATATATATATATATATATATATAGTATGTAAGGATATATATCTATATAATACTAAAACTCTAATCTTGTATGTATGTATGTATGTATGTATGTTCACAAAGTGTACCTTGAACCTCTACCAACTGCAGTGCCAATTATTATTAAAATTAGACAAAGGGTTCTTTAGCTAGGGCCATTTTTCTCTTTATATAATTTTTAATAGGAAATTCAGTATTTGTTTTCAATACACATTCTTATATCAATCCACATGTAAACAAACACTTGCATATTATATTCTATCTGTTATGTGCGTGAAAAATAATAAACATTCATAATACATTATAGCAACATTATTAAATAAATTTAAATATATATAACACAACATATATTTATACAATTCACTAAACTATATTGAAATTTTTTTATAAACAAATATCTCAGATATTTGGCAATTACTTTATAGGTGAAGATGCTGTGTGTGTGTGTGTCATTATAAAACCTAATCTGTATGGCTGGAAAATTGTGTCACATGATTTGATGGTAAATAAAAAAAAAATAAGATGCACGCTGGTTTGCCGCCATTACATATTTTGAAATAAATTTGTGGGGGATTGTGACAGAGAGAGTTTGGGAAACACACACACACACACACGCACGTAGATTTTTTTTTATTGAAATTGGAGTGAATCTGAGTAGCGAAATTAGATCAGAGCAATTTTTTTACTGATAGGAAATCTGATCTAGCCCATTTGGAATTGAGTCATTAGAAAGACAATGGAAAATGTTCAAAATAATTTTTATCAGTTAAAATTTGAAATAGAGCTTACTAAGTTACGAGGACTTTGAAATTCACATGGTTTTGGTTTGAAGGCAGCACTCATGATAATCATGTGCGGGCCAAGGGTCGATTATGACCAACCAGATTTATCTATATAAACGCGTAGTTATGGAGACAGAAGAGGCAGATGGGAGAGGTGGAGAGTGTTGCTTTTGGCTCGTCTGTCATCAAGTGCAGTTGAGCTGGGTGGAGAGATGTCGGAGATTTAAAGTGAGCAGAGTTGAATTGAAGGCTCAAAGAAGTATGAAAATGATGTCAGGATTGGAACAAAACCCCCGCTAACATGTACTGTCAATATAAGTACCACTGCTCTGGCTACCACAAAGATTACTACTACTGTTACTACTGCTGAGGAGGAACGCAACTATAAACTTTAAGCTGTGCACAGAAATCTTTATCTCTCCATCACAAGAGTTGTATATCATTCTGAGATGATTTAACAAGTTAATCACAACCCACTCTCTCTGTCTAGAATCCAGTGTATGAGTTTTTACGTCAATTACTTTCTTTTCTGTATCCCGTTTCTTTTCTATACTATTCTTTTCTGCTATATAAAAGACATTAACAATTTAACCATTGAATAGTTGTTTGTCCGGCTTTCTGCAGATATATATATTTTTTGGTGCATTCTAAATTTCTTAGCACAGACTCTCCAGCCGTGTCTACATCTTCAGTCAACTGTGAATTGATGAACATCACTTCTGCTTTCTGGATCAAACCAAACACAACGTGGGCAGTAAGCAGGATTAAACCAGTGGACCGGTTGAATGATCTACGGATGCTCAGGGGACCTACGATCACTCCCTTAAGTTCGGTTAAGACTGAGTAGATACCTCAACACAGAGAGTAAGATGTTGGCGGTTGAAGGGCTGGCACGAAAGTGTTAGAGATACAAGTATAATAAAAATATAATTATTATTAATTTCTTATTGCATTTGATCTAAGTATTATTATATAATGTGAGTAATAATAGTTATCACAATAACTTGTATTGCAAATAGAAATTAAAATATTTGTAATTAATAATAAAATTGATATTGTTACCTCATCATTTTGTATCACGAATAGCTTCTAAAAGGTACCCTGTAAGTTTATTGGTGGTCTAGTAGAAGATAAAAATAGATTTCAACTTTCAGCAGTAAGAAATAAAAAAGTGAAAGAAAATAAAAAACAAAATGTCAATACTGTTTAAAATAGAGAGAAAGTAAGGGAGCGTGGAGAGAGAGAGCATAACCAGTGTATGAGAGAATAAGAGGGAGAGTGGAAAAGAATTTAGGGATGAAGGGAAATAAAATGAAAGAGTGTGTGAGAAAGGAGAGAAAAGAAAGAGTTGAAAGGGAGTATGCTAGATGTAAAGTGAGAGAAAGAAAAGAAAAATATGAAAGAAATAGGAGAAAGAAAGAAAAAAGAAAATGGAATAATAAGGAGAAAAAAAGAGAAAGAAAAAAGAGTGGGGCAAAAAAGAAAAAAAAGAATATGAAAGAAATAAAGGGGAAGAATACAAGCAAAAAAGTGTAAAGAAAGAAAAAAGAATAGAAAAGATAGATGCAAAAGAAAGAAAGAAAAAGAAAGAGAGATATGGAAAGAAAAAGAAAGAAAAAGAGGAAGAGAGTGATATGGAAAGAAAAAGAGGAAGAGAGTGATATGGAAAGAAAAAGAGGAAGGGAGAGATATGGAAAGAAAAAGAGGAAGAGAGAGATATGGAAAGAAAAAGAGGAAGAGAGAGATATGGAAAGAAAAAGAGGAAGAGAGAGATATGGAAAGAAAAAGAGGAAGAGAGAGATATGGAAAGAAAATGAAAGAAACAAAAAGAGAGAGATATGGAAAGAAAATGAAAGAAACAAAAAGAGAGAGATATGCAAAGAAACAAAAAGAGAGAGATATGGAAAGAAAGAAAAAGAGGAAGAGAGAGATATGGAAAGAAAAAGAGGAAGAGAGTGATATGGAAAGAAAATGAAAGAAAGAAAAAGAGGAAGAGAGAGATATGGAAAGAAAAAGAGGAAGAGAGAGATATGGAAAGAAAATGAAAGAAACAAAAAGAAGTAAAGAAGTGTGATGGAAAGAAAGAAAAGGAGGGAAGAAAGAGACGGGAGGAAAGAAAAGGAGGAAAGAATGAGATGAAAAGAAAAAAGCAGGGAAGAAAGAGATGGAAAGAAAAAAGCAGGGAAGAAAGAGATGGAAAGAAAAAAGCAGGGAAGAACGAGATGGAAAGAAAAAAGCAGGGAAGAACGAGATGAAAAGAAAAAAGCAGGGAAGAACGAGATGGAAAGAAAAAAGCAGGGAAGAACGAGATGGAAAGAAAAAAGCAGGGAAGAACGAGATGAAAAGAAAAAAGCAGGGAAGAACGAGATGAAAAGAAAAAAGCAGGGAAGAAAGAGATGGAAAGAAAAAAGCAGGGAAGAAAGAGATGGAAAGAAAAAAGCAGGGAAGAACGAGATGAAAAGAAAAAAGCAGGGAAGAACGAGATGAAAAGAAAAAAGCAGGGAAGAACGAGATGAAAAGAAAAAAGCAGGGAAGAAAGAGATGGAAAGAAAAAAGCAGGGAAGAACGAGATGAAAAGAAAAAAGCAGGGAAGAAAGAGATGGAAAGAAAAAAGCAGGGAAGAAAGAGATGGAAAGAAAAAGATGAAAAGGAGAGAAGAAAGGTAGAAAGAAAAAGAGAGAAGAGGAAGGTGAGTGATGAAAAGGATAAAGTAGTTGAAGAAAGAGATTTAAAAAGAAAGGAAAGTAAGAAAGTTAAAAAGAAAAAATGGTGAGAGTAGGGATGAAAGATAGAAAGAAAGAAATGAAGTGTGTAGAGAGGAAATAGAACTGATTCAAAAAAAAGGGAGGGAAAGTTGCAAAAGATAGAGTAGGAAAGAAAATGATTAAGAAAGCAAGGGAGAGAAAAGAAAAGGAAGGTAGAAAAGAAGACAAAGATGGAAGGAGAGAAATATTCAATGACCAAGAAAAGTGATTGAAGAAGGAAAAGAGGTCAGTGAACAATAGAGGCTCATAAAGGACAGGCTGATAATCTGAAAGACTGACTGCTGACAATGTCCTCTTGTTTCAAGTTTGCCAGCACCAACCAGGAATCGGTAAATTAAGTTGCAGCTTTTGATCTGTGATTATTTATTTGCCCCTGTAGTATTTGTATTCATGGTCCCGGCCCTGGTTTGTATCAATCAATTTTGCCTTGTGTCTTTGTATTTGTTGTTGGTTGTATTGGTGCCTAGGGGGTGTAATTCTTTCACTTCACCCTCAGCATCCCTTCAAAAGTCTATTCCAACCCATCTTACCCCAGCACTGTGCACACCTTCAGGCAGCATCACCACCACCGTCTACACCATCAACAATATTACAAACCTATTCTACAAAGCATATACATCTCTTCACAACAACTCAGCTACTGTCGATCCTCTATGCCGTCCTCACCCCACAGTCCCACCCAGCTTTCATGCTTTTATCATTCTTGTCCTTGTTGGCGACCTGTGTCCGTGACACTGTTGACACAGGTTAAACACATATTTGATTGGACCACTACCAATATACTTTCCTTACTTTTCTCCTCCTACACATCTCTTGCCCATCATTTGTTACCCAGAGAGAGATAGGGAGGAGTTGATAGATGGAGTAGATAGCAGATGATGAGGAGGGGAGTTCTAGACTATGTTTTTCAGCTTTGGCATCGACAATATTAACACCCTGCTATTGTTGTATTGGTGGCATGAAATTGACAAATTCCTGCAAACACTTCAGCAGCAGGTATCTCATTACGGAAATTATTTGTACAAATTTGTGTACTGTTATGCCTGCTGCTTCCATTATCTTCATCCGTCCACAGAGGCCCCAGAGTGTTGGATTGGACTCGATCAAACTGGCAGACCAATATATAGATACGAGTGAACAAATGTTCAGATATATGGATGGACATACCCTGGTTTGGTGTAAAGTTCAGTCCAACAATCACAAAGATGATGACAATGACAATATCTATGACAACTTGCAACTAACGCAGAATCAGCAACTAAACTAATCCCTCCCTCCCCCAATTGGTCAGGTTAGTTGATTGATTTCGGTATTTGTAAAACCTTTCATGTCATATTTTAAACCAGTTCTTTTACGATCACCGAAGTTAAGCAACGTTAAGCCTGGTCATTATCTAGATGTATGACCATTTGGGAATAACAGGTATTGTAAGCTTGGATATGCAGGTGGTTTAATGGGTAATGGTTTGGAATTGTTAATCAGAGAGCCGAGTTGCAATTCCAGTCAGGTTTGTTATATTCACATACATGCAAATATCCTTGGAAAAAGTATGAATCCATCTCTTCTCCCTCCAGATATGGGTTAATTAGTAAAACTGGTAAAAATATTCTTACAATCTAAAAATATTTTCTGGCTTTAAATAACCTGCAAAAGGTTGATAAACCATAAGAAAAACAAATCAATCCTTATTAGGGGATTTAATGCTTAATTTTGTATGGGAGACATACTGAGGATTAAAGTCAATACTCAGTTGTAATACTTAACCAGATGAAGTTTGCTAATCATTATCCCACATAGAACTGCTCCACCCCAATTATTTGGTTGATGAATAAACAAGATGAAGAGCAGTTTTAGTTTTATTCTTTGACATCTTTTTCCACTACTTTCAGTATTTATATTATTATAGATTACATCAACTGTGTGTTCAAAAATACTGATTGCTGATTGGTTGGTTTAGGATTTTGCATATTTGGTTGTTTCATTGTGTAATGATTTCAGTTGTTTTTCCTTTAACATTTTTTCCCTTGTTATGTGTTATATAATGATAAAAATCTTTCTTTTTATGTTTATTCCCTAATATTGTTTACCAAATGATGAGGTTACAAATGGGACAAGATTAAATTTAACCTTTTTTTTATTATTGTTCACCGAATGCAAGTCCCAAGAGCTACTCAAGGTAGAAGGTTACTGAATAAGGTTGCTGAAAGTGAGGAGGAGGATGAAGTAAGAAGTGCATTTTATGAGGATATGTAGGAAAGATAACTGTTGGCCCTAAACTTGAAGGGGTTAAAATTCTTCTTCTATACTAAATTTGTTATAACTAACACATACAGTGAGGTATTTGAACTAGGTAATTTGTTATAACTAATCCATATACCAAGGTATTTAAATTGATTAATTTACTATAATTGATCCATATACCAAAGTATTTAATTTGGTATAACTGATCCATACACTGTGGGATTGGAAGTATTTACTCTGCAATGAATACATGTTCTTCATTTTACTGATGGTTGTTGCTGTATACAACATAGATCTGAGGAGCAATATCTTCCAGGATGTATTCACCCACAGACTCAGCCCCTGACAACCTGGTATGAGGTTCCATAAATTAGAACTCTCACTCAACTTTGGTGTTTGTGGGGGGGACATTAAATAGTGCTATGTATATACAGAACTTTTTTCAACCTATTCTGTTGCAATTTCTACAGCATTAGGATAATGCTCTCTTACCTGCTGGATAATGACACTTCTACTCTGTAATCTGTTCAGTAACTTCTCGTAGCTGGCATGGTCACCACAGCTGTCCCCCTTTGAACTGGTCTGGAACAACACATGACTTGTTCAATAAGCCCCACCCTGTGCTGTATTGACAGTTACAGGAATCCTGGAATAATGTATTTCAGGATGGTATTTGTCATTTATTTGTACAATCATCTGCATATAACATTACAGGTCTGTGTTTATCCCCAATGAGGATATACAGTGTGTGGTGGTATTTTTCATTTGTACAATCTATATGTATATAAGATTCCAAGTCTGTGTTTATCCCCAATGAGGATATATAGTGTGTGGTGGTATTTTTCATTTGTACAATCTATATGTATATAAGATTCCAAGTCTGTGTTTATCCCCAATGAGGATATACAGTGTGTGGTGGTATTTTTCATTTGTACAATCTATATGTATATAAGATTCCAAGTCTGTGTTTATCCCCAATGAGGATATACAGTGTGTGGTGGTATTTTTCATTTGTACAATCTATATGTATATAAGATTCCAAGTCTGTGTTTATCCCCAATGAGGATATATAGTGTATGGTGGTATTTTTCATTTGTACAATCTATATGTATATAAGATTCCAAGTCTGTGTTTATCCCCAATGAGGATATACAGTGTATGGTGGTATTTTTCATTTGTACAATCTATATGTATATAAGATTCCAAGTCTGTGTTTATCCCCAATGAGGATATATAGTGTATGGTGGTATTTTTCATTTGTACAATCTATATGTATATAAGATTCCAAGTCTGTGTTTATCCCCAATGAGGATATATAGTGTATGAATACTGTTATCAAATTCCTTAGTTTGAAACTTTTGCATGTATTGATCAGTATCCATGATCATTTATTGTAATTCAGTTCTTTTAGCTGATATTTAATCTCAAGTCAGTGGGAATATATACTCGGGATTCTGCAATTTTATTTTCTGTCAGTTTAAATAATGTAACTACCAAATTCAAAACTTAAAATAGAAGAAAAGAAAAATGAAATATAAAGAAATTTTTTTTATTATCAAATCTAGATAGGTAGATATATAGATAGATAAAGCAACTGCCACATTTGAAACTCAAAATAGAAAAGAAAAATGAAATAAAGAAAAAAGTTTTTATTAACAAATCAAACAATAAATAAAATTTAATTTTCTCCACAGATTAGTCATCATCATCATCATCAATGCAATTTTGCAATGATACTTGAAAACCTCCAATAGAATTTTGACAAAGTTGAGGTATTTGCAAAATTGCCTCTTCTTCAATGAAATTCTTGAAATGATGAATTTTATATTGTAAACCGCATTCTTTAATAAGAACATCTTCAGGTATATCAATGGTCCTTCTTTCCAAAGCTCTTGATTTGGTAACTTTTATTCCCAAATTCTCTGACAGCACAATGTATGGTCCTACTGAAAGATCCTTGTTTGCAAAGTCATGCTGGAGAGTTGTGTAAAAAAAAAAAATGGAAAAGGAAAAAAAAAGCAATGTTACATCATGTTTGAGTAGTTTTCCCTTGTTATGTTTCATTCAATGTGGTTGCAGTAGTTATTTTATATATATATATATATATATATATATATATATATATATATATATAGTCTTAAATTTATGGGTTAAAGGATAGAGCATATATAAATATAGAAATTGACACTGAAGTCAACATTGAAAGGCGACAGTGTTTCTTGCTAAATGTAATTTTCAGGCTATATATATATATATATATATATATATATATATAAACACATACACATGTATTTAAGATGTACACACGCACACATCCATACACCATATACAAATTGATATGGACAAATTAAATGTCATCTGATAAATAAAAGTACAGAAATAGATAAAATTAACTATGTTTATTTCTTGATAAAAAGGCATGCTCAGTGGCTGACATAGTTATGCTTGTTCAAGCTCAGGTAAATTTCAGGCTTTTAAACACTGATTTTCAAGTGAGACATTGAAGCCTCCCTTACAAGACTGCTGAAAGACAATTTTCCTTCTTTTCTAAGCTTCATAAAGATCTATAACCTTGACCCAATGGCCAAGCTTTGAGATTATGATCAAACTTTCACCCTGTGTATTTTTTAACATTGATTTCTCATAGCCATAATAATGACTTTACTCAGTATTCAGATTTTTCTTTTTTATATTGTTGTTCACCCAATACACTCCGAAGAGCCACTCCAGATAGAGGGTTACTAAATAAGGTTGTTTAAAGGGCATAAGAGAAGGAATTTAGAAGTGCATATAATAATGATATGTAGGATAAATAACAGTTGAGCCTAGACTTTAGTAATCAGAGAAGCATCCTCTCAGGAGTCCATTCCAGAAAGTAATAATTCTTGCATAGAAACTGTTTGAGAGATACTTCCTCCTTGCTAATGGAATATGAAAAGAAGGATGATGATTCAACCCTGTATACATAGCCTAGCAGTTAAGGTGTGAACTGGTGGAACTAAGGAATATAGCTTGTCTGAATATTTGCCATGAAAATAACAATAATCTAGTTTCATATGTGGGGAATGGATTGTAGGGTAGAAAATAACTCATCACCAACAAGACGGTGTAAATACTTTTGAACTCTACCAAGGCTTGGTAATGACAATTGGGCAGCTCCAGCCCAGTTGTGGCAGCAATATTCCATTTTTAGTCTGATCTGACTAATAGTTTTCCATACCAAACCATGTCCATATTAAGCAAGTAATTCTTACTGGGATATTTTGTACCCTGAACCTTCAACATACAGCAGTTATAAATATAATATCTTCAGTTGAGAACTTTGGTTGCTTGCTAATTATATGTAGTCTGAGTCTTTGTAGTATCACTTTTTAAGAAAGATCTGACTGCATTGCTTGGTAACTTATCTATATTAGTAGTAAACAATGTCTGCTGCTTGCTAATTTTTACAATTGCTGTCTATTTCGGTCACTGTTTACCCTCACGGTTTGTTGTTGGTATGATCATAATTCTGTCTGTTGTTCTCCCTTTCTTCTGTGTCCATTAAACTAGGCTTGACCCAAAGGCTGGTCTGAAACATAATTCTTTCTTCTTTTTCTCCTCTTTCATTTCAGTGTATGTATTTACAAAGTCATTGCTGTGAGGCTCTATTTGTCTCTCTGTCTCTTTCACTCGTTCGTGTTTGTTTTGTTTCCAACTTGTGCACAGCATAAAAGAATTGTATTGTGTCTGTGAGTTCTTCGAGATCTGAAGATATATTTCTTTGCTGTTTTTTTTTTCTTTTTCATAATGCTGATCTTTCAAATGGCTTTGGTATTTTCAGGAGTGATACATCATTGCCATTTGTGACATATATTTTATGGCACCATATATATATATATATATATATAATGAAATGGACAAAGTCCGACATTTTTATGTTTATACATTCTTTTTATAGAGACAAATATTTAAGTAAATGCTCTGTTTATAATAAACAGTATTAAACAACATTTACCGGCCTGAATGTCCGAGAAATTTTCATAGAAAATATTCGTCCTCCAACAAGAATCGAATCTGTATCCTATACGGAACCGTCATATAGCCTGACGTGCCTTAACCAATTCAGCAGTAAATTTGACTTTGCCAACCGAATGATCCTCAGTGGCTGAATCAGTTAAGGCACGTCAGGCTATATGACGGTTTCTTATAGGATACAGGTTCGAATCCTGTCAGAGTATGAATATTTTTTATGAAAATTTCTCGGACATTCAGGCTAGTAAATGTTATTTAATACTGTTTATTATAAACAGAGCATTTACTTAAATACTTGTATCTATAAAAAGAATGTTAAACATAAAAATGTTGTAAAATATACATTTATATATATATATATATATATATATATATAGTGTTTTGAAAAGAAAACAAAGTCGATCGGGGTATCTCTGGAAAATAACATTTTTAAGGCACACAGTCTTTGTAATAATATGCTCAGTATCAAGAGATAGAACATTAGCAATAATAAAGTTAAATATTCACTTATCTTATCCCTATTCTGAGTTTTGTGGAGACTGCATTCATTTATCAGGGGACTAGTTTGTAAAATTTTACTAATAAATCTTCTGACAAGTGAATATAATCTCCACAAAACTCAGAATGGGGATAAGATAAGTAAATATTTAATTTTATATATATAGCTGTTATAGCCTAGTTGGGGCCAGAGATAAAGACACAAAGAGAAGAATTGAGTTAACAAATATATTAACAGAAAAAAACTGTAATACAATCATATACAAACAAGTAAGAATGTTAAGTCCGACTGTCAGATCTGACTGCTGGAAGCTACACTCTCTAAAAAGCAGTGCCTGCTCTTATTTGTAACAGGGAGGGTCCATCTGTGCATGGGTAAATTACCATAACAATAGCATACCAGATAATTGAGAATAAATTATAAAGAAAAAGATATTTGATGGCAAAAATTAGTATATATTAAAAAAAAAAATGCACATATTCAACTGAGAAAGACAAAAAAAGGTGATTCAAAACAAACCTCTTCCAATCTTGAAGATGGCCTTGATGTGGCTTTGCAAGCAACTGCATCCCTGGATCAGGTGGTCATGTTAGCTGTCAGTGGGTTCTTGATATTGTGGGGCTGTTGGTTGGTCTCTTTCTCTCAATGATGAGTCAAATTAGGAGAGCTAAGAGACTACAAGTTGAGTGGGTTACATGATTGTGAAAATTCTTGGCGAGTTACTATTGGTTCATGAACATGATGTGGGAGGAATCCTATTCTTGTCAGAACATGTATGGCCACCCCTCAGTCCAGAACCTGACCACCATGTCCTCCAGCATATTGATGTGGGTGCTAGCATTGACCATGAAGCCCTGCAGGAAGAAGTGGGGTAAGATAACAGTACTTGTTGTTCACAACCCTCATAAACTTGTGTGCAACACTTAGTAAGAATTCATTCAGACAAGTTTCATTGGATTGGGCTGACAAAACTTCTCTCTTAAATATTTTAATAATTTTTTTTTAATGAATTGATCTGTATCAAATTTACATATAAAGAAACAATACAAAGTTCATAATGTTTTCAGTTCTAATACTTTTGAGTATGACTAATAATTATCAAGAATATTTAATGTTATTAATTTGTAATATAATAAAGTTTTGATTTCATTCATTTTATTATATTTTATTAAATTCGGTCAAAAATACATGTCTATTAAATAGTATATTTTTCTACTCAGAATATGTGTAGCTGTACATCCAGATCAAATTTATAAAGTTCATAATGTTTTCAGTTTTAATACTTTTGATTGTGCTAATTATTATCAGAATGTTAATATCAATTTGCAATATAATATATAATAATTTTTAATTTCTTTCTGGTATTTTGAGAAACATAATTTTAAGTTTTGAATGTATGTATTATCATATACAATGATATCATAGCAAAACTGTTTATAGCTATATCTAAAGGATATAGATTTTAAAATGAAAAAATAGTTTGATTAAAGTTTGATAATGAATTTTAAAAAGTTTGAATACATTTTAGAATGCTATCCTTGTTGGTGAAAGATATGTACTTAAATTTTGGTTGTCTCTTTTTAATAAGAATAGCTTCAAGTATTTTGAGCTTTTCTTTACTAGTAAATGCTATGCAATGACAATTTCTACTAGTATTTGCCTAATAGTAGGAGTCTCATTTGTTTTATCTCTGTGATTACAGATTGCCCTAAATTTTGATTAGTGACAAGTTAGCCTCTGAAAGAGTGTGGTGGTTGTGTGGCCAATATAAGAATTTAATGAATTATATATATATATGGCCTGGTAATAGTTTATGGAATGAAACTGCAGTCACCATTCAGTGTTTATATTACATGTGAATATATGGTTAATATTTTCGTTCCTAACCCATTTCCCAAAATCTTGACCAACTTTTCAAATATCAGATTTTTTTTCCTGGGAAGAGCTTATTGGTTTGGCAAAGAGCATTATATTTTGTATGTTGAATAGTTCTATGTCTTCTCAAATCTTTTTCTTTTTTTTTTGTATAAGTGCTTCTTGGTTTAGCTGATGTAGGGAATGTGATAAGAAGACTCCCTGGTTTGGAAGAATGGTGTAACATAGTCTTCTTACTCTCATTAAAGTGGCATTATACATGATTTATCTTTGCAAATATCTATATTTGTTTTGTTTTTTATTGCATAACCCATAGGGTTGTAGGGGTACCATGTGTACTGCAGCCAAAGTAGAAGTGGTGTTTCTTGGGCAAGATAGCCTGATGGAGCCCAATCCTCTACAGGCCAGTTTTGAATTCAGAGTTTTTCCTTCTCCTAGACTGGTTGCCACCCAAGGTTATAGAACCCAGTCTGTTCTGCTATTTACCCATAGATGGGAAGAAATAAGAGGATTCATACCTTTCCCAAGGGTATTAGAACATAAGTGAATGTAACCGGATCTGACTGGAATTTGAACTCAGCTCTCTGATTCCTCAATCTAAGCCACTATCCAATACTTCACCATGCCTCTATATCTGTACATTTTTTACAAAAGATTATACATCCTGTAACACTTTTGAGAAAAAATTATGATTAACAAAATAGGGAAGAAAAATTAAATTCACTCCCTCACAGATTACACTTTTGTGTTATTATATGCAAAGCTGTTTTTTGTATAAACGTTTTTTACTAATAAATAAATAAATAAAAAGTTAGCGCTTTTCAATAAGAATTTATTAGTTATGTCCTTTGAAAAGTCATTTTTCATTTGAGTGATTTATTTTGCATTCATTGTGTTAATAGACTTTAGTGGTACTTTCATTCAATACCACTCACTACTATTCACCATTTTGATTACTTAGAGTTTACATACAGCTATATAGGATATGTATAAAATTTGGTTCTCCATGCAATTTATATCCCTTTTGTGTTTTCATAAATCCAATAATGGATGATTTTATTTTTTTATTTTATTTTTTTCTAACATTTACCATTTTTTGAAATCATTTTAAATTTCTTTCAAGATGTTATTTTAAATATTTAATGTTTTTGTATTTTTTCTTTTTTATTCTTATTTTTCATTGATTTTTTTTTTCAGTTTTAAGAGTAAGGTTTTATTTAAGTGTTAGTTAAAATTTTAAAATTTCATTTCTTTCAAAATTTTTATTTTTCTCTTTTTTTACCTCTCAATTTAAAAACAATTTTTTCTTCTATTTAAAAGTCATGTATTGCTCATGTTTAATTTTTTGTTAAAACTTGTATCATTGCATTTTTCCTTTTCTTTTTTTACTATATTAAACGTTGCATAACGTTGCATATTTCTTTCTCTGTTTAACACAAGTTTGGAGGATTTTGCCAATCTAAAATTTTGGAGGATTTTTATTCAATTATTTTCATTTTAATTATTCATAATTGTTCTTATTTTTCTTTTTTCAAATTTTATTTTTCATCTTAAAAATCAAATCTTGTTACTGTATAACCTACTAAATTCTTAGTATGATCTACTAAATTGTTAGGTATAATTCTTTTAACTATTTTGTATTTATCAGTAAAATAAGTTTAGTTGTCAGTGGCTGTAATTTCTTAAAATGCACCAATTTATATTAGGTTAGATGGTATGAGAAGCAGAGAGTTAAATAAAAATCTTATTCATTTATCTATAATTTATTATACAATGTATTTTATATACTTAAAAATATGTAATATATTAATATGATTATATTTATTTTATTATTTTTTATCATATGCATGGTAATAATATTTCATGTTTTTAAAATTTTTTTTAATAATAGTTTATATTTTTTTCATGTTGAGTGCTACCATGTAACCCAGTACTATCTGCTGCATAGTCAAGTCATTGGTGACTAAACCAGTTCCCCCACCAGGCTTTTCTGGTGAGGAGAGTGCTTAGATACTTAACAGGATTAAAAGCATGACCTGTCAAAGGTCAGATAAACCTTCTTGTATTGTCAACAGCCATCTAGCACAATATAGTAGACTGGGCTTCATAACTCTGTATACAGTGATCGCATGACATTTCTGTCTAAGGTTTTTCTTAGATAAGTCAACAGCCAAAGCATAGGGTTCCCCCAATGGAATCAGCAGCTATTGATGAAAGTGTGCCTTCAAATTTGAGGGTATTGAATGTGTTTTGACCTGGAGAGGGATGGGCTTGGCCAGGTTTAATTTCCCAAGACATGCTTTGTGAATACTTCTCCAGCTCTCCACCCAAATATATGTAGGAGACTGGTCAGGTGCAATGATTTTATGACCACACCCACTCATGGGATAATGAATGATAAGTCTTTCAGACTGCATCTGAGATGATACCTTAAGTCGAGTTTATTGAACTTAGGATCTGATGATTATTACAATCGTTTAATAGCAGTTAATTATTTTAATAACATTTTTTTTTTAAAGAAAAATAGTTTGCTACTTAAAGTGTTCTGCACTTTATACAGGGTGTCCTTTCAAAATTGACATAAATTAAAATTTGAATATCTGAGTAACTACATGGCCCAGAGAAATGAAATTAATCAGGCTTTATGTCGAACAACGAAAGATTTATTTATCAAAATTTGAACAAGATATACAAAGGGATGTACATTTTATAACCAATTTCGCCCAGTTGAATGTTCAATATGTGCACCACTTGTGACGCAACACACGTCAAGTCGGTGTAGCATGTCTTGCGTAACATTCTCCAGCACCTCAGTGATTCTCTGCTTAAGTTCCTCTAAGTTTGTAGGGAGAGGGGGATGTAGATCTGTCCTTTCACATAGCCCCATAGAAAAAAAATCACAAGATGTCAAGACAGGTGAATGCGGTGGCCATTTCAACAACACATTGTCATTATTACTGTCATGCATCTTCCTGGTAGATTCTCATTGAGATAAGTCCATACAGTCAACTTAGTTTTTACACATTCTGTTAAAATCTGAGATCATTTGAATGAGAATTGGCTATGTTATTAGACTACAAAATGAAGTCAGTTTTCGGGAGTAAAGTCTGTATATGAAAATATTATTGTTGATTTTCAACCTGGTTATCTTGGAGAATTTATTCATTATTATCATTATTTTATTAAAAATATTGCTTATCTCATTGTTGCTTTTTATTCCTACAATCTGTTTTCAATGCAGTTTTTTATTCCTACAATCTGTTTTTCAATTCAGTTTTTTATTCCTACAATCTGTTTTCAATTCAGTTTTTTATTCCTACAATCTGCTTTCAATTCAGTTTTTTATTCCTACAATCTGTTTTCAATACAGTTTTTTATTCCTACAATCTGCTTTCAATTCAGTTTTTTATTCCTACAATCTGTTTTCAATGCAGTTTTTTATTCCTACAATCTGTTTTCAATACAGTTTTTTATTCCTACAATCTGCTTTCAATTCAGTTTTTTATTCCTACAATCGGTTTTTAATACAGTTTTTATCAGCATGTAGCAAAATATCAGAAATAAAAAAATAGTTTTCAGCATAAATATCTCGGTTTTGAGAGCTATCTTTCATGGATAATAATTTTGATCATGTAAACTTGATGATTAAGCAAAGCACAAATCTAATACTATTCTATTATTATTCTCCTTTTATTCTTTATAAGATTTTGTTTTTATTACCTCATAGTTTTCTTAGCTGGAGTGGTTAAGCCATCATACATAAAAGATTTTTTGTAGGTGTTGGAAATGAGTTTGTGTCTTATCAGAAATTCTTTTTTATTTCTGATTGTGCAATGTTTACTTTTGTGGAGTGTTGTGATAATAAACAACAATATGTTGAAGAATAAGCAGTAATAAATAGTAATATTCATATTTATTTAAGGCTAAAATTGTCTGTGCCAAGTTTTGTATGATGTCAGGAAAATTTGTTTTTGAAGTTCAGCCAGTTCATTATTGCTTGCTAATTGGTGAACTGTAGTACACTGTTGACAAGTATTAGGAAAATGAGTTCAACATAAACATCTGGAAAAAGGATTTTTTTTTTTGCTCAACATAGACGAAGTAAACTTTTCATAATAGTTGCTGATATAGATAAATGGATTTATTAAGAACAGGGTTTCTCAAACCTTTTTTTACCTACATACACTTTCATCCTGCCTGACTGTTTTGGTGCACTCTTTGAGAAGAATATGGTAAAATATGGATACCATGGAATAGTTAAGAGATTTGTTATTTGTTGATGATTTTGTTTAATATATTGTTGCACATGTAATGAAATGGATAAGTTTGGATCATTTCAAGAAGTATATATTTACCTGGTCTCTCCACTAAAGCAGGATGTGACACAAGGTCTTTTTGTGGGGAGCCCATGCACATGTAGGAGGACTAATTTTCTGTTTAAAATTTTCCTTAATTCCTTTTTTTTCCCCCCCTCATGTTCATTATAGTATCCCATTTTTTTTCCCCTACTTTTAGTATAGATTTCTGTTTTTTGCTTCTTTATAATACTTAATGAGAAAGCCTAACAATATATAAATGTTATTAAAATGAGAAAATAAAAGGAAAATGAAAATTTTGTCAACTGGAATATCCATCCATTGGATAAATTGCTCTATCTTGATAGGCTTTCATACTTAATCTAACTTGAATTTCTGGAATAACCTTTGCAAAGAATTCTATAATCTTAAATCAGAATTATGTGAAAGTGGCAAAACCTTCAGAAAGGTAGCACCACAATGACATCTCGAGACAAAAAGCGACATTATCGTTTGGTCATATTTTATTGAAATTATTAAATAAGATTTTTGAAAAATGTCTTTCTAAAATTTGTCTTTCTAAAACGATAAACTGTCCATCATCATGTGAGAGGAAAATTAAAAGTTAAAACAAAAAGATGAAATTTGTCTGACCCCCCCCCCATCTCATTACCACCACTTTTAAAAAAAAATTAAATCAAGCCAACTTTGTAAAACTTGGTTACTAAAATACTGTGAACTGTAGGGAAACAGTATCAACTTTATCCTTTTATGTCAAAAAGAAAAAAACCTAGTAAAAAATTAAAATGGCAGTTGAAATCTGATTGTTAGAAAAAAAAAATTCTGTTTCAAAATGATGATTTCCGTTTTAAGTAAGCCATTCCATTTTTCTGTTTTCATGGAAAATTAGCACCTCCCTCTCTCTCTCTCTCTATATATATATATATATATGTATATATATATATATATATCTATATATATATGGGCCAAGGACAAAAATGCTCAGTTCCTGCAACCACTGTCACCACCTCTTTTAGTGCATTGAGGAAGGTGCTGCTGCTGCACAGTTAGAAGCCCTGAGACCTAGCGTTTCTCATGTCTAAAATGAACACAGCAGTTTACTCCACTTTCAGCCAGAAGCAAACTCTTGTGCCAGGATCATTTCAACAAGATCGTTCTGGCAACCATTTCAAAGAGTCAAACATATAAATCCTTTTTCAGTTGACATGAAATTTGTTTTGATCATGCACATTACTGAGAAACCCCTGCCCACAATGATAAGTAGATGGTGACAGCAAAAAGCTTTCCACACATTTTTCAGGCAAATATAGGTAAACGTTTCCTGAGGAACATCAAAAATTCTACAAGTACTTCTTGAAAATAGATTGGATGTTATTTGGGATCAATTCAAAAGGTTGCAAATTATTTAATTATCAAATACAGAATTGAAATTGTCCCTTTCTGTCATAAACAAGATTAACTTCTAATGTGTGGTGAACAGTCCTGTAGAAGGAAGGGAACCAGAGTGGTTTGCATCTGGTGCAAAGGAAAATAAGGTATTACCTCAATGTGCAGCACGTGGCATCAGCAGTTTTGCTCCTTGAAAATGGCATTACTCTCCTGTCTGGCTATTCCAGCAGTATATGTCATAACGGGTTTTTTGTACAATTTGGCATGCTTCTACCAATAGCAAGTCATGTGGTGATTGGTCGGACTGGAGGAGGCTATTTTTCCTGGGTAACTGAGAATAAAAGCAATGACTGGCTGCAGTGTTGGCCTGATAATAGCAGTGAGAAGGGGAGAATGAGTTTGTTTTGAAGTGTATGGAAAGCAAGAACATCGGATTGAATCAGTGGTATCTTGAATTGTACGAATGATGTCTGAGTAATATAGACTCATTTAAACTGCATAATCATAAAAAGGGGTGGAATGCCAAGTGCCTAAGAGAGTTGATTGTGCATACTTTGGTTTGATACCTCTAATTTAGAGATTCTAAAATTGTGGCTAAATCCAAAACGTTCTCCAACATCTCAACCTGAATGAAATCTACTGGTGTAAAGAGGTGTTTTTTGTTTGTCTTTGGTGGGATTCAAAGAGAATTCTTTAATAAAAGTTGTTGAAACTTGAATAAACTATTACTACACAATGCTGCAGTGAGCAATTGGCTCATTTGAATGACGCATTAGAAGAGAAAATACTTTTATACGATTATGGCAATTGTCCAGTTATTTTCTGGCATGACAATGTCCTTTTGTATTGCAAATATCATGTAGCAAACAATCATGCTGCTAGAAAGAGAAATCCTTTTTTTATTTTCTGGCATTTTTTCTAGATTTTTTGCCTTCTGACGATCACATGTTTCATTCACTGTAATATTTCTTGGCTGATCAACAGCTATAACAAATTCAACATATTGAAAAATCCTTCAAAGAAATCAGTGAATCCAAATTGGAATCCTCATCATATGCAGCATTTTATGTGTATTGTATTATAAGGGTAGAGCATACCAGAGAAAATGCTGATGGCTGAATAATGATGCTAGGAATTTATATGAATAAAACATTTTCTCAAAAATGCTGGAGATTTTTGCATCAACTTAATGGATATATTATTATTATCATTATTATTTATTTTCTCATCTTATTTTTTTTTAATTCTCTGTTTACACTTTTTTATAATTTAATGCTCATTTTTTATTTCATTTCATATTTCACTCTCTTTTCATTTATTCTTTCTCTCTTATTTGCCAGACAACATCTACATATAATTTAAACATTGTTCAAGTTGTCAACTTGTTACTCTAGTTTGAATTAATTTTTTCCCCCCTTTCAACAGTTTTATTTTCCCTTATTGCTTCTTGTTACATTCTAAATTTATTTATTTATTTATTGTATATCGGAGAAATTAAAGACTTTTATTTTCCTTTTTTGATACTGGGGGCTTAAGGCCAGCCACAAAACGGTGTTTACTCACCATATAGAACTTACAAAATTCAATCAATTTTCTAATTAAAATAACCCAACGACAAATCTAGACCCAAAAATACAAACAGACATACTTCGTTTATTGGTAGCTAGATTTTAGTGACCACAATGCAATTTAGTCTTATCGATCTGTCGACTTTAATTAAAATATTTATCCTGTGTTCCTTAAACCATTTGCAGTTTTCCTGTCCAGAAACGTTGTTCTTTTTATCCTCAGTCTTTCTTATTGTTTCTCTTTTTTTCTTTTCTTCATTTCTTTCTATAAACTATCTCTAGTGCTATTCTGTTTTTCTTTTTCCGCTCTTTATTTTTATATATATATATATATATATATATATATGCTTTTTTCTTCTTTTTCTATAAACTCTCTTACACTCTAGCACTGTTTGTTCTTTTCCTTCATCCTTTTACTTGCTTTTTTTCTTTGTATCTTTCCTCTCTCGCTATATATATATATATATATGCTTTCTTCTTCTTTTTCTATAAACTCTCACTTTCTCTAGCACCATTCTTTTTGTCCCTTTTTCAACCTTTACTTTCATTTGTTTTTTTTTTCTTCTCTTCCTTCCTTTTATCTCTCTCTCTCTCTCTCTCTCTATATATATATATATATATATATATATATGCTTTTTTTGTTCCCTACCTTCCTACTACTATTTTCATTTACTTCCGCTACCTTCTTTTTCATTTTTTTCAGGTATTCTTTTCCCACATGTACTTTATATGTTTCCTTTTCTCCTTCCTTCTCCAACTTCCTTTCCTACTCTGGTTTATTTCTTTCTATTTTCACTACTCCCCCTTCTTCATTAATTCCTCTCTCTCATTTTTTTCTTTCCCAGTTTTCTTTTACTGTGCTATCTTCATTCTTTCTTTCTATCTCTATACGTTTCTTTTCTCTTCATCACTCACTATATCCTTTCTTGGTGTATCTCTTTTTCAAGATTCTATGGCTCTCTCTCTTTTCCCCACTCACTTTGTTTATCTCATCTCCTCTCCTCTCCCCACTTTTTCTACTTTCATTTTTCCTTTTTGATCTATCATTAATTTTCTTGTCTCATTATCTTTTATTTCTTCGTGTAGTCTCTCTTTCTTCTATTACTTGTTTTTTTACTACTCACTTTTACTTTAATTCCTTTTAATTTCTCTCTCTCTCTCCCAGTGTCTTCCTTTCTCAGTTTTTTCAAACTTATTCTTTTCCTTTTCCTTCTACTTCTCCTTCATCATTTTCTACCTCTTTATTCTTTCTCTCTCTGCGTAAAATTCTTCTTTTTTTTTTTTTGCTATTCCCTCTCTCCAGCTTCTTTTTTTCTCTTTCTCACCATCACTTGATTTTCTCATTTTTTGTCTTTATAATCAGGTTTTATTCTGTCATAATTTTCTGTTCTATATGCTTTCTCTTTCTGATTCTCTTTATTGTCTTTTTCTCTTTCTGATTCTCTTTATTGTCTTTTTCTCTTTCTGATTCTCTTTATTATCTTTTTCTCTTTCTGATTCTCTTTATTATCTTTTTCTGATTCTCTTTGTCTTTTTCTCTTTCTGATTCTCTTTATTATCTTTTTCTGATTCTCTTTATCTTTTTCTCTTTCTGATTCTCTTTATTATCTTTTTCTCTTTCTGATTCTCTTTATTGTCTTTTTCTCTTTCTGATTCTCTTTATTATCTTTTTCTCTTTCTGATTCTCTTTATTATCTTTTTCTGATTCTCTTTGTCTTTTTCTCTTTCTGATTCTCTTTATCTTTTTCTCTTTCTGATTCTCTTTATTGTCTTTTTCTCTTTCTGATTCTCTTTATTGTCTTTTTCTCTTTCTGATTCTCTTTATCTTTTTCTCTTTCTGATTCTCTTTATCTTTTTCTTTTTCTGATTCTCTTTATCTTTTTCTCTTTCCTATTTATCCTTCTTTTTCCATTTTTATCCTTCCTATTTCCTCTCTCTCTCTCTCTTTCTCAAATGTTTAATTCCAATTCTTTTTATCCATTTCTCTCCAAATATTCTCTCAGTTTTCCCCTTCTCTTTTCATCATCTCTCTTATCCACCATCATTTTTCTACTTCTTCTCTCTTCCTCTCTCTCTCAAATGTACACAATCTCTCCTCTTTATTTCTCTTTGTTTTCTTTCCCTTACTCTCACAATTGTCTTTGTTGCTTACCCTCTCAGTTTCCCCTTCTTCCTCCTCTCTTTCTATTTGTATATGTCAGTGTCTATTAGCGAAAACCATATTTAGGTGGTTCCAATCAACAAAAATAAGGAACAAATTGTCAAAGTGGACACTTTCAAGTCTCAATAATTGTTTGTATTAATCCTCCCCCTCTCTCTATATATATTTTTTTTTCTGCTCCCCCCCCCTCCGATCTCATGAAATAGTTTTTTTTTTATTTTGTTCAGTTGGTTTTACCTTTTTGTTTTATTTCTTCTGATCTTCATTAGACTCTTATTTATTTTGACTTAAGCTCGTGTGGACATTTTCAAACTACTTTTTTTTTTATCTACCTGTTTTTTTTTTTAACATCTTTATTTACCTCCAGACAAATAATACTCATTTTTCCCTTTTTCCTTAAAAAAAAAAACAAACAAAAAAAAAAAAACAAACAAAAAAAACATCCATTTATAATGTAACTTAAATGTTATGGTTTTGTGAGTGGAGTAGGGCCTGTGGGTTGAGTTGATTGGTAGCCATACCCTTTATTCACTAGAATACATCCCCATCTTCTTTGTATTCCATTACTAAGAAGGAAATTCCACTTGGACCTTTTTCTTTCCAAGGACCTCCACTTTGTGGAACAGGATTCTGTGAGGATGTGTCCCCAGTCGCTGTAATCTTAACCTCTTCAAGACTAGAGTTAACCATTATCTTTCCAACATATCTTCATAAACTGCACTTTTTACCTTCTTTTATTCTGATACAAGAACCTTACACAGTAACCATCTACTTGAGTGGCTCTTGGGCCTTATACTGGATGAACATGTAGTAAAAAAAGAAAACCTTAAAGATGACCCACATGCTACTGTTATGGTAAAAAAAAAAAAAAATTTAATTTTTTTCATTTATGAAATTTTAAAAAAAAATTTGACTAAATTTATCAACTAATCAATTTATAAAAACTATGAATCAAACCTAAAATAATTATATGTAAACAAAGTAAATTTAAAAGAAATTATAAAATTTTATTTATAATCCAATATTATTTCTTACTTTATATGTTAAACATGTTTGAATAGACATTCTTGTTTAAACAGCGTACATTTATGTCTACCGGCCTGTGCATTCAAGAGTCTTAATAAAGGAAATGTGCCTTGTGGCAGGGCTCAGACCTTCATCCCTGCATTAAGCCTTACATACTTTTAGACTGCTCAGTTAAAGTAATAGGGTAACTGATCTCTGCGTGCTTGTGAAAGAAGTGCAACTCTTTAAGGTCAATAGTCAACATGGTCCCCCTTCATGGGTCAAACAGTTGGATATGAACAAAATCACTAGCATAAAAACAAGATGGTAGGTGTAATCAGCTATTGAGATGAGCACTAAATATCCATTGTAAATAACCTATGTCTAATTTAGTAGGTTCCCTATATATAGGTAACCTACCAAATATTACTGTGAAAGGCAAATGAAGTTTGGTAGCAATAACTATAGGATCCAAATTATAATGAAAAGTCAAGAGGTGGACCAGCAAGAATCTTCATCTCTTGATTCTTAGTTGATATTGGAATCAGAAAGGAAGAACTGGGTAGAACTAGGATGGTGCGGGTCTTAGGGGTTAAAATGGACAGTTCATTTACCCATGCCAAGAAGATTAATGAAGGATGATAATGACGAGGAAATACACAGCTAACTTTAACAAAACAAGATGAGGATTTTATTGATGAATTTACCTGCTTGTGTTAATAGCTCGTTTCAGGAAAATAAATTAGAAATTTCTTAAGTCTAGTTTCAACAAAGAGGAAATGTTCATACAACAGATTAAATGATCTGGCATAAAATTATATTAAAAAATGTTTAAAACGAAGGCAAGAGAGTTGTTCACAGAAGGGATATATGGTTGGATACATTCAAAATAGATGAAGAGAGATAGCTTGAAATATTTCGCTTTCTTGGAGGGTGAAAGAAAGTTCTCTGAAGTGCCTCATACTTGGTTAAAAAGCCGATAATATAACTGGTGAGTAATTTGACACTGGCAAGAATTTGAACAGAAACAAAACTGTTCAGATGTCTTCAGGCACTCTTATCTTGTTAATTTAATTTTTTTTTTTTGCTCATTTTATATAACAATTTCACATAGGCTTGCTATTTTCTTTTCTTTCTTGGCTCACTGGCTAATTTCTGTGAAGACAAGTTTTTCATTGGTTTTAAAGCAATTTCACATAGGCTTGTAAATTTCTTTCTGTCTTTTTCTTCAGCTTGTCTGAATTTGAAGGGAATGGCTAAAGGGAGTTATTATTAATTCATACTCACTACAGAACCACGAATGGCAGAAATTGCTAGAAAGAAATGATCAGAAGTGTTCATTTGAGGATTATCAGATTTTTAAGCATTTATTTGAAACCATGTTGGTTGGTTGTTTTTGTTTAGCTGCATATCAACCTCTACGAGTTATTTAATGCTGAAATCTAATTAATTTGAACACAATTTTGTGACTTCAACTAAATATATTTTGAATGCAACTGTATGCCTTCATCTATAGATAAAATGTATTGTTGGTTATTTTACTATAAATATGTATTGGTACTCTTTTCTTTATATAAGAATGTATTGCTGGTATTCTTACTATAAAAAGTATTTTAATTTCATAGTGTTTTGTTTTTGCTTGGGGTTTCACTATTTGCCTGTAGCTGGGACTTTAACAGTTGTAACCCCCTTGGGTCAGGATGGACTTGGGGGAAAAACAGCAATTAAGAGGTGGCTCTTCAATCAGAAGCCTTGCTGCTGGATGTAGTTTATCGTCACAAGACACATTAATCAGAATTTTGAATAATGGATAAATATAAATGGGCTTGTATTTCTTTTAGCACTCATGTTAATGAATCAGTGGGAATGCTGAAATTCTTTTTTCTAAGTTAAACTGAATATAAAAATTTATGTTATCAAATTTTATTGCAAATGTTGATCAGTTAAGACTGGCCTGCATATAGATTTAGAATGCATCACTCATTGAAAATACCTTCTCAAATAGATATATTCCAAATGTTGCAAATTAATTTCCTCGTGATAAATTCCAAAGAAGAATCTACAATATTATTGATCCTGACCTGGCATCTACAGTCACTTTCCCATCACTGTAATATAGCTTCCCTGTGCCTTTTCTATAAATACTTTTGTGTTAATTTTTTACTTATATATATATATATATATATATATATATATATATATATATATAAGTGAATATACATAGTATCCAATTTTGGTAGCACAACTGGGAGTTTCATGCAAAATTGCAATCTTCAGGTGCTGAATATATTCTGACTATTATGGGGTTCGCATTCTTGTGGTGATGATTTATATTTGTGTGTTATGTCTTGTTTATTTTATTATTGTTACCTAAAATATTATAATTAATTATTTATAATTCATATCATTGAAATTGTTAAGTTGGAAAAATTAATTTAAAAAAAAAAATTAAAAATTACTTTAAATGAAAAATTTGCAATTAGAAATTAAGTAAACATGTTAAGTATCAAGGGGAATAACTCTCTTTTTTGCATATGATACTATTGTTATAACATTTAAAGTACTGTCTAATGGAATAATCTTAATACTAATGATGTTAATATAATAATAGGTCAAGATTTTATATCTAATGTGATTGAGACCTAGCCTTAAATTTACAAAAGTGCAATTACATATACACATGTTATAAATTAATTGAGTACAATAATATGTGATTTCCATGTGTATAGATATATATAAAAAATGCTATTAATGATGGATTCTATGAATATTAATAGTGTTACATATTATATTAATATTCATAAAATCTATTTTTATCAGGGTCAATATGTTTGAGCAGATGTTTGGTTTTATGGATACATGAAACCATCAATTCACTTCTCGTGTTCAGCAAATTAGAGTTATTTAAGTGTTTTAATATAAATAAAAAGCTTCTCCAACAAATACAAGTTACATCTGTCTCCCTTTCCATTGTATGATCTAGCATTTGTGATTATCTCCTAGCTAATGCTTGGGTTCTTATAGTTGTTTTTTTAATCTCCAAAGATACTTTGAAAGTGTAGTGCAGTTTTGTATTTGATATTGTTCAGTGTCATTTTATGGTGGTAAAAACACGAAAAATACAATGGAAAGGGAGACGGATCTGCATTTGATCTTTAACTAATATATATATATATATATATATATATATATTCTCCTCTGAATCTATCTTACATATTTACAAATATACTATTCATCCATGCTTAAGATATTGCTGATGACACATATGGTCTAATGCTCTATTTATTTATCTGGATAAACTTCAAAGAAAAATCTTTATGGCACCTAGACTTTATGAATTGTAAGACAGGACTAGATTGGTGGCATGATCTTATAATTTAACAGTTAAAAATGGTTAGATGTAACTGTAAGTTCTATGCTAACAACTTATCTTCTCATATTTCTTGCTTGTAGAACTCTTCCAGTTTATTGCTTTCCAATCAAATTTCATCTTCAAAACTTTAAATGCAATGTCAATTATTATATTCTGTCTTCTTAATTCCTGTTCTTTTATTGTTCTTAATAATGTTTCTCTAGTTTTTATATTCTTCCTCATCTAGGAGGTATTTTTAAAAATCATTTCATTTGTTCACTGTTTTTCAATCACTTCCCATTGTATATCTGATGGGAAGGCCTTAACAAAAAACGAATTTAAAAAAAAATTATACACAAGATTAAAGAAAAATGAGAATAAAAATTATTTCAGAATGAAAACGTATTCTATATGATTGACAAAAAGGATGAATTAGCATAGTGAGCTGTAGATAGATCATGGGACCAATTTCAGGTTATAGATGATAAGACCTACCAGCCAACCAAGCATCATAATTTATGAAAAATTTTGGTTAGATGTTGCAAGGAACTTGCACTTTAAATGACTCCAGTCATTTTCAAGATCAGTCTTGAACTAGTTCATGTCAGGTTGTAAATTTCTTGACATTTAAAAAAAAAATGATTTGAAAACAGAAAAATGAAGCTATATTTATAATCATTTTTTTCATGACACATTTAAGATTTGAACTTAGGAAAGAAATAATAAAATACTTATATTAAAGTTATTTTTAAAATTTTAAACAATTTTATAAAATGCATTTTACAGAGTGCATATATCTGTGTCTGTGCACATCTATACATTTACACATAATTTGCATATATATAAATTTAGATGTTTATATACAAATATATAGGTATAACCTGTGTGTGTGTGTGTGTGTATATATATATATATATATATATCTGTTGCTTCATGCCTATCTGTTTTGATTTCTTTGTAGTTATTCATAAATTTCAGTCTGTTCAACTCAGCCTCTTTAGATCTTTCTTCACTGAGCCTGTTTGCTTCACCCTCTCCTTATTTTTGCTTGTTCTCACCTTCTCCCTCAGTCTGTTTACATCTTTTTTTGTCTCCCTATTTTAACCTCTTTGTATCTCCTCCTTCTACTGATCTTTGCCCCCACCCCATCTCAGTTTGTTTGCAACTCTGCCTTCCATCTCAGTCTTTTTTTAATATCTCTCTCTCTCTCTCTCTTCCTCCCCTCCAAGCAATTCGAGTTGTACCAGAAAGTTTTTCTCATCAGAGTTCATCCTTCAAATCTATAAATCAATTATTCGCCCTTGCATAGAATATTGCTGTCATATATGTTCTGGAGCTCCTGCTGTTCATCTTAGGGTCCTTGACAAAATCCAGAGACAGATATGCAGTGTGGTCGGCCCTGATCTGGCATCTTGTTTACAGTTGCTCTCTCACAGATATGCCATCACGTCCCTCTGTCTTTTCTACAAATACTTTCACGGTAACTGCTCCGATGAGCTATTTACACTAGTTCCCAAACTGCATGAATTTAAACATGCCACTAGGTTAGCATTTCAGTCCCACTCTTTGACTATCAAAACGGTTAAATGTAGCCATCTTTTCTACTCCAATAGCTTCATGTCTCACACTTCCCATCTGTGGAACTGCCTTCCTCTTACTGGCTTCCCTGATAGCATTTGAACAGTTGGAGATTATAGCTATGTCAATTGACATCTCTAGATGCCTCGATCTATTCCCCGTCCTTTTCTTCATCCTTTCCTCTATCACTTCTCTTTACTCTTGCTCCGACTCTCTGCAACCCCTTGTGTACTAGTGGCACTCCTGCCTGTTTAAAAAAAATATATCTCTCTACACCCCCATCTTGGTTTGTTTTCATTTCTCCCTCCCTCTCAGTGTTTTGTATCTCTCTCTCCCCCTTCAATTTCAACATTTTTGCATCTCTCTCTACACCCATTTCTTGGTTTTTTCCTATCTCCGTCCCCTTCCTATCTCAGCTTATTTGCATCTCTGTCTAACTCTTCATCTCAGTCTTTTTGTATCACTTTCTCCCCACACCATCTCATCCAGTTTGAATATTCCTCTCTTTCTCATTCTGTCTGTTCTTATCACTTGGCCATAGTCTGTATTGATCTTTTATTCTATGTGTGTTAATACCTATCTACATTTACCGTTTTCATCTCTCTCTCTCTCTCAATGCATTCCATTATATATATATATATATATATATATATATATATATATATATATATATAGTTTTCTGTCCCAAACACTCAATATCTTCATATCTCTCTCTCCCCCATTATTTGTTACTCGCTTACTATCTGTAAGCAAGTGATTGTGTACCTCTTGTATCTGCACCTATGCACAAGTTCATTTCTGTCTGGATGGGTTGATGTGTTTGATTGTTGACTTAATATATAAGGTAAATGTTTACATTTAATATTTATGTATTTTCACTTGTGACACCATCTGTGCATACCTGTATAAATATTTATATTTTCAAGAATGAATGTGCACCAATATTTACCAGTGTATGAATATATGTATCACTGTTTACTTCTCCCTGTGTATATGCATCAGCTTTAAGTCGGGTAGGGTTAGATGAATAGGGACCTGACATCAGGGAGGAGATGATAATATGTGTTCAATATTGGAATTTTCGATTTTAGTTTGATTTATTTTGGCTGACCAAACAACAATTGAGAAATGGCATTTGCTGGACAATGTCCGAGGAATATAAAATTTTAAATTTCGTTTTTATTTTAGAAATTTATAAGAATGTGTTAGATTCACCCATGCGATATGAATCTGATGGGGCTTGTGTCTGTTTACACATACACACAATATCCACACTGTGTGTGTGTGTGTGTGTATTTCTATATCACACTGTGTGTGTGTGTATATATATATATATACACACACACAAACACACTGTGTGTGTATATATATAATATATGTCACAGGAATTAATACATTATTACACACACACATATATATATATATATATATATATATATATATATAGTCACCACTTTAAAATAAATAGTGTCTACTCAAATATGGGTATCCATTAAAAAATAACATTTAAAATGATAAAATCTCTTGGATTAAAAAATAAAAAAATGCATTGCTTCTTTAGGAGTGTGCGTGTGTGTGTGTGTATATATATATATATATATATATAGAACATTGCTATTTAACCATTGAGTTGGGAGTGAGGAGAAGGCGAGATGGGTTTGACACATATTCAGTAATTTATAATAATGTAACTTTCTTTGTGTTTTTTAAAAAATAGACCGTTGGATGGTCAGTTGATAGAATTAGCCCGATGAGACCATGAGGTTGAAACCAAGGTTGCGTATTCTATCTGACCTCCTAATTTTTAAAATTACACACACACACACACACATATATATATATATAATTATGCATGTACCTTCATTGGCTACATGACACAGAGTTTCATGGTTTTTCCATTCATCAGGTACTAAAAGTTATGAACTGTTCAATATGTTTTTTTTTTTAAAAAGATTTCATAACTTTTGTGTACCTGATGAATGGGAAAACCATGAAAATCTAAGTCATACTGTAAATGTAGGAATATGTGTAATTATTAATATATATTTTATAACTGTTTACTTACATTGAACACTGTTTTGTCTACACCAAAAATTAAATAAATAGTTATTTGCTCACCTGTATGTGTACGTAATTGCACGCATATATGGTTGCTCATATCTCTTTATTTAGATAATTTCAAAACACACACATATATTTCATTGTATACAACAGACAAGGTGCTTCGATTTAGTTTTTTATGCAATTTCTCATGTGATCTAATAATTTTTTTTCTTTTTGGATGATAAATAATATAAAAACTATCCAATTGTTCTTTTTATTTGAGCGCTTTTGGCTATACATTTAGCCATTTTCAAGGTTGAAATATATTAACTGTAAACAAGAAAATTATAAACAAGACAAAAATAGAATTAAGAACATTATAAAAAAAATGCATAACACCAGTTGACAATAGCAAAAAAATTAGATTAATTATTTATTACAAAAAATTTAACACCTAGAACTTTATAGTTAAAAATAATAATTCACCTCTTAGAACAAAATTAAATAGGACAAATATTATTTCCAATTTTAAATATCCATTATTGAATTGTATTCCTGATCAATCAAAACCGTATATAATTATATAGGCCATACTACAACGTTTGACATGAAGACTCACACTATATCTTTCTGACCATAGCTCAATTAGATCTCCTTTATATACTCATGGAGACCTACCGGACCCTATTTGTAACATATTTGTTGACAACACAAATATAATAGCATCATCTACATGCAAAAATGGCTAAAAATGATGGAAGCGTTATAAACAAAAACAAAAAAAACAACACTCAATAATATAAACTATGAACATGGACACAATATCTTGACCATGTTTTGAAAATGAAAACATTATATAAATACATACATATAACAAACTATTTCTTGAGAAATTTTATAAAAAACTAAATCAAAGCACCTTGTCTGTCGTATTCAATGAAATGTGCATGAAAGGACTGCTGCCTAAATACACAAATATATATATATATGTATGTGTGTGTGTGTCTATGCACAAAACCCTTCCATATGGAGGTTGGATAAATACATTAAAAATATTTTGAATTTATGGTGTTAACACATTCCACATCCATAGATATGCATCCCCTGAAAATGGTTTCAGATGAGATTGAAAGTACTTGGGGAAAATAAAAATTATTTGAAAGAAAATTGTGGAATTTGTCATAATCAATTTTCTACAGCTACCAAGAAATTAATTTTAAGACTTGAAAGGATTAGAACTAAAATAAATACACATAACATGTCTAAATTATTTAACCAAAAATGCTTGAAAGTATATATATATATATATATATATATATATATATATATATATATATATATATATATATATATATATATATATATATAAGTTTTTTGTAGTACAAAATTTAATGATACCTAGGAATAAGCAAAATTTATATGGCATTTTAAAAAGCTAAAAAACAACCGGTTTCGTCCCAGCGTCATCAAGTTTATTTCTGGGATATAAAAAAGCGTGTAAATTTAATTAATATTAATGATAACGAATGGAGAAAAAAATATATGAATTTCAAGAAAGCTAGAGTCCAATAACATTCAGACCCAGTAAGCATTCCCTCTGTTTACAGAGGGAAGGCCCACGGGATCTGATATACAAGGACTCTAGAACCTTGAGGTGATATGAAGAGTGGGACCTAGATAAAATTGAGAAACGGTCACCACTAAAATCAAACACATAATTCCTGCTATTTATTACATGCTCTGCAATAGAAGAGCCAGAAGTATTAATTAGTTGACTTTTCCTGGCATGCGAATTCAAAATACTGGGGTGGGTGTAAGTGTTGTTTTATTCTTGAATCCAAATGCTGGGACGTCCTCCCTATGTAGTTGAGTCCACAACTACACTTAGATTTATAGATCACTGAATTGAAATGATTGGGGGGGGGAGGTGAGGACATCCTTATGAATGGAAGTGAAAAGAGGACGGGTAACAAATATTAGCCAAAATTATATCAAACTCTGCAACCTCTTTCCCCCATAGATACAATGTTACAAGCCTATTGCTACTCTCACTATTTCTATGGCAAAGGTTCTGATGATCTACATTCTTTAGTTCCACCAGTTCAGACATTTACAGCTAGGACATACTGCATGCTACTTCCAAAGAGTTAAATCAGTCTCATTTCCTCTATATTTCAAATGTAAAGAGAAAGTTCCACCCAGACTGCTTTTTCTTAAGAAATGCTACTTGGATGCTTCCTTGAACACTACAATCTTGACCTCTTGGATGCTTCCTTTAACACATTAATTTTGACCTCTTCAAATAAAGGCTCAGGTGTTATCTTTTTTATCCTCATAATCTTTGTCTTCTTCTACCTTCTTTTTCATTCCACTAACATACCTCATTCAACATAACCATTTGATGATAACCCATTACATTGTGTGGCTCTGCAGGCTTGTATTAGGTGAATTTTACTATTAAAAAAAAAAAAAAAACAGTATATTTTGATAATGCAGTCAAATAAAATAATAAATTGTAATTGTTGTAAAAGGCATCACAGCATTTGAAATATCCCTTGTAGTTTTGGAACCAGTAATAAGGATTGCTAGAGAAAAGTGATAATAGCAACAAAAATTGCAATATGAGCTCTGGTAAAAAAAAGCATGCAATGATAACAGCAAAAAATTGCAATATGAACACTGGTAAAAAAATGATTGCTGAAGACATTAGGTTCATAATACCCAGAAATTCATACACAGATGTCCTCAAGGACGCATGTCACAGTAGATAAAGGTGTTAGTTAGATCCAGTGACAGGACCCAAAAAGAGTGCGAGTTCAATACCTGGTTAAGGCGGAGAACTTGGAGAGAGGAATTAACAGGAGATAACTGATAAGTGACATCCACGTGGAACTAGAACAGTCTACCCCAGCGAGTGAAATAAAGGGTTCAGTTTGACATTCCAACCACCTGAAGAAGGCCGGAGTGTACAACGGCCGTAACGTTGTGATAAACATGGCGACAAAGATGAGGACAATAGTCTGAATAATGTAAATAGTGAACATTTTAAAGTTTACTCTTTTTAATTAACCATTATTATTTACCTTTTTCTTGCCAGTTTCATCAGTTTTCATTCAATAAATAAATGATCTAAAAACTGTTCTAATTCTATAAATTCTCAGAAGTTTAAGCATTGAACAGACTTCCTTATCCAAGTTCAAACAAAACATTATAACCATTGTCTTGCTTGGATAAGTAGTTGAATATTGTTTTTTTTTTCTCACATATTCTAAAAATTATTCAAAATGCTTTGTACACAGGCTGATCAAAAAGTCTCTGGACCGGTGCTATAAAAATAAAACAACAACACTACAAAACAATTTGGCATTTAATCTCCTTTAAAATAGTCCCCCCTCTGAATCCACACACACTATCCAGTACCATTTCCATTGATGGAAGCATTCATAGATTTCTTTTTTGGGATACAGAGTAGCAGACTTGGTGTATTCTCTGGGATTTCTTCAGCATCTTGAAATCTTGTTGCTTTCAAGTGGAATTTGTTTTTTGAAGAGGAAAAATCCATAAGATCTGGCTAATATAGTTTGTTGCCAGACCTGGGGAATGTTATACTTGGCCAAAAACTGCTTCATGGCCAAGCCATGTTCTCTGTGGTGAGATGACCACACTCTACACCTTTTCCTTCCAAGCACTGATATAAATAGTGGAAGTGAGTGAAAAATGTTACTATGTGAATGCATGACAAACTTCAATTTGTGCAAAGTGGCTTCACTCAGTATACGTTAGCTCCTTTACCATAGCAACAGTCTTAATACTTTTTCATCAGACCTTGTATTTATAATTTTACATAAAAATCTACCTTTCTAGGTGACTATTTTGAAGTTGCTGTAACTTCTATACTTTTTCTATTTCATGCAATTAAAAATATAACTTCATATTGGTCAATGGATTTGCAGTCTTTCAGATAGGAGCACCTAAAGCGTGTGCATGACAAGATGGGCACCTAATTCTATACTAGTTGATGCTTCTGCAATTTCAATGGTTTTACAGGCTTTAGTCATTAGCACCCCCCTTATTAGGGTTAAATTCTGAGATGCTTTCCTTCTCTTAGGCTAGTTGTTAACCAAGGATTGGTTATTTAACCTCCGAGTTGGGAGTGAGGAGGTGAGATAGATTTGACATATTCAGTTGTTTATAATTTACTATACTTATGGGAGAAGGGTACTTAATATCAGAGATAGTGTTTCTAGATATAAACACATTAGTCATAGAAATCAACACTGTATAGTAACTGGAATTTTCATGTCATTAGTGATGTTTAGACGACGGAAAACTACTAGTTAACATCCAATCATCCAGTGTTGATTCCTGTGTTCATATATACTAGAATCTCCTGTTGTTATTGAGAGTCAAACAGCTCAGTTCTTAAAAATCAGTAGTCAGAGTACCTGCACATATCATTTGATTATAGTGGTGAAGGCTTGTGCAGAACTAACCACGTTTTTGGAAGTACAGAGAACTGGTGCACAGTATGCCACAAGGTCTCCAAACAACACTCTGCAGGTTTTGAATTCAGAGTTGTCCTTCTCCTAGACCAGTTGCCATCCAAGCCTATAGAACCCAGTCTCTCCTGCTATTGTACCCATAGCTGGAGGGAGAAGAGATGGATTCATATCGTTTCCAAGGGTATTAGCACATAAGTGAATGGAATGAATTTGAATCAGCTCTCTTTTTCTTCAATCTGAGCAACAATTCATTATTCCTCCATGTTTATATACACTCCTGGTCAAAATCTTAAGAGCAGATACAAAAGGGTTAAAAAAAAAAAAATACTGTTACTTTAATCAAAATATATTTGTGAAACATTTACATTTAATTAGAAAATGTAGTTTATCAACAAACAAGTGAACATTTTAAGCTTTTAATTTGTTAATTTAAACAAACATCGAAAAAAGGATTTTTTGGTTGGTCATAAAGATAAGACCATGTCTGAAAAAAAAAACAAATTACTGGACAAAAATTTTAGAACGAGTCAGTGTGCTCATAGCTTCAGGCATGTAGACATCTACATGGCTCATTTCCAGTATTAAATTTCAGATTTTAAAATGGCTAAGAGTAAAATTTTAACAAAGTTCAAACAGGGCAGGACTGTTGAGCTTCAAAGACACGGTCTTTCGCAACGAGCCATTGCAAATGAAATTGACCGTAGCAGAACTGTCTTAAAAATCCGGATGTGTATGCTTTTAAAAAATCGAGTGGTTGCCCAATAAAATCTCACCATCTCTAGACAGACACAGTAGGCGAGAAGTTAAGAGAGATTCAAGTCTAATATCAAATCGGGTAAAAGAGAATACAGATGCTGAATGCAGCTCTCGAATAATTCAGCGGCATTTAAATAAGAAAGAGTTTAAGAACTTGAAACGGCTGCAGTGGCCTTGCCTTCTTCTTCACCATAAAACCTCCCATTTACAATTTGCTTCTGATTATCAACCTTGGGATGTGGATAAATGGAAGAAAGTGTTCTTTTCAGATGAGAAAAAATTAAATCTTGATGTTCCCAGACAGTTCTCAGCATTACTGGCATGCAAAAGATGTCCCAAAAGAAATTTTCTCAGCACAACACTGGAGGTGGATCAATTATGATCTGGGGTTCATTTTTTTTTACTACAGAACTCTTGAGTTACAGGAGGTAAAAGGTCGTCAAACAGCATGTTAAGAAAGGCATAGCTAATTACTGAAGGCCGTCATCTATATGGAGAAAACTGGATTTTCCAGCAGGACAATGCTGCAATCCACAACACTCTTCAGACCAAAACCCAATCAAGAATGTTTGGGGATGGATGGCAAAGGAAGTTTATAAACATGGATCGCAATTTGAAATTGTGGATGCTCTTTGTGCTGCAGTTTATGCATCCTGGGCGAGGCATCCCAAGCACCCTCATGCAGAAGTTAATAATGAGTACGCCAAAGCAAATTTTTGAAGTAATTCACAAAAATGGAGGATATACTGAGAATTAAATTGTCATTGTGACTTATTTGTTCTGTATTTGCTATTTTTATTAACATGGTTTTACCTTTATGAGCAACCAAAAAAAAAAAATCCTTTTTTCAATGTTTGTTTAAATTAACAAATTAAAAGCTTAAAATCTTCACTTGTTTGTTGATAAACTACATTTTCTAATTAAATGTAAATGTTTCGCAAATATATTTTGATTAAAGTAACAGTATTTTATATTTTTTTAAAACCCTTTTGTACCTGGTCTTAAGATTTTGACCAGGGGTGTATATAATTAATCTGACATAGTTAAATCTCTTTCATAATGGCTTATGAAAGCCAAGAATATTCAGACATTGGACAAATTATATTTAAATATGTGCCAGAAACTAGGAAAATGATTTGAAATATAGAAGAAACAAATAAAAAAAACCTTTTGTTGGACTTTAATCATATTTTCATGCATTAAAAATTGCTGCCCAAATACACAAACATATATATATATATGTAAAATATCAGTTTAACCATTGTAAATATATATATTTGTAAAATATCAGTTTAACCATTGTAAACTATATATATATATATATATATAAATCAGTTCAACCATTGTAAATATCATTACCTTTAAGTGACTTGAAATTGGTCCCAGCAAACCTAAGGAAGGTGGAATTAGCCAAACACTTTTTCAAAAACAGATTAAACACACAAATCTTGACAAAGACTTAAAAAGTGATTAAAAAAGTTGCACTTTGTGAAAATTTACAAAAGTTAAATATGACACAAAAAAATAAGTTGGAAAAAAAAAAAATTGTAGAGACAGCCTTGCTGGTATTGTTTAAATATCTTGTTTAAAAGAATTCTTGTTGCTGAAATATATAAAGTTATATATATATAACCTTATATGCATATATATATATATATATATATAAATAACTTTATATATAT
>OZ038498.1:34521878-34576878 GCA_964036315.1 Acanthosepion esculentum
AGCATTAGGAAAGAAAGAATGAAGGCAGGGAAAAAGAAGGAAAGTAAAAGTAAGCATTAGGAAAGAAAGAATGAAGGCAGGGAAAAAGAAGGAAAGTAAAAGTAAGCATTAGGAAAGAAAGAATGAAGGCAGGGAAAAAGAAGGAAAGTAAAAGTAAGCATTAGGAAAGAAAGAATGAAGGCAGGGAAAAAGAAGGAAAGTAAAAGTAAGCATTAGGAAAGAAAGAATGAAGGCAGTGAAAAAGAAGGAAAGTAAAAGTAAGCATTAGGAAAGAAAGAATGAAGGCAGGGAAAAAGAAGGAAAGTAAAAGTAAGCATTAGGAAAGAAAGAATGAAGGCAGGGAAAAAGAAGGAAAGTAAAAGTAAGCATTAGGAAAGAAAGAATGAAGGCAGGGAAAAAGAAGGAAAGTAAAAGTAAGCATTAGGAAAGAAAGAATGAAGGCAGTGAAAAAGAAGGAAAGTAAAAGTAAGCATTAGGAAAGAAAGAATGAAGGCAGGGAAAAAGAAGGAAAGTAAAAGTAAGCATTAGGAAAGAAAGAATGAAGGCAGTGAAAAAGAAGGAAAGTAAAAGTAAGCATTAGGAAAGAAAGAATGAAGGCAGGGAAAAAGAAGGAAAGTAAAAGTAAGCATTAGGAAAGAAAGAATGAAGGCAGGGAAAAAGAAGGAAAGTAAAAGTAAGCATTAGGAAAGAAAGAATGAAGGCAGGGAAAAAGAAGGAAAGTAAAAGTAAGCATTAGGAAAGAAAGAATGAAGGCAGGGAAAAAGAAGGAAAGTAAAAGTAAGCATTAGGAAAGAAAGAATGAAGGCAGGGAAAAAGAAGGAAAGTAAAAGTAAGCATTAGGAAAGAAAGAATGAAGGCAGTGAAAAAGAAGGAAAGTAAAAGTAAGCATTAGGAAAGAAAGAATGAAGGCAGGGAAAAAGAAGGAAAGTAAAAGTAAGCATTAGGAAAGAAAGAATGAAGGCAGGGAAAAAGAAGGAAAGTAAAAGTAAGCATTAGGAAAGAAAGAATGAAGGCAGGGAAAAAGAAGGAAAGTAAAAGTAAGCATTAGGAAAGAAAGAATGAAGGCAGGGAAAAAGAAGGAAAGTAAAAGTAAGCATTAGGAAAGAAAGAATGAAGGCAGGGAAAAAGAAGGAAAGTAAAAGTAAGCATTAGGAAAGAAAGAATGAAGGCAGTGAAAAAGAAGGAAAGTAAAAGTAAGCATTAGGAAAGAAAGAATGAAGGCAGGGAAAAAGAAGGAAAGTAAAAGTAAGCATTAGGAAAGAAAGAATGAAGGCAGTGAAAAAGAAGGAAAGTAAAAGTAAGCATTAGGAAAGAAAGAATGAAGGCAGTGAAAAAGAAGGAAAGTAAAAGTAAGCATTAGGAAAGAAAGAATGAAGGCAGTGAAAAAGAAGGAAAGTAAAAGTAAGCATTAGGAAAGAAAGAATGAAGGCAGGGAAAAAGAAGGAAAGTAAAAGTAAGCATTAGGAAAGAAAGAATGAAGGCAGTGAAAAAGAAGGAAAGTAAAAGTAAGCATTAGGAAAGAAAGAATGAAGGCAGGGAAAAAGAAGGAAAGTAAAAGTAAGCATTAGGAAAGAAAGAATGAAGGCAGGGAAAAAGAAGGAAAGTAAAAGTAAGCATTAGGAAAGAAAGAATGAAGGCAGGGAAAAAGAAGGAAAGTAAAAGTAAGCATTAGGAAAGAAAGAATGAAGGCAGGGAAAAAGAAGGAAAGTAAAAGTAAGCATTAGGAAAGAAAGAATGAAGGCAGTGAAAAAGAAGGAAAGTAAAAGTAAGCATTAGGAAAGAAAGAATGAAGGCAGGGAAAAAGAAGGAAAGTAAAAGTAAGCATTAGGAAAGAAAGAATGAAGGCAGTGAAAAAGAAGGAAAGTAAAAGTAAGCATTAGGAAAGAAAGAATGAAGGCAGGGAAAAAGAAGGAAAGTAAAAGTAAGCATTAGGAAAGAAAGAATGAAGGCAGGGAAAAAGAAGGAAAGTAAAAGTAAGCATTAGGAAAGAAAGAATGAAGGCAGGGAAAAAGAAGGAAAGTAAAAGTAAGCATTAGGAAAGAAAGAATGAAGGCAGGGAAAAAGAAGGAAAGTAAAAGTAAGCATTAGGAAAGAAAGAATGAAGGCAGGGAAAAAGAAGGAAAGTAAAAGTAAGCATTAGGAAAGAAAGAATGAAGGCAGGGAAAAAGAAGGAAAGTAAAAGTAAGCATTAGGAAAGAAAGAATGAAGGCAGTGAAAAAGAAGGAAAGTAAAAGTAAGCATTAGGAAAGAAAGAATGAAGGCAGGGAAAAAGAAGGAAAGTAAAAGTAAGCATTAGGAAAGAAAGAATGAAGGCAGTGAAAAAGAAGGAAAGTAAAAGTAAGCATTAGGAAAGAAAGAATGAAGGCAGGGAAAAAGAAGGAAAGTAAAAGTAAGCATTAGGAAAGAAAGAATGAAGGCAGGGAAAAAGAAGGAAAGTAAAAGTAAGCATTAGGAAAGAAAGAATGAAGGCAGGGAAAAAGAAGGAAAGTAAAAGTAAGCATTAGGAAAGAAAGAATGAAGGCAGGGAAAAAGAAGGAAAGTAAAAGTAAGCATTAGGAAAGAAAGAATGAAGGCAGTGAAAAAGAAGGAAAGTAAAAGTAAGCATTAGGAAAGAAAGAATGAAGGCAGTGAAAAAGAAGGAAAGTAAAAGTAAGCATTAGGAAAGAAAGAATGAAGGCAGGGAAAAAGAAGGAAAGTAAAAGTAAGCATTAGGAAAGAAAGAATGAAGGCAGGGAAAAAGAAGGAAAGTAAAAGTAAGCATTAGGAAAGAAAGAATGAAGGCAGGGAAAAAGAAGGAAAGTAAAAGTAAGCATTAGGAAAGAAAGAATGAAGGCAGTGAAAAAGAAGGAAAGTAAAAGTAAGCATTAGGAAAGAAAGAATGAAGGCAGGGAAAAAGAAGGAAAGTAAAAGTAAGCATTAGGAAAGAAAGAATGAAGGCAGTGAAAAAGAAGGAAAGTAAAAGTAAGCATTAGGAAAGAAAGAATGAAGGCAGGGAAAAAGAAGGAAAGTAAAAGTAAGCATTAGGAAAGAAAGAATGAAGGCAGTGAAAAAGAAGGAAAGTAAAAGTAAGCATTAGGAAAGAAAGAATGAAGGCAGTGAAAAAGAAGGAAAGTAAAAGTAAGCATTAGGAAAGAAAGAATGAAGGCAGTGAAAAAGAAGGAAAGTAAAAGTAAGCATTAGGAAAGAAAGAATGAAGGCAGGGAAAAAGAAGGAAAGTAAAAGTAAGCATTAGGAAAGAAAGAATGAAGGCAGTGAAAAAGAAGGAAAGTAAAAGTAAGCATTAGGAAAGAAAGAATGAAGGCAGGGAAAAAGAAGGAAAGTAAAAGTAAGCATTAGGAAAGAAAGAATGAAGGCAGGGAAAAAGAAGGAAAGTAAAAGTAAGCATTAGGAAAGAAAGAATGAAGGCAGGGAAAAAGAAGGAAAGTAAAAGTAAGCATTAGGAAAGAAAGAATGAAGGCAGTGAAAAAGAAGGAAAGTAAAAGTAAGCATTAGGAAAGAAAGAATGAAGGCAGGGAAAAAGAAGGAAAGTAAAAGTAAGCATTAGGAAAGAAAGAATGAAGGCAGTGAAAAAGAAGGAAAGTAAAAGTAAGCATTAGGAAAGAAAGAATGAAGGCAGTGAAAAAGAAGGAAAGTAAAAGTAAGCATTAGGAAAGAAAGAATGAAGGCAGGGAAAAAGAAGGAAAGTAAAAGTAAGCATTAGGAAAGAAAGAATGAAGGCAGGGAAAAAGAAGGAAAGTAAAAGTAAGCATTAGGAAAGAAAGAATGAAGGCAGTGAAAAAGAAGGAAAGTAAAAGAAAGCATTAATGAATGAAAAATAAAGGTAAAAATAGTAAGAGATAAACAGTGATTGAAAGAAAAATAGAAAATAAATAAATGAAAAAGAAAATAATGAAAGAGAGGTAAAGGAATGAATACGAGAATATTAATTTATTTTTATTGTTCACAATTCTCACATGACTCATAATCATTCAATGAAAAGCATAGAGACTAATATTCACATTCTTTTCTATTTAAAAAACAAAAAAATATTTTGTAATTATTTTCTATTGTAGAATTTTTAAAAATATTGATAAATTTAAAATTACCAAATTCTTATTGTAAATAAAATATTTCTGCTTCCCCCTACAAGATTTACTTTTGTCATGATTATGTTTTCCAAATTTTGTATCTTTTAAGGCCTTTTCTGCTTTTCTTTTCATAAGCCTTGTCACTATCAGTTCCTTTTATTATTCTTATGTATTCGTTTAATTATGTACATTTTGGCTGGATTTTATTTTGAAGCCACTTAACTAATCTAATTTACACATTTTGTTTGTACTCCAATTACTTTTTATTTTTTTATTTTTTTTCATTACTGATAGTTCACCCAATAAAGGGCCTAAGGGTCACTCAAAATAGAGGATTACTGGGTGAGATTGTAAAGGAAGAGGGAAGTCAGAGATTATTATTAGGATAGATATTGGTTGACCCTGAACTTGAAGAGACTAAGATTATAGTTGTCAGGGAAGCATTCTCTTGGGAGTGGGAAAAAGCTGTCTGAGTGAAACTTGATTTTTATGAAAGGAAGGAAATGGGGATAGTCAGCTTCCATGAACTTGGCATGGTAGGTCCTAGCTGTGAAGGTCCAAGTTGGTGGAACTAAGGAATGTAACTCATCTGAACATCTGTCATAGTAATAGTGATAGAGTAGTGAGAGGCTAGTGACGTTTCATCTGTGGGGTAAAAGTGCCGATTAGACAATAATTCATCACGTACAAGGCTGCAGAAGCACTTCTGAACTCTGTTGAGGCTGGACAGTGAGCACTGGCTCAGATATGGCAGCAAGGTATTATTAATAAAAATCACATAGAAGAATGGGTAGTGTAACTGCTGTTGGCCCAGAAAGTGTAATTGATAAGCTGAGTTCAAATTCTGGTCTATTCTTTTACATTCATTTCAGCACAAATGCCTTTGGGAAAGACACAAATGTATCTCTTCCCCTACCTCCAACTATGGATTATATAGAAGGGTAAACTGGGCTCCCTAGCCTTTGTTGTCAGCCAGTCTAGAAAAAGGAATACTCTGAATAAAAAAACTGTTGAGAAAACAATGGGAATCCATTCCACTGTATTTTCAAGTGGCTGGAAGGAAAAGAGATAAATTCATGCCTTTCCCAAGGATATTTACGCAAAACGGAATTCCACGAGTGTAACTAGAATTTTATCATAAACTAAGAAAAATGATCTGTCAGATTGTGGATGTCATAGTCTTAGTCAAATGTTTTTTTTTAATCATTTCACCACACGAAAAGCAATAAAGCCACTAAGGCACAAAGGGTTAGCAAGTGTAGGATAATATAAGGAAAGAAAGCTTTATGAAGGAGAAAGAACAATAAAAGAATAGGAATTAGGAAGGCAGAAGACACCTCCACTCCAGTCATATATGAGAAAAAGACTAAATTTATTTAATAAAATTGGCATTACCTTCAATAATGGCCTTAAAATGACTTCAGAATCTCCTGCAACTCGGTCTGTATCTGATCATAATTCATATATATATATATATATATATATATATATATATATATATATATTAAATAAAAACAGATTACTTTAAGGTTCCATATAATAAATTATTTCACCACAGCCCTTTTAAAGGACAGTGGATCATCAGATTTATTTCCAAATGTTGAAATGAAAAAATGAAAATAAATTTACACATTTATGACGGGCAATAATAAGGAAATTAACGAAGCAGTGAAGGGGGTAGAGAGACAGCATTGAGTTAGATGCAATATATATATATATATATATATATATATATATATATATATATATATATATATATATATATATATGCCATATATCTCGAGTTCGTTGATGAAATCCAAAGAATAATCAGCAATATTATTGGTCCTGATCTGGTGTCTTGGCTTCAATCACTTTCCCATTGCTTTTAAATTTAAAGATCAAAGTTGTCTGGAAACTAAGAAGTTGGATGAAATTTCTACAAGCGAGAAGTGCAAGAGAAAAAGCTGTTAGCTAGATGTAACCATAAGTTCTATGCTATTTCAACAGTAAAATGAGGAGACCTAGCTGCCAATCTAGTAATGCACTTAAACTCATAATGTCTAGGTATCAAAGAGGAAAGCTTCTCAGAAAAATCACCATGAAAATATTTATAGAAATAAATTGAAATAATAATAAAATAATATTAATAATTATGTACATTTATAAAAAAAAAAGTTTATCCATTTGTACATAAGGTTACTGAAAAGTTAATGTCTTAACTCAATTTGAAAAATTAGTATTCTGATATTTAGTTATTGAAATACTGATTTTGGCAAATGGATGAGAAGGACTTTTCAGCACCCCCCCCCCTTGTGTATGCATCTGTATATATTATCAAGATTCAATATTAAACAATCTTACACCATCATTATAGCAAATATTAAATGAGATATATATATATATATATGCACACACACATACCTTTTGCAGAATTGACCAGAATTCAAACTCATTTCAGTGATTTTTATTTTTGCACAAAAATGTTTTTACACATACCATACCTACAGACTGCGAATGATAAATTGTCATCTAATTTATGCGAAAAGGAAAATAACACTGACATTTCATTTTAACAGATATATTTACCAAAATTATACAAAAATATCTTGAAATACTGAAGAGTAAATTTATTTAATAAAATCGGCATTACCTTCAACTATGGCCTTAAGATGACTTCAGAATCTCCTGCAACTCTTCTGGACGGTCTGTATCTGATCACAATTCAGATATATATATATATATATATATATATATATGTGCATATGCATCTTAGAAAAATTCTCAGCTTAACCCACTTTCCAATATCTAACTCAAGCGGACAAATCTCATATTTGGGAAGCGGTATTCTTCAACAGGACAACTTTTCAAATGTCGACCCCCCCCTCACCTCCACTCCCCCTCACCTCCACTCCCCCCTCACCTCCACTCCCCCCCTCACCTCCACTCCAGTCATATATAAGAAAAAGATATATATGTGTGCAGAAATGTGAAAAATTAAAATATCTTCATATATAACCTCCAGGAGAGTGACTCAGTGCGCCTTCTTGCGCTAACATTCTCAGCTGACATGAAGTGCAAAGACTATATTGAATCCATTGCTAGGTCAACTGCTAAGGAAGATGGCTCATTGTATTGTGCTACACAATTTTTCTCTCCTGAATCTATCTTACATATCTGTAAGTCTACTATACTTCCATGCCTACAATATTGCTGCCACATATGTTCTAGTGCTCCTGCCATATATCTCGAGATCCTTGATAAAATCCAAAGAATAATCAGCAATATTATTGGTCCTGATCTGGCGTCTTGGCTTCAATCACTTTCCCATTGCTGTAAAGTTACTTTTCTGTAATTAATTTCATGGTAACTGTTCAGGTGAGCTCTTTGCTAGGGTACCTAGACTTTATGAATTTAAGCACAGTACTAGACTGGCGATGAGGTCTCATCAGTATACAGTTGAGTTGGATAGATGTAACCATAAGTTCTATGCTAACAGTGTCTTTTCTCACATTTCTATCTTGTAGAACTCTCTTCGGGCTCCATGCTTTCTAGCCAACTTTGCATTTAAATTTTTGAAGATCAGTGCCAATCGTTATCTATTGTCCTCATGATTACCCTTTGTATAGTTCTCACTCCTTAATAATGTTTCTGTTTCCAATCTGTCTAATCCACACCCAGTAACCCCTGGAAAATTATTTGCCTGAGAAGGAGCAACAAATGTTATGGGGGTTAGCATTAGCCATGCTGATGGAAGGCAGAAAGGGGTCTTTCAGATGATTAATAGAGGGCAGTTTTGTTTTGGAAACATTAAAATTAACAAGCCATTTTTTGCCCCAGTTAACAACAGATCAGCTGCCAATTTGACCTTATTGAACTTATCAAACTCACTATCGAGACAGAAGTAAATGGTTGCGTTATCAGCATAGATACCAAGTTGAGAGCTGATGCCATCAGGATGGTCATTGATGAAAATTAAAAACAAAGTATAACCAAAGATAGATCCTTGTGGTATGCCTGTATTAATACAAAAGGATCTGTAAGAGTGGCCATTCAGGACAACTTTCATTCATGATTAAACAAGAAAGACTGAATCAGTTCAAAGATTTGTACAGAGGCACCATAACTTTTCAAATTGTGAAGAAGACTTGTATGCCAAACCCTGTCAAACACTTTTGAGATGTCCAAAGCAACAGACTGATATTCACCAGTCTTATCTAATTAAACTTGATAGACTCTGCAATAATCATTAATACATCAATATGTAAGGTAAATTCAGGAGAGAAAAATTGTTTATCAGCAGACCTAGCAACGAATTCAATATAGTCTTTCCACTTCATGTCAGCCGAGAATGTTAGCCCAAGAAGGCTCAACAAGTCAGTCACTCTCCTGGAAGTTAGCATCAGCCATACTGATAGAAGCCAGAAATGGGTCTCACATATGATTAATAGAGAGCAGTTTTGTTTTGGAGGCATTAAAATTAACAAGCCGTCCGTTACCCCAATTAACAACAGACTGAAGGTTTTTTTTTTAAAATCAGCTACCATTTTGACCTTATCGAATTGATCAGATTTACTATTGAGACTGATCCAAATGGTTGCGTCATCAGCACAGTTACCAAGTTGAAAGCCGATGCCATCAGAAAGGTCATTGATGAAAATTAAGAACAAAGTAGTACCAGGAATAGAGCCCTGGGGGACACCTGCATTAATACAAAAGGATCTAGAAGAGTTTCAAATGTGAAATGAAAATAAATAAGAAAGAACTATCTGTCTATATTTCTGAGATTGAGGTACTGTAATTATTTATTATAACTCTTTGAGTCAAGTCACTGGATTACTTCAACCTACACTTTTATCTACTGGGCTATGTGTCAAAGAGTTGTGAGTTCAATACCTGTCCACAGCAGAGGTGAACAAAAACTTGGAGAGTTGAGTTAAAAGGAAATAACTGAAACTGAAATATCCGGAAGAGGCATGGCACATAGAACTAGATCAATCTACCTCGGTGGATGAAATAAAGGGTTCAGTTTGAAATTACAATCACCTGAAGAGTGCTGGAGCCTAAACATTGTGAATATGGCAACAAAGATGAGGACAACAGTCTGAACAATGTAAATAGTCACCTGAAGAATGTTGGAGCATACAACAGCCTAAATATTGTGAATATGGCAACAAAGATGAGGACAACAGTCTGAACAATGTAAATAGTGTAAATAAGAAAGAATTAATATTTTATTTCCATAATTATCAATAATTTCTTATGACATTTGCATCAGTATTCAATCTCATCAAATGAGTTCAGTTTCCTTTGGCACTGATCACTGCTAATAGACATTTTCTGTAGTCTTTGATAAGGATTCTGCATCTTGAAATTGGCATTCTTGACCATTCTTCTATGTAGAATCATTTCAGATTGTTCAGGTTCAATGGTTTCTGTTTATAAATTACTATTTTCATTTCACGCTGCAAATGTTTAGCTGGATTTAGGTCAGGGTAATTGAGAAAGTCATTTAATGATCTTAACTTCTAAAACCAATCTGAGAATGTTTTCAAAGTATGTCTCAGATTATTGTCTTAATGATAAAAGAATCGCCAGCATTTCTGCAGAAATGAACTTCTCTAATAGATTTATTTTTCATATTATTTTTATCGATTAATCTCTCAAGATCATAAATAAAAAATAAAAAACATTTGACATTATTTTAAATTTTGTATCTAAGCATTATTTTTATACAACATAGTAAAAGGTAAGAATATTCTTTAAATAATATAAATATTAATTTTTTATTTAATATGAAATTATTTTAAATTTAGTAAGGTAAATCAGAATATGCTTTATGATATGACATGAGCATTTTTGGTTACTTGAATAGTGTCATTACATTACAATTCAGGACATTGGCAGTTATAGCTCTCCATGGTTTCCTATCCTTTATAGCTCTTAATAAATTTTGTTTTTCACGATCTCTCCTAAATCCTATTCTGCCAACAATTTACACAGGTTTGTTAGGTAGGTTATGCACTGTTTTCGTCTCTCCCTATTGCCTTCAATCTGTCCTGTGAGCATCAAATTTTCCAAGCCTGCTTTCTTCATGATGTGCCCAAAAAATTTCAACTCTCTTTCTATTAAGTATAAGTACCCTTTTTGTTTCCATTTTTTCTAAAACTTTCTCATTACTCACATGTTCAGTCTATGGTATCCTCAGCATCATTTTGTAAAACATTTCTGTTGCTTCAAATTTCTTCTTCATCTGTGAATAAGTTATCCGGTATTCACCGCCATATTGGAGGAAAGACATTATGTAACAGTTCAGTACTCTTTTCTTAGTTCTTAATGAATTTTTTCTGTTTCTTAGTTTTTAGAAATCAAGTTCCGTTATTGCAATGCGTCGTTTGATTTCGATGTTGCACTTTCTGTCCTCCTTTAAAACACTTCCCAGATATTTCAATTTTTGTACTTGCTTGATTTTGGTATCTCCAAGTTTTAATTTGCATGTTGGGCTGTTCCTTTTGCTGACAACATTTGATAGTAATATGAAAAAAGTTTTGGACAAATTTATTATTTCTTGAAGAGGTCTCTTTCTGCAGAAATGCCAAATCACCAAGCAAGTTTAAGTTGGATAGCAGAGAGTAAAAGACTTTTCAAAAGAATAGTCTGACATTTTTTACAAATCCATTGTACCCTCAATCTTCCTGAGTTTCCTGGTGCCTGATAGACAAATGTATATCCATAAAATGATGTATCCATTAACAGGCTTCACTGCTGGGGGTGGTACTTTTTACATTGTGTGCCGTATTGTTTTTTTTATAAATATTGCATTGCCTGTTTTATACTAAAAGCTCTGTTTTATTTCACCTGACCAAATAACTTTATTCCAGTCATCAGTGGACTGATCCAAAAACTTTTTAGCAGATCTCATATCTTTGTCAGTTTCATGTTCTGCAAATCAGTGAGACAGGTTTCAGTGTTTTTCATATCTTTACACCTTTTATGCTCAATTTTGGGTGGATTGAAATTTTCATTGTGAAATTTTAGTCACCCTTCACATTAAAAACATATCTGGCTGATCTAATCTTGTAAGTGTTGAGATTTTAATAGTTGTAATTTACTTCAATTTATGAATGATGGAAAAAATAATGAAACTTGGAGATTTTCTTATAACCTTTCCTCCGACTGATAAGTCTCAATTAATTTCTTTTTCAGTGTTCAATAGTTTTCACAATGTTTTCAAAGACTATTTACTTTGTAAAATAAATTCATATAAGCTTTCTAAAATGTTGAGCTTAAAAACATCAACAATAGATTAATTTTAGCGGGTGTTGACCTAATTTACTGTGAAACTTATTTGTTTCACTGGGTGAAAAAACTAGTGCAATACTAATGCAAATGCTATTATTCCTAATTGTAAAAATAAAATAACAATAAAATTAATTCACATGGGACTATTTACATATATATAAGAGTGGACACTGAGGTCATCACAGAATGTCAACAGTCTGTTTCATGCTTGAATGCAATCTTCAGGCCTGAAACAGACTGTCACCCCTCGGTATTGACCTCAGTATCCACCCTTATATTTACATACACTTTATCCTGTATATAGTAACACTTTCATCCTAAGCAGAGCATTCAGATACTGATTCTCAGTACTGATCTATGTGTAAATAATACAGAAACATTTGGCAGATACTACTACTACTACTACAATAATAATAATCAGGCATCATCATCATCATCATCATCATCACAAGTAGCAGCTTTCAAATTTCTTGAGAACAATATAAAGATGCCTCCATCCCTGAGGATAGGAAAGGGATTTCTGAAGACATTCATCAGACTCTTAACCTCCATGAGTTTTTTTCTTTTTATATTTGGTTACTCCTTTTTCTTTGTATCTTTAATCTTTCTCCTGTTATTATATATTCCCATTTTCTACCCCCCCCCCCCGATCCCGTAAAGAATGTTTAAATGGTATTGTAGTTTTTAAAATTGCCTCTCTTCCACCTTGATCTTCCTTTGCTAATTGTCAGGTCTCAGTTCTGTCTTTTTGTATTGTTTTTTTTTGGGGGGGGGGGGTCATGCTTTTTTTTTTTTTTTGTGATGGGCTGGGACAGAGATTGGGGTGAAAAAAGAAAAGAAAAAAAAGAATCAGTTGTTCTTTTCATTATATATTTTTTTCTGTTCATGATTGTACAATTCTTATATCTTTTTTTGATTCTTTATATTCTTTATTCTTACCTCATGTCAGTTTCACAAATGAATAAAAGAATAATTAAGAAATAAAAAATCCCTCCTCCCCCATTTATTAATAGGCTTTAAAAAAAAAAATCTACATTTTTCATTGCCAAATTAAAAAGAAGAATAACGACTTCGTTGAGAAAGTGATATTAAGTCAAAATTCCCTCTTTATTTTTTAAATTATTTTTTTTTCCCCATTTTTTTCTTTGCAAAATTTTCATCTCAAATATGCTCATTTGTTATTTAAAATTTTCTTCTGCCTTCACTATCAGGTTTATATCTTTTACAATATTTTTTTCATTTTTCTCCCTAAATTGATTTTTATCTAATTCAATTTTTTTTTAATTCATTTTGGTTTTATTCTTAGTTTAATTTTTTGGTATTACATTTATTTTTTTTATTTTGAAAATTTCAGTTTTTTTTAAATGCCATCATTTTCTTTTTTTTTTTTCTTCTTTTTTATAATCTTTCTTTTTCAAAATTTTTTTTTGTCTGTTTTATTTTGTTTATATTTCTTTATTTCAATTGTCTTCTCTTGATCTCTATTCTTCTCTCTTAAAACATACTCCTTACCATTAGACAAGTCTTCAGGTAAAATCCCAAATTGTCTTGAATGTTCATTTCAATGCAAGCCAACTGCTCTTATTTCCTTGTTTCATGCCTTCAATGCAACCCTTTGACTATGATATTATTATTATTCTTGTTCTGAAGATTGTCAGTTTCATGCTTCAATACAGTCACCATACAGTATTGATTCCTATGCCCACACTGTTTATATCTATAAACATTCTATCTCTGGTATTGAGCACCCTTTTTCTATAAATATAGCAAATTTTAATATCTGTCTATATCTCTGAGATGAGCTATTATGATTATTTGCATTATTCGGACTATTATCCTCATGTTCATTGCCATATTCACAATTTTTTGGCCATTATAAACTCCAGTCTTCTTCGGGAGATTGGAATTTTGAACTGAACCCTTTATTTCATAAAACTAGAACAATCTTTCCTGGTGGATGAAATAAAGGGTTCAGTTCAAAATCCCAATCACCTGAAGAAAGCTGGAGTGTACAACAGCTGAAACATTGTGAATATGGCAATGAAGATAAGGATAACAGTCTGAATAATGCAAATAAGCAAGTTTTAAATATATATATATGTAATAGCCAGCTACTCGTTTCTGAATATACCCATCTGCTAGGGCTCCTAGACAATCCTTTTTATAGATGCCTGTGCATGTATATTAGTGTTTGTTCAACACTCACCTGTGATTTATACTGCAACTCACCAACTGTTTGAACAAGGCAAGTATGTCCAAACCATCAGTCTTGATGACTTGTGGCTTCTGAACAGCTTTCACTCATAAGACTTGGGTCAGTCCATGTCTTGGTTCTGGGGCAACTGTGCTGCATGCGGGAATTGCCTCCCCAGGCCAATAACATCAAAAAGTCACCTCCCTGATAAATCAGCCATTGGTTGAAAGCAAATTTTCTAACCATGAGGACACGTGCCCTATATATATATATATATATATATATATATGTGTGTGTGTGTGGAGCAGTACATGTTGTGGGCATGTAAATACATATTTACACATATATATATATATATATATATATATATATATATATATATATATATATATGGTCATATGCTTGCATGAAATGCTTTAATTTTAGGGTTTGTAATTTTTTTTTCTTTTTAATTTCCAGGTTCAATTTTAATTTTCCACTATTTGGTTCTTTTTTTTTTTTCTTGGCCTGATTGAATGTCCAACCTTTCATTTAAACTTTCTTCAGCCATTCTTATCTTTCTCTCTTTCATCTTTCTTATTCTTTCCTTTTAAGCTTCTTTCTTTTTACTTCTTTTTTTCCTTCCTTCCTCTTATTCAAATCCTCTAAAACAAACATTTCTTTCTCTCAATGTTTTGTTTTGTTTTAGACTGTGAAATAGATTTCTTGAAAATGGATTTTGGGTTCCTGAAAGATTTCTGCTATTGCTAGAAAATGAACACTCCTTTTTTAAAGGTATTATGGCATGAAGTATATGTATATATATATATATATATATATATATATATATAGTTTACGAAAAACTAGGTAATCCGTATGGTTAGACCCAATGAGGATAAAATCCAGAGAGCTCAATGTAAATCAGAGCTAATAATTTAAATATATATATATATATATATATATATATATATCAAGTATGTGGTGCAGTTCAATTGACATTACATGAATCATTCATACAAAAAACAGATAGTGAAGTTAATGATATAAATTATCATTAACTTCACTATCTGCTTTTTGTATGAATGATTCATGTAATATATATATATATGCTGAGCACCTTCTGTTGAAAGATGCTTAGCTAATTAGTATCACAAGCAATAGTTAGTGATTTTGATATTCAGATGGTACTTACTCAGTGTAAACCTGTGCTCCACTGTCGATTTTTAAAGTATCAAAATATGTATATACTTGCCAGTATATATTCAGGTAGATAAAAAGTATTTTCATTTTTCACAAACCTTTTTCTCCAAAGCTTATTTCATTATATATGATATCTATATTTTTTCTACCACTTCCTCTTTCATTCATATCGCATACCTCATTCATCATAACCATTTCAACAGTAACCGTTTGCTTTAAGTGTCTCTCGAGTTTTGTATTGGTGGGATTTTAGCATTAAAAAGTAAGAATGTGCTTCTTGGTTTGTGTGTGTATGTGATACACACGTGCATGAAAGTTCAGTCAGCAGAGGACCATGAAAATGAATGTGCTCCAGGTGGGGACACCTTACCTATGTGCAACTGCATCTGGAAGGAGGAGGTTGGAGGAAATGTTTGCCTCTTTATAGACTTAAATAGCAGCAACTAACATGTGCTTTTGGCAAATCCAAGTGGGGTAACCCTCAGTATCTTTCAGGTACTGACTCTTAAATGGTTAGTAAGTTGTTCAAACCATCCATTGCTTTTCTACCCACTTGGTTCCTTATTATTTTGGCCTTTTTGCTAGACTAAGTTTAGCATAGAAAATATCAACTTATGACAATTGTACACTCAGTGAATATCACAAACCATTTTTAGTTCAAATTTTATTGGGCTCCCTTCAATTGTGTGTCTTTATCAGACTATGCTCATGGGAGTTTTGTTAGACAAGGTGTTTTGATTATGACATATCGTTAGTTTAGACTAATTTTCTGAAGACATACCAGGAAGGCTGGACAAGACATGAAAAACAATACGTACTTAATCATTGTATGTATGTATGTATGTTGCGGCATTCACCCTGGATCGGTTAAGCCGGCTCCTTCCAAGGAATTCACCGCGTCCGGAACAAAGGCCGACCAGGCACGGTGATCCGTCGCCAATGCTGAAACGAGCGACAGCCATTCCTGATTCCAACGGCGGCGAATTCTTGAAATGGAGGAACAAGGGTGTTTGAACTTCACACACGGTCCCCACACCTCGCGTGCTATCCCAGTGGAGGGAGGAATATGTTCTTACTTGCCGCAGAATTTCCACAGACGCAGAGGCAGGAGTAACCAAGAGGCCGCCGGATGCCGGTGCAGATACCGAATGGTTTTGAATTCAGAGTTGACCTTCTCCTAGAGCAGTTGCCATCCAAGGCTATAGAACCCAGTCTGTCCTGCTATTTACCCATAGTTGGAGGGAGAAGAAGAGGATTCACACCTTTCCCAAGGGTGTTAGCACGTAAGTGAATGTAACAGATTCGATTGGAATTCGAACTCGGCTCTACGATTCCACAATCCGAGCCGTTATCCATTACTCCGTCAGAAACTTAATCATTGACCAATGACTAGCAAGCTAATTTTGCAAACCATTGATAGTATAATAAGTTCGGTCTTTAGTCTATTCCTTATGATTGTGGCCTTGTGCCAAACAAAGCTAAGAATGGTAAATAGCTTTCAACTTCTGTCTCTCTCACACGCAACTTTTATTTGATTCCATGTTCATTTATGTCAAGCTTATGGACATTTTTTCAAAAACTAAGCCAAATCTGGTGCTTGTTCATTTTTCCAAGATAATTATATAGAAATATTGCTATTGAATTTCGGCATTCAAACTCTGCTTAAAACTTTTATTTTTCACCTCCTTTATTTTTTATTTTTATTTTACATTCATTTATTTCCTTCTTAAATATGAGGATGTAACTCATTCCTCTCTTTTCATATCCAATTACCTACATATTCATTGAGTTTTTCATTCCTTTTATGCACAGAACATTTATTTTATCTGCACCAGCATTTTTAACACCTCAACTGCATTTTTCCATGAAATGCTTCAATCTTCATCAGAATTAATCAGAACTGCTTTTCTCCACCTTCTCTACAGCAGAAAATATATTTACTCAGCTTTCTCAAGTTTGGCACAACTTTATGATAATAGAGCACTAAGCAAGTATCAAACTTGCTAACAATGTCCTGCAAGATAAACCTGCTACCCATTTCTCTGTATCAAGTGCCTTATTTAGATATTTACTCAGCTTACCCAAGAAAGAAGGTCACAATAATACGGCATCAAACTTGCTAACAATGTCCTGCAAGATAAACCTGCTACCCATTTCTCTGTATCAAGTGCCTTATTTAGATATTTACTCAGCTTACCCAAGAAAGAAGGTCACAATAATACGGCATCAAACTTGCTAACAATGTCCTGCAAGATAAACCTGCTACCCATTTCTCTGTATCAAGTGCCTTATTTAGATATTTACTCAGCTTACCCAAGAAAGAAGGTCACAATAATACGGCATCAAACTTGCTAACAATGTCCTGCAAGATAAACCTGCTAATCATTTCTCTATGTGACTTATTTTGATGTCAATAGTAGGAAAAGTACATTATTATAGCCTGTGAGAAAACTTATACTTATTTTATATCATATGTAGTTTATATTATGTATCAGATATTGGAATTCTTCATACTGTTGGCTATTCTGGGTATGATGATAAACTACACCCGTATCCTGGGTAAGATGATAAACTACGTCCAAGAGCAAGGCCTCTGATCAGGAGGTTTTGAGTAGCATGGAACCATCTCTTAATTGCTGGTGTTTCTAGGTCCACCCTGACCTGGGGTGGTAGCACCTGTTAGGGTCCCAGCTATGGGTAAATAGTTAACCCCCAAACTGGGGTCAAAACACTATGAAAGTGTAAAAATAAGTTTTAATACCAGAAATACTTTGTAAAAAAAATTATTACCAGCAACACATTTTTGAAGAATAATATTACCAGTGATACATTTTTGAAGAAAAACAAAATATATTACCAGCAATGAAAATATTGTTGGCATTAAATGACCCATTGAGGTTGATATACCGTAAACCAAACCAAACGATACTGTTGGAATCATGTAAATCAATGTGTGTTCACTTTAGATGTATAATTTTGAAGATACACCTCTGCTTTCCGTCTACCTGATCTTTTAAACCATGTCTTTGGCTTTCAGTTTTGCATTTTCCATTGTCTGTTAAAACACTTCTTGGATATTTACATTTCTGTACTTGTTCATTTTTGATGTTTAATTCATAGCCCACAATCTTGAACTGTTTCGCTTGGCTGAAAACCATGCATTCTGTCTTCTTCCAATTAATGATTAGGCCTTTAAGCTGGACTTACTTAAGAAGAAAGTCAATTTAGTTGTAATGGGCTTTCACATGTTGCCTAATTTGTTAATGGTAAAATAATTTGGTAACCCTGAGTAAAGTTTTGCACTGTTATTCTCAAGAATTTTATATAATTCTTTATTTGTTCTTGGTCGTCTTTTCTGTTTGTCTTAACTCATCGTAAAAATTCATGATAGACAAAATCTACCATATTCCATTGACTACTCAAGACCTTATGGTTCCCATACAATCACCAAAGTTAAGCAACATCGAGCCTTGTCAGTACCTAGATGGATGACCACTTGGGAATACCAGATGCTCTAAGCTTGGATGTGTGGGTGGTGTAATGGATAATGGCTTGGAATTGTTAATCGAAGACCTGAGTTCCAATTTCTGTTAGGTTCATTATATTCACTTATGCACAAATGTCCTTGGGAAAGGTATGAATCCATTTTTCTTCCCAGCTATGTATTAATTATAGTAAGATGTGTATCACTAAACCATTATTCCCCCCCCCCCGCGCACACACACTAAAAAAAATAATCTTGCAATCTAAAAATATTTTCTGGCTTTAAATAACCTGCAAAGAGTTGATAACCCGTAAAAAATGAATGAATCAATGAAGGGACAAGAGAGACTAATAGAATTTTTTTTTCTCTCAAATAACACAATTTTTCTAAAAGACTTTATTATATCCTTGGTAGAGGAATTTAACATTTAATATCCCATGGGCCAATAGCTTAGCATTGGTTAGTGAATTTGGTGACACAGTAATCGTGCGTTCCATCTCTGGGCTGAGTAATGCAGGCTCAAGGTGAGCAATAACTGAGCAGTACTAAATAAGAACAAGATGAGATATCCCTAGACATTGATAGTAGAATGAGAACAATCTACCCCTATGGATTAAATAAAGTGTTCTGTTTGAAATTCCCTAAAGGTTACCCAGACTGACATGCACCTGATGAAGCCTGGAGGGTCAATGGCTGAAACATTGAGATAATAACACATGAGGAAAATAGTCCAAGTGTAATGTATTTGTGTTATATTTGAACAAAATTGTTTTATGCCCTCTCAAGACATTTAAAAAAAGAAGAGAATGTGGTATTATTTTCCAAACTTAATAAGTATAAACCTGAAATTATCTACCACCTATATTTCATTTTTTTTTTTTTTTTTTCTTGCAGCCATGAGTCCAGCAGAGATCCAGCAGTTATGGAAAGAAGTTGCTTCCCAGTCAGGGATTGACAGTTCGGTTGATATGAAGAATCATTTAAATGGTGTCGCCTTGGCAACCAGTGTGGCCCAGGCAGCAGCTGTAGCAGCCGCCTCTGTTACCTCTGGTTCTATGAACCCCCTCCTCCAGTCCTCCTCTTACCTCACTAATGGCATTCCAGATGGCTATTTATTGTCAGGTAAATATTTGTGTCATTTTTTTTTTATTGGTTTCCATTGGTCACTTTACACCTTTTTTCAGCCTGCTGGAAAGAAGAATAAAAAAAGTCAAAAAAACTCTTTAATCATTTTTTTTCAGATTATATAGTGGTGCTCCATAGTGAAAAACATAGAAGCTGTGGAGAGTCATGATCATCTATATGCTATTAAAAAATAAAATAGATGTCCAATGTTTATTTGCATGTAGATTGTCTCCACTTAGAAGATTGACACAACACATTCAATTGGCCATGATATACTATTGGGTTGGTGCATAATTATCAGGCGTTATTGTAGGCAAATTATTTGTTAATAAAAATTTCTGTTTTGTTTAATTTTTTTTTGATAAAAAATATTTTATTTTCAGTTTATAAAAATGCATGTCAATAATCATACAGATTATATAGTGGTGCTCCATAGTGAAAAACATAGAAGCTGTGGAGAGTCATGATCATCTATATGCTATTAAAAAATAAAATAGATGTCCAATGTTTATTTGCATGTAGATTGTCTCCACTTAGAAGATTGACACAACACATTCAATTGGCCATGATATACTATTGGGTTGGTGCATAATTATCAGGCGTTATTGTAGGCAAATTATTTGTTAATAAAAATTTCTGTTTTGTTTAATTTTTTTTTGATAAAAAATATTTTATTTTCAGTTTATAAAAATGCATGTCAATAATCATACGCCCTTAAATAATCCTTTAAAAATGTTATTGTTGAATTATTATATTTCTTTTTTCATAATAAATATTATTTAAAAATCGCCTGATAATTATGCACCAACCTAATAATTACCGTGAACACTGCATAGCATGTACAACCTTCCCAGCTAGGATCTGACATGCTGTGTTCATGGTGGCAAACCATCCCTATTCCCTTTGTGTTTCTTTGATAAAAAGCAAGTTCCACGTAGACAACTTTTTCTTCAGAACTGTTACTTTGTGGAACCAACTCCTCAGAAAATGCTTCCCTGACTACAATTTTAGTAGATGATACTCGGCTTTTGTGCATATATTTGCTTGTGTGATATAATTACTAGAGGTGGTGATATGTATGTTTTATGTTCTAGTTTTGTTGAAGTTATATTTTGGAATACAGTTTGATTTCTTTAAGAAATTATCAGATAGTATATGTATTAATGTCATGAAAGAGTTCTTTAATGTTTGTTGTTTGGTCAATTTTGTTTAGCGGCATTTCAAACTTTATTGGTTATTTAATGCTGAAATCTAAATATTTTGAATGTAATTCTATGCATTCAACTACAGATAAGATGTATTGCTGTTTATTTTGTTATAAATAGGTATTTTTATACTTTCATAGTGTTATATTTTTGTATGGGAGTTCACTATTTGTCCATAACAGGTGCTATTACCCTGGGTCAGGGTGGACCATGGAACAACAGCAATTAAGAGATGATTTCACGTTTATTAAAACTTCCACTCTCCATATCAGAGGCCTTGCTGCTGGATGTAGTTTATCATCAGACCCAGGATTAAGCTTATTAGGTAGTTTATTTGCTGCTTTCCCCTGTCCAGCTTGCCTTCAATATGTCCTGTGAGTGTCAAAATTTCCAGGCCTTCTTTTCTCATGTGTTCCAGAAGATGAGTAAATATCCATTTTTTTTAATTATTATTTTGTACTCTGTTAGTTTTGACACCTGTTTCTGGTGGCTAATACTGAAGGTCAAGTGACAGCAAATCTTCTCACTATTTCAGCCACTTTCAGCCTTTTCAGCCACCATTTCAAACAGTCTAATCACGAGTGGTACAATATCCATAACCTGTGCATTTAATAGTCCTTTTTTGTTTCAATTCTCTAACAAGATCCTGATATTTCTCCACTTTTTTCATTTCATGATGTGGGCTGCCTGAATGTCTATGTTAACTGACAAATTTTCTTTTCTTTTTGCTTGGAAGTTCCAAAGAATTTCTATTTTTCCATTGTTTAGGATAACTTCGGGCTTATGTGTATGTTATTAGTTTGCACAATCAAATCTCAGACATTTGCACAATTCACAGTGAATAACTGTTCCAACCCTTTCATTGTTTCTATTCTTCTTTGTTAATGTACTAGTTGGTTCGCTGTGCTGAGCCAGGAAATTTTTCTCCCCGGAATCGATCCTCCAAGTCTATAAATCGACCATTCGCCCTTGCATGGAGTATTGCTGCCATATATGGTCTGGGGCCCCTGCTGGTTGCCTCAGGGTTCTTGATAAGATCCAGAGACGGATATGCAATGTGATTGGCCCTGATCTGTCATCTTGTCTGCAGTCGCTCTCTCACAGACGCAATATTGCATTGCTCTGCCTTTTCTACAAGTACTTTCACGGTAATTGCTCTGAGGAGTTGCTTTCGCTTGTCCCTAGGCCTCATGAATTTAAACGTCCTACGAGGCTGGCATCCCGTTCATACCCCTTCACCGTTGAAACTGTTAGATGTAGACGTCTCTTCTACTCCAATAGCTTCATGTCTCGCACATCTTGCCTATGGAACTCCCTTCCCTATTACTGTTTCCCTGACAAATACAATCTCCAACGGTTTAAGTGTAGCATCAATTGTCATCTCCAGTTGCCTTGATCTATCCACTTCCCTTCTCCACATCCTTTCATCTTTCATTCCTATCTGCTCTCTTCTGTAACCCCCTTGCCTTGATCGACCCTCCGTCTTTCTCTTTCTCCACATCCTCTCCTTTACCACTCCTATCTGCTCTTCCTCCAACCCTTCTTTAACCCCTTGCATGATAGTGGCCTCCAGCCTTGCTTGGGGTGATACGCTTAAAAAAAAAAAGTCACATATGTGATTTACAGTTTAATTTGCTGTTTAGTTGTTTAGTTGATGTCATTTTTGTTTAACCCCTTATTATTATGATTTTTCCTGATATAATTTGCTTTGATGCACACTAAGTTCTCTTATTCATCTTTTTTTCTTGTATTGTTTTCTTGGTAAAAGTTTTGATTTGATTTCAGATTGCGTAGTTATTTTCATGTTGATATTTATTCAGCTTATCTTCATATGACACGGATATTTGTTTCTTGTTTATTTACAACCTTGGACAACCTGAGAGAAAACTTAAAAATTTTCTTCTTGCTTTAAAAGATTAAAAATTTATCTATTTATTTTTTTAACTAAAAATAACAAAAGAAAAAGCAAATATCAATTACAGCAAGAACATCATAACCACCAGGAAAGTCGACGAAATGAATAAAATAATAAATAAAAGTGATAACCTGGTAGGATAGTAAGTGGAAAATAGGACAACCTCACCACACAAAGTGTTACTGCTATGTAACTATTGGTGGGGGGGGGGCGCTCATCCAACTTGTTTTGAATTCAAACTTTTATATGGATGTCTTGCATAGCAACACACTCATTCAGAAATATTTAAACTGCCTGCTGTATACAACCATTTTCTTAGATCAATAGTTAAAAATGGCTTTAAGCAAATGAAACCTGTAGGTCTCAGTGAGGACCTTCCTTGTGAACTGACAGTACAGAACCGCAAACAAGGAACTGTAACAGCAACTGAATAACTAGAGGACTTTCAACAGCAGCAACTATTAAAATAGATATCACATCTAACTTGAAGAGAAAATAATGATATAATAATTCCACACAACTTCAAATAAAAGGTTAGGAAGGAAACCGCCATCAATACTGGAAAGAGCGATAACACCTACTGGATTTGAGAAACCAATTTTCTTGAAAAATTGTTTTAAGGGAAAGATTTTGTAAATTTCTAACAAAAGTAGCACTGGCTGCTTGGTCAATGGGTGTTACATGTATCCTTATAAGGAAATAGCTAATATTACCACATGTATCCTTATAAGGAAATAGCTAATATTACCACATGTATCCTTATAAGGAAATAGCTAATATTACCACATGTATCCTTATAAAGAAATAGCTAATATTACCATTACCATTTGTATTGAAATTGTTTGAGTGTTACTACTAACTTTGCAATCCAGAGTTTATTCATATATTTTTTTAAATTCAACATTAAATGTATTTTAGATATTAACTTCTGTTTTGCCCATTTTTAATTTTATACTTTTTTTAGATTAAAAATATTAAGACAATAATTGAAAAATATAAATTTGGATTATTCTTTTTAGTTAAGAAAATATGATTTCTATAGTATAGTTTTTACCATTATGTTCCAAATATCTTCTCATTATTTCTTTTCTTTCATATTGTAAAAGCTGTATTAAATACATAATTTTGGGAAGAAATTCAATTTTGGTTTTATGGCTTAATTTCCTGTTTGCCTTGTATAAAAATAAAAATTCCTCAAAATACAAAGTTCTTGACTTGATAAAAAACAAAACAAAAACTTTTCGATGAAAAAAAAAAAAAAATCTGATGTTCAGTCATTTGGTCAGATTTTGAGAAGTGGGTCAAGCCAGGTATGTTCCAGTCCTCTCTTGTAAGATCAGTAAAAAAAAATATAATAAAAGTAAAATAAAAATACTGGTTACAGTTTGTTCAAATTTTTAGAGTGACCATATTTAGCCATTTACTTGGTGATTCAGTTATGTGCGTGCTTATAAATATATATATAGGGAAAAAGTTAGAGTTGTTCCAGTGAGAGGACAATGAATATTTTTAAAAAAAGAAAGAAACCACAAAACGTTTGTGTTTATAATGTGAATTTGTTTTAGTGTCTGTCTATATTTCTGAGATGAAGTATTATGTACGCTATTTACGTTATTCGGACTATTGTCTTCATCTTTGTTGCCATATTTATTACAACGTTTCGGCCATTGTATGCTCTGGCCTTCTTCAGGTGGTTGGAATGTCAAACTGAACCCTTTATTTTGCACACTGGGGTAGACTGTTCTAGTTCCATGTGCCATGTTTAATGGATGTCAGTTATCAGTTATCTCCTGGTTAGATCCAGTGACAGAACCCAAAGAGTGTGAGTTCAATACTTGGTTAAGGCAGTGAAGACTTGGAGAGGGGAATTTCCATTTTTGTGTATCATGTGTGCGTGTGTGTCCCTGTTAGCTTGCACATGTATATGCATATTCCCTCCCAATAAGAAAATTTATTCCTTTAAAAACTTATTCTTTTTATTCACCTGAAGAAGGTCATGAGACCGGAAACGTGTGTAGCAGAAATATGAAGAATGACATATATACACTAAAACAAATCCACATTATAATAAAAAATATTTGTGGTTTCTCTCATTTTTTATATATATATATATAATGTGTGTGCGTGTGTATAAATGTATAAAACAGAAAATATATAATTTTACACTATTTTTCACCTTGTACAAGGCCTGAGAGAAGTTTACAGTGTAAGAGGCATCTTATATATGGATATGTGGGGAAGATGAAAGTTAACTGGGAATTGAACAAATTAAGATTGTAGTGATGAGGGAAGCAGTCTCTTCTGAGTCTGTTCCACAAAGCAACAGTTTAAATTAGTTTTGTTAAATTTTTTTAGACATTTTCTGCCTATAGGATTTTTTCATATTTGCGGATACGCTTCTTTGTACAGTTATTAAAAGATGAGAGGAAAACACTGTTGGCTTATATTGTATTTATTTCTGAGTACTTTCAACTTAGCATAATGTCATCATCAGGTTATTGTTAATTATAGAGTAAGTATTTAGTATTTATGGTTATGAAGGATAAAAAGAATCCTATCATGAATAAATAGACAGAATATGATTAAAAATTATTTAACAAAACCTATCTTTTATATATATATATATATATATATATATATATAGCTATTTCCATGGAAAGTATTTATATGAAATACATTCCTTAGTTCCACCATTTCTAACTTTCACAGCAAAGACCATCCATGCCATGCACATTGTCTTGAACCATCCTCATTCCCTTCATATTCCATTGATGAGAAGTCGGTTCCACTCAAGCAGCTTATTTCCATGAACTGCTGCTTTGTGGAGCCGATTCTCAAAAGGATGTTTTCTCAATCACTAGAATCTTAACCTGTTCAAGTGTAGGGTTAACCGTTATCTTCCCTACATATGTGCATAAACTGTGACTCTTACTCTGTAACTGTCTACTTCAAGTGTCTCTTGTACAGTGTGAACATTATTGTAAAAAAAAAAAAATAATAATTATTATAAAGTTCAACTAAGTAAACTTTTAATGCTATTGTTTTATATTCATCAGTAAATTTTAAATTTTTTCTCACACTCTCTTCTATTTGAAAGCTGATCCTTTTCTGCTTTACTTTGAAAACTTTGAGACAATTTGTTGTTACATTTTTGATAAAAGAAATGTTCCCTTTATCATCCACTTCTTAATGTTGCCATTTTTCTTTTTTACACTATTAGCTTTCTTGTAAATGAAGGCTATTAAAACCAATTTTAAAAAAATATTAAACCAAGCACTTATTTTTCTTAGTAAGTCAATTTTCCCTCCCTCAACTCCCAATGCCCAGATCCCCTGCTCAATGTCAACACTTGTCGGTGTATATAAATTCTGTTTGCTTGGGCTGTGACCTGTGGGTAGAAAACATGTCAAGATGAACCCTTCAAGCGATTTCTCTCCACCCCCACCCTTACCAATTATGGATTGACTCTACCCAATTAATAATTTTGTCCTTTTGCTCCCCTAGTTGGGGATATAGAAAGACTGTCTGCCAGTGAAAGTGGCATAGATACCAAGGGGTAGGGAACAAAGTTATCAGGGTGGGGTTTTCAGCTTTTGTACATTGAGGATGGGCAGACTGTGGTGGTTTGGTTAGAGTTTGTGCAGGAATAATATTTTCTAAATAAATCAACCAAGAGTTGTTCCAAGTGTAGAATATGAAAACAAGACCTCTCCCACCCCTCACTGACTGTTTGTCTCTTTTTTTTTCTCCTCTTGCTGTTAGCATTTGGTACCAGAAGTTGTTGGCATTTTTGAGATCATTTTGTTGGTACTCTTCTCATGGAGCAAGTCTTTAGAAAAACTTATCAAACCTGATAGATGCACTTACAAACCTTGCACTTCCTGTTGCTTTAATTATTTACAAGACACGTCTATAAGTGTGTTTTACTTATGAATTTTCTTTTGTGTTTGTAAATACATATCAATTTTTTCATGAAGTGTCTGTCTTGATACAGTTGACTACAGATTTTGACTTTAATTGATCGATTGATTCATTTTTACAGCTTATCAACCCTTTGTAGGTTATTAGCCAGAAAATATTTTTTAGATTGTAAGAATTTCTTTTGGAGATAATAATGATTTAGTGACACTAGTCTTACTAATTAACCCATAGCTGGGGGGAGAAGTGGATTCGTACTTTTCCCAAGAGTATTTGCATATAAGTGAATATAATGGACCTAGCAGGAATTGGAACTCCGCTCTCTGATTAACAATTCTGAGCTGTTATTCATTACACCACCTGCACATCCCAACTTACAACACCTAGTATTCCCAGGTGGTCACCTATGTAGGTACTAACCAGACTTGATGTTACTTAATTCTGGTGATCATAAGGGAACCAGTGTTTCGACATGATGTAGCCATAAGATTTTAGACTTTAAAGATTTTGTCCCCTAGATTTTGATTTTAAGGAGATACGAATTAGCATTTTACCCATTTGTATTTGCTATCTCTCATAATCTCTGTTCTGCCAATCATTTAAACAAGTATATTACATAGATTATGTATTGCTTTCATCTGTTTTTTTGCATTCAATATGTCCAGTGAGTATTAAATTTTCCAAGCCCTCTTTCATTGTTATGTGCTCTAGAAATTTCAACTCTCTCTTTCAGTGTCCTGGGTACGAAGTTAAACTGCATCCAACAGCAAGGCCTCTGATCAGGAGGTTTTGAGGAAGCGTGGAACCACCTCTTAATTGCTGGTGTTCCCAGGTCCTCCCTGACCCGGGGTGGTAGCATCTGTTGGGGGTCCCGGCTATGGGCAAATAAGTGAACTTCCAGGTCTTTTGCAGCACATTTCCACATCCTGGGTATGACGACAAACTACATCCGCGTCCTGGGTATGACGACAAACTACATCCGCGTCCTGGGTATGACGACAAACTACATCCGCGTCCTGGGTATGACGACAAACTACATCCGCTTCTTGGGTATGACGATAAACTGCATCCGCATCCTGGTTGTGGCGGCAAACTGCATCCGCATATTTGAAGCGGTGATGTTGCCAACTGCGTTTTTGAAACGATAATGTTACCAGCTACACATTTCTGAAACAATGATGTTTCCAGCTATACGTTTTTGAAACAATGATGTTGCCAGCTATATGTTTTTGAAACAATGATGTTGCCAGCTATACGTTTTTGAAACAATGATGTTGCCAGCTATATGTTTTTGAAACAATGATGTTTCCAGCTATACGTTTTTGAAACAATGATGTTGCCAGCTATATGTTTTTGAAACAATGATGTTACCAACTATACGTTTTTGAAACAATGATGTTGCCAGCTATATGTTTTTGAAACAATGATGTTTCCAGCTATACGTTTTTGAAACAATGATGTTGCCAGCTATATGTTTTTGAAACAATGATGTTGCCAGCTATACGTTTTTGAAACAATGATGTTGCCAGCTATATGTTTTTGAAACAATGATGTTTCCAGCTATACGTTTTTGAAACAATGATGTTGCCAGCTATATGTTTTTGAAACAATGATGTTACCAACTATACGTTTTTGAAACAATGATGTTGCCAGCTATATGTTTTTGAAACAATGATGTTTCCAGCTATACGTTTTTGAAACAATGATGTTGCCAGCTATATGTTTTTGAAACAATGATGTTGCCAGCTATACGTTTTTGAAACAATGATGTTGCCAGCTATATGTTTTTGAAACAATGATGTTGCCAACTATATGTTTTTTGAAACAATGATGTTGCCAACTATACGTTTTTGAAACAATGATGTTGCCAGCTATATGTTTTTGAAACAATGATGTTGCCAGCTATACGTTTTTGAAACAATGATGTTGCCAGCTATACGTTTTTGAAACAATGATGTTGCCAGCTATATGTTTTTGAAACAATGATGTTGCCAGCTATACGTTTTTGAAACAATGATGTTGCCAACTATATGTTTTTTGAAACAATGATGTTGCCAACTATATGTTTTTTGAAACAATGATGTTGCCAGCTATATGTTTTTGAAACAATGATGTTGCCAACTATATGTTTTTTGAAACAATGATGTTGCCAGCTATATGTTTTTGAAACAATGATGTTGCCAACTATATGTTTTTTGAAACAATGATGTTGCCAACTATATGTTTTTGAAACAATGATGTTGCCAACTATATGTTTTTTGAAACAATGATGTTGCCAACTATATGTTTTTGAAACAATGATGTTGCCAGCTATATGTTTTTGAAACAATGATGTTGCCAACTATATGTTTTTTGAAACAATGATGTTGCCAACTATACGTTTTTGAAACAATGATGTTGCCAGCTATATGTTTTTGAAACAATGATGTTGCCAGCTATACGTTTTTGAAACAATGATGTTGCCAGCTATACGTTTTTGAAACAATGATGTTGCCAGCTATATGTTTTTGAAACAATGATGTTGCCAGCTATACGTTTTTGAAACAATGATGTTGCCAACTATATGTTTTTTGAAACAATGATGTTGCCAACTATATGTTTTTTGAAACAATGATGTTGCCAGCTATATGTTTTTGAAACAATGATGTTGCCAACTATATGTTTTTTGAAACAATGATGTTGCCAGCTATATGTTTTTGAAACAATGATGTTGCCAACTATATGTTTTTTGAAACAATGATGTTGCCAGCTATATGTTTTTGAAACAATGATGTTGCCAACTATATGTTTTTTGAAACAATGATGTTGCCAACTATATGTTTTTTGAAACAATGATGTTGCCAGCTATATGTTTTTGAAACAATGATGTTGCCAACTATATGTTTTTTGAAACAATGATGTTGCCAACTATATGTTTTTTGAAACAATGATGTTGCCAGCTATATGTTTTTGAAACAATGATGTTGCCAACTATATGTTTTTTGAAACAATGATGTTGCCAACTATATGTTTTTTGAAACAATGATGTTGCCAGCTATATGTTTTTGAAACAATGATGTTGCCAACTATATGTTTTTTGAAACAATGATGTTGCCAGCTATACGTTTTTGAAACAATGATGTTGCCAGCTATACGTTTTTGAAACAATGATGTTGCCAACTATATGTTTTTGAAACAATGATGTTGCCAACTATATGTTTTTTGAAACAATGATGTTGCCAGCTATATGTTTTTGAAACAATGATGTTGCCAGCTATACGTTTTTGAAACAATGATGTTGCCAACTATATGTTTTTTGAAACAATGATGTTGCCAACTATATGTTTTTTGAAACAATGATGTTGCCAGCTATATGTTTTTGAAACAATGATGTTGCCAACTATATGTTTTTTGAAACAATGATGTTGCCAGCTATATGTTTTTGAAACAATGATGTTGCCAACTATATGTTTTTTGAAACAATGATGTTGCCAGCTATACGTTTTTGAAACAATGATGTTGCCAGCTATACGTTTTTGAAACAATGATGTTGCCAGCTATATGTTTTTGAAACAATGATGTTGCCAACTATATGTTTTTTGAAACAATGATGTTGCCAGCTATATGTTTTTGAAACAATGATGTTGCCAGCTATACGTTTTTGAAACAATGATGTTGCCAACTATATGTTTTTTGAAACAATGATGTTGCCAACTATATGTTTTTTGAAACAATGATGTTGCCAGCTATATGTTTTTGAAACAATGATGTTGCCAACTATATGTTTTTTGAAACAATGATGTTGCCAGCTATATGTTTTTGAAACAATGATGTTGCCAACTATATGTTTTTTGAAACAATGATGTTGCCAGCTATACGTTTTTGAAACAATGATGTTGCCAGCTATACGTTTTTGAAACAATGATGTTGCCAGCTATATGTTTTTGAAACAATGATGTTGCCAGCTATACGTTTTTGAAACAATGATGTTGCCAACTATATGTTTTTTGAAACAATGATGTTGCCAACTATATGTTTTTTGAAACAATGATGTTGCCAACTATACGTTTTTGAAACAATGATGTTGCCAACTATATGTTTTTGAAACAATGATGTTGCCAACTATATGTTTTTTGAAACAATGATGTTGCCAACGTTATCCTTAAATTACATTTATAAAGTATATATATTTAATAAATATGTGGAAACTGGATCTGGCATTAAATAACCCATAGTGGTTGATATGCCATAAAACCCCAAACAACCAACCAACATCTCTCTTTCAGATGCTAAGTATGAACATCCATTTTGTTTCCATTTTCTCTAAAACTTTGCCATTGGTCACATGTTCAGTCCATGGTATTCTCAGCATCCTCCTATAGAATCACATTTCTGTTACTTCAAGTCTCTTCTTCATTTATGAGGAGACTGTCCAGCATTCTGTGCAAGATAGGAAGATTGATATCAGACAGCATTTCAGTACTCTTTTCTTTGTTTCTAATGAAATTTTCCTGTTTCTTAATACTTTTTTTAGCCTTTGAAAGGCATCTTTTGCAATCCAAATGCACCTTTGGTTTTCAGTGCCACATTTTTTGTTCTCTCTTAAAACACATCCTAGATATTTAAAATTTTGTACTTGTTTTATTTTGGTATCTCCAATTTGTAATTTTGCATATTAGGTTGTTCCTTTTGCTAACAGCCATACATTCTATCTTGCAAGTGATGTTTAGTCCTTTCTTCTTGTTCTTCTTTACTACCTTCTATAACAGATGCTGTAGTTTCCTTTCCATGTCTGCTATCAACACTGTTATCTGTATATCTAGTGTTTTTAAGATGTTGGCTGCCAATAATGAATCATTGTAGGAATTTTAATTCTCTCTGAATTGCCTCATTGTATAATTTGAATAAGTCTTGTGAGAAGACGCATCCTTGTCTTACACCCTTTTCTGTTTTTGTATATTTACTGAATTTTCTATCTGTATACAGGCAGTTTGCTGCCAATATAGGCTCTGGGTTACCCTAATAAGAATTGGAAAAAAAAAATTTAAAGATTTACATCTGAAAAACTAATAATTGTAAGGAATTAAAACTTCATTATTTTTAACAGCCTAAGTAAATTATTTTATATATATATATATATATATATATATATATAAAAAATAAAACACTCTGTAATTTCTATAATTGTGGCAGTTTAATATTATGATGTGCAGGAATTTTTAGACATGTTGTTCCATTTGGTTATCACTCTGATAAAAGAGATTTGCATCTTTTATGCTTCAGAAAGATTAAACCTGCATTTGGGTGAAATTTTGCACACCTAAAATACTGACATGTCTATTTTAATTTACAGCATTTGAATAAATTTCTTTACTACATAAGCCATGTTATTTATTTAGGCAAAGAATTATCCTCAGTGCAAGTCAATGGACACACGTGGCTGAGTGGTTAGTGCTCAACAGCAACAAAAGCTAAAATGGATAGCACATGTAACCCAAAGCGAAAATAATGACATAATCAAGATGTTGACATTCCACACTACTTCAAATAAATGGTTAGGAAGGAAATCCCCATCAATACTGGAAATTTACCTTCCTGAAAAATTCTTTGAAGAGAAAGAATTTATAAATTTCAACCAATAGTAGTACAAGCTGCTGAGCCAATGAATGTCAAATGTTTTTTTATATGGAAACAGCTAATATTACCATTTTCTTAGACTGGTTGCTGGCCATAGTTAGAGAGTTCAGTCTGCCCTATTATTTAATGCATAGCTGGGGGAAATAGAGATGTATTCATACCTTTCCCAAGGTTATTTGTGTAATTGTTAATATAATGAACTTGACTGGAATTTGAACTTGGTTTGCTAATTTCTTGTTCTGAGCAGCTAACCATTATGCTACCTGTACATCTATAATAATAGACCCAAAGAACATTTTTGAATCCATGGCAAGAACTGAAGTGGTTCTAAAGTTGAAAGATGGTTCAGTCTGGTATTAGAAGAGTATTCCTAACAAATTGACCAGTGTGTGTGCATATATATATATATATATATATATATATATATATACACAAGACATTTCTTATGTTTATACGTTCTTTTTATAGATACAAATATTTAAGTAAATGCTCTGTTTATAATATATTTGTATATATAAAAAGAATGTATAAACATAAAAATGTCTTAAAATAATTGTCGGACTTTGTCCACTTCATAATATATATATATATATATATATATATATGTGTGTGTGTGTGTGTGTGTGTCTGTGCATATACACACATGTGGATAAAATATAGAAGAGTGTATATAATTGAAACTAAAAGAAATAAAACTTGTAGGTACGGATTAGTAAGTTTCTTTTAATACTGTAAAATAAGTTTTATTTGCATATATTGAGTACCATTTGGCCCAAGGAAGAAAACAGCATTTATCTTAAAATAGAATAGGAAAAAAATTCAGAAGAAAAAAAAAAAACACAAAACAAAAAAATACAAAAAAAAACCTAGTAAAAACAGTTATTTCAAGATTCTAATCATAGACATATCCTGCTTTTTTTTTTTTTATCCCATCTTTTATTTTTACTTTCTTGCTTTTCATTGGTCTTGCCTTTTGACCAATCAACACTTAGCCACCATCTGCATCTCTATTGTTAGACATGTTTTGTATTCTTTTGTAGCATCTTGCTATCATTTTATATGTTGTATCATTTGTTAAGAATCCATTTTGTATTGATCTGTTCACTACAAACATGATTCTTTTATTAAACTGTAAAAATTATTTTATCTTTTCACAACAATTCTATTTTCTATTGTGATTATTTTTTGTTTTCTTTTTTATTCCCCCTCCACCCACTTACTTTTTAAAAAATTATTTCTTCTCTTTTTATTCATTATTTATTATCATGTTGATGATGATTTTTATCCTGTACTCACTATATTTTTGTACCAGTAGAATTAGATTGGCTTTAATAGAGTTCAAGTAATAATAAGTATCCTTAGTATTCTTGTTGCTTTTAGTTAATCTGTCAACTGGATGGTTTCCTTCTTGTTTATTTTTTTTATCTTTTGAACAGGAGTGGCAGTTTATCCCTTGTTTCCTGCTTGGGGCTTGAGTTTCTGGTCCCTTCTCCAAAAGTCTTCTCGTTTTCTTTCACCCCCAGTAACCTCCTGAATCTTTATTATCGCCTTTCTTGGGGTGAAATGATGGGGAAAAAAAGCGTTATCTATTATTCATGCATATTGGTTAGCACTGAGAATGAAATTACTCTCCTCCAGCACCTTCCTCAGTATTTTAATTAACCCAGTACTGTTGTATTCAGGACAGATTCAGCTCTTCTAAAAAAATTTTTTTATCTGATTTTGATGAAAGATTAAAAGCCAATGATGTTATGTAGAGTATTAATATGGGATCCTGAATACTTTTGATCAGTCCTTTATTTTAGTACTTACACATGTATCAATCGGTATATGTGATGTTTTAATGTAACTCAATTATCTTCATTAAATTGAAGCACACATTCAAAGTGTTACAATTCAAATAGTTGTTGATTTAATATTCTAAGTAGTTGTGATGAAAATAAATGAAAATCAAAACGAAAGAAATAAAAATCTTACTGGCATGCAAAATTTTTTGGGCCACTTTGGTAAATTAATGACTTTATAAATTTTATCCCCAGATCAAGAGTAATTAACAATATGCTTTTCTCAATACAGTTTATGACCTTTGAGGGCCAGAAAACAAGTTACTGAATTTTTAACTAGAGTCTTTTTGGTACTCAGCTGACACATGCTGAAATCCTCACAATATTTAGCATTGTTGAAGTTTTAACTAACATTTTTTTGTCGAGATTTACCTGACTGTTTCATTCAGTTGATGAAATTTGAATAAGCTGATTTGTTTTGAAAAATACTTTGACAAAAACCCTACTTCATGGTTTTTACACTCTTGTAAAATCATCTGTACTTTGTACCCCCTTACCTGTTTGCACTTCTCTCCCAAATTTGGTTTCGATTGGTCAATGTATGGCTATTTTAGTCAGTCTGTCCATCACACCCTCTAATGCAAGTCACAGAGTTTTATTTTTGTTAATGCTGTATAGTGACTGATAGAATATCTTTAGCATGGTGATGTTGAAAAAAGGCTATGCAAAAATGTTGGGCCACCAGTGAAAGTTTCACCTTTCAGTTCTTTTAAGTTAAAAAGGAATTTTTCCTTTTTTTTTTTTGCAAAAGGTAATCTTTATTATTATGGAAAGTACCAAATTTTAAAGTATAGATCTGTCTATATTTCTGAGACAAGGTACACTATTTACATTATTCGGACTATTGGATAAAGGCGTTGGTTAGATCCAGTGACAGGATCCAAAGAGTGAGAGTTCAATACCCAGTTAAGGCAGTGGAGAACTTGGAGAGGGGAATTAACAGGAGATAACTGATAACTGACATCCATTAAACAAGGCACGTGGAACAAGAACAGTCTACCGCAGTGAGCGAAATAAAGGGTTCAGTTCGACATTCCAACTACCTGAAGAAGGCCGGAGCATACAATGGCTGAAACGTTGTAATAAATATGGTGACAAAGATGAGGACAATAGTCCGAATAATGTAAATAGTTTAAAGTATAGCGTTAGTAATTAATTATTTGAGCCAAAGACAGCAAAACTATCTTAATTTGATGTGGCATTAAATAGAACATGTCCTATATTTTCTCAATCTTCTTGGCAGTCACCCCAGAGCTCTTGAAGATTGTAGTGCTCCAACAAAAACCACACATTCTACATTTCTCACCAGAATGATTCAATTATATTGAAATAAGGATTTTGTGCTAGCTGGTTTTCCAAAGGTTGAACATCTTTATCCACAAGCACTGTTATACTGAAAAAATTCTGCATTTTCATAGTGTAGCAGAAGATTAGACTATAGTAAATATAATTTCCACTGTTTAGGTTTCCATCAACTTTTACCACATTTGTTCTACCTTTTGCTTTTGATGCAAATCCACATGATTATGTGTCCAGTACTAAATTCTTCTGTCTTTGTAGTGTATAATGCATTGTTTTTTTTTTCTTCTACTGGTCTTCTTGCATATTCTCTTGCATCTCAATTTTGCATTCATCATGAAAATGTCCTTTTTGCCACTTTCCAGCATCCCATGTTAGATTTTCTTTTGACCACTTCAATCTTATATTCCAATGTTTTTTTTTTTGGTTAATGATGTCTTTGTTGCTGCTAGGCACCTCTTCATGTTGTTTTTTCGTAATTGTATACTGTATAAACTGAAACATCGCTGTTAAGACTGCATTCAATCCTCACTTGTCTGGCTGTTAATTTTGCCTGTCACGATTCTCACAATCTTTCTTTCATCTCGCTTTTCTAACTTTTGTAGTCGTCTGAGTTTTGTTTTGCACTTAAAATACTTTCAGTCATAGTGATCTTTTGACTTTAAAACCGCATCAATTCTTCTTCCTGGCATGGATTTGAAAATGTTCTGGAAGTGCCCTTTCAAAATTTGGGTCTATTATGATTTATTTTGGATTGTTTGAACACTGTTTCTGGAAATTCTCAGTCGCCTGGGTATCTCTTGTTGAGTCATCTTCCTCTTCAAATTCATAACCATCATTTTTGTTTCAGCAGAAATTTTAGCCATGATTTCAGTGTAAAGATGTAAGGTAATGTTCAAGGGCAATGTCTTGCCAAGGCACCTTATACTCATGTTAATAAGATGGAATAATTCCTATTTAGAAATTTGCATTTTATATTATGCCTATCATCTCAGATCTTTCATTGGTTCAGTAGTATTGCATAGTATTTTTTTTTCAGTTTCAAGCAGTGTATCTTCTTACATGGCACTTACAAAATGTAACAACTTATTTTCCAGTCTTCAATGTGCATTAACTGATAAAAGCATATTGCTAAACAATCTTAATAAAATAAAGGTATATAATCATTTTATGTAGTTAGCCCAAAACTTTTAAATACCAGTGTAATCATTTTTTTTTTTTATTTATTAAAACCATTCTTCTGTTATGTTTTCTATAGGTGTATGCCAAAGTTCCCAGAATTTCACATTTATTTATTAAAATACTGCTTTTCAACTGTGCAGCTGGCTTCTAGTTTCACACAGACAAATATAGTCTCTAATTTTATACATACCAAATATTATTTTACAGCTGTCTAATTTTTACTTGCTTTTACTGTTTATTACAACTTGTACATTGTATTAATTTTAGCTTGATTTGTTCTTGATTTTATATTTAAAAAAGTTATTTTATGTATATTTTTGGTATTTATTTTGGGGTCTTTTTATTTTCTTCTGTATTTATATTTAAAATTACTATATTGAAAAAAAAATATTCAGTTAATTTTTCTTTTTTAAAAATTGTGTTTTCCTTTTTGATAAACTTATTTTTCTCACTTATTGTTACTTTTTTCTTTCTGTCTTTCTTTTGTTCCTCTATCTTTCTCCACTGTTTCTTTTTGTCTTCTTTTTTCTCTCTCTCTCTCTCTCTCTCCTTTGCACTTTCTCTAATTTTTCCTTTTTCTTTCTAAATGTTTACCTTTTCTCATTTTATAATTGTCCTCCTCTGTTTCTTTTTCCTTCTTCTTTTTCACTCCCTCCATTTCTCAATGTTTTTTATTTAAATTTCCTCACATCTTTTTTCTTCATTTTATAGATTTTACTATTTATTTCATATTGCGGTCCATTTTTATTTTCTTTCTTTACATTTTATCACCGTTTATTTTCATTCATCTACCTTATAACCAAACTGTCTTTTACAAAGAGAGAATTATTTCACTGCTTTTGTTTCCCAATCAAAGTCTGGCCTTTTGTTTTTTGAACAAATACTTCTCCTTTCCAACACTCACAACTTCCTCTTTGATGTTATACTTTGTCCAAAATGGTTGCATGCAATTCAGGCAAAATTCTATCAACTTTATGAAAATGTCTTCCGGGATTTAAAAAAAGCTTCAAATGAAAACATATATTTATACCTTTATATAATGTACATTTTAAAAGTGTATAAATGAATTCTGTACATGGTTGTGAGGTATAAAAAATATCCATGGCTTATCCATAAGTTTTAACTTGTAGCAATTCTATTTTAACTGTGACAATAAACCTAATGCACACAAGGAATCTTTTGTAAAATTTCTCAAAAATGTTTTTATATCTGTTGATTTATTTATAGGTTTTTACTAAGCTTGTCTTAGAATATAAATATTAGCCTTTTAGTAAGGCTCAAATTCACTACACTGCAAAGTAATAATGATTTGTTTGAGTAACTCAAATATTAATTTATGTATTTATAAATATATACATTTCAGAGACATGTCAGATTTTATTATGCAACTCAATGTTTTCATAAAATATTGTTATTAAAGTTTTCAGGATATATTTATATGACTATGTTAGGTTTTCTTCTTTTGACAATATATCAAGCCTTGTTGAGTTATTTATTATAAGTCTTTGAAGCTAAAAATCACAATGAATTAATAGAAAAGTAGCCATAGGTCCAATTTACATTTGGATAAAAAAAATGATCACATAATTCAAAACAAACTCTTTATTAAAACACAGTATCATTTTTTGCTTCTATATTAATTAATCTTTAGGTTGGTTCCTTATAACATCGTATAAGCCTTGTTGAGTTATTTATTATATGTCTTTGAAGCTAAAAATCACAATGAATTAATAGAAAAGTAGCCATAGGTCCAATTTACATTAGGATAAAAAAAAAAAAGATCACATACTAACTTTCTGGTAATTTCAAATCAAGCTTTTTATTAAAACAAAGTATCATTTTTTTTTCCTTCTATATTAATTACTCTTTAGCTTGGTTCCTTTTAATGATATATTTGGCTTATTTAATGTTGAATATAAAAAAATCAATGTCATCAATAAATGTATATATTTAATTTATTGCTTAAATATTATTTTTAATTGATATCCATATTTAAGTAGATGCTCTGTTTTTTTTTTTTTTGTATCTATTTATTAAACAGTATATTTATTTATTTCCATCTACCAGCATGAGAAATCTTGTTAGAAAAATATACATCCTCCAGTAGGATTCATAGCAGGAGGTTCTTCATGGCTGAGTGATCAAAGCACATCAGATCTAATGATATTTTTCACTAGGGGATGCAGGTTCTAATCCTGCTGGAAGGTGCATATTTTTTTTAACAAGATTACTTAAATATTCAGAAAAAGAAATATGTGTCAAGGCTTAACATAGGTTGGTTAGGTTAGATTGTTTTCTTTTAATGACATATCAAACCTTGTTGAGTTATTTAATAATAAATATAAGTCTTAAAGAATAAAAGTCACAATAAGTAGATGTAGGTTTGGTTTATTCTTTAGTAAGAAAGGTAGATATGTGTAAGCATCCAGTGGTACCTTTGTGGATGATAGTCTTATCTCTATGTAAGGGATGTGTGTGTGTGTGTGTGTGTGTGTGTGTGTGTGTATATATATATATATATATATATATATATATATATTTTTGAATTGGACATAGTCCGACAATTTATTAAAGACATTTTTGATATGTTTAACATTCTTTTTATAGATACAAGTATTTAAGCAAATGCTCTGTTTATAATAAACAGTATTAAATAACATTTACCGGCCTGAATGTCCGAGAAATTTTCATAGAAAATTTTCGTTCTCTGACAGGAATCGAACCTGTATCCTATACGGAACCGTCATTTCGCGTGACGTGCCTTAACCTTTCGGCCACAGAGAAGCATCTGGTTAGCATGGTCGATTTTACTATCTTTAAACTTAAATCTTCCATGAATCTCTTCTATTCATATCTGCTCTTAGTGTATCAAATGTAAACAAATGACATCATACATTTTTGAATTGGAGATATATATATATATATATATAATGCACACACATTAACTGCACTAAACATTAAATATATATTATGCCACATGTTTTAAACTTATATACACTATATTTACATGAGCAAAACTATTTAAAGTTTAAATTTATAATTATACTAATCCTTATTAAAATATTCAGATGCTAAGTTTTATTATGCAAAAAAGTCCAACATAAATAAATAAAACAATAAATAAATAATATATATGCTGCGGAAACATGTAGACTGTTGCCACCCTCTATGTTGCTTGCGATAATAACAAACATGGGGGACCATAATCAGCATGTAAATAATAACACCTCATCCCAGAAATTCAGACAGAAACATATTTGATTAAGACAGTCTCCCATAAATTTGAATAAATTATCATTTCTGGCACATTAACATAGACTCCTTGTCAGTCTATAATAATATTCTCTAGTTTTTCACCAATTATTTTGTTAACTTTTTTTTTACTGATTCGACTTTAGCATTCAACAGTTCTTGTTGCTTGCTAGAGACCATCTTTATTTGAAGATGGTTTTTTCATATACATCTCTTTTAATGATGGACAGAGAGTTTTCTATTGGATTAATATTTGGGGAAGCTAGGGACCATTTCATTAATTTGATGTCTTTTTTGGTAAAGTGAGCAATAGTCAGTTTTGCAGATTTTAAAGGAATATTACCTTATATACATATCCTGTTTAAGTTAACCAAGAAACATCAAAAACTATACTACTCAAAAAATCATCTTGTTCAAGAACTTATAATCATTCTCTGCATATACCTTGAAGCCAACATTAATTTTGGAAGAACGTATGAAATACTTGTGGCAGTACTAGCCCAGATCATTACCACTTGTTTTCTTTTCTAAGATATGTTGATTGATTATTTCTATAAAGGGCCAAAATTCTAGCCAGGTTTCAGTTCCATTCATTTGATGTCTTTGAAACCTTTTCTGGCAAGGTGGACAAATAGTCACTCTTGCAGGATGTGAAGGAACATTGTCTTTCCTGAATATCTTCTTTAACTTAAACCTTCTTGTTTGTCACTAGTTCTACTCAAAAAGCATCTTGTCCAAGAACTTACAATAACTCTTTCCATTTATCTTGATACTACCATTGACTTTGAAGAAACCAAAAATTTTACTGCCTAAAATACTAGCCTAAAATATTACTCCACTTACTGCTTTTGTTGACCAAGTTTTGTCGGTTGACTATTTTCATGAATGATCCCCCCCCCACCTCTGGCCAAGCCACTAGCTCAACATTTATCACTAAAAATGACTGTTAAGACTTCTTCACCCAACTTAGATATTTCTCTTTGTGATATTTACTTAAAAGTGTAAGTTTGGTTGCTTTCATGTCTTTAGCCAATATTCTTCATATTCCATATATTTTCTCTCTGTTTACATTAACAACTACGGCTTCTTCAAATATCTTCTTGCTGGTCAATCCATTTTTCTTACTTATTAGCCTTTTTTCTCCAACTTGTTTTTGTAAAATTCATAAAGTTGTTTTTTTTTTTGTTATCTTGCCAATGTTTTTTAGCTTCTTTTTAAAAAAATTTCTATGATCTCTCTGAAAAGTTTTTCACAATTTCCATGTTTGTGTTCTTGTTACTTAATAACTTTAGATTATCCTGTTTCTCTTTTGAAGTTAAAACTATCCTACAGCCCATCACTATGTCTAAGAATGAAAAAAGTTTCAGAAGCGCTGGTCTAGGCAAAGGAAAACTGACGCAACACCTGCTTCAGTCCTAATTTGGATATCTCACATATGCTTGTCTTTGAGATTCTCAGTATTGTTGGTGTGAATCGTTGCTGTAACAACTATAATCTCAGCACAGTCATTGCTGATATCTATTGTATCCCTCAGTTATGGGTTAAGTAATAGGGCAGACTAGCCTTTGTTGGTAACTGGTCTAGGAGAAGGAAAACTCTGAATTCTTAAACATAGATGGAAAATTTGTCAACAATGGTCATACTCATTTAATGAGTTAACAGCTATCATTATATATTTTATATATTATATATATTATATATATTATATATCATTATATATTATACACGCAGATGAATTTAGCTCGTTTTCTCTTGTTGAGCCATATACCTTCAGGAAACGAGGAATTATGGCTCTGTAGATTTCTATCTTTTGTTGGGTTCTGCAATATTTGCATCTTTATAAGCTCCCCTTTATCTTTTAGATACTTATACTGCTTATTGAACTTGTAGGTGTCTTACTGCTTTTTCCATCTTCTTGATTTTAATGTGCCTTGAGGATGTTAAATTTTCTTAGCCCTCTTTCCTTATTAGGAATCCCCCAAATTTCAGAATGTTATCAGGAATTTCTTTGTAATTTCTATTCTACCTAAAACTTTTAACATTCATCAGACTCACATCTGTTGTTCCAAATCTTTTCTTCCTCTGTGATAAAATTCTACATCATTTACTGCCTTATAGATTAGAAATTACATAAGTCCAAAACTATTTTCTAATATATATATATATATATATATATATATATATATATTTATATATATTCACTAAATCAAGAAAATTCAACTTATCTGATTGAGTGCAAAACTATCATTGGGGCCAGATGTTAGATGAATTCCTTTGATTTTCTCATATTTTTAGTTGTATTATTATACGGGGTACAACAGAAATACCTCCCACATGATAGTAAGAGGTATTTCTGTTTCACACTCAGCGCATGTGTGTGTGTGTGTATGTGTGTATATATATATATATATATATATATATGCACTGATATAAAAAGATAAGTATACAAATATAAATAATATATATATATATATATATATATATATATATATATATAAATATGCATGCACACACTACATTCTACTTCAAAATTTTATTGACCTGAGTGCATTTCTGTATCTCTTGCAGATGATGTGTGAGGGTCTAGAGAATTGTTTTTGTAAAATGCTTATTCATAGTAATAAGCTATCATAATCGCAGAAACACTCATTTGTGTCTGTATGTATATATTAAATATACAAAGCAAATTCTGATCCAAAAGTCAAAGTATTATGATTTTTTTTTTTTAATAAATGAATTACAGTTCCACATTTTTATGGGACAGGATTTCTATATCATGTCCATCATTTTGTCATAGATATGTTCTGTTGTCTTGGGTCAGTTATGTTAATGGGCCACCTTTTAAGTTTTTTTTTTTTTTTTTTTTTTTTTCAAATTCAACATAATTTTATCTTTAAGGAGTTGGATTAAATGAAAACTTTGTTTTGTCATCCTTGAAAGAATTTACTCTTATTAAAAATACACAATGACAGTATTTTATTTCTTTTTTTTTTTTTTTTTTTTTTAAAGGAATCATTCAACTTATCCATGTTTTTTTAAAATTTTTTTCTCTCTTTAGGTGGACTCGGTGGTGGGTTACTTCCTCAACCAAGCCTCAGTATCAAACAGGAACAGGAAAATTCTAATCTGACCCACCCACTTTATCGACATGGTCTCTGTAAATGGCCTGGCTGTGATACACCTAGTGAGGATTTTCCTTCCTTCATCAAGTATGTCTTTCTCTTTTTTACTAAATTTGCTTGATTATTTCGTTATAAATTTTGCTGAGTCGTCTTATCCTTGTTTATTTTGTTTATCCTGTTTTGCTTAATGTTCTCTTTAGTCTTAATAGTATTATCTAAAATTCTGAGATTAAATATCAGTTGTCCTCAACTTATTCAGACAATATCTTCATTTTTCTTGTTTTGGTCTTTGTTTCAGCCATTTTGCTTTTTAACCTTCCCAGTATTGATTGAAATTCTAACATGAAACATTATCAGTTTTCCCTGAATCTTTATTATTATTTCGTATACTTATATTTTTATCTCAGTGCATAATATGCCCAGATCAGACCAAGAATGGAGTATTGAAACCATATCTCTCCAGCCTTGACAGAGTTCAAAAGCAATTATGTGGCCTTGTGGGTGATGAACTGTTCTCTACTCTGAAACCCTTATTCCTCAGATGAAACATTGCTAGCCTCTCACTACTCTATCACAGTTACTGTGGCAGATATTCAGAGAAATTACATTCCTTAGTTCCACCAGCTCAGACCTTGATATTTAGGACATACCATACCAATACCATTCATGTTTCTTTTGATAATGAGTAAGTTCCACAAAGTAACAGATTTAATGAAGAAACTAACTCCCAAGAGGATGCTTCCCTGACAACTATAATATTGGTTTCTTCAAGTCCATAGTCAGCCAATATCTATTTTACAGGTCCTCATAATGTGCACTTCTTAATCCCTTCCCCATTCTTTACAACAGTCTCACTCAGTAACCCTCTGCTGTGAGTGGTCCTTGGATTGGCTGAACTAACAATGTGTGTATATCTATATATATATATATATATATATAAAAGTGAACATAGAAGTCAACACTTAGAGGCGACAGTCTGTTTCATGCTAGATGCAATCGTCAGGCCTGACGATTGCATCTAGCATGAAACAGACTGTCACCTCTAAGTGTTGACTTCTATGTTCACTTTTATATTTACACACGCTCTGTCTCTGATATTGAGCACTTTATCCCATAAATATAGCACACTTTAAGACTATTTCTTCATATATATATATATATATATATATCTCAAACAAATAATGGTTAAGTGAATTTCAAAATAGAAAAAACTTTTGTGACATGTTTCGTTCCAAGAAAGAACTTTTTTAGACTTATAATGGATTTATTGATAGAATCAGTTACAACTTCTAGGTCAACTAAAAGCAGTGGCAACCAAAAAATGATGAACAAATAAGCAAACATTTCATTGTTTAAAATAACAAAAATGTATTTTCACAAAGATTACAATTTTTAGAAACAGTAAGTGTGTGTGTGAATTCTTGTTAGTGCTTGACCGTTATGTATGAAAGTTAAGTAGTAAGGGGAAGAAGTTATAAAAAAAAAATTGAAACCAACCCTTAATAAAATTAATTATGAATACTGCACAAATTTTTAAAAATGTTTACAGTAGTTTAAGATATCTAAGTTATAACTTCTTATAATTTTTAAATAGACATCTCAATAACTGAGTTACCTCCTTTGAGGTGTATGTTTACATGATAAAATTTAAAAATTGTACAGTACATAAGTTTAGCTATTTTCACTTCACAAGAAAAAAATTTAATTTTCAGATGAACACAGTAATTTTGTCTTAGCAAAAACAAGACCATGAAGATGACATTGTGCTAATGTCAAAAGTACTTGGGAATAAAATGGATATATATCAACATGGTAATTTTCTTTCTTCCTTTAATAAGGATACAAAGAAACTTGTCCTGAAAATATGAGAGGATCCTATTAAGTAGACAAAACTCGTTTAAATTATTTAATGAAAACATGCTGCCAAAAATATATATAATGGCCAGCTACTCATTTTTGACCACACCCATCTACAAAGGCAGCTAGCCAATCTCTCTTGCAGATGCATGCTCAGGCACATTTGTGTCAGTTCAATACCCACAGGACCTTAGTTACAGTTTCTGAAAGAGAATTCATAATCTGGTGTGGTCAAAAGTTTGAACAAGGCCAGTATTCTCAAAGCCTTGGTCACAATGAATTTGCTGGCACAACCATCAACAGCCACTAATCAGTTCTGTCTACCCAATTTTGCTTACAAGTCTCTTACGTACACCCATGGTTTGGTTTTCAGACACTGGGATCATCTCCCCAGGCTGATAACATCAGAACGTCATCTTCATGACAAATTGACCACAATGAGATTTGAACATGGGTCTCATGGTCAGAAAGTGGAGGCTCTAACCATTTGGTCAGGCGTCCACACATAAATACTTGCAAAATAGGAGGTGTAGCTAAGACAGCAGCTAGATATTGAAAATGGCAAACACTGAAATCAAACTGATAAAATTTGAATTCTGCACACCGTAATTCACACACATCTTCCACCAAGAATAAATTTTTTTTAATCATTTCACCCCATCAGTCAGTCAGTCAGCTAAGTGCCATACATGACACATGCTTTGGGCACCTCGAGGCAATGTAATGGTTAGCGAGCTTGTCTCACTAGAACAATTACAACTAAGTAGTGAGTTCAATCCTCACTGCGTGCCCCATACTTTTGGCCCTGTGCCACATCTAAGCTACACTTGGAAAATCACTACATGACACATACTTGGGCGATCATATATCTTACGATACATGACTGACAAGACAGAAGATTTTTCTTGCTGTGGTTTGCTATTTCTTTCTGTAGTAGACTGGTTGCCAACCAAGGCCGAGTTTGGGTTCCAGTCGAGTTCATTAGATTTACTTATGCACAAATACCCTTGGGAAAGATATGAAGCCATCTCTTCTTCCCCCCAGCTATGGGTTGAATAGCAGAACAGACTGGGTATTTGTTCGTAAGTAAATGTAATGAACTCGACTGAAATTCAAACTTGGCTCTCAGAGTTCTCACTCCAAGCTGATATCCATTGCACCAAAACGCACATCCATATCACCCCATGCAAGGCAGTAAAGCCACTAAGACACAATAGGTTACTGAGTGTGAAAGAATAAGAAAAGAGGGAAACATTATTATGGTGTAAGAGTAATAAAAAAGACAGCAGGTAACAATTGACATTGCATTTAAATTTTTGAAGGTCAAAATTAGCTGGAGAGCATTGAGCTGGAGGAAGTTCCACAAGCGAGAAAAGAAACTGTTAGCAAAGAACTTATAGTTGCATCTGGTGAATTCATCTATGACCAATCTAGTATTGTGCTTAGTCATAAAGTCTAGGTACCATAGCAAAGAGTTCATCTAAACAATTAAATATTTCAAATAAATACAATCTCAGTTTTGAACCAGAGGCCCTCCTGTTTCTTTTCTGTAACTTAGATCACACGGACTGATTTTCTAACTTGGATACATATAAACATTTTTTTTTTTTCGCTGCCAATTGTCATTAAGTCTTCTGCTGTTGTGCATACCAATGCAGACCTGCATCTCATTATGCACCAACCATTAGAGTATTTGTTCATTATTTATTGCTTGTCCTGTTTTAGTATAAAAGGTTAAACTTAAAATCCATTGCATATGACAGAATTGTACTGAGGTTAAAAAATAAAATTGTCCAGAAAGGCATTATACTAACATTTTTAATCTAATTGCTGTCTGAGTTTTGTAATTATTCCATTGAACATTCAGATTAGTAAACATTGTTTCGATTATTACTTTTCATTTTGTTACTTTTGTGGCCTTCCTCAGGTGTCTGTTGCATCAAGTAATTTTCAATTTCATAATTTTAATCCTTTTCCTTGGTGATCAAAATCAGAAAGAATCAAATTTAGCACTTTGATTGAAAAAGAGGAAGAGAAATAATTACCTAAAGAGAGTTAGTAATTGGTCTCATGTAATGTTGGGATTCAATGACTACAAACTCTATTGAATAATTTACGAAGGGCAAATATCATGCTGGCCGAATGATACTGACCAAAATAAAAGTGGTAAGAAAACTTGTTTGAGTAAATCATCAGATAGTGACAAAATTTCATCAACTGGAAAAATTAGAAAATGTCAATAAGGTTGGAGTGCTTCTTGATTAAAATAGTGATCAAAACAAAGATCAGGATACTCGTTTGAATAATTTATCAAATAATGACAATATTTCATTCAAGATATTCAAATTTAATTTTTTTTTTCCTTTTTTTCCCCCTTCCTTGCACCCCCCCTTTTTTTTGCTCATTGTTTTTTTTTCTTTTTCAGTCTTAGTTTTTATTTGGTCTTTTTAAGTTGCTCTTTTTATATGCATTATTGTTTTTATTTGTTTTTGTCTTTACAGCAAACAGCAATTTACATATCACTTATTGTGTGGTTATTCTTTTTGAATGAAAACCAAATACATGTCAAGTAATTACTTTCTGAACTTTCTTAAATTGTCATTTATACATGATCATTAAAGGTTTGTTTTTTTAAACTTAATGAAAATATTTATTTGGAAGATGATTGATTAATTTTATATAGCACTTAGTAACAAAGAAAGTGCATATATATATATATTTTGGATACATCCTTTATACACATGTGTGCATACTATATTTATATAAATGCTGACAACAGGGTGGGTATATATAACGGGTGTGATGGATAAATTGCAGTCTAAATTACTCAAAAATGAAAATAACACTGACATCTCATTTTAACAGATATATTTACCAAAATTGCACAAAAATATCTTGAAATAGTAAAGAGTAAATTTATTCAATAAAATCGCCATTGGCTTCAACCACAGCCACCAGAAAACTTTTGAATCTCCAGCAACTCTTCTGGAGGGTCTCCTTGTCTAAGTTGATGAATGCTGCCATAATCCTTGTCTTCAGTTCATCTTTGGTGTTACAAGCAATTTTGTTGGTCTCTTGCTCAACTGTGCCCCACACATAGTAATCAAGAGGGCTGCAGTCTGGGGAGTTATGTGGCCAGATGTGGTCACAGAAATTGACAGCCATAACTAGGTTCTCATGCTTGTTTGTCATGATGTTGCCAGACGTAGGGTCTTCCAGCAGCAACCCTCTTGACCCAGGGCAACATTACCACCTCGAGGCACTTGATGTAGGCCTCTGTGTTGAGTCTGATGCCCTCACCAACAAATTTGGGAGTTCTTTTCTTATCAGAATGATCAGAGTGAGTTTTTCGAGCTGCCTTCGTAATCACCATTAGACTCATCTAACTCTTTCTGAATCCTCTGCACTGTCCTCAGATTGACACTCAAACACTTTGAAATGTTCATATTGGAGCTTCTGGCATGAATATCAAGGAATATAGCATGCTTTCCAAATTTCTAGGGGAGTGAATTGTGTTATGGTGCTTTTTTTTTTTCTCACAGTGCCCATCTGACCCGACTATACAGTGCAGTCAACAAAAACAAACAATGGGCATGTGCGAAATTAAAAATATAATATGGTGATAATTTACACATCGCACCCTGTACATACAGACTATCTTCAAAATATTGATACTGGCAAACAAACTTTTAATACTTTTCTTTTTAATTTTTATGACATTTTTTTTTTATTATAAAACTGTTTAATTGACTTTGGGGTAATTAATGAATATGGCTACCATTAACAAAATAAGTATACAATTTGGGGGATGGTTGATATGTATAGTTTTAATCTTCACGATTATTTTTTTCTTTTCTTTGTTTCTTTCCCTTTTATGTATTTTTTTTCCAATTCTTCTCACTTCCTTTTTTTTTATTTTTTTTTTTATTACAGACAAAAATAATTTTTTTGATTAATTAGTTTTAATTTTGTTTTCCATAGAACAACAATGATGATGATAACAATTATTGAAATCCATCTTCTAATTTCCTCCCCAACTCATTACATCCTTACCTTAGTCATTTCTTAGGAGATTGTCATGCCAACCATTTTTTCTGTTCCCCTTCAAAGAAAACAGCTAAGTATAATATGTGCTGAAGTTTTCTTTGGCACATGTTTAGTCCTGGTTTTTGATTTGACTATTATTATGTCAGCAGATGAAATGCCAACAGAAATATATTCAAGGTAAAAAAAAAAGTAAAAAAAGACAGTAGGAATCAGGATTCCACATCTTTTTCATTTTTAAGGTTCATGCCTTTTGTATTTAATATGATCATTTTCTTTAAAATTTGATGCTAGAATTTATATACACCAACAAGTGTTGACATTAAGCAGAAAATCTGGCCATTGGGAAATGTAGATTACTTACTAAGAAAAATAAGTGCATGGTTTAATATTAAAAAAAAAAATGTTTTTAATAGTGTCATGAAGTTTCTAGCTCAGAGATGTTAGGGTATTTATATTTTTGTACTGTTTGTGTTGGAATGATTTGATTGGCCAAAATATTTGTCCAGTTTGTGTACTATTGGTTGGCTGAAATATTTTTCCTGTTTGATTGTTTGCTATTGGTTGACTAATATTTTTCTTGTTTGATCCTCTACTATTGGTTAGCTGAAATATTTCTCCTGTACGATTGTCTACTATTGGTTGGTTTTACTGAACATCATATTCACTGTTCTGTTTCACGGTCTTCTATCATTTTTTTCAATCAACTTCATTTTAGTCAATTTGAGAGATTGAATGAAGGATTGTGATGGAAAATTAAATCAGCAAACCGAGTTCAAATTCTATCTGAAACCGTTTCACATTGCACTAGGCATGAATCTATTCTCCGTACAAGCTATTTGTTAAATAGCGTAGCAAACCGGGTTCCCTTGCCTTCATCAACAGTCATGGAGAAAGCAATAGAAAATCATTTTGCTATCTTTCCCAAAAACAATCATGGCAAGGTAGAGTTTATAGATATTAAAGAAAACGAAGCTGTGGAGAGACATGATTTACACATAGATGAGACAGGATTTTAAAGGATAAAACAAGACTTTGAAAGCTGAAGTTTTAGTTTTTCTTTACTCATTAAAAATCTGTTATGTTTTGATGCTCTAACCATTGGCCTAATTACAGATAACTATACAGTAAAATGGGGTGTGGGTGTTATTTAGCTATAGACTAGGGCACTGTACTGGGAGAAGACAGAGGGGTATAGGGGACAAAAATAATATATATATTTTTTTTTAGGGTGGAGAAAGAAGGGATAGTTAGGTCAGTACCCTACCCTTTCCCAACACCCACAGGCTGTACTCACTTTATGCCATCTTTCTCTTTTCCTAATCTTAGCCAACAGTCCATGCACACAAATCTACCAATAACAACAACTCTACTACATTGAATAAACATCCTGGTGACATTTTGCAGGCATTTTCTTAATTCTAAAACTCTTAGCACAACAAACCTGGAATAAGCTAATGGTTAGATTGGAGGATAGTGTAGTAATTAAGATTGGAAATGAATAAAGTGGATATGATTAGAGAGTAACTAACCAGAAAAACATTATCAATAGCAATCTCTCTCTCTCTCTCTCTCTCCTGTCACTTACATACACTATATATATATATATATATATATGGGCACATTCATTTTCAGGCCATGAGTTTTTGGTTCAGATCTCACAATAGTCGATTTATCAGGAAGGTGACTTTGATATTATCGATCTGGAGGAGGTGATCTCAGCATGTGGCACCTTTTAGAAAGTGCCTGAAAACCAAACAATGGGTTGGCCAAGCCTTCCGAGTGAAATTGTGTGGCCGGAAATATTTGGGAAGCATCGATGGTTGTGTTAGCACAAAGTCACAAGTCATTGTGACTAAGGATACTGGTCTTGTTCAGAATGTTGATCAGGTGGGATAATGTGCTCTCTCCCAGTAATTGTAACTAAGGTCTGTGAATCATTGTTGCAGTATAAACCGCAGGTGGGCTATGCAGGTGTTAAACACAAATATGCCTGAGCAGGCATCTGCAACAAGGATTGGCTAGCTGCCCTAGTAGACAACTATTTTTTATTTATATATATATATATATATACACATATATACAAAGTAAAAGGAGAGCAGAAAATCCTAATGTTTTATCATACACACACACGTGTTTGAATGAAAGAGAAAGACCAAAATGAGAGAGACAAATCATAATGCTTTCTTTTATATATATATATATATATATATATATACACACACACACACACACACACACACACACATTTGCAGTCCTTCTTTCATGCACATTTCATTGATTATGACAGACAAGGTGCTTTAATTTAGTTTTATATACAATTTCTCTTCTGATCTTATTATTTTTTCTTTTTTTAGTGGATAAATTATATAAAATCTGTCCAATTGTTCTTTCTTTCCAAGTGCTTTCAGCTTTACATTTAGCCATTTTTAAGGTTGAAATATATTAACTGTTAACAAGAAATAGATTGAATATATGTATTTATATAATGTTTCATTAGCAAAAAAGAAAAAGTGGAATATATTCAAGGTAAAGCAAAAAAAAAAGAAAAAAAGAAGACAAATAGGCCAATAGGAATCAGGATTCCACAATTTTTTCATTTTTAAGGTTCATGCCTTTTGCATTTAATATGATCATTTTCTTTAAAATTTGATGCTAGAATTTATATACACCAACAAGTGTTGGCATTGAGCAGGAAATATGGGCATTGGGAGATGTAGATGACTTATTAAGAAAAATAAGTGCCTGGTTTGATATTTTTTTTTTAAAAGTTTTTAATAGTGTCATGGAGTTTCTAGATCATAGACATTAGAGTATTTATGTTTATACTATTTGTGTTGGAATGATTTGATTGGCCAAAATATTTGTCCAGTTTATGAAAGAAAGTGTGAGACCTGAAGTCTGTTGGTAAGCAAAATGTTAAATCTAATTTGATTGGCTACTTTGGATCTCAGTTATCATTCAAAGAGAAAAAATGCTGAAGAAAGACAAAAAAAAAAAAATGGGTGGGGAGATCAATATGGAAATATATGAAAAATCTGGGATCACAGACATTGGGTGTGTTATTTGCATAAGCAAAATAATGTTAAAATTATATGACACAGTTCTTGTGGATTTTGATGAGGCTTATGTTAAAGATGTGTTTTATAGAGTAATTTCTTTGTGTCATGTGCAGTCAACACACAAATGATCACGGCTCTCCACAATTTTCTATCTTTTCTTTGTGTCATGTGCAGTCAACACACAAATGATCACGGCTCTCCACATTTTTCTATTCTTTCTAACTCAAAGCAGTGTTTATCTCCTTATTATCCCTTCCAGTACATGTTCTGCTATACATTCACACATGCTTATTAAATAGGTTACTCACTGTTTCATTCAGCCTCTCTTGCTTTCAATATGTCCTGTGAGTATCAGATTTTCTAAGCACTCTTTCCTCCTCATGTGTTCCAGAAATATCAACTCTCTTTCTGATTCTTAGCATAAGTGTCTTTTTCATTCGCAATTATTCCGTATCCACTGCCATCTCGGAGAAATTATATTATATAGAAGTTCAGCACTTTTCTTTGTAACAAAGTTTCTTGATACTTTGTTTAATTTTTCAAAGGTATCAGTAGTCCTGTTTACAACATTGTGCTCATAACAAAATATGAAGTTTATCGTTGAAAATAATCTCATAAATGTCAAGTAGTGGGTGTTGAAGAATATATATAGTTTTAACTTTATATTAATTAAAATGTTAGTTTGTTATACTCCGCTCTGTTTATACTTTTAAAATGTTGATCTTCTGCGGAGACCCTGTCTTAGTTGAGTTTACTCAAGTCCCACTTGCTGCGTGCTTTGATTAATAATGTGGGTCATTTGAGCCTCTCCATTGTCTTTCTCCTACAAAACGGGGAGAAAGAAAAGTTTGTACATACTTAGAAAACTTATATACCTAGACACACAGTGCTTACTTCGGAGCAATATTTAGCATGTTTGTTCAAGACTGATGTATGCTTAATGACTACTCTATTCTTCTGCTTTACAGACCAGCACACATCTAATAAAAATGTGTGTATTAGATTGATGAAAAAGTTCCTAATGTCACCTTTGCTACAATATTAAGGAAATCTTAGAAGTGCCTTTGAAGTTTTATTTTATTGTTTGGACAATCAATCAACTGTAGTACATCACCTACAAGCTTTATTACTTATATATATATTAGTGCTGATAATTCTCAAACAACAAATGTCTTGATCGGTCCTTATATTTTAGATCCACTTGTGAAGCATGGTAGTTTATCCATAGTGATATTTTCAAATAGGTCCTTCATGCTGTTTCCATTATAAAATCACTGTCACATGAGAGTTAGATCACCATACTTTGAGATGTGGTTCACTAAGAAACATTGGTCACTAATTAAACACTTGTCTTTGTCATTTTAGGAGAAGATATCACTGAAGAGGAAAAACAAATTCATTTATATAATCTAAAATTAAGAAAATCTTCCTAAGATCTAAGACAGCCTTGCACATAATGGAATTTACCAGGAAACAAAGTTTGATGAGATCCAAAGGTCCTTTATACTTTATTATGTATTGTAGGAACCAAGGCAAAGTGATACTATGCAGTGATATAGGGAGTAATTGTTTCAATGACACATTCAGAGAAAAGAGACCATTTTCTGGTGAAGAAACTTTACCAGTAACATTGCTGTAAGATTTATCTCTCTCTTCCTGTTGCAAATAAGATGCTGTAGATTAGCTTGGATTGGGAGTTCTTCCACATCCAGTGAAATTTTTTGACCTTTCACCTTCACATCCAGTGCATTCTTTTGACTTTTCACCTTCAGAAGAATTTTACTCTTTCCAATACACTGACCTTCAAGCAAACCACACGCATTCCCTTCATATTCCTTTGGTGACATGTAAATTCCACTTCTTCCCATGAACCACTGCCTTGTGGAACCAGCTCCCAAGTGGATGCTTGCTACAATCTTAATCTGTTCAAGTCTAGAATTAACTTATCTTCCCCACATAAGTTGTGCCTGTAAACCTCTATCCTTCTACTTGGTGAACATCAATGTAAAAAAAAAAAAAGCTTTTGCCCAGGAGTTTCAACAAGTGGAAGGTATTGAGAAAAAAAAAAAAAAAAAAAACTTTGAAGAATTCAATGTGTTTAAAGTTGAATTACTCCCCACCCCTGAAAACACCATTTATTTCAAACGTAAAAGAAAATATGTTGAGTGAATATTTATGGAATGAATTTCTCAAAATTAAATGTGATAGAAATGTGTAAAAAAAAAAAAAAAAAAAATAATAATAATATGTAGAGAGGATATTGGGGGTTGAATAACAGTCATCAGCAAGGGAACACAGAATTAGTAAACTGAGTTTTGCATGAAGCAGTTCATATTCATTTAAACTGACACCATTGAGAAAGGCATGAACGTCTTATTCCCTATGCCTTTTCTTCTATTAAGTATTTTGACAAAATATCTCATTACTCATGGCTTGATGGGGAAGAAGAATTACCTCAGGGTCAACCATGACAAGGTTCATTTTACACACGTTGTAGCATAACTAGTATGTCCCCATTCACATAAATACAGAGGTAAATACTGTATGTTAGTCTGCAGTTGGAGATTCGTTGTGGAATTCACATGACTCATTTCTAGCAGTTGACTACTACTTCTATGCACCACTAGCAAATCTTATATGTGTTGTTCTTGTCCTAAGTATTATCGTTCATTACCAACCTTCATTTGATTATTCTATTCAGTAATCTCACCTAGGTTACAACACTTTGGTGACAAGGATTAACCAAAATTACAACAATATACATGGGTAGCAACTATTCTTTTATACATATTTCATTGAATGTGACAAATAAAATCTTATAAGTTTTTTCTAATATCCTTTAACTTTTTGGGAGGTTAAGAGTGTTTCTACATTCTCTTAGCTCACCCCCAAAGAAAACTGTAAGAAAGTTAGAAAGACTTAAAAAAGATTTTCTCTGTCCATTACATTCAGTTATATATATCTCAGTCAGTTATGGGCCATACATGATACATGCTTGGGCAGTCAAGCAAATTTTTTTTCCCCACAGTAGGTTGCCAACCAAGGCTAAAGAACTCAGTCTCTCCTGCTATTTAACCCAGAGCTGGGTGGGGGGGAGATGGATTCATACCTTTCCCAAGGGTATTTTTGTGTAAGTGAATCTAACAAACGACTCTCTGAGATCTCAATCTAGTATGTACATCTATGTAGATGTATTTAATTTTTCTCTTTCCATTGTCAAAGTATATATTAAAAAAGTATATATTTGTTTATATAGATATATATAAAATAAAAGGCTCAAACACTAAAGTTCCATGGTTATAATTTATTACATTGGAATCATAATCACGATCCAATTCATCAGACCTACAAATT
>OZ038498.1:34579378-34704378 GCA_964036315.1 Acanthosepion esculentum
AACTGAACTCTTTATTTCGTCCACCAGAGTAGATTGTTCTAGGTTCACAAAATAAAGGGTTTGGTTTGAAATGCCAATCACCTGAAGAAGTCTGGAGGTGTGCAATGGCCAAAACGCGTTATGAATATGGCAACAAAATTGAGGATGATAGTCTCGACAATGTAAATATTTTATTTATATCTAAATTTTTACACACATTTTTATATAAGGTCTGATCAAAAAAGTATTGGGACTGATGCTGTAAAAAGAAAAATACAACACACATCATTTTGGCATTGTTTCTATTAAAAGAGGCGTTCCTGGCGCTCTTTTTAAGGATAGAAGCAGCTGCCTCATTACATTCTCCTGGATTTCTTCAAGGTCTGGAAATCTTGTTCCTTTCAAAGAGATTTGATTTTTGAAGATGAAAAGTCACAAGGGGCAAGATCTGCGGAAATAGTAGTTTGAAAAAGTCACAAGGGGGCAAGATCTGCGGAAATAGTGGTTCGAAAAAGTCACAAGGGGGGCAAGATCTGCGGAAATAGTGGTTCGAAAAAGTCACAAGGGGGCAAGATCTGCGGAAATAGTGGTTTGAAAAAGTCACAAGGGGGCAAGATCTGAGGAAATAGTGGTTGTCGAACTTGGAGAATGCTTGTCCACAAAACTACTGCTCAAGCCACGGTCATTGATGGAACTTCTGTGGTTTGGTGAGACAACTACACTCTTCACACTTTCCTTTCAAGTACTGCTATAAATATTGAGAGTGAATGACAACATTATAACTTGATGTACATCTTCAACAAAGTTCAAGCTCAGTCTGTGCTAAGTGGCTTTATTCTGTGTACTTTATCTGCATTACCATATCAATAGTCCTAATAGTTTTTAACCAGACCTCGTATGATAAAATAATGGCTGACTACTTGTTTCTGAGTGACAGTGTCTGCTAAGGTGGTGAGCTAATTTCTGTTACAGACACCGATTCTGAAACATTTGTGTTTCTTCAATACACACAGTGCCAACCTCTGTGGTTTCTACTGCAGCTGTGCTGAGCAGATTTTAGTTATAGTTTCTGGGAGAAAGTACATATTCTGGTATGATCAGTAATTGAACACGGTCAGTACACTTGAACCCTCAGTCATGGGGACTTGTGACTTTTATTGGCGGCTCTCTGAACAGTTTCATCAGTCTGGTTTCACTTACAATGTTTGAGTCAACCAATGTTATGGTTTTCAGGCATTTCCCAATTGTGCCACAGACTGGAATTGTCTCCCTGGGCAGATATTATCTAGAACTCACTTTCTCTCACATATTGACCATAGTGAGATTTGAAACTAGATTTCATCATTGAAATGCTAATGTTTTAACCACTTAGCTATGCGCTCATGCTCTCTCTCTATATACATACATACATATGTATATAATCATTTATTCGAAAATTATAACATAAAAATGTTATAAAATCACTACAAAATAATAACATTTTTATGTTATAATATTTGAATAAATGATTATATTTGCTCTACTCTGTATTGAGCACTCTTAAGAATAGTATTTGTTGATTATTGGAATTTATTCCGTATACACCAATCCTATACTTGGAGATCATATATATATATATATATATATATATATATATATATATATATATATATGGAGATAGTGGGGGTGATATTTGGGCAGTAAATATTCGTTTAAACTGGTTTTGTTAAATGAAACCCTTATTTTGCATATTATAATTTTAAAATATTTTTCTCTATTTGATAGATTAATTTATGTCTGTTAGGATTATATTATGAAAGAATAGTTCAAAATTCATGTTTCTTTAGGAATTATTTTGAACTTTTGTATGACCTTAATTTAAAAAGATGTTTGTGTTTTTTTTTAATTTTTTAATGTGTTTGTTATTTTTTAATTTAAATGTTGGTGATGTCACATAAATGTGTGTGCATGTACACTATAGACTTAAAGGTTTGGGGACACACTTTGGATTTAATAATTAGTAAGTTTCATAACTTCTGTAAGCATATATGTGTGTGTGTGTGTGTGTGTGTTGTAATCTAGGGAAGGTTACTGACTAGAATAATCAAATGAAGTTTGGTAAAGAACAAAAATACTTAGGACAAGAACAACACACATAAGATTTGCCAGCGGCATGTAGAAGTAGTCAACTGCTAGAAGTAAGTCAAGTGAATTCCACAATGAATCTCCAACTGCAGACCAACATACAGTATTTACTACTGTATTTATGTGAATGGGGACATACCCATCATCGTCCGTATGTATGCTACAACAATATATATATATATGTGTGTGTGTGCGTGATAAAAATAGTTTTAAGATGTGCTCAGTATCAGAGATAGAGCATATTTACCCATAAATATAGCATATGTAAATTAAAGGTGGACACTGAGGTCAACACTAATTGGCAACGCAATCTCGAGCATGAAAAAAAAACTGTGGCCACTTAGTGTTGACCTCTGTCCACTCATTCTATCTTCACCTGCAATATGTAAGTAAAATCTACTTTGAATTTTCTGAGTTTTTCTACATGCTTTTTTTGTGTCTTAGAGAAATGATTACTGTTTTTTTGATTCTTGCTGTTTTTGTCTGGAGTTTTGGTTATACTTTAGGATAAACAAATTGATTTCAATATTCAATGCATCGAGTCCTATATTTAATGCTGTAGTGTAAACAAAACCTGTTCTATGAAACAATCTCCACTGTCTATATTGTATACATTATTATTGATTTCTATCTTTTTAGCCAGTCTATTCTTATCCAGCTGTTAAATTACTAATATGACTCGTAAGTTCTAAACATAAGTGGCTTGAAATTTCTTGGGTGAAGCATTGTCAACTATTCTTAATTTTTGTGAATATTTCTTTTATCTTTTCTCTGTTGCCTTTTATTACAACTCTCCGATCATTATTCTATGATCTTTAAGTAAACAATGGAGAGTGGATATAAAGAATGTGCCTTTTCTACCCACATTTCTTATCCCCAGGTGGCCTATCTTAACCTCATTGATTAGGTCGCAAAGAATAATATTAGAATAACATCTTGAGAATTTTAATAAAAATCAAGTGAGGTGAAATTTGTACAAGTCAGAATTAATAATAATGAACTTTTGTTTTTTTTATTACTAATTTCAATTAGAATTTTTTTTTCTTTTTGTTTGCTTTTATCACAATGATTTTGACTGATCCATTCTCTGGCTTTCAATTTAAATTGTGGGCAAAGTTTAGCAAATATATCAGTAAAAAAAAAAAAAAAAACGGATGTTATTTTTTTTTTTCTTTTGACACTACTAATACTGTATACTCCCTCAGCAATTTTTATTATTTTAAAAATCTATTTTTAGAATTTTAATAAAAGCTGTACATATGAAACTGGAATTATACATCTTTCTTTTTCTTTGGCTGTCAACATATTTTAGTGAATTCGCGACATGAGCAAATGAAAGAAATGCCTGGAAAATGTGTTTTTTTTTTTTTTTTCAAATTTATAATTAGAGGAGGCACGGTGGAGTAATGGATAATGGCTCGGATTGAGGAATCATAGAGCCAAGTTCGAATTCCAGTCAAATTCGTTACATTCACTTACGTGCTAACACCCTTGGGAAAGGTGTGAATCCTCTTCTTCTCCCTCCAACTATGGGTAAATAGCAGGACAGACTGGGTTCTATAGCCTTGGATGGCAACTGGTCTAGGAGAAGGTCAACTCTGAATTCAAAACCATTCGGCATCTGCACCGGCATCCAGCAGCCTCTTGGTTACTCCTGCCTCTGCGTCTGTGGAAATTCTGCGGCAAGTAAGAGCATATTCCTCCCTCCACTGGGATAGCACGCGAGGTGTGGGGACCGTGTGTGAAGTTCAAACACCCTTGTTCCTCCATTTCAAGAATTCGCCGCCGTTGGAATCTGGAATGGCTGTCGCTCGTTTCAGCATTGGCGACGGATCGCAGTGCTTGGCCGGCCTTCGTTCCGGACGCGGTGAATTCCTTGGAAGGAGCCGGCTTAACCGATCCAGGGTGAATGCCGCAACATACATACATACAAATTTATAATTAGTTACTCATTATGTGATTTTTTTTAATTTTCTTGTTCACACACATTCCTCTAAAATCATGAAAAAGAAACTACATAAATCCAGTTTCATGTGTTTGAGTTTCATTAAAATTGTTAGAATAATGCTTTTCAAAACAAGATAAATTGCGAAAATTCTCAAATGAAGTCTTGAATGACATCCTGGGTATGACGATAAACTACGTCCAACAGTAGGGCCTCTGATAATACATTTTTGGAAAAATAATGTTGACAGCTGTACAATTTTTGAAAAATATTACCAGCTATATTTTTTTTTTTTTAAAGAATAGTGTTGTCGGCTATACATTTTTGAAAAAAATATTACCAGCTATACAGTTTTGAAAAAATATTACCAGTTATACATTTTGGAAAAATATTACTACCAGCTGTATGTTGTGGAAAAATAATATTACCAACTATACGTTTTTAAAAAAATAATATTACCAGCTATACATTTTTGAGGAAAAAAGACGTTACCACCTATACATTCTTGAAGAAAAAATATTACCAGAAATAAAAATTCTTTTTCGGCATTAAATGACCCATTGAGGTTGATATGCCATAAAACAAACCAAACCAAACCAAGGCTTGAATGTATTGTTGTATCAGCATTTCTACATGATGAAACAAGCATCTGTGATATTGGGTGTTGGTTTGAGTTTCGTTCTAAGTTGTCTGTTCAAATTCCTAAAATCTGGTAGATAAAGAACGAATTTGCCAGTAATATAAAATTCCTTCTTCCTCTATGTGCCATATCCCTTCAGGGCATTAACATTCATGGTTTTCCACAATTTCCTATCCTTTGTAGCTTTTTCTAAATGTTGTCATTTTCTTATCTCCTAAACCTTGTCCTGCCATCCATTTACACAAGCTTTCTAGCTAGGTTATGCATTGTTTTCCTCTCTCCCTCTTGCCTTCAATATGTTCTGTGAGTATCAAATTTTCCAAGTCCTCTTTCCTCATTATGTGCCCTATAAATTTCAACTCTCTCTCTTTCTGATGGTAAGTCTAAGTGTCCTTTTTGTTTCCATTTTCTCTAAAACTGTGTCGTTGCTCACATGTTCAGTGCGTGATAATGTCAGCATCCTTTTGTAGAACCACATTTTTCTTGCTTAGTCTCGATATTCATCTCTGAGGAGATTGTCCCATATTCACTACTATATCGGAGGACCAATATTACATAACAGTTCAGAACTCTTTTCTTTGTTTCGAATGAAATTTTCCTGTTTCTTAATGCTTTACTTAACTTTTGAAAGGCACCTTCTGCTATCCCAATATGCCTTTGGATTTCATTGTTACATTTTCCATCCTTCTGTTAAAACACTTCCCAGATATTTAATTTTCTGTACTAATCAGAAAAATATGCAGTGAATAATAAAAAATATATAATTCAGTTTAGAGTAAAAATAGAACTTCTACTAGAAATCAAATCATAATATGTATGTAATTATTTAATTCCAGAAGCTGATATAATTTAAAGTTCCACCCGAATTATTACTACTAGGGATTAAGTCATTGAAACTTTTTGAAATAATGAACATTCTTTATCCTGTTTTTTTTTTCCTGTAATACAGAATATCTTTGTTATTGTTGGTATTGTAGAGCTTTGCATTTCAGTTTTCTCTCTCTCACCCTCTTTTCAGAATAGGTATCAAAGGTCAGGTGAATTGCTAAAGTTCTCAATCTGACCAAGAAAAATCTGGTCATCTTAACTGATTTTGGAGAAGTGGGCCAGTCTGAGGATTTTTCAGTACCCACTTCTATATTTAGCAGGCAGTTGAGGGATGTTAGAGTAATGGTTAGTGGCTTGGATTGTGGAATCGGAGAGCTGAGTTCAATTTCCATTCAAGTTCATTACATTCACTTATGTGCTAATACCCTTGGGAAAGGTATGAATCTAACTCTTCTCCCTCCGGTTATGGGTAAATAGTAGGACAAACTATGTTCTAAAACCTTGGGTGGCAACCATTCTAGGAGAAGGAAAACTCTGAATTCAAAATTATATGTAGCCTTGGAAAACAAATACTATGCAGCTAAGGATAGGACTGTTTACATTGACTCCATGATCCCAACTATGGTTGAGTCCTTTTTCTTCCTTGCTCTCCTTTTTTTTTCTTTCTTTTTTAACTGATGTTCACCCTGTGCAAAGCCCTAGAGTCACTCAAGGTAGATGCTTTTATTGCTATTTAGAAATTGTTTTATCCCTATTATAATTTTTTTTTAATTAACAATGTCAGAAGAGTTATGTTTATATTTAGTTGCTTGATAAATGTTTAAGATATTCTCATTCAGGCTGTGGATAAGGAGGTAACATTTGGGTCAGGTTAGACAGGTGAATTAGGGTTGGGTCTTCCTCAACAGATGGGTCCTTTGCTGCCATGTAAATTAAATAAGTAAATAAATAAAATACGACAGCATATGGAAAATCAGTAGGAATTAAAGAGAAATATTATCTGGGTTGATGATCATCATGACCAAATTTTTTATTTATTTATTTTGGTAGAATTATTTTCAGAAATAAGGAAACTTAAGCATATTCTTAGATGTTTAATATAATTTCTTGTAGATATCATATGGTAGGGAGTGTGATTTTGATTCATAAAGTTTTAACTCATTTTGAAGTAGATCTGGTACTCAGGGAATTATATAGTTTCATATTTTCAGTGAGTATCAGAGATCAGATATAAATTAGGATGAATTTGGAATGTTTATTTTCAAGATAAGTAGACACACCTCCATTTCAACATCAATCTTTTTACCCAGCTAGCCATCCATGTAAAGCTTGTGCCAAACTAAACATCTGCCATTTCTCTCCAGTATATATATATATATATATATATATATATATATATATATATATATATTAGGTTTGTGCATAAGTTCTCAGCATCTCATTGTTTTTGAAGGTTAGAAACTTAATTGTTTAATTAAAAATGCACAAAATTTTTCTCTAAATATATTGATTAAAATTTGCTCTAATTAAAGGGGGAGGTTTTCTCAATATCAGAGACAGAATATTTGATGCATGAAACTGGCAGTCACCATTCAGAGTTGACTGTCTACAAACATATTATCCCTCACCAATAGCACGACTTGGCATTTCATGCACAACGGAATCTTCAATTGCAGAGTATAGACTTACCATTTCATAATTTAAATTTTAATAAAAATATCTGGTTATTGCAATGTTGGTGCAGTTATTATAGGATTATAGTTTTTTTAATTTAAAATAAATATTTGGCATCTAAATTAAATGGGGTATATGTATGTATATATATATATATATATATATATATATATATATATATAGATAGATAGATAGATAACTATACTCGTGTCGAAAAACCTTCGAATTCTTGATTTAAAAATAGCCAAATCAATGATGAAAGGAAAAAAGTTTTTAATAAAGAAAGAGCCAGGAACATGAAAGTCTGTCGAAAATAATCGCACAGATACAGGTTCAAGGCCCAAAGAAAAAACCCCGATACGAGTAAACAACTAACTAAAGAGCTCGATACAAACATAGAGCAAACCTAGTCAAACCTAATGAGCCAGACAAACCTACCAAGGTTTCACTTAGGCAGATCATCAGGGTCAGCTGGCTCATTAGGTTTGACTATATATATATATATATATATATATATATATATACATGCACGTGTGTGTGTGTGTGTGTGTGTGTGTGTTAAAAAAATAATTTCAGAGTTGTAAAAATTAATTTTTTTAATTTTAATCATAATGGGGAAATTACTGGATCTTTTCAAAAAAAAAAAAAAAAAGAAAACAAACCATAATTTACATTAAAAGTTAATCTGGATTAACATATTTGAGTATATATTTATGCCAACATGTAACTATTAATTCATATCTCTTGTTTAATAAGCTAGGGTTATTTAAGAGTTTTAAGGTAACTAATTTTTCAACAAGACAAATTACATCTGTTGCCTTTCCCATTCTAAGATTTGGCTCTTGCCACAATATCCCACATAATAATAGGTTTATTACCACCATTCTTTAATTACCAGAAATGTTTAGAGAAAGCAGTGCTGTTTTTGTATTTTATATTGCCTAAAATCAATTGCTGATGGTAGAAACAAAATTTTCAAGGATTTTCAGTGGAACCAAAATAAGATTTGACATCGTTACCAGAATGTATGCTAGCTTGGTATACAATATTATTAGTCATACATTGACCGTTTAAGGGACGGATTGTATTTTTTTTGGTGATAGTTAAAAGTCACAAATATTGAATTGGATGAACATAAATTCTTTCTCCCTTTTTATATTAATAAACCATTCTATGGCTTCTGCTGTTTTATGCCACTGGTTAATTCCTAGAGCATTTTTCATGTATTTGCATGCACTTTCAAGGATGTTTTTGCAGATTTTACCAATATTATTTTTAGTTGGGTTGAGTAATCAGTATTGAGGTTTGTTTAGGAAATTTGCTTTGTGGTCTTTAACTGCGATGGATGCTTGTTGTTTGTGGAATTTGTAAATCCTATCATCAATTTTTAATTCAGTGGATATTTTCTTGGCTTCAGTTTTGATGTTATTTTCCCAATTGTTGGGTTTGTTTTTATAAAACTTATTAACTTCTTTGTTAATAGTTTTATGGTATATATCTGCATTGATCTTGTAATGGTTACCTGTCTTTTTTTTTAACACTGAAATGTTCTTTTGCATTTTCTTGCTTTAGATCATTGGTAGTTTTAGCTAATTTAATTTTGTCTATCACCAAGAATAGACCTTTCTCGAAGTCTAATAATTGTCACATGGTGGTGTTTTTTGGGAGGTAAATCCATAAAGCTTAAATACAGGCAAGATAAGTGAACAGCTATTTATTATTATTATTATTAGTGCTCTATCTCTTGATGTCTGGCACTATGCTTCTAAAAATACTCTGGTGGACTGTTTTTTTTTATAAAATACAATCTTTGTTATTGTTACAGTTCCTCACTGGTAGCATAAAGTTTCATGTACAATGCAATTGTTAGGTGCTGATTGAAAACTGATAATGATAGTGGAGCAGTACATTTTATTTATACATATATATACAAATATACACATCTAATAAGTAATTTTTAAATATAATACAAAGGTACACATAAATATCATATTCATAGAAAAATGTTAATACATAACCACACAGGTAAATAAACATTCAACACATATTTTATTAATATAAATTAAAGCCCTGTTTTTATACATTGAGTAATATTTTATTAGCACCTGCACTCATTGTGATATTTTATATTTATGTACACATATGTATATAGGTACTTCTATAAGCCCAATGAGGAAAATGGTATTTATTTTACATGACAAACATTATTCAAAATTATCTCCTCTCTTGTCAATGTACTTAACCCAATATTTCTTAATTAATCATAGGTTGAATATGATAAATTGAAAATTTATGATCAGTACTCAGATAATGTGTCGTGGATTATATATATATATATATATATATAATCCAAGTGAATCCTAATAATATTAAAGCTGAGCCACAAAAAAGAGTTCAATGTATTTATTATAACAGAGCAAATAAATTACATAGAACAGAAATTCAAATTTACCTCATTCAAATAGCTATTTCAACTAACAACTCCTATGTTGGCATTGTCAACTCAGAAGTGTGAAGGAATAATATAGGAACTTAAAATTTTAAATATATATATATATATATATATATATATATATATAAAATACTAAAATACTCTATAGCATCCAATGCAAGGAAAGACTCAAAACTCTAGAAGCTATTATTATACAAAATAAACAGCCCACATTAAATAAAATATCATTCACCATAGGAGATAGTATCTTGAACTGAATATAATTAATATGTGCATATATTAGTATAAGAAAATAGCAATAAATAAAAGAAAATAATGAAGTAAAAGAAAAAAACTGCATTTTTGTGCTGCCTTACTCCCAATAACTGTTAAACATGACATCATGTCAGGTTATTTAAAACTTCCCAAAGCTTACCAGGGTGTAGACAAAGGAATTCTGCATATGACACAAACACTATATTGGTGGTTGATAATGACTGAAATGGTCAAAAGTGACCATAAGTAAATATATCATAAAATATTGCACATTAAGTGCTGGTGCTAATAGTGCTCAGTATGTAATAACAGAGCTATAATTTATATTAATAATAAATATACATTTTTTTTTTTTTTTCATACTGGTAGCTCAGAGTTTCATGCATAATACAATCATCAGAATTTACAATCAGCACCTAATGATTGCTTTGTGCATGAAATTCAGAGTTGTGCTACTGGTGAGGAAAAAATTTATATTTATTACATAAAGAAATATAGTCTTAAAGTGTGTTATATTTATGGCATAAAGTGATCAATATCAGAGAGAGCGTGTGTAAATATAAAAGTGAACATAGAAGTCAACACTTAGAGGCAACAGTCTGTTTCATGCTAGATGCAATCTGGCCTGACGATTGCATCTAGCATGAAACAGACTGTCGCCTCTAAGTGTTGACTTCTATGTTCACTTTTATATTTATTATATAAATAAAGAAATGAGAACAATCACTGCCAAATTCCATTTATTTGACTGCCTTTTTCAAAATTTACACAAATACTATTTATTCTCTTTACCTTGATGAATTTTTTGGAAGAATCCATAACGTTATACTTATTTTTTTTGCTTTGTCCCTGTGTATATATATATATATTACACATTGTCTTAAATCTATTATTTAGAATTCGACAAAATAATTTCATAGTTTTCAGTCTCCATTTGATTGGCTTAAAATCTAAAAAAAAAAAATTAAAATCTTCTTCCATTTTGCTCAGTGGAAGTTAATTCATATGTACAAGGAATTAATCAAAAATATATTTTTATTAAGAGTTAAGATGAAAATAAACATTTCTCGATAAGTCTGACTTATGTCCTTTTTTGGATTTCAGAAGCTACAGATTATTTGCTAAAAGTTATGTTTTATCTTTAAGATACAGAAAACGATATTTATGAAAAAAGACCAAAATGACCTTAGTTCCGCACAGAAGGGAATGGAATAGGAAGATTGGGTCAGGCACGTTGAGTTGACCTGCCTTGAAAATCAGCATTTGAAATCTTGGCTCTTAAAATCTGGGCTTGAACACTGACTTTTAGCACTGGTATGAAATATACAACTATCTCAACCATCAAACAGGTTACAATGTAAATGATATATTCTTTTTTATTCTTCATACATTTACCACTGTATACCTTTATATTTTCCTTAAAAATGCTTAATAGTATAGAAAATGAATGTTCTGTCTCATGAAAAATGACAAGAAAATAATAATAATAATCATAATATTCATTTGTTTTTCTCATATAAAACCAAACTGTTCTACAAATTTCAATGCACAGTTGTAGACAAGAAACTTAGGGCTTCATAAAAAAAAAATAAAGAAAATTTAAAAAGGACAGCTAAATTCTCTCTCCTCTTTGGGCTATGCAACTGGTCTTTGAGAAAAATAACTCCTAGAAGGTAGTTATTTTGAAACCTGATGTTAATGTGAAATGTTAAATTTGGTAGAGATAGTCTTTTCATATTTACACAGCTTAGATTACTAAGGTACAAAGCCAAATGGACTGAGTGAGATGTGTTACACCAACTTCTGGTTGTCTTCCATGAACAGTAAAAATAAAAAAACAAAAAAAATTATCCCATAAAAATATGCTATAATTCGTTTTTTTTAATTTTTTTTTTTATAGGCATTTGAATTCTGAGCACCAGCTGGATGACAGAAGTACTGCCCAGGCACGGGTGCAGATGCAAGTTGTTAGCCAACTTGAAATACAGGTAAGTACTGCCCACCTGTCTGCTTTATTTATTTACTACCTACCAAACATTTGCAGCTGCTGCAGTGTCTTGTGAGCACCTGCATTTAATTAAGTCATTGCACTGACACCTCCACATCCACCTTTCAACACTACAATTCAACATTGAAAAAAAATTACCTATATATCAATTTGTACATTTATTTATTTTTTTGTAATTATTTTTTTCATTTTATTTAGTCTATGACTTATTTGGTTATTTATTGAAAAAAAAAAAAAGAAATGATTGATAGCGTTTTTTATTTTTCAATGTGGGTGGGCTGTATGAAGAAGTATGTGTACTTGTTTATTTTCTTACTAAGATGCCATATGTATAAATAAATACATATCTAAATCATTCTAACCTGTGAATTTATGCATGCATATTTTATGTGTGTGTGTGTGTGTAAGAAATCATTTTTCTCCCACCTTTAAAAATGGATGGCAGAATTAAATTAAAAAAAAAAAGAAAAAAAAAAAAAGAAGCTTACTAGCTTGCACAATGCATATATCATTTAATGCTCATCTAGATATCTACACCCAGACTGATGGTGCTGTTATGGGCATCCCTTCAGTTCCTTTATTCACTTTTTTATACCTTATCTCAAAATCAAAATATTGAATGAATTAAATAAACCCAACCTTTATGTAGCATACAATCCATTATTTTCATCTGTTCTGATTCCTATTCACCATTGTCTATCTTTGAGAATTATTCCAGGCAGTGATCTTTGTGCATTTTTGAGCTTATTAATTTCCATGCTTTTATGCATGCATGTCAGAGCTGGCATTATACACACATAATAGTCAGCTAGTTTTGTTTTTTTCCATACACAACCATCTGCAGTTTATGTTGCAAGTATACTGAGCAGACCTTAGTTACAGTTTCTGGGAGTGAGTGCATAATCTGTCATGATCAGCAGTTTGAACAACATGCGTATGCTTATAACCTTGATCATGATAGCTTCCAAACAGGTTTGTCTACCCAATTTCACTCACAAGGCTTGGGTCAACCCATGACTTGTTTCTTGGCACTTTTCAAAGGAGTCACATGCTGGGATCATATCCAATCTGATAATTGATCCTGGGGATATATCTGAAACCAAGTTACATGGTCAGAAAGCAAATGTTCTAATAATTCGGCCACACAGCCTCATGTGTGTATACATGCATGTATGTATATATATTTTTAAAAAAGCCTACAGTTGCAGAATCATCAGACATGTGCACCACTGCAAGACATGGTGCTATGATGGAGAGTGTGTGCAATAAAGGACAAAGGCAATTGTATACTTTGAACAATTTACTTGTGTAAGTTGTTCAGTGATAACTTAGAATTTACTCAATGTTTTTGGCAGGAGAATCCATCCATGCACATACTATTAGGTATGCATTCAGATATACACATATATAAATGATTAATCAATGAGTGTGGCATTTCATTATAAACTGAATATTGATTTGAAATTTTCAATGTATAGTAATTCATCTGTGTTGTTAATGAAGATGCACTGGGTTAAGTGCATTGAGATAGTAAAAATAAATATTATTCTTTTTTCATTAGACCACATACTTATTGAACTACACACACACACACACACACACACACACATTTTATATATATATATATATAAATAACAAAATAATTTTCAGGTATGATATATCCAGGATAAAGTGTCTGTAAATATAAGAGTGGATACTGAAGTCAACAAAAAGTGGCAACAGTCTGTTTCACACTTTCAGGCCTTAAGATTGCATGAAACACTTGACACTGTGTTGACCTCAGTGTCCACTTGTGTGTATGTATATATATATATATATTAATTTGAAACTTTTAAAACCATTTATTCTACATTCAACATCATCACTTGATAAGACACTGGAGGTGTTGAAACAAAATGGCTATTTTTGTAGTGATTTTATAACATATTTATGTTATAATATTAATATATATATATATATATATATATATATATATATATATATATATATATATATATATATATAAAAATTTCCAAAGGATATAATCCAGATAGAATTCAATGTCCAGGACAGTGTAAGAATATAATATAGTAGGCTCAAACACTATTATTTCATGGTTATAATTTATTACATTGGAATCGGAATCACAATCCAATTCATCAGACCTACAAATTTGTAGGTCTTTTTATATATATATATAAGTCCTACATGAATTACTTTTGTTATTTTATTTTTACAATTAGGAATAATAGCATTTGCATTAGTATCACACCAGTTTTTTCACCCAGTGAAACAAATAAGTTTCACAGTAAATTAGGTCAACACCAGCTAAAATTAATCTATTGTTGATGTTATAAAGCTCAACATTTTAGAAAGCTTATATGAATTTATTTTACAAAGTAAATAGTCTTTGAAAACATTGTGAAAACTATTGAACACTGAAAAAGAAATTAATTGAGACTTATCAGTCGGAGGAAAGGTTATAAGAAAATCTCCAAGTTTCATTATTTTTTCCATCATTCATGAAATTGAAGTAAATTACAACTATTAAAATCTCAACACTTACAAGATTAGATCAGCCAGATATATTTTTAATGTGAGGGGTGACTAAAATTTCACAATGAAAATTTCAATCCACCCAAAATTGAGCATAAAAGGTGTAAAGATATGAAAACCATTGAAACCTGTCTCACCAATTTGCAGAACATGGAACTGACAAAGATATGAGATCTGCTAAAAAGTTTTTGGATCAGTCCACTGATGACTGGAATAAAGTTATTTGGTCAGATGACGTAAAACAGAGCTTTTAGGATAAAACAGGCAATGTAATATTTATAAAAAAAACAATACGGCACACAATGTAAAAAGTACCACCCCCAGCAGTGAAGCCTGTTAATGGATACATCATTTTATGGATATACATTTGTCTATCAGGCACCAGGAAACTCAGGAAGATTGAGGATACAATGGATTTGTAAAAAGTGTCAGACTATTCTTTTGAAAAGAAATAATAAATTTTTCCAAAACTTTTTTCATATTACTATCAAATGTTGTCAGCAAAAGGAACAGCCCAACATGCAAATTAAAACTTGGAGATACCAAAATCAAGCAAGTACAAAAATTGAAATATCTGGGAAGTGTTTTAATGGAGGACAAAATCCAAGGACACATTGGGATAATGAAATATGATTTCAGTCCCTTCAGTAAATAAGTGATTTTGGCTCTCCACAGATACTTTTTCTTTATTATCTGAACTATCATGCCTTCATGGTAAAGACAGTTAAATGGTTTCCTGTTGCCCTCTGCAGAGTTTTCAATTCAAAGTTCTTTTGTTAGAGTGATTGTCGACCCACACCAGGGAGACTTGTCTACTCTGCTATTTAACCCACAGTTGAAGGTGAAGGAAGAAGAGGGGGATATATGCCTTTCCCAAGAGTCTTAGTACGAAAGTGAATGCAGCTGACTTGGCCAAGTCTTGAACTCTACTCACCCATTCCACTTTCCTTGCCAATAACTGTCATGCTACTCACACCTCCTTGACTCTCAAGAGATTTATAAAATTTCTTATTAATATATGTACATATATATACATATTAATATAAATGTGCGTGTATATTTTAAATAAATGTAGACGTGCATGTGTGTTTTTATATATATATATATATATATATAATGAATATTTCTCCTAATGTCTATTTGTGAATCTTGCCTATAAATACATTCAAACAAAACTCTTTTCAATTATTTACTTATGAAAGAGATTACAACCCTGAGAGCTTTTCACTATTTGCATTTTTTTTTCACTTGTAATTTTTTTTTTTTTTGATTCCAAAGTATCTATATTTGAAATTTTTCCTCTTTCAATCGGTGTATGATCTGTCTACATTCTTAAAATGACTGCCTTTTTATTTCAGACAGGCAAGACAACAACAAAAATAATCAATCAATATCAGATGGTTATTTACAATTGTTTTCTTGCTTCCTTTTTTTTTTCTATTTAAGTATTTTCTTTTCTTTTCAAAGTTTGGCAGTAATTGGAGTTGTGAGAAAGTAACAATTTGTTTCCACAATATATTATTATTAATAATATTAATAATAAAAATAATGATAACAGTAATAATTTTTGTTTTGTTTTTAATATTCCTGTCTACAATCCAACCAAATATCAATTCAAAATTTTGGTCTGTATAAAAATTTAAAAAAAATATTAATAAAATAAATAAATTAAAAGCTAATTAAATTTTTTAAAAACCCACTTTAGTATTTTTAACGTACAGTCAGTTTTCTTTCTTTCACTGCTCTTGGGGCATAGATTTATGAAAGATAGTGTTGCCTATTTATACAGTCAGCCTTTTCTTTCCCATTAGTTCCTGACCCCTGACAATGCTTTTTAAAAAAAAAAAAATTTAATGCATAACATACATATTAAATGTGGAAACTTACTGGAACAAATTGTAGGTAAAAAAAACAAAAAACTGGAAAGGCTTGGTGTTTAATCATTTTTTTTGCTTATTAAGGTAGAAAAAGTTAAGCAGTTGATGGGTAGGATAGTGGTAAGTGAATCTGAAACCTCACTTGTGTATCTTCTATGTGCTATGTTCCTTCTAGATGTGGGTGATCATGGCTCTCTACAACTTCCTATCCTTTACAGTTCTTAAGGTTTATCTTTTTACCATCCCGCTTACTCCCTGCTCTGCCATCTATTCATATAAGCTCGTTAGGCAGGTTACTCACTGTTTCCGTTCTGCCTTTGTTATGTCCTGTGAGTGTCAGATTCTCCAATCCCACTTTCCTATTTATGTATCTGTAAAATTTCAACTCTCTAAGATTCTAAGTATAAACATCCTTTTTGTTTTTGCTAAAACTTACTTATTACTTATGTTTAGCCCATTGTATTCTCAACATCCTTCTGTAGAATCACATTTCTGTTGCCTCAAGTCTCTTCTTCAGCTTTGGGAAATTGTCCAACATTCACTGCCATATAGGAAGATTGATATTACATAACAGTTCAGTACTCTTTGTTTCTAATAGGATTTTCCTATTTCTTAATACTTTGCTTATCTTTTGGAAGGTATCATTCACTATGTCAAAATGCCTTTGGATATTGGTGTTACATTTTCTGCCCTCTACTAAAACATCTGCCAGATATTTAAAATTTTAAATTTTTGTACTTGATTGATTTTGGCATTTACAGTTCATTTGATTGATTTTGGCATTTACAGTTCATAGTTCACACCTTGAGTTGTTGTTGTTTTTGGTGGCAACAAAAAAATGTCTTCTCACAATTAGTCCTTTCTTCTTGTTTTACTTTACTACCTTATCAATCAGTTCCTGTCGTTTCCTTTCTGTGTCTGCTGTCAATGCAATTCAACTGTTTCAGTTTTTTATCCAACTGCCAGAATTTGCTCATGAGCTAAAAAATGCCGACTGTTTAATCAGGTGATAATCCTTGATGTGTAAAACAGCTCTAACACAATCAGGCAGGGACTTCTAAAAATCATTCTCTGACATTTGATGCTTACATGTGAACAGTAGGTCCATTAACTGCTGCAAGTGATGTAGGATTTCTGCAAAGTGAATTTGTTGATCCAGCACATTGCATAAATCAGCACTTGTTAAACTATGGGTCATGACCTCAAAATGGGCCACAGACACAAATGCTGGGGTTGCACAAATTAAATTCAAACACTTGAATTTCAGTGTGTTATTTCACAAATGCACAATATTTAATGTGATGCACCATGCAAGTGCTGTGGTAATAAAACAGGAATGCAGCGCCATTGTGACTAATGTAATGATGGATGCAATTTTCAGTGTTGGTTAATACCCGGGTTCGCAAAAAATCTTGTCATGAAAAATGGGGTCATGAATAAAAAAAGTTTGAGAAGCACCAACATAAATGATCAATAATATTGGTGTCTGGAGAGTTTGATGACCAGCTATAGAATCTCTGAGCGAGTCTTTTCAGTTATTATGTCTTGCCTATCAGGCCAGGCCTATGAAGGTTGTTGTTGATGACCAGTCCTCTGGGGTACATGAGATCTATGGTGGTCTCCTCCAAATCTCTCTCTAGTTCTACCTTCATTCTGCTTTATATCAATGACATTCTCAGATCCTTAATGCATATATATGCAGATAATAACACGGTGTATGTGTGAACCTCCAAATATTCAAAGGACCAGTGTCAGAGGAGAGATCAGGTGCCAAACCTCTTACAGCTCCGGGTGTGAGGGTGGGGAAGATTGGCTGGTATCATTCAATACCTCCAAAACAAATTTAGTAACATTTCATCACCATCGAACAGACACTAAATCTGCACTAATCCTGAGGAGTGGTCATGTCCTCAAAAAGACTCCTTGTCTCAAATGCGTACTGGGTCTGAAGCTCATCCCAGCCTCAGATGAAACACATGTATTTGTACCATTTCAAAATTTGCTGGAAGAATGGTCAGTTACTTGTTTCAATGAAGAAAATACCTAATTCCTGCAATCTTGCTCTCTTTACAAGAGTCAGATGAGACCAAGAATGGAGTATTGCTACCATATCTTGGCTGTTGCTTCCCACTCCTCACTGTCCAGCCATGACAGAGTTCAAAATCAATTATGTGGCCTTGTTGGTGATGAATTTTTCTCCACCCTGCAGCCCTTATCCCACCAACTAAACATTGCTAGCCTCTCACTACTCTATCACAGTTACTATGGCAGATGTTCAGACGAGTTACATTCCTTAGACCCACCAGCTCAGATTTTCACAGCTAAGATCCACCATATCATGATCATGGTAGAAAATCATCCCAATTCCCTTTGATAAGGAGTAAGTTCCACTCAGACAGCTTCTTTCTCAGAACTGTTATATTGCAAAACAACTGACAGGATGCTTCCCTGCTCACTAAAATCTTGATCTCTTCAAGTCCAATATCTATCCTACATGTCCTCATAATGTGCACTCCTTCCCATCCTGTATAACAATCATGCCCAGTAGCACTACCTTGAGTGGCTCTTAATAAGCATTAAGTGAACTAACAATAAAAAATAAAACTGTAAAAGATTCATCATATCAGAATCAAGTTTATTTCAGTTCATTGTTTAGAAAACCCAGGACAAAAAATTTGAAGACGTGAAGTTACAAAAACAATCAGTATTCAAAAATTTATCTTTCTCTATATATTGAACATAGAAAAAAAAAAATGTCATTTTTGAATAAGATATTCCCTGGAAATGACAGATTATTATGAGAATCTAAAATGAAGAAAATCTCAGCTAGATTCAGGAAAGTCATCAATATCTCAAACTAAATGAAATCTACTGCAGAAATAATTATTTTCTGCGTTTGATTTGATTCACAAATGTATTATATTTATAATTAATTTTTGAAAACTGCACATGCTGTAACTATTTTGCTTTTTATATCCCTAACAAATATCCCATTCCTAATTCGGAATTACCTCCCTTTTCATGGCCTCATCTACCCCCCCCCCCCCCCAACTGTACCTTATTGCAGTTAATTTAGCACATTGGCTTATAATTTTTTCTGCATGACGGGGCCTGTCCTCATGTTACAAATGGCAATGCATGAAATGCTCATGGAACTGGTATTTGACTATTCCACATATTTGGTCAACTTCAGACAAACTGTTTCACTCCAATCAACCTCTTCTGGTCGAGTGGTTCCAAAAATTTCAAGAACTTGAAAAATTAATTGAATCAAAACTGGAACCGTTCTTTTATAACTGAATACACAATTTAGTTGAAAAGCAACACAAGGTCATAGAAAGGCAGAAAAATGTAACTTAGAACAGAATAAATGATGTTTTGAATTTATACGAATAAACAGTTTTGTTTAAACAAATCCATAAATGTTATCATCTTTTACATCAGTTTGGTATCTGAACGCAAGCAATAATGTTGGTGTCAATATCTGACTCATGACGAAGTTTAGAAAATAAAAAGATGGCAGACCATTGCATGATGCAAGAAATGACTGTTTAGATTGAATAAAATAATGTTTTTCTCTTGATTCAATTATTAAAAATTAATAAAAAAAAAAAGTTTTTTGGCTCATAATTACCTTTCTCTATTTTGTCATTAGTAATAAAGTTATTTTCTATTCGAATGTTTAGAGACTACTTTTATTTGTTTGGAGTCATTCAGTTTAAATCAATTTACACCAGATGTTGACCTAAAAACAAACTGTATTATCAATCGTTTGTGCCTGTGGCACATGTAGAAAAACAAAACAACAAAATCTTAAGAACAATTTGACGGAACTAAATAGTTTGTTGTTTTGCTTGAAGCTTTTCACACAATGTTTTGGGTGATATTTTTATCAGTCCTTTTCAGGAGTATGTTGAATCTCATCTTTACATTTGGAATTCACATACTAATATATATATATATATATATATATATTATTAATTTATATTTGCAGTACTTATTGGAAAGTGCTCAATATTAGTGATAGAGCTAACATGTTTACTTGTATGGATATGAGTTTGTAACTTGAGTTTCACACTTTTGTGATCATCAGACAAACTAGTTTACACAAACAAGCATAAATAGATCCAATTTTTAAAAAATGAACCAGTTTGTCTGATGATCACAAAAGTGTGAAACTCAATGTTACAAACTCATATCCATACAACTCTCTCTCTCCATATACATATATATATATATATATATATATACACACACACATATATATTGTGTGTATTTAGGCAGCATTTTTTCATTAATACATGTTTCATTAAATAATATAGATAAGTGTTGTCTATATATTTTATGTAAGTTTTTTTTCATATAGTCTGATAAGCTTAATAACATTATCATTAAACAATGAAAGAAAATCACAATATTGATACATATTTTTAATCCAACCTAAGCTTTCGGCTTACATAAGCCATTATCAAAGATGACAATTACACAATATATTTATGCAATACACGAACAAGAAATTGATGATAGTCTTGTTTGTTTACATGGATGATTTCCAAGCAACGATAAACACGTGCATATAAAACGCTGAAAGCGAAAATCGCACAACAGCTCATGACGTCACACATGACCACGCGAGAGTGAATCCGATGAGTATTGAGTATGGAAAGCCGTTGGTATGAACCAATGGCTTCTGTTACTTATTATAGGCATTTAAGGATATTTTTGGAGATTTCATAGTTTATTTTGTTCAGGATAGGTTTCAACTGTTTTATGTATATAGCTTCAAGAATTTTTAGTTTTTGTTTTCATGTTTAAGTATAGTTGTGTTTTCGACGAGGATTTTCCGGAATTGTGTATGCGGCCAGGCATGTTCTTTTAAATGCCTAAAAATGTTAGAGTTATCATTCAAATGTAGTGTCAAGCATCGTGAAAGTATATTATATAATTATATATATATTATATAATCTCAATTGGAGTCCTAAAAGACAGATCATATTACAGTCCCCCTCCAATTTGTCATTAACTTGCCTAACTCTCAATATTATCAACTATGAATATATGCCCACATTGTGCTGAGCATACTTGGAAAATAAAGATTCCCATCATTATAGATACACATATATAAAAATCTATATATTCAGTAAAACAAAAACCCCCAAAAACCTTGATAATGGCTAATAGAATATCTGAATGTTATATATAGCATTATCCCCTTGCTTGGAGTAAAATGATAAAAAAGAAATTGTGAACCATTCGGCTTCAATTTTTTTTATAATTTAATTTTCATAAGCAGTTAATAAACCTTATAACATCTGCCGATTATGTGATGCCATTTGCTTCTGAGTTACTAACCATGGCTATATTATATGAGACATTATCAAAATGAATTAAGGTTTATTTAGGTATATGTTTCACTGTTCATTTTTCAAGTTCTTAAATTTTAATCTTACTCCACAGCAATGAACTCATTCTTATAAAATAGATGTTGGTGGTTACACAAAAACTGTACCTTATTTGTTGGCACATAAGGCACCCTTTTGTTTTTCCTTCCCATAAAAAAAATATGGCCCAAAATAACTATTGGGTTTCATATGTAGATTTCAAGTATCTGAAAGATTAATATTTACACAGATGCCATAGACTATTCAGGTTCTTCAGTGATCTTTTAGTACATTTTTCTGAGGGGTAGAAAAATACAACATGCCTCACTGAAAACATTTTATTTTTAGATCTAGAATTGCAATAGAAAAGAGAAGACAAGCAAGGGATAATGATTCCTTATTTTATATTGGCTGACCGTTCCTAACAATGTGTGGTTGTAGTACCCCAACCCAATTTGTTTAACTGCTGGGTGCTTGCGAGGCAAATATGAATCAATGTCCTAGAGATGCTTCTCCATATACTTGTCTTTTAGAATGCTTATTGGTTGCTTTAACTGAACGAATGCTGAAAAGTTCTTGGCCTGACCAATAACGGGTTACAAAATAAATTCTTTTGTTTGGTTTGATTTTGGAAAGTGAGCCAAACTGAGTTTAGCACCTCCTATTCTATGCATTCTATAGCCAAAGCCACATCAGCAACACGTGTACTTAGTTGGTCTCATGATTCCCAATGTGTACTTGTCTTTATTTAGTCAAAACATGTTACTGAAAAAGATATATGACTCTTGGTCACAATTCTCTTTTGTCTAGTCAGTACATTTTACAAGGATCGCAAGGAAATTATAGAAAGCAACAAAATGTTGTGACTGTAACAACCAAAATCAGGATATTAGTTCAAATAGATTTTATAATAATGATAATTCCTTATCTCAGAAAGTCAGATGAATATCTAATTTCTCTTTAACACAATGCCCCACAAGTATTTTGCTTTGGTTACATGTTTCACAATAATCTTAATATTTTGACTAAATTTACAAAATTATATATATATATATATATATATATATATATAGTTGGATTGATGTGAGTTTGTGACCCTGGGTTTCATGCTTTTGCGATTGTCAGACAAGCTAAATATGTTAGCTCTATCACTGATATTGAGCACATTCTAATAAGTACCGTGATATATATATATATATATATATATATAGGGTGATGTAAGTTCAATCCATGCTTGTTTTCTTAAATTTCTCAAATGTGCAGACCAGTAAATGTAATACATGCTGTTTCATAAATAAAAATGATGTGTCTATTTCAAATAAGATGTGTTTGCTATAATAACATTTGAAATAATAGATATGTTGGATTAAAAATAAATCAATTCTTTACAATATATATATATAGTAAACATATAGTTTTAAGGTATGTTATATTTATAGGTAAAAGTGCTCAATATCAGAGATAGGGCATATATAAATATCAACTATAGAAGTGAATAAAGGCCGACACCAACGGGTGACAGTGTTTCATGCTTGAACACAATTTTCAGGTTATCAAAATCAACATATAATATGTAAAAGTATACTAGAATTTAATGTATCTCAAGGCAAGAAATATTTTTGTCAGAAAATTCTAGAGGAACTATATATATATATATATATATATAGATAGAGAGAGAGAGATATGCATGTTTCATTAAATAATAGGCATTTAAAACAACATGCCTGGCCACATACACAATTCTAGAAAATCCTTGTTGAAAACACAACTATACACAAAACATGAAAACAATAATTAAAAACTAAAAATTCTTGAAGCTATATACCTAAAACAGTTGAAATCTAACCCGAACAAAGTAAACTATGAAATCTCCACAAATATTCTTAAATGCCTATAAATTGATAACAAATGCCATTGGTTTATACCAATGGCTTCCCATACTTAATATTTCTTGTTTTCACTCTCGCGTGGTCATGAGCTGCGGTGCAATTTTCGCTTCCAGTGTCTTGTATGCACGAGTTTATCATTGCTTGGAAATGTTCCATGCAAACAAAAACAGACTATCATTATTGTTTTGTCCGTGTATTGGTTAATATATTGTAATGTAATTGTCATCTTTGATAATGGCTTATGTAAGCCGAAAGCTTAGATAGGATTAAAAAATATGTATCAATATGGTGATTTTCTTTCGTTTTTTAATGATAATGTTATTAAGCTTATCAGATGATATGAAAAGAATTTACATAAAATAAATAGATAAAACTTGACTATATGATTTAATGAAACATGCATCAATGAAGAAATGCTGCCTAAATCCACACAATATATATACTCAGCAATTTTAGCATGTGATTATTTCAACCCCCACTTTATTAAATCAAGAACTTTAACCTCTTCACTTAAAGAAAGCACTTTACAGATTCTCTTTGACATATCCAAATTGCTAGCCTTACCATTTTTGCACTTTGACACCATTATTAAGTAAAACTTACAAACTGCTTCTAAGCAGAATTGCCAAAAGTGAAATTATAGATAAGAGTAGCCACTGTATATCTTTGAGAGTAATCAGAGAATTTCGACAGAGATCACATTGTCTATTGACTTCTAAGTACTTGTTGATTGTTTGTTTGATTTAACCATTTTCTTTTCTTTTCCAGCTCACTCGTGAAAAGGAACTCTTGCAGGCTATGATGCAGCATTTACACATGAAACCTCCTTCAGACAAACCAGATATTGTAAGTTATTTTCTTATTTTTATTTTAGTTGCACCTAGTGACTCTTGTTGGAAACAAAGGGACGACAAATGTGAATACTCCAGCACACATGTCGGTATTCTAATGAATTTATTACATATTTATGGCTGGAATTATTGAACATATATGAAGAAAGAAGAAAACTAAACAACCAAGGCCAACTGTGCCCAAGGAAAAAAAACAAAGAAAATAAATGAAACATTTGCCAACTTTATACAACACAACCGAGATTAAAAAAAAACAAACAGAAAACGCACACTTAGATCAGAGCAGGAATACAATCCCAAAATATATCAACAAGACTATTTGACCATGACTCACACAAAGAATTGTTCCTCAGACAGTTCAGAGGATTGCTTCTTTGCATAAAATTTCAGGTTATGATGAAATAGTGTCTGATTGATATTTTGGGTCTTATATATATATAATAATCAACAGGCTGTTTCATGCTAAACGCAATCATCAGGCCACATGTGTTTTGTTTCTTTTCAACTATTTACATATACAGGTCAGTGGTGGTTAGTTTATTCTAATGGTTATTTTGGCAGGAGTGGTTTTGCTAATTCATTTATTATTTACTTTATTTATGTAGATTAATTTATTTTACTTGTTTTTGCTTATTTATTTTTATTTATTCTTTTCAGTTTTCGATTTTCAAGTAACGTAGTAAAAATTTATTTTTATGCCGGCATTTTGAGATGAGTTCTGATCCTTATTTTCCATGATATTTTTGGTGTGATTTGCTTTTTGTTTTTAATTTCCCTGATATACTTGAAAAGCATTGTGCTGTTTGTGTATTTACAAATTGTAAAAGATGTTTCATGTGTATAGTTTCTTTGTTTCCAGGTCCTTCAGTTACTCTTATGTATATTTTCTTTCTTTGTTATCTTATGATTTTACCATAGTCTGGTATACTACATTGTTTTGTAAGCAATTGCTGTTTAAGGGACATTAATTTTTTCATTCTGTAGTTACACGTGGGTTTAATTTGTCCGGGTGGTTTGTTGATAGTTTTCCTGTTGTGCTTTTTCATTATTTGTGTTATATTCTCGATGCAACTATAGCTGATTTTGACTGTGTTTTTGTTGAATATTCTATGGAGAGTGCTTGATTTGGGGAAGTGTTTGTGTAAGAGTTTGATGAATACTTTTCCTACGTTTCTTTTTACATTTTTCTTGTACAATGGGTTGAACCATATGATATTTCTCTTCCTGTTTACTTTTTTTGTCCTGTGTGGTGTGTATGTGAGTGTTGCCAGGAGTCCACTAACTTTTAGGGCTGTTTCATAGTCTTTCTTACCTTCATTGAATATGGTTTCATTGGAAGGATTGTTGGAAAGTCTGCAGTTAATTGATTTCGGTATCTGCTTGATTATAGATGGCGGGTGATTGGAAGATGTGTGTGTGTGTGTGTGTGTGTGTGTGTACAGTAGTTTATGATTGTTCTTTCTGTATGGTTTATATGTACCTTTAATTAGGCTGAAAGTGACATCTAGAAAATCTACTTGATTTAGGTTAGTTTTTATGTTGAATCCCATATTTTTGAAAATCTTTATTATTGCTTTTCTAGTTTTGTCTGTGTTTGTTTGTTATAGTTTCTTAAGATTATGAGACCATCATCCCTGTAGAGTCCTGTATCATTTGTATGTATATATATATATATTGAGAGAGAGAGATAGGGAGAGAGGCAGTATATCTTCATTCAAGTATATTTCATTAAATAAGTCATATGTCTATTTATTTTTATAATAACCTTTCCAGTTCTCTAATTATCTTCTTGATGTTGAAATTCATCAAAGAAGTTTTCTTGTGGACATCGGTGCAGCTTTCGCCTGTAGGGTTTCAGTAATTTTTATTTTGATATTTTGTATTTTTTCATTCCTGCTGGTTTCTGTTAATATTTTAGTTATTTATTTTTACTATTGTTGACCCAATACAAGGCCTAAGTGCCACTCAAGTTAAAGGGTTAGTGAATGGGGGATGTTGAAAGTGCATAGAAGGGGGAGAGAGAGAGCAATGGTTGTATATTATGAGGATATGTAGGTTAGATAATGGTTGATCCTCAACTTAGTGCTTAAGATGATAGTGATTTGGGAGTCCTAGCTGTGAAGGTCTGGACTGGTGGAACTTGGAAATGTAGTTCACATGAACATTTACCGTGGAAATACTGATAGAGCAGCAAGAGGCTAGCAATGTTTGGTTTGTGTGAAAAGTGTTGAAAGGTAGACAATAATAATTCATCACATATAAGTCCGCACAAATGCTTTTGAATTCTGTCGAGGCTGGAAAGTGAGCATTGGGCAGCAATATTCCATTCTGATCTGGGTCTTGTACCCAATTCCTCCTGCCATGCTCTAGCCATGGCAGGAGGAATCTGGTGCTTTCTGGAGTACTACAGGGATGTCTAGTGGGAGCTTGAGTATCACTTTAGATATCTAATTCTTTCAGTTTGCTGAACTGTTCCAGGTGGTCCTGTTATATTGTATATTGATTATTATTATCATCATTATTATTTCTATCTTTTTCATTCATTTTTAAGTTCAAACAAAATACCCGATTTCTTTCTTCTCAGTTCTTCTAACCTTTTTGCTTTTCTTGTTTTTGTTTGGTGGCAGATGGTCCAGGGTGAGGGTTGCAGTTATTTATTTATTTTGTTTGTTATTGTTGGTGTCCTTATCTTGTGTTTGCAAACTGTGTTGACCAGAGTCTGGGGAAATATTTATTCTTAACTTGAGAGGAAACAAAGAACTTGGCAAAATGCCCTTGGGGTTTGGGGTGACCTATGTTAGGTAGGGCTAGGAATGTCTTGGTACTTTCTTTTGTATATGTCTATCAGAAGGCACACAAATATATACATCTGAAACATATTTAAACAGTCATTGTGTGGGTATGTGTGTATGTATGTGAAGTTAAGAAAATTTATGCAATCTGAGAATTATAAGCATGGAATACACACACCAAGAGGTGCAGAAAAATTCCTGCATGACTTACTTTTCCAAATCTGCATCCTGAATTTTCATCATAAAAAATACTGATATATATATATAATATATATATATATATATATATTAAAAAAAGACATTTTTATGATATGTTTAATGCTCTGTTTTATAATAAACAGTATTAAATAACATTTACCGGCCTGTATCTATAAAAAGAACGTTAAACATATCATAAAAATGTCTTTAAATAAATTGTTGGACCTTGTCCAATTAAAAAAAAAATATATATATATATATATATATATATATATAATAAAAAATATACCTATACGCACATATACGTGTACGTACATATAAATATATTTCTTCCTCAGGTGTTATATATACATTGCCCAGTGTTATGTAACAGAGCTATAAGTATATATTAGTGAATATGTATAATATCCAACATCGGTAACACGACTCAGAATTTCATGTAGTGTTGCATTCTTCAGGTGCTGAGTATATTCTGACTGTTATAGAGTTCACGTTCTTGTGGTGTCAATTTGAAATTGTGTAAGACTTGTTTAATTATTGTTTATTATAATTAATTATTTATAATTTATATCATTCAAATAAGTTCAAAAGATGAAGTAAAAAAAAAAGCAAAAAGAAAACAATTATTTAAAATTGAAGTAAGTAAACAAGCTAGGTATCAAGGGGATAACACTTTTTTTCACAAAAAATACCATAGTTATACCAATTAAATTAAACTAGTACTCACAGTGTAAATATAATAATAGGTTTGGACTTCATATCTAATGTGTTTGGAACCAAGCTTTATACTTATAACTGAAATTATATATATATATATAGTTCAAGAAAGACATTTGGCTCACTAACACACAAAAAAGAGAATGTCTCATATCGAGAATATTTAACATCGAAAAATATAAGAAAAAAAATTAATTATTTTTAATATGTGGAAATCCCCACCCTTTGCCTGATGATGGTCACAAGACCGGAAACTTGTGTAGCAAAATTATGGAAAGTAAAGCATAATATTTAAAAAAAAAAAAAAACCCACATTACAGCCAGAAACATTTGCGGTTTCTCTCTTCTTTTTAATATACACACTTTTCTCTCGTTGGAACTACTATAACCTCTTCCTTTTATATATACATACACACACACATTATAAATTAATTGGGTACCAATAATTTTAAAATAGTTAGATGATAGTTTAGATATTTCAGAACAAGTTGGACACTATGCATGACAGTCATATGGAAGTCTACAACAGACAAGACTGTTTAAGAATATAACTCAAATTTCCAGGTTAATATTTTTATTTTGTAGCTTTGAACAAAATAGCATAGCAAAAATGTTAACCAGAAGAAATGAATGCGAGAAGAAAGCCTTAAGAACATTATGCCGTCATTGTTTTTTGTTATGTTTCTTGTTTTATTGTTTTCTTCTTTTCCAAGAGGTTTTGTCTGTAGTGTAGAATCTTGTTGTCAAGCTTCCATAGGAAAAAAAGTCCCTTGTACCCTTGGCTGCCACAGAGAGAGCACTCTGTTGGACTTCTCTTATTGCCTTGCCAATGCATTTAACATGTGTCATTAAACAAATATACCAACAGGGGTTTATTACCATCACAGAAAAATGAGGAAAGATGACTTTCTGTTTTCAATACAATAAATTCGGATTTGCTTGGTTGTGCAAATGAGGATTTTGATTGGATGATTTTCTTTTTGGCAGTTCTTTCCAGTCTGTCTTGTTTAAATTCTTTGATATGTTTTGATTTTTTCTTTATCCTCTCTGTCTTTCAGTTTCTTTTCTCTTTTACTCTCTTTTTAATTCCTTTCCCCCCCCCCTTTCTCTCCTCCATGTTATATTTATAATTGAACGCTTAAAATTTTTTGGCCTAACCCACGACATAAGATCTGACCAAATGACCAAAGTTCGTTTTGGAATCCAGCCTTGTTCATGTTAAGAACTTTTCTGCACCCACACATGTTTTCCTTCCAGTTTATAATTTTTATTTATCTTTCTGTATACTTCCATTTGTCCATATTTTATAATCTTTTTCTATTGCTCCTCCATGTACATTCTCACTAATATCTTTCTGTGTTACTCTCCTTTCCTATTGCTCTCCATGTCCCTTTCGAAAATCCTTCAACAATGTGGACATGAGAATCAGCACTACATAGTGACTGAATTTCTTGCCTCAATCTGACCTTTGGATTAAGTTCCATTTCTTCCTTAGAAAGCTATCTCTCTCTCTCTCTCTCTATATATATATATATATATATATATATATATATATATATATATAATCACTGGGGGATAAAGGAAAGTTGGGGGAAGCAGGACAGCAGACATTTCCACTTTGTTTAGGACTAATGCTTAAGTTTATTTATAGTCATAACTTGTATATTGCTTATTTAAAGGTGTACTGTTACTGATATTATATCTGTCCTCCAATAAGGTAGTGAATGCTGGACAATCTATTAATAGATGAAGAAGAGACTTGAAGTAACAGAAATGTGGTTCTACAGAAGGATGCTGAGAATACCATGGACTGAACATGTGAGCAATGACAAAGTTTTAGAGAAAATGGAAACAAAAAGGATATTTATACATAGCTTCAGAAACAATTGAACTTTCTAGGTTAGATAATGAGGAAAGAGAAATAGGAAGATTTGATACTCACAGGACAGACAGGAGAGAAGATAACAAGGCATAACCTACTTTTTATAAATGGTTGGCAGAACAAGGATTAGGAATGATAACAAAAGAAAATTGTGGAGGACCATGATCACCAACATCCTGAAGGGACGCAACACATAGAGGGAGAAAAAATGCATGCCTGAGGGCTGAATTTTTCATGGAGACACCTCTCAAATCTTCATTTTTGAAGCCAAACCATGGTGATCATGGTGAATTTTTGGAGTTTATAGCTAAAATCCTAAAGACCTTTTGATAAAAGAACATCTAAGTATCTGTCTATATTTCTGAGATGAGGTATTATGTACACTATTTACATTATTCGGACTATTGTCCTCATCTTTAATGCCATATTTATTACAACGTTTCGGCTGTTGTATGCTCCGGCCTTCTTCAGGTGGTTGGAATATTGAACTGAAATAAAGGGTTCAGTTCGACATTGCAACCACCTGAAGAAGGCCAGAGTGTACAATGGCCAAAATGTTGTCATAAATATGGTGACAAAGATGAAGACAATAGTCCGAATAATGTAAATAGTGAACATCTAAGTACATTTTCTGCTGAAGATCCATCTATGTTTCTGGGCATCAACTCTGAATATATTTTAATGTCAAGTTTCAAGAGATTTAACAATATGTATGTATGTATGTATGGGTAAATTCCAAATGATAGGGAGGATTATTGAAATAGAAGAATCTTATCAGCAATTATTTTTTTACAATGATTATTTGGGATTATTTTTATTTTTAAAATAAAAAAATTTATTTAATTTTGCTTTGCTTGAGAAGCTGGCAGACTCCCTGGATCTGAGCCTGATAGGTGCACACATTTCACAAACATAATACAAATGAAAGAAATAGTTGAGTGAATACATTCTTTTAATTTCTCTCTCAAGCATGTATATAACAGTTGCTTTTGTGCAAAATTATGAACCGGGTCACGGCAGGTTACCTTGCTGTGATTATTAATGCATATCCATAAATGCAAATGTTAGTGTGGGGCAGGATTAAGCTTGCCCACTTCTTGTTAAACACGGATAAAGCAAATTAAAGTATCCCAAGCAGTGGGAAAAGTGTGACCTATGTGCTTGTATGGTCAAATGCTAATCTAATAGGATTGTTCTATGCATTTTGACAGACATGCTCATCTCCCCTCCATTTTGTCATCTCTTAAGGTTACAGCAACAGGAAGTTGATAAGGTATTTGCTTGATATAGTTACACCAACAGGTCCATTCAAATCCCCACCCCACGTGCTAACCCATGATGAAACTGGGGAAGTGGGCACTTTTAAGTTCATTATAATATCATCTGTAAAATAGGCCATTTTGACATACATACATATGTGTGTGTGTGTGTGTGTGTGAAAAAGACAAGTATATCTGTGTACACTAATGTTTGTATGCAATTTATACACACACACATTATATATATATATATATATATATAAAATTATACACTCTACTCTATTGTCAGATATTTTGACAAAAATATATCTTCTTTTGCATCCATGATAGTTGCAAAAAAAAAAAAAAGAAAACCACTCTCCCATAAACACTACTTTTTCAATTTCTATGTGCTCCACACTTTCCTGCCCTTTCTAGCTCTTAATAAATTTTGTCGTTTTGTTAGCTAAACCTTGCTCCACCATCCATTTACTCAAGCTCTTGAGGGAGGTTATGTGTTGTTTTCCTGTACTTCTTGCCTTCAATAATTCATTGTGGATATTTTCTAAGTTCTCTTTTATCATTACATGTCCTAGAAATTTCAACTGTCTCTTCCTGATGTTAAATATGAGTGTGTTCTTTTGTTTGCATAACTGTAAAAATTGTTATACTGGTTGTTGAAATTAACAGTAATGAATGAATATATATATATAATTTAAATTTAAAACATCTAACCTAATCATCAACAACACCCCTGCAAGATCTAAATGACAGAGAACCACTATTATTTATGAATTCACATGCCTCTTAAGGAACTGCATTCCTGATCAAACCAAACTCATAAATAATTATATTGGACATACCACTACATCCCTATCAAGTAGATTCACATTAATTGAACTATGGTCAGAGAGATGTAAAGACACATAGAAACCTACCAATCTCTTTCTGCAACAGACTTGTAGAAATATGAGGATAATAGCCTCATCCATATGTAGAAAAATTAAGAATAATAGAAGCACTAATAAGAAAAAAAGAAAAAACCAACACTCAATAATATCAACTATGAACATGGTCATGATGTGCTGACCATATTTGGAAAATAAAAGATGGCTATAGCTCTAGATAGACATAAAAAAAAAATCAATACATTCTGTTAAAAATTTAAAAAAAATATCTTTGATAATGGCTAAAAGAATAGCTGAAAGCGCTCAACAATGCATAATCTTTGAATAATTTTTACAAACTTTATGTTGAGACAAGAAAACACTTATACGAACACAAAAAAAATTAAGAAACTTTTCACAGTATGTTGTTAATCATCTTTAATAAAGTTAGTATAAAAGAGGGATTACTGCCCAAATATACACACACACATTTATATATATATATATATATATATATATATATATGGGCATATGGCTGAGTGGTTAGAACATTCACTTTCTGACTATAAAACCCTGGATTGAATCTCACCATGGTTGATTTGTCAGGAAGGACACTCCCTGATGTTATCAGTCTGGAGAGCAATGATCCTAGCATGCAGCACCTTTAGAAAGTGCTTGAAAATCATACCATGGGTTGATCCAAGCCTTATGAGTGAAATTGGGTAGATGGAACACTTGGGGGTTATCGATAGCTGACCAAGGGTTTGTGTGTGCTGGTGATGTTCAGTTTGTTAATCATGCTAGATAACATGCTCTCTCCCAGAAACTCTAACTAAGGTCTGCTCAGCATAGTTGCAGTATAAACCACAGGTTGGTTCTGTGGGTGTTGAACAAACACATATGTGTCCAAGTGAGAGTCTGCAATAGGTATTGGCTAGCCACCATAGTAGACGAGTATCCTTGAATACAAGTGGCCAGCTATTATATATATATATATATATATATATATATATATATATATATATAAAATTATTAAAGTACAAACTTTAAAAGTTCATGGTAATATTTTATTTCATTAAAAGCCATACTTCAGTCTTCACTCATCAGATCAAATATTTTCACATTTTTTGTGAAAATGTTTGGTCTGATGAGTTAAAACTGAAGAATTGGCTTTAATGAAATAAAATATTACCATGAACTTTTAAAGTCTCCGCTTTCAGAATTATTTGTTCTGTTATTACATTGAGCTCTTTGGATCTGTATCCTCTTTTGAATTATCCATACAGATTAGCAAATAATATCATTATTTATTTATATATATATATATATATATATATATATATATATACATACATACACACACACGCATTGTGATTGTTGGTTCTTTACTATTAATCTACAACCAGGTATGTAAAACTGTATAAGAACCCCTCTTCTCCCATATCAATACTGGGGATGATTTTCTTGATTTTGCTGTTATTGTCTTAAGTTTAACTCCATTATGATATGGATGTCAAACTGGCCCCAAAAGCAATGTTTTGGGACATTCCAATGCCCCTGTTGTTTCAGCCAGGATTGGCTACCAATGTTATTCACAGCAACACTGCTACTTATGATCTGAAGATGATTTGGGTTAATTTTAATTTTCCTAACTTTCTCACTGCCCATCTCCCTTGTGATGATGATCTGGTACCAGATTAACTTGCATTCATTTAAGAACCACTTGTGTTGATGCTGCAGTTTGTCTGTAATCTGTTTTATTTGCAAAGCCAACTTTTGTGATCAAAAAGATGTTTTTGATAATCACAAAGAGAATTTAAAGTCATAAATGAGATTGTTTTTGATAATTAAAACTTTTAATGGCACCTGTTCTGATATTTGTTCATATATACATAAACTTTCAAGTGTGTGACTAAGTAGAAAACATTGGCAGAGCTAAGTAGGTTCAAACTGTATCGGTACCAAAATATTTGAGATATATATATATGTGTGTGTGTGTGTGTGTGTGTGTGTGTATGAAGATAATGAGACAAAGTGGAAAGATATAAACAATGCATTTTGCAGATAAAGAAGCCAGCAATAGCAGACACTAAGTTAGAATGAAAGGAAAAAAAGAAAGAAAAAATTCAGATATAAGTAAAATATATCTGTAAAAAGACAAGGTGAATAAAGACGAAAGGAAAACTTATTTACCAGTGCATTTCATCTGTTGATGGTCTTTATTTACTCACTAGCATATGCACCGATTCCTTCAAACATTCAACTCTCCAGTATCCTCTCTTGTTCAGTATTTTTTACTTAGGCTGATGACTACTCTTTTCCTTCCATGCATGATCAGCTATACTATGGTTGTTTAGATATTGTAATATTCATGTAACTCTCCTTTAGGGCAAGATGGATTCCCAAATGTATATGCATCTTTTAAGTCTTACCTAAGGTAGAGAGGTTACGAGAAACTGTAATTAACCTTCATACAGAATGTATGAAGGAATGCCAGAAAAAGATGAAAGACAGATGGTAAAAGGCCAAGTTACTTAGAGTAACAAAAGACATGAAAATTGTGAAAGGACCTGGCATGTAAAAGCACAACTATTTCAGCCATTAGGTAAACCCTATGAGTATAGATTTTTTTTTAGGTATAAACACTTCTTATGTTTCATGGATAAATAATTTTTTTCCAGTTATGTTTCCTTGCAGCTTGTTGAGTAAAACCAAAATACGTTGAATAAAGTTGTGTAAAATAAACATTTTCAGTTGATAGCTTGCAAAGGATAGTGTCACTTTCTATGAACATGACCCTCCTCCTTTTCTAATTGTTATCAGAAATCAATAAACCTGCTGATCAAAATAATACCAATGAATCTGAATAAAGAAGATAATGCTAACTTTGACAATCACATCAATATTGGAGAAATATTGATTTTTAAAAATTGTTTGACTTTTCATATTTTATTTTGTTAATTGTTTTTTTTGTTAAAATGTCAGTTTTTATTTTTTTGTTTGTCTTTCTTTAAGTTCGATTTTTTTTTGTTTTTTTTATTTATTAATCTTTTTTCTTTGAGATAAAAGAAATTGCCAACTCACATTTCTCAATGTTCTCTGGAAAAAAAAAAATCATTAATGTTTATCCACATTCATAGACACTTAATATGCATATACAAACTATATATATATATATATATATATATATATATATATATATATATGAGGCTGGCAACAACTTTTTGGCTTATCCTACTCAAAATCTGACCAAATAACCAACATTAGAATTTTGGGGGAAATTGCTTAGTCATCTGTTAAGAAAGTTGGTTCACTGTGTCATGCTAGACAATTTTTCTAACCAGAATCTATCTTACATATCTATAAGTCTACTATTCCTCCACACTTAGAATATTGCTGCTACATATTGTCTGATTGTCCTGCTGTATACTTAGAGATCCTTGATAAAATCCAAAGAAGAATCAGCAATATTATTGGTCCAAAAATTTAAATGCAATGTCAATTGCTATATACTGACCTCTTGATTACACTTTGTTCTTGCTCCTTGTGTCAACAGTGAAGCAAGATAGATTCTGGCAAGAAAAATTGTCTAGCATGAAACAGTGAAGCAACTTTCCTAGCAGCTGACTTAGCACTTGATTCAATACAGATCATTAGGTGACCAAACCATAATTGCTGTGAATTGGTAACTTAGACATAGGTATATTAATGTTTAGATTGTTATCTATCTTTTGGTCTTTACTTCCCGATTTATGTTCCCTTTTTCTTCTGTTGGTTTTTCCTTTGGTCACTGTGATGACAAAGGAGAAAACCAAGTCTAACCTCAGAAAAGAATCTGTGTTTGTGTATCAGTCAAAAATATCCCAATCAAGATCGGGTTGACTTTAACCCATTACCTGCCATGAGCCCTGTTGGGAAATCTGTTAAGATTAAACTCACTACATGTTATTCCTTGTATTTACATTGAATTGCTTACATACATTGCATTATACATTGCATTTGCAGAGGTATATTTTACAACAGTTAACCTTTAAAGTTTTTATTATTAGCCGTAAGAAGACACTTTCTGTCGTAATTTTACATTTCACAAGTAGAAAATTAATGACTATTTTGAAAAGTATTTTATTAATTATTTCTAATCAATATTATTATTTGATGTTTTATACACATAACTATTTGATGTTCTAGTTTCTAGAAAAACGACAATGGTAACTACTGAAATTCTTTCTGTTGGGCTTAAGGGATGTGTATCAGATAAGAAAAGACTTTCTGTTGGGCTTAAGGGATGTGTATCAGATAAGAGAAGACTTCTTTCTGTTGGGCTTAAAGGATGTGTATCAGTTAAGAGAAGACCTCTTTCTGTTGGGCTTAAAGGATGTGTATCAGTTAAGAGAAGACTTCTTTCTGTTGGGCTTAAAGGATGTGTATCAGTTAAGAGAAGACCTCTTTCTGTTGGGCTTAAAGGATGTGTATCAGTTAAGAGAAGACTTCTTTCTGTTGGGCTTAAAGGATATGTATCAAGCAAGCTCTGTTAAAAAAAATGAAAATAAGTTGAAAAGACTAAAATTGGCACAACAGCACAAAGATTGGACTTTAGAAGATTGAAAAAAGTTGCTATGGACTGATGAGTCCAAATTTGAGCTATTTGGAAGTAAATGAAGAGTGTTTGTCAGATGAACTCCTTCCGAAAAAATAAGTGAAAATTGCATTGTGCCAACTGTTAAGCATGGTGGTGGTGCTGCTGTAATGGTTTGTAGATGTTCTGGAGGTGAGACTGCTGGAGACTTTGTTCAAATTAAAGGCATTGTGAAAGGAAGAGTACTATTCAATACTGCAGAAGCATGCAATTCCTTCTGGCTGCTGCATTATTGGACAAAATTTTGTTTTGCAACAAGATAATGTTCCAAGACAGCTCAAAACTGTACAAATTATCTAAAATCAAATGAAGGGAAGGGAATTTTGCAAATCAGTGTAGTGCCAAACTTTGGTCTGTAGTATGTGCATATATATATATATATATATGTCTGTGTGTGTGTGTGTGTGTGTACCTATGTGTGTGTGTGTGTGTATATATATATATATATGTATATATGTGTGTGTGTGCATATATATATATTGAAAATTTCTTAGCATGATATTTTATAAAATCTGACTGAACATCTGAATTTTGCTGGGGGCATCTTGGTCAGGTTGCAAACTTTTTCAGTACTTTCTCATAGATATATTTTAGAAGTGTATTTTTTTTTTTGTTTTCCCTCCATCCTGTAGATTAATTGTTTCAATTCTAAGTCTTCCTGGCTCACCCAGTGCCAAAGTCTGCCAAATAGGTAAATACAACAGGAAATTGGGGCAGCAAATGCCAATATTAAAAGTGCCATTCAGACAGCACAAAGCTGGAGTCTCTATTTTTAAGGTGATTACAAACTCTACCTGCCCACTGTCAGGTTTCTAATCAGATCATAGAATTTTTTTTTTTTTTTTGAGTTCTTTCAAGCTTGTCACTTGTGAAAAAGGAAAGTAAAGAGAAAAGTTGAGACCGACAAACTGTTATAGTAACAAATACTAATTAATTGAGAAAAATACATGCAAAAAAAAAAAAAAAAAGACATAAAAAATCTCCAAAACCAAACTAAATGAATTCTGAATGAATATCTGTAACAGGATCAATAGAAGAGAATTTTTTTTAATGTCTTTTTGTTGGTTTTTAAGTAGTAAAAGCTCACTTAGACTTTTGTCACTATATTGTGTATATTTGAAGGCCTTTGTTTGCATGATATTAAGAAATGCTTTCACTGTTCATAGTTTGTAAACACTGCACCATATATATATATATATATATATATATATATATATATATATATATATTTTTGATGTTATAACTAGATTGTATATGTTACATATTGACACAGGAGTCCAGGCACCAAGAAACAGTTTAAGCCCCTTTACTTTGATAGCAAATAACCTTATCACATGTTCAGGGTATTTTTGTCTTTGCAGTCACAAAGGGCAGCAGTCTAATTTTTATTATTTATTAACAGAATTCTTCTATTTGGCCACCCCAGACATCCAAAAACATTTGTTATTATTTACAGACAAGGCTTTAAAGTTAGAGAATGGTGTTTTAATCATATAATCACCTGCTCATAGTAAACTGGTTTGTAGATTAAATATTTAGTCAAAGAAAGTTTTTCTAAAGCACATAGTTGCATATCATTACCACTACCAAACGTTGGCTAACAAGTGTGTGTTGTAGCAAACATTAAAGTGACCTTGAAAATTAGCTTTCAAAATACTGAATTTTTTTCTAAATTTGAAACTCACCCTCAAATATGTGACTCTCATATGAGTTAGGTTCACTTTTTGTTATGGTGAAACACACCTAGTCTATAGATAAAAAGTAAGAGTCAGTGAGGGTCGACGGGAGTCGAATACGAAAGTAGTCAGCTACCACAACTAGATTACTCTGCATAATACTTATTATAACAAGTTCCTAACGTTGAACCTATTTATGACCGAATTTAGTCCAAATACAGTTTCCACTGAGGAAATAACTCTACAACACTATAATTCACGTCTTGCTTGCCAAAGTTTCCGAAAGAACCTAGATCTAACTGAATAAAGATTCCATCATGTAATCCGCATGCCACAGAAGCATTTTATAGACAGTGGGAGATTGTCCTCACTATTATCTGTGGATGTGACAACTTTTGGAACATAATGCGCACGCACGCATATAAACATTTTATATACATTACATGTTTCAGTAGCTCAAAAAAAAATTAATGGATTTTTTAAATATATAATATGTTAAATAAAGACACTAGAAAGCTAGAGAAATTACAAAATCGTTGTACATCGATAAACACACACAAATTGTGGGTATATTGGGCTTTGTATATATTGTTGGTGGAGACGTACATATGTACATAGGAAGATGACGGTTGATTTTAAATGAGTACATATGTATGTATGTATGTATGTACGTACGTATGTACATACATATGTATGTACGTATGTACATATATATGTACGTACGTATGTACATATATATGTATGTACATATGTACATATATATGTATGTACATATATATGTATGTACATATGTACATATGTATGTACGTATGTATGTACATATATATGTATGTACGTATGTACATATGTACATATGTATGTATGTACGTATGTATGTATGTATGTACGTATGTATGTATGTATGTACGTATGTATGTATGTATGTATGTATGTATGTACGTATGTACATATGTATGTATGGCCGAGTAGTTAGAACATTCGCTCTCTGGCCATGAGACCCGGGTTCAAATTTCACCAAAGTCGATTTATCACGAGGATGACTTCTTCATGTTATCAGTTTGAAGGAGGCGATCTCAGTGTGTGGAACTTTTGGTAAGTGCCTGAAAACCACACAATGGGTTGACTCAAACCTTGTGAGGGAAATTGGGTAAACAGAACCCTTGGAAGCCATTAATTGTTGTGCTAGCATGAAGTCACAAGTGATTATGACTGAGGGTTCAAGTGTGCTGGCCTTGTTCAGACTTCTGATCATGCTAGATACCTCGCTCCCTCCCAGAAACTGTAGCTAAGGTCTGCTCAGTATAGTTACAATATAAACCTCAAGTGGGCTTTGTGGGTGTTGAACAAGCACAAAATGTGGCTGAGTGGGAGTCTGCAATGGGGATTAGCTAGCCACCCTAGCAGACTGACATACTTGGATATGTGTGGCCAGCCAGTATGTTTGTATATGCCGGCATTTAATCAAGTCATTGTTAAAAGCTGATGTTTGATTCTTGTAAGGTGAGCCATACTTATGGTCTTGCGCAAGAACTAGGCTTAGCTTTGAACACAACTATCTGAATAAAAACCTAACTGGCTATATTTGCTAATATGTTTGATCATGTGAAGTTTTAAATATAGACTACATACATATCTCTCTTTCATATATATATATATAACGTAAATCATTCATACAAAAAACAAATAATGAAGCTAATTATATAGCAAGAATCATTCTCGCAAACAATATTTAATAATAAAATACAATCAACTTCGAATCCGTTAATGAATGGTATGATCCTTGTTTATAAATTCTGGTTTTATCAGGTCTTATTTTTTCTACTAGCCCGGCTTTCAGTCGTTTCGAACGACCATCATCAGGTAGACATTTAAGTGAGTTTTTGTTAATTCCAGGTAATAATGAGACATCGAAAGATAGTGCAGACCGAAAGAAGTGTTTTTTTAGCAATGTGATATTGTTAAATGTAAGAATAATTTTAGAGCGTGCAGTCGCAACACTGAGGTTGAAATTTTTTTTTTTTTTATATATATATAAGTTATAGCTTCTGTTTGAATTCCTAGGGTTTTGGAGATAGACCCCATAACCATATTTATTCTGAAACTACATTACCCAGGGTACTTGGATAAGTATATTTCATTTTGATCAAAGGTTGGAGGGGGGAGTACTAAGCCCCCACTGAAAATTTACATTATTGAAGAGAAGAGTGGGGTAAAGAAAAAGCAGAAGCAAGGTATCAGCACAATGAGCAGGGATAGGTGGGGGAAGTACAAGTGACAGCTAGTGAAATACATTAAAATTAAATCAAAATTTATATCGTCATCATCTATGTCAATATAATAACAAGCATCATATAAGGGGTGAAAAAATAAATAATATAAAAAAAAACCCCTTAAATTCATTATATCTAATTCATCTTCATAATTATTTTATATATATATATATATATATATATATATATATATGTGTGTGTGTGTGTGTGTGTGCGTGGTATATACATAAAAAAACATGTACAAATATACATATCCATACAAACACACAAGTAAACACATATATACAATACCTACACACATGTATACATATAAACATCTACATAACATACCTGCGCATAAATACCCATATAAATATATATATATATATATATATATAATGTATGTGATGGGTAAATTATCCCTATTTTATATTTTTAATTTTGTGCAGGCACATTGTTTTTGATTTTGGCACAGTCTGTGAGTAAAAGAGCACCATGATGCAATTCACTCTACCAGAAATTTGAAGAAGGCATGCTGTACTGCTTGGTATTCATGCCAGAAGCACCAATACACACATTTCAAAGTGTTTGGGTGTCAATCTGAGGACAGTACAGAAGATTTGGAAAGAGTTGGATGAGTCTAATGGTGATTACGAAGGTGTTTGGTGTGATGATGATGATGATATTATGCCTCCATTCATCTTCCCACAGGGCTTCAAACTCAATATGGAGGCCTACATTAAGTGCCTTGAGGTAGTAATGTTGCTCTGGGTCAAGGAGGTTGCTGCTGGAAGACCCTATGTCTGGCAACACCATGCCAAACAAGTGTGAGAACCTAGTTATGGCTGTCAATTTCTGGGACCAAATCACCACATGTGTGGGGCACAGTTGAGCGAGAGACCAACAAAATTGCTTGTAATACCTAAGATGAACTGAAGACAAGGATATTGGCAGCATTCACCAACTTAAACAAGGAGGCCATGCAGGAGATTTCATAATTGCCTGGAGGCCATGATTGAAGCCAGTGGCAATTTTATTGAATAAAATTACTCAATAGTATTTCAAGATATTTTTGTGTCATTTTGGTAGATAGATCTGTTAAAATGGGATATTTGTGCCGTTTTCATTTATGCATAATTTATATGACAATTTACCCATCGCAACCTATATATATAGCACCATGAGAACGCAAACTATATAACGGTCAGATTATATTTACACCTGAAGATTACAAGAAATGCATAAAACTCTGAGCTGTGCTCTTGACTTTGGTTATTATGTATCTTCACTTATATATATATATATATATATATATATATATATATATATATAGATATATATATATATATATATATATATATATATATATATATATATATATATATATATATATATTTTAAACATGTAGTATTGAATGTTAAAGACAACATAGTCTTGCATATTTTCTTTTGAATTTTCTCATATTCTCTAATGAGCCTTTTTATTTGAAAAAGGTTTCGAAATATGTATTGTCCATACGATGACCTAGCGCTTTCGAACATCATTGTTCATCTTCAGGGTCAATATTTTTAGTCAAAATTTTTTTTAAACAAACATTTGCCAATTATCTTGTAGCGTAATATTGACCCTGAAGATGAACAATGATGTTCGAAAGCGCTAGGTCATCGTATGGACAATACATATTTCGAAATCATTTTCAAATAAAGTCTCATTAGAGAATATGAGAAAATTCAAAAGAAAATATGCAAGACTATGTTGTCTTTAACATTCAATACTACATGTTTAAAAGAAAAGTTGCTGCCAAATTACACACACATATATATATATATATAAAAATGATATATGCATTTCATTTATTGTATATATATATAAATGATATATGCATTTCATTTATTGTATATATATATATATATATATAAATGATATATGCATTTCATTTATTGTATATATATATATATATAAATGATATATGCATTTCATTTATTGTATATATATATATATATAAATGATATATGCATTTCATTTATTGTATATATATATATATATATATAAATGATATATGCATTTCATTTATTATATATATATATGTTGGATAATAGAAGTTCATTTCATAATGTATAATAATGTCCAAGCAAGTGTTGGCCCCAAATTATGATTAAAAAAAATAAATATAAAGACGTAGTTGTCTCATCTTGATTGAGTGATTGATGCGACGACTTCAGATCGAACATTTTTTAATTTTATTCTTATTTCTTTTTATTTCATGCTAACAATCATCAGAGACTTTTGGTTTCAGAAATTGAATTTTTACAAGGGGGTGCTGAAAAGTTATCAGCCTAAACAACTTTCTGAAATTTGTTTGACTAAAGAACAAAATAATTTTTTCAATGAATCTTTAAATGGGTCAATAACTTTTCATCACGTCCTGACAAACATGGCTTTTGTTTTGATTTATTTTTTTTAAATATTTGCAATATTGTCTTATTTTCATAATCGTTTATTGACTTTGAAATAATTGCAAATTCGGCTTGGTCAATGAGAGATAATATAAAATGTGTAGTCACGTGGAAAACAAACAAAAAAAAAAGTATTAATACTGTTTTTTTTTTGTTTGTTTTTTTTTTAGTAAGATAACAAGGGAAGTAACTCCAAAGTATGATGAAAGAGTTACGTTTCTTACATTGCTTATTTTAATTTCGATCGTCAGTTGGTGATTATAAATAATAAATTTATATTAGGTGTGTGAAAACATTTCCTGGATATTTGTTCTGTTTTTCATTAAAAATACAATAACAATTAACCATACAATAAAACACACACACATATTCATATATGTAAAATCAGTTTTTGTTCTAATCTGGTCAAAAATACCACGAGGTAGTTGAGTTAATGGTAATCCTTAGTTAAAGATGATTTGTAGAAGGGTTGCATTGGGTGAGATTCCAAGGGAATATTTTGAAAGGGACTAAGGAACCATTATGCTATTTAGACTATATGTTTGTATTACATTGTTGGTTTTGTGGAATGTACTATTTACTGAACTGAACTTTATGACCCAAAGCTATAATAGAAAAGATTATTACTGGGCTGATTGTATTTTAGCAGCATTCAGAATTATTATCGGGTTTGGGACACAGACTAAGAATAAAAGAGCTGAAAAGAAAACATGCAACCATCTCAGCCACAATATCAAAACATGTCCAAAACTGATTATATTCATTTATTTTCTATATTTTTCTCTCATTTAAATTTTTTATGAGCTGAGATTTTGACAGTTTTTATGGTGTGAAAAATTTAAAAAAATAGATTTTCTGTAGATAATCAGGCAGGGAATTCGGAATGATGTCAGAGTTTATCCACAACTGTTATTACTCCAGTAGCTATCAAACTGACAATTTTTCACTAAGCTATTTTTTTTTAACAATATTTTAATTTCCTCGATCAAGTTCTGATGAGTGAAAAGCAATAACTGATTAATTGATTCTATAGTAGTTGTTTTTTTTATATGATGTTGAGATTATATTATATATCTCCTTTGCTATATAAGCATTAATTAAAAAAAAAAAATTATTTAAACAAGAAATAAAGTAAAAGGAATACACCTATATTTTGAAAAACTTTAGAAAACTCCAGAATATTATGTAATATTAAGCTAATTTTAAGTCATCTTTGACTCCAGAAATAACTTTTCTTCATTCTTTTGATAATCAGGACAAAAGGAAGAAAATGAATAATGAGAGGGTATAAAGATACAAGTAAATTATAAAAAGAAGAAATAACCAGAACATCCTACCCATGTGCACAGACACACACAAAGAAAAATTTATCTAACATCAATAAAATAAAGTCCATGAATTGTTTTTTTTGTTGTTTTTTTTTTACTTAATATAAAAACGAAAATGAGAAAATTGGCAGATATTTGCTGACATCTCCTGATGAGTGGTCTGAACAATTTCACAAAGTCTCATCTATAAAATACCAGAGTAGAAGTGTAGAATATAATATCACTCATCTAAGTGAGAAATATTTGTGTTAATACTATATGTCGATGATAGGTCTCAAGCCTTGAATTACACCTTACTCGAGACAGTGTCTTGATAAAAACACTCAGTATACTTGAACTGCTGTGAGTTGGGCATCAAGAACAGTATCTGGTCTTGTAAAAATCTTGCCTGAAATCATGACAAGAGATCTGTCAGGCAGGACCCACCTTGCTTTGTGTGAGATTAATCCTGGTCCTGCCTCAACAAAATCATGGCTATCATGATTTTCTTTTTCCGTTACCAACTACTGTAGTTGTAGTTTTCCCTTTTTATCATGTTTGTTTTTATTGCATTAATCCTCTTATCTTTTAAATGCAACAGGCAATCTTGATTCTCCACAGATTCCTTCTTATTATATATGGATTGCTATGATTTCTTGAGAAAGAGAGTGGAGTGGTTTTGTGTTGTCTATCTTTCTCTTAGATTGGCAACCACCAAAGCCTATTCTTCTATTTAACCCATAGCTGGAGAAGAGACAGATTAAGCCCTTTCCTAAAGACAATAGTGCAAAAGAAAAGGTTGGAATTTGAACTAAGTTTGCTGGTTGCCCCTTCTGTATCATATGTCCATTATATTATCCACACATTATTTACTCAGTATGACAAGGCCAAATTTACAAAGAAAGAGAAAAGATTGTATTAATCTTTTCAGTGGCAAGATCTTACCTAGATTGGAAGTCAGCATTCAGAGTCCAAGCCACTACTTGGGATCATCTTTTTGAACAGGTTATAAATACACTGTCACAAGATCCTGTGTGACAATCAAAGATTTGTTGAATGATAGCAATGCTTTAACTCAGATTTTTGAGCAAGAAAATTATGTTTTCTTTTATTAAAAAAAAAAAAAAATTTCTTTTTTCCAGATCCTCCCTATTCTTCCAAAGCAACAACAGCAACAACAACAACAGCAGCAGCAACAGCAACAACAACAACAAACGCAAGTTGCATTGCAACAGGCTCAGTTGGCACTGGCTTCTCAATTGCCCACAATTCCCTTGTCAAATCCTGTGACCCTGGTGTCAACACCTGCCATCAGCATGTCTCCAACCACAACTACCAACACAACTACAGCTGTTGTGACTGGAACACACCCATCACCATCTCCTGTGCAACAAACCCCACAACAGCAGCAGGCATCAAGCAGTGTGGGACCAATTCGACGACGGGTATCGGATAAGTGTAATCTTCCGATTTCTGCTGGTAAGTAGGAATTATTTTACCATTGATACCATTTAGATGGTGGTGTTTTGATATGCTTACTATGGAATGAAAAGAGGAAACAATTTTTTATTTGTTTCACCGATTTATTTATTATTGCCCTATCAGTATACATCAGAGGTGTTGTATGTTTGGTTCCAAACCGAAATAAAAGGTCTCCTGAAATTTTCTTTTTTCTAGTCTGTATAAATATTCTATTTACATGGTACTAACTGTGGAATAGCATCAGGTCTAAAAATTAAAAAAAATATTTACTTGAATTAAAAAAAATATTTATTGCTCCCAGAATAAAATAGTGACAAAATGTGAGTATACGGAATTGGCAAAATAAATCCGATAGACTTCTTTGACACAGTGTTGCCATAAAATTTAAAAAAAAAAAAAAGAAAAGAAAAAGCACAATATCTAACAAGTGTAGTAAAAAAAAAAAAAAAAAAAAGGTTTACTTATAATCCTTATATATGTTTTGATGTTATGACTAGATTGTATGTGTTACATCCAGACACCAAGAAATAGTTTAAGCTCTTCTGCCTTGATTGCAAACAACCTTATTTTGTCTTTGTAATCACAAAGGAAGGCATGTTCTGGTTTTGCTTATAGACTTCTGTTTGTCTCCCCACTCACCAAAAAAACCCAACGGCATTTGTTGTTCTTTACAGACAATGTTTTAAGGGTAGAGAATGGCATGTTAATCATATAATCACCTGTGGTCCTTAGGCTAAATTGGTTTGTAGATTATAAATATTTATAAATTTATAATATATAAAATAAATATTTAAATAAATAAATATTTATAAATATTTGTTTGTTCAAAGAAACTTTATTGTCAATGATTTTACTAATATTAGCCTCTTAAAGCAGATTAATGTTGGTAATGAAAGTGTATGTTGTAGCAAACATCAAAGTGGCCTTGAAAATCAGCATTCAAAATATTGGATTTTTTTCAGAATTTGAATCTCAACCTCAAATATGCAACTATCTCATCAGTTACATCCACCTTTAATTAGTTATAATTCCCATTAAGTTTCCCAAAGAACCAAGATCTAATGAAATAAAGGTTCAATCACTGAGGAAGATCATTATGAAATTGCAATGATTGACAGTTTTTAGTTCTTGTCTGCAAAGAATCTTACCAAAGTCACTTTTACAGGAAGCTTTAAAGAGATCATCTTTTTTATTCTTGGCTATTTTGCATGAAGAATTTTATTATGTAATGATCCTAATGTAAAATTTGAACACACACTCTTTGGGTCCTGTCATTCCTCAAGGACACATGACACAGTGGATAAAGGCGTTGGTTAGATCCAGTGATAGGACCCAAAGAGTGTGAGTTCAATACCTGGTTAAGGCGGTGGAGAAGTTGGAGAGGTAAATTAACGGGAGATAACTGATAACTGACATCCATTAGACATGGCTCGTGGAACTAGAACAGTCTATCCCAGTGAGTGAAATAAAGGGTTCAGTTTGACATTCCAACCACCTGAAGAAGGCCGGAGTGTACAATGGCGGAAATATTATAATAAATTTGGTGACAAAGATGAGGACAATAGTGCAAATAATGTAAATAGAGTAAATTTTGTGTTTGGTTATTATGGTTGGTAAGTCTGGGTGTGTATATTAAACAAATTCATTGTGATGACAGTCTTTCAAACAAATGACAATAAATGAGGACATCTTATTTAAACATCTAAAATGTTGCAAAGAACTATTGAAGTCTATGAAAATAGGATTCTAAATATTTAATTCTTGGAGTCCTATTTTTAGCATCAGACCTTCAACGGTGTAAATTCTATTTATTTACAAATTAGTACTACAATTCTTATTCAGTTGAAAGAATTTGTGTATTGTAAATTATGAGTAGATAATCTGAAGTTTTTGTCTCTTTAGAACAATGCAAAGACATCAAAATAAAAACATTTTAAGCTCTGAAAAGAATCTTATTTATTATAAAATTAAATAATCTGATTTAGAATCTCTGTGGCACAATTATAGTCGGCATTTCTTTCTTCTTGCTTAAATTCATAGTTTCAAATCTTAAGATGATTCCATTCCTATTTTGATGTCTCTAACAAAAATAATAAACTACAATATCCGTTTTCACACTGACAGGATATTACAAGTCTCTCACTACTATCACCATTTATATGCCAAATGTTCTGGTGAGCTACATTCCTTAGTTCTGACCCTTGAAGCTAAAACCTGCCATGTCACATATACTGGAATGAATCATGTTCATTCCATTAGTAAGAAAGAATTTCCTCTTGAGCAGCTTCATCTCAAGAACTGCTACTTTGTGGAACAGCTTCCAAGTCCTAGGTATGATGATAAACTACATCTGGCAGCAAGGCTTCTGATCGGGAGGTTTTGAGGAACATGAAACCACTTCTTAATTGCTGTTGTTCCCAGGTCCACCTTGACCTGGGGTGGTAGCACCTGTTAGGGTCCCAGCTATAAGCAAATAGTTAATCCCCAGACTGGGATCAAAACACTGTGAAAGTATAAAAATAGATTTTATAGTAAAATACCGGCAATATATTTTTGAAATAAAAATAAAAAATAGTACCAGCAATACATTTGACTCTTGATAAAAACCCTCTTTACAAAGCTATGTCAATGAAATCTGATCTACAAACTGATTTCTTACAAGGAATACACATTCTATTCATACAAACCTATTCTAAAAATTTTATCAGCATTAAATAACCCATTGGGGTTGATATGCCAGGAAACAAAATAAACCTAACTATACCAGACAGGATGTCGTTTTTTTTTTATTCATTTCACACCAAACAAGACGATAAAGCCACTAAGGAACAAGAGTTTGAGATAAGAAAACATTAAGGAGAGAGGACAATAAAAAAAGCAAGATTCAAGTAGACGTAATATGTTGATTGATGTTGCATTTAAAATCCATTACATTTCACTTACATTCTAATACCCTTGGGAAAGATATGAATCCTCTTCTCCCCCCCAGCTATGGCTAAATAGCAGAACAGACCGGGTTCTATAGCCTTGGATTTAAGGAGGCACAGTGGTGTAATGGATAGCAGGTTGGATTGAGGAATTGGAGAGGCGAGTTTGAATTCCAGTTGAATCCATTACATTTCACTTACGTGCTAATACCCTTGGGAAAGATATGAATCCTCCTCTTCTCCCCCCAGCTATGGCTAAATAGTAGGACAGACAGGGTTCTATAGCCTTGGATTTAAGGAGGCACAGTGGTGTAATGGATAGCAGGTTGGATTGAGGAATTGGAGAGGCGAGTTTGAATTCCAGTTGAATCCATTACATTTCACTTACGTGCTAATACCCTTGGGAAAGATATGAATCCTCCTCTTCTCCCCCCAGCTATGGCTAAATAGTAGGACAGACAGGGTTCTATAGCCTTGGATTTAAGGAGGCACAGTGGTGTAATGGATAGCAGGTTGGATTGAGGAATTGGAGAGGCGAGTTTGAATTCCAGTTGAATCCATTACATTTCACTTACGTGCTAATACCCTTGGGAAAGATATGAATCCTCCTCTTCTCCCCCCAGCTATGGCTAAATAGTAGGACAGACAGGGTTCTATAGCCTTGGATGGCAACAGGTCTATTGCAGAAAGAATTGGCAACCTACTGTGGGAAAAAATCTGCCTTGTCAGTTATGTATCGAAAGTTACATGATCGCCTAAGCATGTATCACGCATGGCACATAACTGATTGACTGAATAATAGGAAAGCCTTTAAATTAATAATAATAATAAATCAATTCAATATTGGTATTGACTTAGGTGAGTGTGGCACTCAGTAAGGATCAAATTCACTATGATTGTAATGTTGAGTCACACTTCATATTGTTTCATAATGAAAAAAAAACAAAGTCTTTTTTGTCTAATTCAAAACCTAGAATATTTGCACACTACAAATTATTTCCCTTATTTTCAAACAGTTTCAAATTTGACAAGATATGGATGGTATTGGTGTTTTTGCTTTAATTTTAAAGCAAATTTGGTAAGAAGTTACATAGTAAATATTACACAACTATTTGAATTATCTGTTTGTTAGGTAAAAGGTCAGCACTTGGGTTGTGATAGGTTATAATGACAGTTAAATTATTTTTTTTCATACTGTGATGTTGAACTTTTAAGACTTTATCAAAGATGATTGGAAAGTAAGAAGCTGAAAGAGAGTTTTGCAAGCAAGAAGTGAGAGAAAAAGCTGTTAACATAGAACTTATGGTTCCATCTCGCAATTTCAACTGTAAAATATTAAGTCTAGCTATCAATCTTGTACTGTGATTAAATTCATAAAACCAAGGTACCAGAGAGGAAAGCTCATCAAAGCAATTATCATGGCAATATTTACAAAAAAGGCACTGGGAAACTACATTACAATGATGGGAAAGTGACTGAAGCTGAGGTGCCAGATCAGGAATGATAACAGCAGATTCTCCTTTGTATTTTATCAAGAATCTCTAGATACATATCAGAAGCACCAGACCAATTATTTTCCTTGTCGCTACAATCTTAACCTCTAAGTCTAGGATTAACCATTAAATTTTGTTTATCATGATGAATGGGTGTTCTTTCATTGAGGCCCTTTTTCTTGAGTGTCTTTTGGGACTTAAGCTCACCCCAGACCTCAAGTGGAATTTGTATATACAATCCATCACTGCAAGATGCTGGTAAAATGTCCAGTTCCTTGTACTGCTCTAGAAAGCACCTAATTATCCTCTACTTTTACAAGAGCCAGATCAGGCCAAATGGAGTACTGCTGCCATATATGGGCAGGAGATGCCCAGTATTCATATTCTAGTTTTGATAGAGTTGAAAGCATATACAGTAATAGTGATGTCAAGAAAATAATCGTTCTATTGATATATTGTTTTTTTGCCATGATGACCAACTCTTTCGTTGCATTATAACATTTCAAATCACCCAGTATTTCTACTAAAAGCAAATATTATAAATTTGAAACTCACCTGCTTCATTTATCATGTCAATGTAAATATACACTGAAATTTTACCAATATCAATTTGATTAGTATTAATTTTATTGTGAAAATATAATTAACTTGCATAATAAACCCGGACAGAGTATAAATAAGGTGGTGGTGGTGGGTGGTCTTCAATACCATCAAATACACTAATTGTAAATATTGTTCTCACAATAGTTTGAGTGTGCAACAGAAATTCACTGACATGAGATTGAGTGAAATCATTAAAAAGAAAAAAAAGAAAAAAAAAAAGAAAAAAAAGGAAAAGAAAAGAAAAAAAGTCAAATATGTGTTTAGAAATATTTACGAAGTAATAATTTTAAACCTGCAATTGGCCAAGCATGGTGAGTATGGCTACACCTTGAATATATGGTAATTCCGGGAGGGGTTCCTTCAAGGAGTGAGAAGCATCTTTTCTTTTTATTGATTTCACCCCAAGCAAGGCAATAAAGTCACTAACACACAAAGGGTTATTCGGTATAGAAGAATTAGAAAACAGAAATTTTACTCAGGAGCAAGAACAAAAGAAGAGTAATCGTGAGGAGAGTACAAAGTGATTAACATTGCATTTAAATTTTTGAAGATTAAGGTTGGTTAGAACGCATGAAGCCAGAAGAGAGTTCCACAAGCAAGAAGTGCGAGAAAAGAAACTGTTACCATAGAACTTATGGTTACATTAACCAAAACTGTAAATTAGCGAGACCCTATCACAAGTCTATTACTACGCTTAAATTCATTGAGTCTAGATACCCTGGTGAAGAGCTCATCCAAACTATTGCCATGGAAATATTTGTAGAAAAGGCAGAGGGAGGCAACTTGACGGCAGTGGTAAAGGAACTGCAGCCCAGATGCCAAATCAGGACAAGTAATATTGCCGATTCTTCTTTGGATTTTATCAAAGATTTCTAGATATATGATGGGAACAGCAGACTATATGTGGCAGCAATATTCTAAGCATGGAGGTATGGTAGATTTACAGATATGAAAGATAGATTCCTGAGAAAAAAAACTATCTAGCACGACACACTGAACCGACTTTCTTAGCAGCTCACCTAGCAATTAAATTCAGAATTATATGTGTGTGTGTGTGTGTGTGTGTGTGTATCTCGGGGTGGGGGGAGGGTTCCTTCAAGAAGTGAGAGGTTTTTTTTTAACGTATCACCCCAAGCAAGGCTGGAGGCCACTATCACGCATGGGGTTATAGAAGGATTGGAGGAAGAGCAGATAGGAGTGGTAAAGGAGAGGATGTGGAGAAAGAGAAAGACAGTGGGTCGATCAAGGCAAGGGGGTTGCAGAAGATTTGGAGCGAGAGCAGATAGGAATGAAAAATGAAAGGATGTAGAGAAGGGAAGTGGATATATCAAGGCAACTGGAGATGTCGATTGACGCTACACTTAAACCGTTGGAGATTGTAATTGTCAGGGAAACAGTAATAGGGAAGGGAGTTCCATAGGCGAGATGTGCGAGACATGAAGCTATTGGAGTAGAAGAGACGTCTGCATCTAACAGTTTCCACGGTGTAGGGGTGGGAGCGGGATGCCAGCCTCGTGGGGCGTTTAAATTCACGAGGCCTAGGGACAAGCGAGAGCAGCTCCTCGGAGCACTGGATATGGAATTTTAACTGAGATATCCAATATCCTTGCTATTAAATTTCTAGATACAAAATTTCTTGTTTTTTTTTTTTATTAATATATTCTTAGAATAATACATTTTCTAAAGAATTTATGATCTATTATCCAAGAACTACTTCCAAATAAGAAGAATTAAGACTTTTGCTTCCTAAATATTCAAAATGGCCATGACATGGCTTATTAAAACTCCAGTAACTTTGGAACTGTCTCTCCTCCTCTTCATTTTTTTTTTTTTTTTTTTTATGCAAAATTATTTTTCTGGATGCAGTGAGAAGCATTTTAGTCACTAGAGCACATGACAAAAAATGAAATTAAAAAAATACGAATATTGTGGTTGTCTGCTGAAGTTTATAATCATTTCAATATGCACTAATTGTACATAGACATGGATTTGTTATTATAAACTGTTTGGAATAGTTGGTCATTTTTGTGAATTCAATAAAAGGCTTTGGTGTTTTCTATCTGAGTGAGTTACTATTTTAGTCTGCTCTGTAGTCCATAAGGAGATTGCTTTTAAAAAAAAAAATTGTTAACTGTTTGAGTTATGTTTCTGTATTCTGAACTGTTTAACATTTGCCTTTGAAGTTTTAAAATATATATATATATATATATATATATATATATATATATATATATATAGTGTGTGTATTTAGGCAGCATTTTTTCATTAATACATGTTTCATTAAATAATATAGATAAGTGTTGTCTATATATTTTATGTAAGTTTTTTTTCATATAGTCAGACTATATGAAAAAAACTTACATAAAATATATAGACAACACTTATCTATATTATTTAATGAAACATGTATTAATATATATATATATATAAGTTAAAAACACTTGAGAATTGTAGAATCATTTCTAATTTATTATTCTACAAAAGTTTTGTATTATTGTTATTTATTTGTAATAGATGGACCCCCTCCCAAAAAATTCGTAGAAATTTTTGATGAATGACGAACACGCTTCGCCACCAAGGGGAGTAACTCTGAACAGTAAAATAACTTCCCTTTGATCAGTTTTTTAAAATATATTTTTGAACACGGGTATAAATTTCGAATTTTGAATGCTGATTTCAAAAACAAAACATTTTCTTCCTATTTGGAAGAGTGGTACAACTATCTTTCTAGGCCCCCATTTTCTCCCTTCTAGTATTCTGCTACTAAACTTAACTCGGCAATATATTAATATTGCCATTTTTTTTACTTAACCATTTTACTTTGTCCTCGTGTGTTCATATTCCAGATTAAAATTTTAACTATTGTTTTATGTAAGCAATAAAAGAAAATGAAGCGTTTTGTTATTGTCCGTCTGAATTTACACTTGTTTTACTATGACTCTTGTTATTTCATGACTTGGTTGACAACATGTGGACATATAATTCTGGGTTTTCAATCATTCATGTTTAGAAACCAATAATTAATTCAAACTTGATGATGATGTATGTAATCTCAAGATAGAATCTCTTCAGTGCATTAAGAGTCCATGTTAAAGTCTGTGACAATGGTCAAGCAATTTCTGAATGAATGAATGACTATTAAAGTCTTCCACGTAACATGTAGCACGGGGTAGTAAATAATCTCTAATAGGTTTCACCATTTTGATTTTTTTTCCTATGCTTCCATTTCATGATTAGATTTCAAATAAACTTTTTAATCCTTTACATCATTTAAAAATAGTTTAAAAGGTTCTTTATGACTGTTTTTGGAAGCTACTATATTTTCTTTGTAATTAGTACAAATTGGTTTCTAAAAGCATGAATTGACTTAATTGGATTTAAGGCAGCCACAGAACAAATTTGAATTTTCTTAGTTGATTTATTGTGCTAGTGTTTGAGAACAAAAAAAACAGATTTTTTTTTATTTATTATTTATGAAAGCTTTTCAAGGAACAATGATTAAATAGACTTGTGTGAGCGTTTGTCCTGTTTTTGAAGTTGTAAATAAGTGTTTGGCAAAGTTTAATCTTCACCCCACCCCAAAAATGGTGTGTCACAAGGATGGTTTTTTTCTTGCCACAACTATAACTGTATATTCCCTTGACCATGTTTATTGTTTTAATAAACTATGTTTAGAATTATAATAACAAAAATATTGCACACTATTTCGTTGTTAGATTATTTACAAGATTAAGAAAATATGTGAAACAACTACAATGTTTATAACTATTTATGTTCACAATTTATAAAAAAATAAATAAGAAAACACTTTTTGTACATAAATTTATAAAAATTTACGAAATTATTAAAATATTTGAACCAATTATGAAGTATTATTTACCATTTTATGTAGAAATAAATATAAAAAGTTTTAAATTTAGGTGAAACCATAAACAATCAGTATTTTAAGCATGTACCCTCTTCATTTGGTGGAAAAGGTTTTCTTTGTGAATAATTATAGAAAGTTGTTTATTTTTACTGGGTATTTTTATTGATCAGGTACCCTTGATCCTAAATCATGATTATACAGGGTACCCCACAAAAAAAAAAAAAAACCCCAGGAAAATTCAGATTTACTATATAATTAAAAAATATTAACTTTTTTTTTAGTTTGAACGCAACATCTGTTTGGTTCTGTATTAAACTTCTAAATTTATATCTTTTGCTTTTGTTTTAAATAACTAACGAAAATTCCAACAATTAAATAAACTGTACCAAATTTCCTGTTTCTTGTGGGGGCAACCTATATATAAACATGAAAGAAATATGAAAAAAAAAAAAAAAAAAAAAAAATAGTAATTGTTTTCTTTTTTTTTTCAATCAAAAATTCACTCCAAGCAAGGCACTGAAGCCACTAAGACAAGGCATTACTGGCCGTGAAAGAATTGGAAAACAGAAACATTATTAAGAAGTGAGAACAATAGAAGATTAATCAGAAAGACAGTAGATAACAATTAACATTGCATTTAAATTTTTGAAGGTCAGAGTTGGCTGGAAAGACTGTTCCACAAGCGAGGAGTGTGAGAAAAGAAACTTTTAGCATAGAACTTATGCTTACATCTAGCCAATTTAACTGTACATTGATGAGGCCTTTTTGCCAATCAAGTACTGTGCTTACATTCATAATGGAAAGTTCATCTGAACAATTACTATGAAAGTATTTATAGAAAAGGCACAGGGAAGCAACTTCACAGCAATGGGAAAGTGACTTAAAATAAGATGCCAGGTCAGGACCAATAATATTGTTGATTCTTTGGATTTTATCAAGAATCTCTAAATATATAGCAGGAGCACTAGATTGTAAGTAGCAGCAATATTCAAAGCATGGAGGTATGGTAGACTTCTAGATATGTAAGATAAATTCTTAATAGAAAAATTGTCTTGCATGACACGGTGAACAAACTTTTTTTAGCAGCAATTGATTCAATATAGTCTTTCATGTTAGCTGAGAATGTTAGCCTGAGAAGGCGCAAGACGCTCTCCTGGAAGTTAGCATCAGCCATTCTGATGGAAGGCAGAAAGAGGACTCACAGATGATTGAGAGAGCTCAGTTTTGTTTTGTAGACATTAAAATTAACAAGCCATTCCTTACCCCAGTTAACAGGCCGTAGGTCATTTTTGAGATCAGCCACCAATTTGATCTTATTGAACTGATCGGACTTACTGCTGAGACAGGAGTAAATAGTTGTGTCATCAATATGGTTACCAAGTGGAGAGCTGAGGCTGTTAGAAATGTCGTTGATGAAAATTAAGAACTGTGTAGAACCAAGGATAGATTCCTTTGGAAACAAAAGTTTCCCTTAGTACAAAAGGATCAAGAAGAATGGTCATTCAAAATACTTTCATGATTTGATAAGAAAGACTGAATCAGTTCAAAAATTTATCTGGAGACATTATAACTTTTCAACTTGGGAAGAAGACCACTATGCCAAACCCTGTTGAACATTTTCAAGATGTCTAAAGCAACAACCTGAGCTTCACTATTCTTATTTAAAGCTATCTGAGAAGAAAATGTATAATGCCCGAGAGGAAAAAAAAAGAATAAAAATGTTGATTTAAATTTTCTTATTCAAGAGTTCAGATATTTTGGGATAAAAAAAGATTTGTTTTCATATTGTTATAAAATGGTAAATAATAAACATTGCATTGTAGTTGGTTCACATATTTTTATAATCTTGTAAATCTGAAATTAATCCTATAAATAAATCTAAAAACTACATATTGTGTAACATTTTTTTTTTTTTTAAAATTCTAAACATAGCTTTGTTAAAAACAATAAAAATTGCCAAGGGAGTCAGTGGAGTATGCTGTAATAGTGGTGTTAAGAGAAAATGACCTTTTGACACAATTTTTTTTTTGGGGTGGGGAGATCGGAAGGTTAAAATTTGTTGAGTGTTTTTTATCTTTTGGTGTAATTTTTTTGTAAAAAAAAAAAAAAAAAAAAAAAAAAAAAAATAGAAAAAAGTAATTATCTTTTGATTTATTTATAGACAAGTCTTTTTTTTCGTTTGCTTTGCTTTGCTTATTTAACTTCATTATAAATATTTTTCAAAATTTTATTTTTCACCAACATTATGCTTCTTTTTACAATTTCTTTCATTAATTTATTTTGCCTTTATTTATTGTTTTCATTCATTATTTTTTTCCTCATTCATTTTCACTTCTCCTTTCTTCATTTTTTTTTATACTTATTCTCTACTTCCAATTCTTCTTTTTACTTCTCTCTCATTCTTTTCCTGCTTTTCATTGCATTCCTTTCTTATTTTTCCTTCTGTTGATCTCTCTTGTTTTCCTTTCATTTTTATTTCCTTTTCTTTTGTTTATCTTCCTTTTCACCTTCATATTTTTTTGCCAATTTTTAAGTATTTTTTCCAAGGACATTTATTTCTGTTTTGTTTTAGGAATGCAGAGAGACATGGAGAACGCATTTCTTTCTTTTGTAGAAATCCAGAGAAATCGGGAATTCTACCGAACGACAGATGTACGACCTCCATTTACCTATGCATCTCTCATTCGACAGGTAAGAAATACTGGGATTATTTCCATCTTACTAAACCGTATGCATCTACAGAATTCTGGAAACTACAGTGAGTGTCTTGCATAATCTTTGAAATGGAATACTAACATTTTTTTTTTGGTGTTTTTACTAAATCATTACATTTTATTACTATTTTAGTCTATGCAGATATGGTGAGAAAATCGAGATATGTTTCATTAAGAAGGTTAGAGTTATATCTGCAATAATGGCCAAGGGGCAAAAAGATAAATCAGAAAAAAATGTGATCTTGGGCGGTGTGCCCTACTGAATGGGTATATTTCCAACATTAAAAAAAAAGAAGACTATTTATCATATCATGATTGGTAAATAAAAACTCAACCTCTTCCTGTTGATATCTGTCAACACTATAACTCTTATAATCGCCAGAGTCGATCCTTCAAATCTACAAATCAATCATTCGCCCTTGTATGGAGTATTGCTACCATATATGGTCTGGAGCCCCTACTGTTTGTCTCAAGGTTCTTGATAAAATCCAGAGACGGATATGCAATGTAATTGGCCCCGATCTGGCATCTCATCTGCAGTCGCTCTCTCACAGACATGCCGTCACCTCCCTCCATCTTTTTTACAAATACTTTCATAGTAACTGCTCTGATGAGCTGCTTTCGCTGGTTCCCAGACTTCATGAATTTAAGCGTTCTATCAGGCTGGCATCTCGCTCTCACCCTTTCACTGTCGAAACTGTTAAATGTAGCCGTCTCTTCTACTCCAGTAGCTTCATGTCTCACACTTCTCGCCTGTGGAACTCCCTCCCCTTTTCCTGTTTCCCTGATAGCTATAATCTCCAACTATTCAAATGTAATGTCAATCGACATCTCCAGATGCCTTGATCTATCCCCCTATCCTTCTCTTCATCCTTTCCTCTATCACTCCTATTTGCTCTCGCTCCAACTCTCTGTAGCCCCTTGCGTGCTAGTGGCTTCCCACCTCGCTTGGTGTGAATTGCTTTAAAAAAAAAAAAAAAAAAAAAAAAAAAAAAAAAAAAAAAAAGAAGAAGAAATCATCTCTGCCTTTTTATATCCATCTTCCTCATCTCACTCACTCCACCCCCTTTCCTCTGCACCTACAGCTGGCTCATGTCTCTCAATATAATTTTATATAGAACTATCCTTTCTTTTAATCTTATAAGTTCCTATATCTTAGACTGGTTGTATTCATTATACAGGAATCCCTCGATTAGCACGGCTAATTTGTATATTGGTAACTATAAAAAAAAAATCATTTTTCAATTACTATGGTTAATCTGAAAAATATTTTACCACACTAATTGTATACTATGTATGCACTAATCGAATTTTGGTATATAAAATTTTTAGCGCACTAATTGACAACATTAATTGAATGTGCATTAATCAATGGATTCTTGTACTAAGATTGAGTATATTTCTCTTTTCTTTTATACTATTAGTCCATGCAATACAAGGCTTCTCTACTGGAGGGTTACTGAGTGACATTGTTGTAAGGGAAGGGGGGACTAGTTATAAGTTCACAATTATGAGGATAGAAGTTTTTTGATCCTGGGCTTGAACAAACCAAGAAAGAGAAGCATCCTTTTGGGAGTCTGTTCCACAAAGTAACAGTTCTGGGAGAAGGAGCTGTTTGAGTGGAACTTGCTCCTTATCAAAAGAAATATAACTCATCCAAACTTCTGTCATTTTCTTTTAAATTTTGAGCATAATGAAAATGGTGTCCTGGGTATGAAGATAAACTACATCTGTGTCCTGGGTAAGACGATAAACTATGTCCAGCAGGCCTCTGATCAGGAGGTTTTGAGGAGTGGAGAACCACCTCTTAATTGCTGGTGTTCCCATGTCCACCCAAACTCAAGGTGGTAGCACCTGCTAGGGTCCCAGCTATGGGTAAATAGTGAACCCCAAAACTGGGGTAAAAATGGGTTTTAATACCAGGAATACTTTGTAAAAAAAAAATATCATCAGCAATATACTTTTGAAAAAAAAAAAAAGATATTACCAACAATACGTTTTTGAAAAAATATTACCAGCAATACATTTTTAAAGGAAAAAATTATTAGCAGAAACAGATTTTTGACAAAACAAAATATTACCAGCAATAAAAACTTTGTCGGCAATAAATAACCTATTGAGGTTGATATGCCATAAAACACACCAAACCAAATGTTTCATCTGTTATGTTAAAAAAAATCTTTTGTTTGATGTATTCTCTGGCTGTTTCTATTATTTACATTTCAAAATTGAGTATTTTTTATATAATACGATACATTTCTTGGATTTATTTTTAAATGTTGTATCTCTTATGTTTTCTTTGTTGCCTCTGTTGATGAAATCTTGCCTGATAGATAGTTTGTTTAACCAGCATATCGACCTTCGTTGGGCCATTTAATGCTGAAAAGGTTTGTTTTTTTTTTCAAAAAAGTATAGTTGGTAACATTGTTTTTTCAAAAACGTATAGCTGGTAATATTGTTTTTTCAAAAACGTATAGCTGGTAATATTGTTTTTTCAAAAAGAAATGTGCTGGAAAAGACACCGGGAAGTTCACTATTTGCCCATAGCTGGGACCCCAACAGGTGATACCACCCCGGGTCAGGGTGGACCTGGGAACACCAGCAATTAAGAGGTGGTTCTATGCTTCCTCAAAACCTCCTCATCAGAGGCCTTGCTGTTGGATGCAGTTTAACGTCGTACCCAAGACGAAATCTTGCCTGGTTAGCTGTTTACTTTCTTGGGTCTAACCAAGTAACAACAGAATAAGTTTCTTCCAAATGCACAAGTTCTCACCAGTCCTGTAACTGGGTGTGGTTATAGAGCTACTGCACAGCTGCGCACCTGTTCAGATCCTGCCATATGTCTTGTGAATGATCTGGAGAGATTGTCGGTTCTTATGTCCATACCATTTTTACTTTCTCTTATTGATGATGGATACAAGGTCTTCTCAGAGGTCTGCGTCTTGTTTGATGACGTCTCCCACAGCATCATTTTTGATGCAGTTGACATAGTATATGCCTAGGATGGTTTGGAATCATCTCGTTTTGAATGTTTGGATTCTTCACTGTAATTCTGCTGTTTAAGTTCAAGGTTTGCAGGTATACAGAAAAATTCAGTCAGCCAATAGACACAACAGTTTGATCTTTGATTTTAAGAAGATGTTCTTGTCTTTCCAGGTGGTTCTTAGATTTGTAACAGCTGCCATTATTAGTGCTAGTCTTATTTCTATTCTAGAGTCCTTTGCACTGATAATCAAGATATTGAAATTGGCTTACTAGTTCCTGACCATTGACTTATTTTGGTTGAAAGCCTTTTTGTCAGTGTTCATCATTAGATTGGTTAGTTGGAGTACACCAAGGCTATCTTCTGACCGCCCCCCCCATACACTTTAACATCTTTCTTGAATGCACAGTCAGCATTGGAGTTTGAAACAAAACCTACTTATAGACAACATTTTTTTCATAATCATTTCACTCCAAGCAAGGCAATAAAGCCACTAAAATGCAAGGGGTCACAGTGTGAGAGAATATGAGAAAGAGAAAAATATTATTAAGGTGAAGAACAATAGATGAACAAGAATTAAGACAAAAGAGAATGGTTAATGTTTCATTCAAATTTTTAAAGATCAAAGTTGACTGGAAAGCAAGAAGATGGAAGATAGTTTGAGAAGTGCATGAAAAACAAAAAAACAAATTGTTAGCATAGAACTTATGGTTGCATCTATTCATTCCAGTTATAAAATGAGACCCTGTTGCCAATCTATTTTTGAAACTTATAATTTCATTTTTTTAATATTGGTCTTCTAATTCAATTTAAAAAAAAAAAAATTTCTCAGCACTTGCCATTTTGGAAATACCACAGGCACCAGGTAATGACCCTGACATTTCCTGAAGTGTGGAGAGATAGCTCCTTGGGACTTGAGCTAATATTAATTTTTAACACCCCTGGTACAGGCAGAACCTGCAGCTGCCAGAGTAGATAACTTTACTGTACTACCTGGCCCACCACCAGCTATTATCAACACTTTAATTGTGGTAGATTAAAGTGTTGGTTTGTGAATTTGGTGACAGTGATTGTGTGTTCAATCCCTGGTCCAGGCAGTGTGAAACAGGGTGAGCAATAACTGAGCAGTACCTAAAATATGAACAAGACAAGATGTACCTTGACATGGGCAGTGGAATGAGAAGAGTCTACCTTTGTAGATTAAATAAAGTGTTCCGTTTGGAATTCCCTGTAGGTTACTCGAATTTGTATACACCTGATGAAGGCCGAAGAGTATAACAGTCAAAATGTGATAACAATGACAAAGAGGACAATAGTCCAATGTAAATACAGAGAGTTATTTAAAATTTGAACTTTTTTTTTCTTTCTTTTTGTGATTGCCCTCACGTTTCAGCGAATCCATTCTACAGTCTTCGGCTCTCATAAACGAAGTCTCTCCAATATATTAGTTGAAATGTTATGGCAATTCAATGGAAACTATGAAAGTATTATATTTATATCACAGATCAGTGTTTTTTCGTTTCTGGTGATATGTTCACCTTCAATTAAGGTGGGAATCTCCAAATAAATTCCCTTGTTTTACAAATGTTATGAAAGCTTATTACCTTGTTGATCTCTGAGATTATGGAACAAAGGTCTCATCACTGGTATGTCATTATCGTTCACAGTAGGATACAGTCTGCAATTCTTTTCTTCTACCTATTGGTACCATGTAAACCAGCATCTTCTCATGTTACTTGTCAATGTCCATCGCCTCTCCAAGTAATTCCTCTTGTTCTAAAGAGGGATCAAGTTAGTTTTCTTCATCTTAGAAGAGATTTCTTAAAAGTTTTGTATTTGATATGTCACCATGATAGCAGTTAGGTAAATGATTTTTCTGCTGTAAATGATTCTATATAATCTAGTGCTAGCCGTTATGTGCCGTACGTGATACATGCTTAGACAATCATGTATCTTTCGATACATGACTGATGAGGCAGATTATTTTCCCGCTGTAGGTTGCCATTTCTTTCTGCGGTAGACCAGTTGCCATCCAAGACTATAGAAACTGGTCTGTCCTGCTATTTACCCATAGCTGGGAAAGAAGAGGAGGATTCATACCTTTCCCAAGGGTAGTAGCACGTAAGTGAATGTAATGGATTCGACTGGAATTTGAACTCGGCTCTCTGATTCCTTACTCCATTACTCCACTGTGCCTCCTATCTGGATACTGTTAGGTAACAGCACTTTCCCTAAAGATGCAATCAAGGATTCAGTATGATGACCCATTGATCTCTTAAATCATCACAAAGGTGTAATGATAAGTCTCATCACTGGCATGTCATGATGTTTAAGGGAAAAATAAATTTATTCAGAGATTCCTACTGGTATCATTATAAAGATGGATCTTATCAAGTTTCTTTCCTAACTGAAGAGATGTCATGAAGGATCTTAGATTCAAATGTTTGAACAAAAGCTTGACACTGGCATGCCACAATAGTTGATGGATAGGAGTGCAGTAAAGTACTAGTAATTTCTTTCTTGGAGAAGAGATGGGTTCTATACCAAAGCTGTATAATATTCAAAATTTCTCGTGTGTGTGTGTATATATATATATATATATATATATATATATATATGCATATATACATACACACACATTTTCTGTTTGGAAATGTGATCCGATGAACCAGGACGAAAATCCTGTTTCTGGGGCAATAAACTACAATCCTATGAACCCTTAAAGTTGTCTGTTTCTTAATTTAACTTTATATATATATATATAAGAATGGATTTATTTTTAATCAAACTTTTTTTTTATTATTATATGAAAGGAAAGGGTAAATAGAACCTTGCTGGGCTGTGACACTCTCCATGGCCGAGCAGTCTAATGCACAGTCGTTTCTCTTACAAAAGTGGATGCATGTTTGTACCATGCTGGAAAACACTTTTTTTTCTTTCTTTTAATCCTTTCACCCCAAGCAAGGCAATAAAGCCACTAAGACACAAGGGGGGTACTGAGTGTTAGCAAATATAATAAAAAACTACTATTAAGGAGAGAGAACAATAAAAGAACAAGAATTAAGAAGATAGAAGATAACAATTGACATTGCGTTTAAATTTTTGAAGAAAAAAGTTTACTGCCAAACCAGTAAATACAAACGGATATCCACTAAAAATGTTTGAAGTAATAATAATATTTCTTATTACTCTAAACGTTTATAATATTCTAAATTTCTCTGGTGTATTTTTTTTTTTCTCTCGCATTCCTACCTTTTTATTTTCTTTCTTTACTTGATTTAAGAATGTCATTTTAGTCAATAAACAAATATTTAAAATTTATTTTTTGAATTGATAGTTTTACATACCTACTTCTAATACAGGTACCTAAAAAACTATTCTGAAGTACCTTCACTATTAATAAATTGATGTGTATGCAAACTCTTAATCTTAGTAATAAGGGAAGGTCAGCAATAGTTAGCGTCCTATATTAGAATTAACTACATTCAAACTTGGTAGATCTAATCATATGAAAGGATGTACTGGTAGTGTAATGGTTATCAGAGTAAAAAATGGAATTGGCAAACCAAGTTCAAATTCTAGCCTGGCTGGTTGTGTTCACTTTCACACTAATCCCCTTTGAAAAGGCATCTCTTCTCCCAACTATGGGTTAAATAAAAGAGTAGACTGGATTCTCTAACATTGGATGGCAGCCAGTCTAGGAGGAGGACTACTCTGAATTCAAAACCACGGAGAAAGCAATAAGAAACTACTCCACTATCTTTCCCAAGGATACATGGCAATCCATAGATAATAAAGAAAAAGAAACTGTGGAGAGCTGTGATTGCTTGTTCATTTATTTTTTCAATGTGACGCATGTGTTTGCGGTATAACTGTTATCAGTGTGGAAAGGGTAATTGGCAAGCTGGGTTCAAATTCCTGCCTTTTCTGTTATGGTCACTTTTGCACAAATGAATACATTTCTGCATCTCAGCTATGAGAGTAGACGGGATGCACTAACCTTGAAAGGCAACCAGTCTAGGAGAATGACTACTCTGAATTCAAAACCATGGAGAAGGCAATGGAAAACAATTCCACTATCTTTCCCAAGAAGTCAGAGCGATTCAAAAGAATCTGCAGAACGTTGATTGCCTTTATCTTAAAAGGAAATTTTTCGTCTTCTTTATGCTGTGTCCATTCAGGATGTTGTAGATCATGGCTATCCACAATTTCTTATCCTTTGTAGCTCTTAGTAAGATTTGTGTTTGCGTTTTCTCTGCTACGCAGCTTGTTAGGTAGGTGAATTGCTGCTTTTCTCTGTCCCTCCTGATCTTAATGTCTTGTGAGAGTCAGAATTTCCAAACTCTCTTTCCTCATTGTGTGTTTTAGAAATTTCAACTCTTTTTAAGAAAATGCTTAAGTATTTAGATTTTCTTATTTCCCACTGTCTTTAAAACAAGAAATAAATGGAACAAGATCTGGTGATTAGGATGGATGGCTTTTGCATTCAAAGCCCAAATTCTTTGAATTTTGCCAGCCCTGTGCAGGTGTGTTATCTTGTAAAAAGAGAACACCTTCCTGCAGTATCGATAACTGTCTTTCTTTCAATTTCATGTTATCGGCACAAAAAAGTTAGTGTTCTTCATTAACTTCTGAAGATAATCCTCCAAATACTTTTATTATAAAAACAAACAAAAACAAAAAAACCCAGGCCTTTTAGGTCTTGGTTATGGAGGTGCAGAAATACTGAACCTGTTGGTCTAATCTGATATTTTATTAGCCAAATAGATTTATAGGTATATACCAGGGCACCAATGTTGCAATTGGGTGTGACACAATGTCATGGTTTAAAGTAGGTTTGATGGATGTACCATGAAAAAATTTCCAAGCCCCCTTGGCACTTCACCTTTAGAAAACGCCTCATGCGCCAGGCAATAAATCCAGACCCCCTCCCAAGGAAGAGGCACTGCCTGCAAGGTTGAAGGCCTCCTAGGGCTTGGGCTTAAATTGAAAGAATATAAATCCCAGCCAAAGGCAAATTAATTTATAGATCCTCAGTGAAAAAAAACCCATAAGTTTATATAGAACTCAATGGGCAAAACCCATTTCAACTGTAGGTGGAACAGGTCAACTTATTGCACAAGTTTACATTAGCTGAAAGCTATCAGTTCAATACTTGGGTAGTAAATATGCTTTTGAGTTATTTAACAACAGTGCTAACTGTTGTTTAGTCTCCAGATCTTAATGACAGAACAGTGTTTTGTCAACAATGACAAAATTTAAAAAAAAAAAAAAAAAAATGCACACACACACACACACACAAGATTGCTGAAAATGCATCAAATTCAACCAGGGTGTGTCTACTCAATATAATTTCTGGTTGACATTCAAACATTCTGACACCCAACATATTTCCTGGATATCACTTGTATCTCAGCAATTAGTCACCAAAATTCATATTTTAACTGTGTAGAACGAAGGTGCTGCCACTGCATGGACGTTTGTTTGGTTTCCAGATTAGTTTGGTCTAACCCTTTCATCAACAGTGACAAATGATTCCATAAAAATCATCACTCAGTCCCTAGAAATGCTTCCAAATCAACTTGGTGATGTTTACTTAATGTCATTCCTGATGGCCCTTCAATCATTTTGGTTCTCAATTGATCGACAGCATTCCAACTGAATGAATGAATTATTAACTTCATGTATTCCCTGAATATTTCTCATACCTCAGCAATTCATTATGTGCAATGTTTGCACCATTTATGGATTTCCTATTAGTTTTCAGGAATGGAGTTGAGCATTTGAAAATTCTACTTTCCATTGTCCTGTTGCAATCAATGATCTGGAGGAAACCAATTGAAAAAAAAAAAAAAATGAGTATAAAGATTCTTCAAATTAGCAATTAACAATATAAAAAGAACACCATTTCCATCTACAATGATGATGAAATGCTCAGATTTTGGAAAGTGGGTCAGCCCTCATTTGAATAATGTAAACAAATTTTTAATTTTTTCTACAAGAGAAATCCATTAAAAAAAAAAAAGAAATTAAAAAAAACCCGAGAAGAAAGTGATCATAAGGGTCAAGAATTAATGTAAGAATTAAGGCTATTATATGTTTAATTAGTTTATTCAGACCTTCAAAAATTATGCTATATGTAAAAAGTTCCTTTTCCAATTGTTTTTGTAGTCTGATTTTTCATTGTGTAACAAACAGGTTTAAGAGGTAAAGAAAAAGTGAAATGATTGAGTTATCTCCCTTGCATTAGTGACATCACCAGTGCAAGGGAAATGATTATCTTTCTAAAGAAATAATGGATTAAACATTTAGAATAATAATATTATTATTACTTCAAACATTTTTAGTGGATATCCGTTTGTATTTACTGGTTTGGCAGTAAACTTTTATCTTCAAAAATTTAAATGCAATGTCAATTGTTATCTTCTGTCTTAATTATTGTTCTCTCTCCTTAATAATAGTTTTTTATTATATTTGCTAACACTCAGTACCCCCCTTGTGTCTTAGTGGCTTTATTGCCTTGCTTGGGGTGAAAGGATTAAAAAGAAAAAAAAAAAAAAGTGTTTTCCAGCATGGTACAAACATGCATCCGCTTTTGTAAGAGAAACGACTGTGCATTAGACTGCTCGGCCATGGAGAGTGTCACAGCCCAGCAAGGTTCTATTTACCCTTTCCTTTCATATAATAATAAAAAAGAAGTTTGATTAAAAATAAATCCATTAATTCTTTTTATATATATATATATATATATATATATATATATATATATATATATAGTTAAATTAAGTAACAGACAAGTGTTCATAGGATTGTAGTTTATTTCCCCTGGGACAGGATCTTTGCTTTGGTCCATCGGATCCCATTTTCAAACTGAAAATGTGTGTGTGTTTATATATATATATATATATATATATATATATATATATATATATATATATATATAGAGAGAGAGAGAAATAGATATTTTATATTTATCATATATATATATATTAATAGAAATATAAAATTTGCCACTTAGCTGATTGATGTTATATTCTGCACCTCAACTCTGGAGTTTTGTAGACGAATCCTTTTGTAATTGCTCAGTCCACTCGTCAGGAGGTTTCATTATTCGTCAGAGAGAGTGTAGACATCAGAATCACCACTACATTGTGACTGTCAGTTTTATGCTTCTAAATCTTCATAGCAATTTCACACTGTTTATATTTACAAATACTGTTACTGCATGCTCTTCCCCCATAAATTTAACAATACACATACAATTCAATGTCAGAATTAACAGGGCTTCAATTTATGTTATAAACTCACATAAAAGATGTTTCCTAAGTAATATTTTGAAAAAAGAAAAAAATACTGTCTCATATATATACACAGACTATCCTTAAAAATCCATTTGATTATAATTTATTTCATGACTATATATAAAATATATTCATCTCTTCAGACTGAACAGATGAATATTTTTTATATACATTTATGAAATAAATAACTGAATGGATTTTTAAGGATCATCTGTAATTATTATTATATTGTTCTGTTTCTTACATTGAGCTCTCTTTGGATTAATGTCCTCCTTGGAATTAATCCTAACAATTATCAATGGATATTATATATATATATCTCATAGTAAAAAAAGGAACAACAGTAAGATATGTAATCTGGTGTTCTTGTTGATATTTTTATTTTTACAAAACCATGCTCAATGTAAATTTACAGAGCATAAATATTATAAATTAACTGATTTAAAAATATGGTTTCATCGCTACACAGGTATTACCATGTTTCAAAAACAGAAGCCAAAAACTTCAAATTCAATTATATTAAATTAAAAGCATTAGTTCTGTTTCATCAAGCAAATTTTGGAACAGAACTAATGCTTTTAATATAGTTGAATTTGAAGTTTTTGGTTTCTGTTTTTGAAACATTGTAATTCCTGTGTAGCGATGAAACCATATTTTTAAATCAGTTAATTTATAATACAAGGTAACCAAAAAAGTTCTGTTTGTTTTTAAAGGAAAAAAAGAAAACGCTTCACAGTATGTGTAACTTATATTTAGTCTTCCAAGTAATTGCCATCGGCATCCAGCACCTTCTGCCAACGTGTCTCCAGCTGTTCAATGCCCTTGCAGTAGAACTCGGGGGGTTTTGATGCAAAGAAGTCAGTGAGGGCTTTGCGCAAGTCTACTTCATTGGTGAAGGATTTCCCACGAAGATGATTATCCAGGGAGTGGAAGAGGTGGTAATCAGATGGCGCAAGGTCAGGTGAATAAGGTGATTGGCACAAAGTCTCCCACCCAAGTTGCTGTATGGTATCCCTGACCACTCGCGTGACATGCAGCCTGGCGTTGTCATGGAGGAAAAGCACACCTTTGCGATTCACCAGTGCTGGCTCCTTCTGGCGCAATGCCTGTTGCACATGTTTCAATTGCTGTGAGTATAGGTCTCCAGTGACCGTTTGGCCCGTTGGTAGCAGTTCATAATGAACCACTTGACGACCTGTCCACCAGACACAAAGCATAATCTTGTGTGGGTGCATAGGCGGTCTTGCTGTGTGAGGGGCAGCATCCTGAGGAGACAACTAATGTCTGGAATGCTTGGGAGTTTCATACAGAACCCACTTTTCATCACTGATAAGCACTCGATTGAATAAGGATGCGGTACGGTGGCGAGAAAGCAGCGATATGCAGACTGCCACTCGTTGTTCCTTGTGGACCTCCAACAGCGTTTACGGAACCCACTTGCTCAGTTTGTACGTCTTACCTAGGCGGTGCAGGTAAAATCTAACTGTTTCATCGGAAACGTTGAACTGTCTTGCAAGTTCACCACACGTTAGACTACTGTCCTCTTCAATGGCCGCCTTCAGGATTCCGTCATTCAAGACCAGTGGCCGTCCACTGCAAGGCTCATCATGGAGAGACAAATCTCCCGACTTGAATTTTCGAAAGCAACGCCTTGCAGTACATTCATCCACAGCACTATCCCCAAATGCTTGACATATGCGGCGACTTGATGCAGCTGTTGATAAGCACACTTTGAGGTCGTAAAACAAACAGCCCCGAACGAGATCTCTAGACACTTCCATCCTTCTCACAGCTGTCTGGCTTATAACTGATGGCCGGGCACAGTGCGCATGTTTTTTATAACGTCTGATGTTCCTACTTCCGGTTGTCCAAATTTGAAAACAATTGCTACACGCATTTCGTATATATTTCAACTTCATTCAATGACTAATCAAAAAACGGACAGAACTTTTTGGGTTACCTTATATATATATATATATATATATATATATATATGTGTGTGTGTAATTTGGCAGCAACTTTTCTTTCAAACATGTAGTGTTGAATGTTAAAGACAACATAGTCTTACATATTTTCTTTTGAATTTTCTCATATTCTCTAATGAGACTTTTTATTTGAAAATAGTTCCGAAATATGTATTTTCCATACGATGACCTAGCGCTTTCGAACATCATTGTTCATCTTCAGGGTCAATATTTTAGTCAAAAATTTTTTTTTTTTTTTTTTTTTTTTTAAAACAAACATTTGCCAATTATCTTGTAGCGTAATCATGTAGCTACTTTTTTACAAACTAAAAACGTTAAATTCCTTTTAAATTCAAAAGACGCGATGATGTTATATCACGTGCATGGCGTAGATTTTTATCATGTGACAGCGTGAAAAAGATTTCCAATACACAAGCCAAAAGATTGAAGAATACGCTACAAAATTTAAATATATTATAAACATTGCAATATATTATAAACATTGCAATATATTACCAGATATATTATAATCTATACGATTAATAAGAGGTCTTTTTCTTTTAATATGTAATGCCTCTAAGATTTTAAGGCGTCTAATGTCTGTATGTTTATCTATAATTTTAGTATTTTCTACAAGTATTTTACGTATATCAGATTGCGTAAGGGAAACAGTATGTGACTTAATATGTTGTTTAATGGAGCTAGTATTATTTAAATGCAGAGTCAATCTTCTGGAGAGCCGGGTGGTTGTAAATCCAATATATGTATGTGGATTAGAAGAACATTCTTCCATGGGGCATTTAAACTCATACACAACATTGGTTCTATCAACAACTGCAGCAACTGGAGAATGATTATTACTCATTATCAGGTTAGACGTTTTAAATTTACTATAATATATATTAAGTTTTAAGGCCTTGTTGGAATCAACAGGAAACACATTATGGTGTATTATAGACTTAAGGGCCTTTTCATCCATGCTGTATTGTCTATGCATTTGTCCTCTGTAAAAGAGGTTAATTGCGGATAATTTTCTTGGTGTATCTCTTGTTAGGTCTGAGAAGTATCTATCAAATTCATTATCAACTAGATAGTTAGGAAAACCGTTATTAATAAGGGTTTGCTTGATGTTAGTCAATTGTTTATGAAATATTTTATTGGTAGAAGAGATAAGTTTTGCTCTAGTAACTAGGTTAGAAATTATTGACCGTTTATATTTAATGGGGCATTCACTAAGATAGTTGAGGGTGCAATTGTTATCACTTGTAGGTTTTTTGTATACAGAAGTGGTAAAAGTGTCATTATATATATATATATATATATATATATATCAGTGTTCTTTTTCAAACCAGGTCTGTCCTTTCATCTGTGTGTAAAGATGTTCTACCCCCCACACACCATATTAATTCTGTTATTCATTATTTCAAATGTAGTTGTGGATGCGACTACATAGGTAGAACGACACAGCATTTGGACGCTAGAATTAAACAACACGTACCTGCGAAAATATTAAATAAAAATTTTTCGTTGGCCAATTCCATTCGAAATACGTATGGGTCGTTGATATTGATAAATAATCCTACTTGTGCGTTGGATTTTACTGTGATTTGGCCAGGGCACACTCAGTATTCCATCTCAGGGTGTTGGAGACTTTGTACATCAGGTCCAGGTGACCATCTCTTTGCAAACAAAGGGACTGTTTGCTTGGGCTTGCTGTGCTGTGTCTCTAGCATCTTGTGTGGTATTACTTTGATTATATACACTTTTTTTTTTTTTTTTATTTATCTCTTTCTTCCCTGCCCATTCATTCATGTCATCCATAACAGATATTTTCTTCATAATTTCTATTCCCCGTTAACCGATTTCGTCCCCTCTCATCAGAACTGTTAACTGGTGTTTTTATTTTAAATCTATCATGGCCTTTAATAAAAAATTTGTTTTTTATGCCTTGATACACTTCTGTACCGTTGCAAATATATATATATATATATATATATATATACACATTCATCACATTACTAGACAGAAAAATGTTCAAAGTTATTAAAATAAATTAAAATTTTATAATCTTGTTTAAATAATTTTTTTTGTTGATTTTTCTTCTTTTTTTTTTCCAGATTTTGTATAAATTTAAATTATGATTTGTGTCAACCCTTAAGAGGGTCACCCCTTTCATTTTGTGTACTGCAATTTGTGATGTGTACTTGTAAAATAAGAAACTTTTTCCTATCCACTAATGTGTGTTGAATGCATTTCTGTCTCTTAGCATTTGTTACTATTAAATCTTCTTTTTGTATAAGCCCCCCCCCCCGTATATATTACATTAAATATTAAATAACCTTTAACATGATTTCACTTTTACTAAATTGTTTTGTGTTTATCTCTTTCCTTGCAGGCTATCATTGAATCACCTCATCGGCAGTTAACATTAAATGAAATTTACCAGTGGTTCACTAATACATTTGCTTATTTTCGAAGAAATGAAGCTACATGGAAGGTAAATGCTGATTTTATTACGATTCAAATTATCATTAAAAAAAGAAAGAAAAAAGAATTACTGAAATGATTTCATATCGAAAAATTAAAATTATTCCATTTTGCATTTCCTGTTTACACTGATATTATCTATAGTACAAGATTTTACCATTTGTGTTTCTACTAAAAGAATTACTGTTAACTCGTATATTATTATAAATTCCAGAAATAATTACTAATTTATGTTGTTTTATGTACCTACAGATGAAAATAAATGTCACAAGATTACTTTTTTTCATTTATGGTCTGTTAGAAAATGTAATTATTAATATTAGTTTTATATTACTCTAGTTTCTACTATCAGTTAAAAAGCAATTTTTTTTTTTTTTTACTATTACTACTACTATTTTTTACTGTCTTAATATCTTATAATATTTAACTAAAGTTATTCTCCTCGTCCAATCACCAGTTAAGCAGTATTGAAATTGGTATGTACTTAGACAGGGGACCGCTTAAAAACAACCTCTTATAATCCAAAATATTTTTCAGCTTCAAATAATGCACAAAGGGTTGATAACCCATAAAAAACAAATCAATAACTCAAAAATAAATAAATAAATAACATAAAATCATATCTGAAACTATGCTTACTGTGATTACCCCATTTTTAATATTTTGCTATTAGTATTTTAACTGTGCCAAATTCATAGTTGAAAGATGATTTGGGATCCATCAATGTCACCCCCCACCCCCCCACCGATGAGAATCATGGACTTATGAATATTGTGGGTGGTGTAATGGATTGCGGCTTGGAATGTGAAATTGGAGAGCAGTGTTCAAGTTCCAGTCAAGTTTGTTACATTCACTTCTGCACAAATAACTTCAGGAAATGTATAAATCCATCTTGTCTCTCTCCAGACGGGACTCTCTAGCCATGGTTGTTAGTCAGTCTAGGAGAAAGACAGCTCTAAATTAAAAAGCGTAACAATTGTCTATGATCTCCTACCCTTAGAAATGAGGACAGGACGAAGCATAATTCAAAGACTAATTACTAAGCTATATAAACACTTTATTTGAATAATATTACTTTTCTGTTACTAATTGTAACTACTGATGCTATAATAACTACATTAGTCAAGACTAATGATAATTGTAACAGACATTTATTACTATTTTCTCTGTACCATTGCAGCAAAACAGTGAAAAAACGAGTTGAGATTTTTGGAAAGGAGAAAGACATGAATCTAATCTTTCCTAAGTGAATTAAAACAAAATTGATATTAAATGTAAAGAACTGAACTATTGTTTATTGAATTCATTCTGTAAAATTTAAATTAGTATTAGAATTTTTAAAAATTATTTAAAATATAAATTTAAAAAATGTCAATGAGGAAACAAGTTAATATTTTTTACATCTTTAAAATTATGTAATTATTTATGCAAATTTTCTGAGTAAATTTATTCTATGAATCATTGTCACTATGGTAACACTTGTGTGCTTTAGTTAAAATGAAATGTTATAATGTACTTGATAAATAATTACCAAAATGATATCTTTAAAAACTCGTGTTTTTCAAGATGCACACAAGAAACAAAAACAAGGGCAAAAATAATGTTTTGTTACATTCCAAAATTAGTATCATTCATTTTATCAAAACTGATTATTTATTAAATGTATTTCAAAATAAAAATTCCCATATATATGAATACGAGGTCTTTTTATAATTTATCCAGCCATTTGATATTAATAAAAAAACAAAAACCAGAAGTCTACTGAGGAATCAAAGGGTATTTCTTTGGAACCTCACATACTTATGCCAGCATCCCTTTCACTTTTAAAAAATGTCCCCAAAGATTTCTTTGGGAATCATCATCAGCTTAATCTCATCAACAGTGTTTTATTGGCAATTTTAGTTTTGGGAAAAGTCAGAAGTTGCAGGCAACCAAATGTGGATGTGGATGTGGCTGAGGGAACTGAAAGACTTTGGTGGTGCAATGCTTTGTCCCCTGCCACCACTTCTATAAAACATGACATAGTAATGGATTATGGAATCAGAGAGCCAAGTTCAAATTCCAGCCAAATTCATTACCTTCACTTATGTGCTAATACACTTGGGAAAGGTATAAATAAATTCATCTCTTCTACTCCCCACCTATGGGTAAATAGCAGGACAGACTAGGTTCTATAGCCTTGGGTGGCAGCCAGTGTAGGAGAAGGAAAATTCTGAATTCAAACAAGCCAAATACTCCAATTTTTTAATATCTGCTCCACACATTCAATTTTTTCGAATTTGTGTACTGTGCACTAGTTTGATGTTGTTCTGACCAACAACTTTTTATATATATATATATATATATATATATATATATAATAATAGCTGGCCACTCGCATTTGATAATACTGGTATATGAGGGCAGCTAGCCAATCCCTATTGCAGACACTCGGTCAGGCACATTTGAGTTTGCTTAACACCCACAGAGTCAACCTGGGGTTTATGCTGCAACTATGCTGAGCAGACCTTAGTCACAGTTTCAGGGAGAGAGCATGTTATCTAGCATGATCAATAATTTGAACAAGGCCAGCATGCTGAAGCCCTCGGCCCCGAGGACTTGTGACTTATGGCTAGTACAGCTATTGTCGGCCCCAAGTGTTCTGTCTACCCAATTTCACTCACAAGGCCTGGGTCAACCCATGCTATGGTTTTCAGGCACTTTCCAAAGGTGCTATATATATTATATACACACACACACACACACACTAAAAGTTTAAAATATATAAAATAAACTAAGGACTCAATGCCAAAGTCAACAGAGCTTAATTATAATTTATTGTATTATGAAAGCAATAATATTAAGATGGTAATCAAAACTGCTCCTCAGAGATTCATGTTATAACACAATCATCAGGCAGATAATTATATAAGTAGACACTGAGCTGTGACATTCTGTTTCATGCAATCTTCAGGCCATGAAGATTTTGTTCAAGCATGAAACAAACTGTCACAGCTCAGTGTTGAACTCAGTGTTCACTTTTATATTTGTATATACGCTGTCTCAGATATTGAGCACTTCTACCCATAGCTATAGCATACCTTATAACTATATTTTTATCATAAGTTTTCATATATTAAAATCTATCAGTGGGTTGCTATTTGTTAAAAAAATAGAAAAATAAAAGACTCATTTCCTTTATAGAAAAATAAAAGACTCATTTCCTTTATAGAAAAATAAAAGACTCATTTCCTTTATAGAAAAATAAAAGACTCATTTCCTTTATAGAAAAATAAAAGACTCATTTCCTTTATAGAAAAATAAAAGACTCATTTCCTTTATAGAAAAATAAAAGACTCATTTCCTTTATAGAAAAATAAAAGACTCATTTCCTTTATAGAAAAATAAAAGACTCATTTCCTTTATAGAAAAATAAAAGACTCATTTCCTTTATAGAAAAATAAAAGACTCATTTCCTTTATAGAAAAATAAAAGACTCATTTCCTTTATAGAAAAATAAAAGACTCATTTCCTTTGGGAACGAGGAAGAAAAAACTGCTCAAATCAACATATTTGTTTACCATCAACTGAATCAAAGTGTAAAAGTTATTGATCTTAAAATAGTGGATGGCTGGCCACGAGGGTGGCTAGCTCATCCCTGTTGCAGACGCTTGCTCAGGCACATTTGTGTTGCTTCAACACTCACAGAACCCACCTGTGGTTTACACTGCAACTGTGCTGAGCAAAACTTAGTTACAGTTTCGGGGTGAGAGCAGGTTATCTAGTGTGATCAACTGTCTGGACAAGGCCAACATGCACAAAACCTCAGTCATGCTGACTTGCAATTTCATGCTAGCACAACCATCGACAGCTCCCAAAAGTTCTCTCTATCCAATTTCACTCACAGGGCTTGGGTCAACCTGTGGTATAGTTTTCAGGCACTTTTGAAAGTGCCACACATGGAGGTTGCTTCCTCCAGACTGATAATGTCAAAAGTCGCCTCCTTGACAAATCGACCATGGGGAGATTTGAACACGAGTCTGATAGTTAGAAAGGGAATGTTCTAACCACTTGGCCTATTCTTAAAATACTACATCTGTCATATCATAGTTCTTACATTTCATTTCATACACTAAATATATGAACTATTATTAGCCAGAGTCAATATAATTTTTAATTTGTCAAAATCAATTCAAGTGTACTTTACGTTCATTTTTGTTTATGTGAATTAATAAGAATGAACGGTTACAAATTCTACCTTGAACCGTGTTGTACAATAATTTAAAAGATGGTATCTGGGGAAAAATACAAACTTTGTCAAACTTTATGCTATAAAATATTTTAAAATGTTTTTCTTAAAATTGAAATATTTACATTAGTATTATAATTATTATTACAGTAAATAATAGTAGTAGTATTTTAAAATAATTTATCAGTTTTAATAATTTTAAGAACTTAAAATTAAAGAGAAAGTATATTGCTTTTTCTTGTAATTTTAACACACCTAAATTTGATACAGTTTAGATTACCATTATTAAGCAATTATAAATTATTAATAGTGGATTGTATTTCTATTATTAATAGTTATTTATCTATCCTACTAGTATATTTCATACAATAAAACACTAATTGAAAATAAATTCCTTTCAGAAAATAGAAATTTTAGTTAAAATTATTTTTTTTTAATATTCTTATGACAAAGATTTTCTTCTGAAATAAAAAAAAATTGTTCTTTAGTGAAAAGCATTTATGTTTTTGTGCTTGTCAGTTTTTACTCTCATTCTTTAAAATGCTTCTCCTATAACCATTATTTCTCTTGTGATGATGAAGATATTTTTGAAATTTTTTTTCTTTCATGATTAATGTTAAATTTTATATGTTCTTGATTACAAAAGAAAATCATTTGATTCTATTTCATGTCATTTTTTTTTTTTTTCATTGATTGATTTCTTTTCTGACTGTGTACAAATAATTGTTGTTTACATTTTATCACTGTAATATTTGTGCCTAGATTAATAGCAAGTAGAATCTTGGGGGTTATTTCTTGAATTTATTTTTTTAGAAGAGATTTTGCTGACAGTAAGATAATATTTTTTTTTTTTAATCTAATTTATATTTGGGTCTAACAACTCAGAGGTAAGAAGTAGTGGACACTTAGAATAGGTAAAAACAATTTAAGAATAAGCTTTTAAACTTATAATTAAATTTTAAGCTATCAAAACGTAATAAAATTACCTTTTTCAATATTTGGACTGTTACAAACAGAAATAAAATTTTCTGTAATTGGATAAATCTACAAATTTTTTTTTTTATTAAAAATATTAACATTTTTCAAACAAAATTTTTAAAATCTGACTTTATTTCTCATTACTGTAAATGCTATTTTTAGTGGATACATGTGGTTTAGTTGACACCCTTTTTTATTTTCTTAAAGTGTGAAATTAAGGCCAGTTGATATTTCACTGTTTAAGAAGAATCAAAAACAGGGACATCAACTGAAACACATGGACCCTTTGATAAACCAGGTTTATAGTAATAAGAAAAATGAATACAAAAGTAAACATCCAGGTTAGTTGTTTGAAAAAATCTAAAGCTTAAAAAATACATTGTTAATTTTTCTACATGGATATATTTATCACTTGCCTACTCATTGGAAAAGAGGCATGGTGATAAAAGATCTTTGTATAAAATAATGGCGTGACCAATGCTGGGTTTTATTTTTTACTAAAAAAAAAAAAAATGGATTTGATATTTACTTAAGAGTATTTAGTGACTTCCTTCCAATGGCTTCACGAACCCAATTTGAAATGCGTTAATAAAAGCTTGTCTAAAATTCTGAGAAATGCTTTGATCTTATTTCTAAAATTTTGGCCAACAACATCTTCAGCCTTTCTTTATACATATTGTCTGGAATTCTAAAATTGGTTATTGTCAATATGCCATGAGTTATTGAAACTAATATCCTCATCCTTACTATCCTTTTATCATTACATTGATGACTAGTTGAAAAATTATGGATGTTCATTGATCACTAGTCAGTACTTGAAAGATCAGAGTTTTGAGCGATATCTTAAATGGGATCTCCCTGCGCCCCTGTAGTTTTAGGGAATACAAGGATAAATCAAGGCACTGATGCACACTTTGTGCATGGGGTGATTTGACTGTTCAGTTGAGTGTCAGAGAGCAACACAATGTAGTGGGGCTTTCTGTGGGCAGAGGGAGTCAAACCTGCAGAAATCCATTGGTGCATGTCTGTGCTGTATGGAGCATGTACCCTGAATCAACAAAAAGGGGGTAAGAGTGGGTAGAATTCTTTAAAGCAGGAAGAACAGGCGTAACCAACAAAAGCTGATCTCGTCACCATGAGCATCATGTATGGAAGAACACATTCAGAGGGTTGATGCCTTGATCAGGGACGACTGACGAGTCACATTAACACAAGTGGCGGCAGTCATGGGTGTCAGCTACATATCCGCACAAGCCATAGTGCAGGATGACATAGGATACTGTAAAGTTTTTACGGGTTGGCTGCTTAAACAAGCCAAACCTTGTTGAATGATCCCAAAAACGCAAGAGGCAGGACATTTCTGTCCGAATTTCTGGGATGAATTTACATTCATTCTATTGTCTTCATCTTTGTTGTTGTTATCACAACATTTAGGCTGTTGTGCCTGTCGGCCTTCATCAGGTGTATATTGATTCAGGGAACCTACAGGGAATTCTGAACTGAACCCTTTATTTAATCTACGGGGGAAGACTGTTCTTGTTCCACCGTCCATGTCTAGGGATATCTGTTTGCATTGGCTTCAAGTACACACTGCCCAGACCAGAGATTGAACTCACAATTACTATGTTACTAAGTTCATGAACCAATGCTTTAATCCACTAGGCTATTTTCTCATGTTGTGACAACAAAGATGAGGACAATAGTCTGAATATAAACAAGGGGACTATATCAAAAAGTGACATATGTATTTGTTTTCCATCAGTGGAAATAAAAGGTGTTCTATGGAAATTTTTAAAACAATTTTTTATTTACCCTCATAAATTAAACAGTACCTACCGAATAAAATGCTGATTATCAGGAAATGTGCAAGTCAAAGAATTGTAGTTACAACATTTGACAAATCGGATATCTTCATTTTTGTCCAGATAACATTCGGAATGTCAACTAACAAAGATCCTCTGCTGATTAACCCATTAATTGGAGTGAGGGGAGAGAATTTCAGACTCCATTTTGTAGATGGAGCAAGAACAAAAAAAACAAATATTTTCATCATGCACATCGAGTTATTGTTATATAGATGTGCATATGACTGAAGGGAATTTCTATATTTCACAGTTGAGATTTAAAATTGTCATTTACCGTTTATGGGTTAATATGTAAAATTGTAAAAGTAATCAATCTTGGATGTTTAGAAATTCAGAGAATGTAGAAATTGAAATATTGGTTTAAAGATAACAACCATAAAGATTAGAATCTGAAAAATTCATCTCAGAATTTTTAAAGGCTAAAGGATTATTTTTCTATAATAAACTATGTATCTTGTCATGATTGTTTTAGGGGAAAAAGTGGTTTCCGATGGCTTTCTCTCATCATCATCAAAACTGTTTTGATTTGAGATCATGAATTAACATGTTCTCTCATCTTCAGTGACAATGACAATGTAGACTAATTTGACAATATTTTACCACCCTTCTCTGTCCTCTGCGAGTTTTCGGATTTGTTGGAGATCTTCCTTGATTGTAAGCTTCTCCAAAGAAAAACTGGGATCTTTTTGCTTTGTTCTTTGAATGTCTCAGTTCAGCATTGTAACTATGGTGGTTTTTGGATGACCTCTGAACTTTTTGAAGTCAGTCTTTTCAAAGTAAAACTCCATGGCTTTGTTAGCTGGGCATACTGGAGCCATTCTGTTTGTTGACATTCGTATGTTTTTTTTTCTTGAACCGTGAGCTGTATTACAGAGCCATGATCGGATCCTTTCGAACATCGATGTACAGGCGGATGTCTGTAGTACAAGTTATGTTCGAGGAATGTGTACCTTTTCTGATTAACCTATCAGAAAAATGCGACATTGTGTTATCTGCCATATCAGGTGTTTACACCCAGCCTATCACTCAAAATGACTACGTGTTACATTTTTGCCATTGGAACGGTGAAAATAGATATCGTTAAAGAAATCTTGGAATGTCAACTTGGAATGATAAATCATGGTAAACATTGCCTGCAAGGTTTATCATCATCAAAACTGTTTTGATTTGAGATCATGAATTAACATGTTCTCTCATCTTCAGTGACAATGTAGACGGATTCGACAATATTTTGCCAGCCTTCTCTGTCCTCTGCAAGTTTGCGGATTCATTGCTGATCTTGCTTGATTGTAAACTTCTCCAAAGGAAAAGTGGGATCTTTCTGCCCTGTTCTTTAAATGTCTCGGTTCAGCATTGTAACTATGGTGGTTTTTGGATGACCTCTGAACTTTTTGAAGCCTGTCTTTTCAAAGTAAAACTCCATGGCTTTGTTAGCTGCGCATTCTGGATCCATTCGCAAAATAATCCGAATATTGTCTTTCTCAGAATGCAACATCTTAAATAAGTACTTACTGTGTAGCAGTAACTAGAGCAGCCGTTACCTACTCCACCAATAATGGCTCTCTCTATGATTTCGAATTCCAAATTACAGGCACCGGATTCAAAATCTGATTGTCTACTGATGCAAGAATCCAGTCTGCCTTGTTGTTTAAACCATTGTTGAAACAGGGACGAAAAAATTCAGGACTTTACTAAAAGTATTAGCGCAAGGCAAATATAAACTGTCTTATCTGAAATTTGAATTGCTGAACTGTTTTGTCCTCCACAGCTCTACTTTGGCCAAAGAATATAGAAGCCAAAACATTGCATTAAATGCAATGATCAAGAAGACAATAGCTGGAAAAATAAAACAACATATGTAATAAAGAAAATCTTTCATCTCAGAATTTTAGAAAGCCAAAGAATATAGAAGCCAAAACATTGCATTAAATGCAATGATCAAGACGACAATAGCTGGAGAAAAAACAACATATGTAATAAAGAAAATCTTTCATCTCAGAATTTTAGAAAGCCAAAGAATATAGAAACAAAAAGATTTATCTTTTAATGCAGCTTATAAAAATCTATGAAATTATAAAAATAATCCCAAAATTTCAACAACACTTATTAAAGTAGGCTGTGATGCTCTCTGTGACCAAGCAGTCTCAAGCATGCTGGCTCAGATGCTGGTTTCTCTTACAAAGGGGGATGCAGGTTCAAACCCTGCAGGAGAGCAAATTTTTTTCTTTATCATGTTTTTCTTGAATGCACAGCCTGGTAGATTAATATACACTGTTTAATAAACAAGTCGTCTATTCAAACATGGGTATCCAAATTTACTAATAACATTTGAACTAATAAAAATTGTAACAGTCCAAATAAGAAACATAGAATAAATTTAAGGCAAGCTAATTCCAAATTGGAAAACTGAAAAGTAAATAAGCCTTTTTATATTAGATTTTTCTAAACCATGTTTATTAAAATGGGCCTTGGATAATTTTGATTTTTAGTTTGAAACAGTTTGTTATTATGTAGAATCTTGCACATGTGTAGACGTTCTTATTTGGGAAACTTGTAACAAGGAACAAAAATTAACTTTATTTGATGATTAGCAAGTCTAATTATTTATTGAGGATGAGATTTCATCATTTTAAACTTTATTACCTATACAAGTCAGATTAAGAATGATTAAACATTTTTTTTTTTTTGTAAATTTTGAAAATGAGAGGAAATATAAAAAATATAATTGCAATTAGTCATCCAGTTGATTATTAAATAAACAAATGCCACACAGAGTTTGAAACAATTGCTTATTATGTTGTGCGCTTAGATATGTTTTTAGCCAGAATAAGGTTTTGGGTTCAAATCATAATAGTGGCGGATTCATTTTTATGAATGTTTTATAGATAAAAGTGCATGTTGAAAATAATTGACTGGATTTGAATCATTTGCAAAGTTTGCCATCAAATCTTATTCCAGATTTGTGCAAATTATGAGCTTTTAAATTTGGAATTAGAAAAATGGTTAAAACATTCTGTTATTAGAAATTCTATGATTTATATCAATAATTCTTAGATTTTATACATGTTCTGTGATACCAGGAAAAAATTCTACATTAGTGAAGTTCTTATTTTTTTTCTACTAAATTTGGTAATTCTAAATCACTGAAGAAACAGAATTATCATTTATCAGACAAAATTTGAAAGTAAATCCTTAGCAAAGAGGCCCATTATTAAGTAATTAACAGTCATTTATCTTGCTAGAATCATTATCATCATTATTAATGATATTAAGTGTATTTTGTGAAGGCACTTAATGAAGTCTCTAAAGAAAAACAAAACACATTAAAAGGAACAGCTTATCTTTGTACTAATTAAAGATTTTAGTATTAGGCACAATTGCTCCTGCTTCTAGAGAGTATCTAGAGACTATGGTGCTTCTCTCTTCTAGTGTCCAGCATAAGATAGTAACTATTGCTTTGCATGGACTATCGGTCATCACAGCCATATGATGATGTCGTTAGAATACCAACAGGAGCGTTTTGGTTCTTTTGCATAGTTTACTATCTTCGTAGTTTTTTTTTTTTTTTTGATGTAGAGTCATTATTGCACAGAACTCTTGTTGTCACCACTTGTATATTTGTATGACAATTGATGTGTTTAGCGTGTGAATGTATCATTAAATGTACAAGCCACATTTTTGAAAAGAGGTCTTTCCTAATTCCCTGATAATTGCTAAAATTCTATATTGCTGGGAGGTCAAGGTTTCAAATGGATGTCACTCATATGTGGAAATTGAGGTAAATTATTTTTTTAAAAATTTTATCTAGAGTTTTTATTATTACTGAGTTGCTTCTTTAAGGGTGTTAATTCTTCAAGAATAGCCTTTTTTAAAAAAGTTTTTTAAATCATTTCACCCCAAGCGAGGCAATAATGCCACTAAGACATGAAGAGTTACTGAGAGTGAAAGAAAATGAAAAGACATTAGCAAGGACAGTGAAAGAACAGAATTCAGAAAGATAGAAAATGGTGATTAACATTGCATTTAAATTTTTTTGAAGGTGGTGGCAGGGAAGCAAGAAACTGAAAGTTCACAGGTGAGAAGTGTGAGAAAAGAAAATAATACAACTTATGGTTACATCTAGCTATTTCAACAGTAAAACAATGAGACCTAATTGCCAATCTAGTAGTACACTTAAATTCATGTGGTTGAGGTACCAAGGAGGAGAGTTCATTAGAACAATCACCATGAAAATATTTTTAGAAAAGACAGAGGGAAGCCACATCAGGATAAGGCTGATAATAATATGACAGACCCTTCTTTGGATTTTGTCAAGAATCTCGAGATATATAGCAGGAGCACCAGACCAGATATGGCAGCCATTTTCAATATGTAGATGAATGATAGATTTATAAATGTGCAAGATGGATTCTGGCAAGAAAAATTGTCTGACATGACACAGGGAACCAACTTTCCCAGCAACTGATTTAATATAATAGCTGCACTTCATGTCAGTAAAAAAACATCAGAACAGAATGTGCCCTCAACCTCCCCCCTCCATAAAAACCGTCTTTGTTAAATTTCTCTCAATCAAGTCCTATACATTCCATCTATGAAGTATTGAGTCACAGCTTCACCTTACTCGGTTCTGCTGCTGTAGTTTCCAGAGCAAGTAGGCCTCTCATGGGATGGAGTTGTCGTCCTACTAGACTGGTTAGTAACCAAGACTGAAGAGATTAGTCTGCCCTGCTATTTAAGCCATAGTTAAAATGGGGGGGGGGTAGAAAAGATGGATTCATGCCTTTCCCAAAGGTATTTTCATTAAAGTCAATGTAATGAACTTTACTTGAATTTGGAAGTTGTTTGTCAATTTCTTGTTTTGAGCAGCTAAATATCATACCACCCACCCATCATTTTGTTTATATTTACTATATAATAGCTGGCCACTCACATTCAAGTATACCCGTCTACTAGGTCGGTTAGCCAATCACTATTGCAGATGCTCAGTCAGGCACATTTGTGTTTGCTCAACACCCAAAGAGCCCACCTGTGGTTCATACTGCAACTATGCTGAGCAGACCTTAGTTACAGTTTCTGGGAGAGAGTGTGTTTTCTAGTGTGATCAACAATTTGAACAAGACCAGCACACTTAAGCCCTCGGCCATGATGACATATGGCTTTGTGCTAACACAGCTATCAACAGCTCACAAGAGTTCTGTCTACCCAATTTCACTCACAAGGCTTGGGTCAACCTGTGGTATGGTTTTCAGGCACTTTCCAAAGGAGCTTCACACTGGGATCAACCTCAATCAAGTTGGATAAAATCAGGAAGTCTCCTTCCTGACAAATCGACCATGGTGAGATTCGAACCCAGATCTCATGGTCAGAAAGTGAATGTTCTAACCACTTGGCCACATGACCATACATTTACTATATATATATATATATATATATATATATATATATATAAAAAGTAAAAGCTAATTTTTCTTCAGTTGTTATATTTCCCATTGTTGAAGGAAACCCCAAAACCCTGCAAACTAACTCTGCATTTATTAAAGTCCTATGCCTAATTATAGAGAAAGGCCTTTGATACTAGACAATTCAAGCTCCTATATAAAACTCAAATTATCTATGTACTGTGTCACTTCAGTATGTTGGCAATCATGGCTCTCCACAATTTTCTGCCCTTTGTAGCTCTTAATAAATTTTGTCTTTTTTATCTCTTCTAAATATTGCTCCCCCATCCATTTAATCAAGCTCTCTAGGTAGGTTATGCATTGTTTTCCTTTGTCTTTCCTTCAATCTGTCTTGTGAGTATCAAATTTTCTAAGCCCTCTTTCTGCATCATCTGCCCTAGAAATTTCAGCTCTTTTCCTGATGTTAACTGTCCTTGTTTCCATAACAATAACTGTAAGAATTGTTATACTGATTGTTGTTCAGTATTTTGTTTCTAATGAAGTTTTTCTGTTTCTTAATACTTTGCTTAGCTTTTGGAAGGCACTTTGACTATCCCAATGTGCTTTCGGATTTTAACATCACACTTTTCCATTCTCTGTTAAAACACTTCCCAGATATTTAAATTTTTGTACTTGTTTGATTTTAGTATCGCTGATTTGTATGTTGCATGTTGGGCTGTTCCTTCTGCTAACAACCATGCATTCTGTCTTTTTGCAATTGTTGGTTAGTCCTTTCTTCTCACTTTCCTTCACTACCTTCTGTAGGAGTTCTTGTAGTTCCAATTCTATATCTGCTATTGACATTGTGTCATCTGTATATCTTATGTTAAGACTGTTACCAATAATGAATCTTGGTAGGACTTATAATTATCTCAAAATCTTTAGTATAATAAATCAAATAATAATACAGTGTAACCCGGATATAAGAGAAACCCGGATATAAGATATTTTCTCTGGTCCCAAATTAGAGCCTGTGTTAATAAAACAAAATAGACCATGGACAAAGCTCAAAACCAGTAGAATTCTTGGTGAAGGCTTGCCAATAGCTGAAAAACATCTTAAGATATTCCATGAAAAAGTACAAGTAAACAAGTTAATGTGTACTGTTTTTATTAGTTTTTCTTTCATCTCATTTCTGTTGTTATTCTTGATCATAAATTTTATTATATTAAGTTCTTGGTCATCAATTTCTTCTGTGAAAAGACCATTCTTTGTGAGAAGGTTGCCTTGTACAACTTTACTATAAAAAGATATCTTGATATTACATTGATAGCACTTGAGATTTTTTTTAGTGACTTTTAGGATGGATATTGTTCCTCCATTGTTCATATTTTCAATTTTTCTTTTTTATTCTTTTGGTTCAGATCACCAATTTAGGAATTGTGAAGCAGTTTATTTCATTAATTTTTTTTTTTTTTAAGTATAGTGTATTTTATCTGGGCTAGGATAAAGGGGATTAACAGTTAATCTTGGCAGCCTCTTAGGAAACACTATAAACATATGCTGATTATATATAAATGATTTCATTAATCTGCACAAAGGCCATTACATAAATTATCCTGAATACTTTGTGACAGGATTGACAACTTCTTGCAGGTCATTTAAAGCCAGAAAATATTTTTAGATTGTAAGAATTTTTTTTGAAGATAATGATTTACTGATACAAGTCCTACTTATAGCTAAGAGGAGAAGAGGTGGATTCGTAGCTTTCCCAAAAGTATTTGCACGTAAGTGAATATAATGAACCCAACTGGAATTGGAACATGACTCTCTGATTTCCAATTCTGAGCCATTATCCATTACACCACCTGGGATTTCCAAGTGGTCACCTATCTAGGTACTGACGAGGCTTGATATTGCTTAACTTCAGTGATTGTATGAGAACTGGTCTTTGTGACAAAGTGGGTAACAAGCATCATCATAATCCTGATAAAATCATGTTTTATCAAACTTTTGCATATGTGTGAATTATGTTAGGGTTGTAGAGAGGTGAATTGTTGTAGGCAACATTTGACGTGGCGTGAGGTGAATTGTTGTAGGCAACAACCTATTCTTCAGACAAAAATACTGGCTGAATTTGTACTTCAGGTTTAACTCATTAGTTATCTTATAGATTGTTTTTAAGTTATCATCTAATTAATGCTTGTAAAATCCATCAAAATTCTCAACCTTTATTCCCTACTTTAAATTTACCAGAACTTCTAAAGTAAAAAAGAATTCTGTCTAAATTTCTGGGGTGGGGTGTTATTGGTATCTACATCATTTACACCTGGACTTTTGTGCTCAGTATCCTAGTGGACTAAAGTATTGGTTCATGAATTTGATGACAGTAATTTTGAGTTCAATCCCTGGACCAAGTTATTGCAGAGTTAGGATAAGCAATAACTGAGCAGTACTAAATAAGAACAAGATGAAAAATCTCTGGAAAGGGAACAATCTAAGCCTGTCAATTAAATAAAGGGTTTAGTTTTAAATTTCCTGAAGATTACCTGGATTGCTAAGCACCTGGTGGGCACAATGGGCAAAAACATTGAGATAACAACAAAGATGAGGACACCAACCTAAGTGTAAATAATGTTTAAAAAAAAAAAAATTAAAAATATGTTTCCCCATCCCTGCCCAGAATCTTTCATTTTTATATATACATTTTCGTGGGGTGGGGATGGAAAGAACCTCTATTCCAAAAATGTGTGTTTGTAACCATGACTGTATGTCCCCACTCTTGTTCAAATGTAGTGAGTATACATGCAAGTAAGTAGCCCCTTCCTATCACCACTTAACTATTACCCCCCAAGAATTCTGTGCAATTATGATTCTGTCTGTACAGAGCTGTAGCGCTGGTTGGCTGACATGTTCAGGACATCATTGGAGAAATAATAAGGATGCTGTGAGTCAACATTGATGGACTTTTGAATACATCTTTCCCCCTCTTCTCCTACTCTTATGTTATTCCCTCCCCTCCTCATTTTATACATTACCCATGATGCCTTTTTTTTTTTGACATGTTTTGATTCTTTTTGCTTGTATGACATTTGTCACATTGAATTTTAATTTGTAATGGACACAGTAAAATAATATTAAAAGAAATAATGATTTTTGAATTCTTTTCATATTTTATTTAATGATCCATCCATAAAAAAGACAAAACAATTTTGATATCTGTACATAACTGATGTATAATCAAATCCATTTTTGTAGCCTTGTTGCCAATTTAACTTTAATAAATAAAGTCCAATTCTCTCTTAATTGATCCTCAGAAACCATATTGCCTTATTTATAAGAGAAAAACCATTTGTAGATAAATGCAGGCAGGGTTAGAGATTTTCAAAGAATCATTCTAACTGATATTCTTTCTTGTCCTTAAATAAACTGTAAATAATTTTTAAATTTATAAATTTAATTTATAATAGTTTTGTTTACATTTTTTTGCTAATGTTTTTATAAGTTTAACTTCTGTGCCCATTTTTTAATAAAGTTTGAAGCATATAAGTTTACTATACATGTACTTATCTTTACTAATGTTTTTAGGTGAAAATAAAGTTACAGATATAAATACACATAAAAAGCTAAACTTTTATAAATATATAGACGCTTCCTGGGTTACAAGTGTTTAATTTTACCACATCCTATTCATTCACCCCCCACCCAACTCTGCAAAGCCTGACCAATTTTTTTTATTTTTTTTTTTAAATGTTTCCAGATTATTATGAATTGTTTATACCAAATAAGGGACTACTTTGCATTACAAATCTATTCTTATATCTCATAAGTGAGATGGGATTATTTTAGTTAAAATTGGGAGAGCATCTTTATTAATGCAAAAATAAACAAACTGCTGGGAGTTAATGATTTAAAAAAAAAAAAAAAGATCTTGGGTTTTCAAAATCCCAACTAAATTCTGTGTTTAAAGTCGATTCACTGAGATTGTTAAATAAAACTATGATTTAATCTTAAGAAAAAAGAAAAAAAAAAAAAAAGAGAAAAAAGAAACAAATATTTTAAAAATGTGCAATAAGAGTTGTTCAAAAGAAATTATTGGAAAATCTTTGTGTGGGTGATACAAAGATTTTCCAACAACTTCTTTTGAACACTGTGAATGTGTTTTAATCAGCTCTTTACAGACTTTAGGTAAAATTCAGAGGCTATTAAAATGCATTCCAAATCAACTGTGCAAGTAACATCAATAAGTAATAAGCCACTCGTCTTACTTTTCTAGCCCAACCTAAAAATCAAGCAATTTTTACATCTGATTGATGCAGGGATGTCATTCAGAAAGAGACCAAATAGTGACTCCAAATTACCACAAACTTGGTACCAAAAGCCATCATCTTGGATAGGATGGCCAACATGAGAGCCCTCTGATCTGGACAAGCAGTTGCTCCTGAGGGCATATCCCAGCCATCCTCAAGGTTGTGGGGTTTTATTGAATACCATAATCCTTTGTGTATAGATTGCTAGGGAGCAGAAGACAGAAAATAAAAATTCTTGGGGAAAATTTTTATTTTCATGTATAAAACGCAGCTGATTTTAGAGCAAAGAAAATGACAAAAATATGTGGAAACGGAAGAGAAAAAAAAGAGGACATTTTGTTTACTTTTGCAATTCGTAATAATTACGAAAACATGATAATGACTATTGGGGTATAAAACTCACTAAAATCACCAATACACATTGAGAAAATAAATCAAAATAAAATTGAATAATTATTAACTTACTTGTTTGTTTTGGTTTTAATTATGAAAGATTTATCTCCCTTTGTTGCAATATGCCATTAGATATTATCTCTCTGGTAAACTAATAAATCCAATTTGACATAATTTTGTCCGTTTTGAGTCTTGGAAAAAATGGGATGAATTTATTAACTAAAGTATAAGATACAGTAGACTTTTTGACATGATTTTGGGTGAAAAACCTGCATCTTATATACACAGTTTTATGGCAATTCTTCTAAGTTGAACGTGTGTAAGAATATTTTTTTTCTGTTGAATACTGTTTCTCTAACAACAATCAAAGATAAGAACAGTAGTTGAACTGAATTGAATAAATCAAAGCATATAATTCCTTATCTGAAATTAAACAAATTTATCATAAAAGCTGTATGAAGCCACCAAATGTTGAAACCATCTTGCAAGAATCTTATAAGCCCCAAAATTGTGCCATTGATATCCTTTTGGACAGTGACATAGTATAAAGAGGCATTAATTAATAAAGTTTTGTCTTCATCTAGTGATTGTGAGTTCCATCTCTGGATCAGCATGGAATGATATTACAAGAGAAAAATAACACATACATGATATCTCCTAACAGACACTTAAAGATGACCAGAGGGTAGTTTGCTGAAACATCTATAACAATCAAATATAAGTAGTTTGAATAAATATATTTACAAATTAATGTAACTTTTCTTAGCTGCTCATGATGGTGCTGATGAGTTCAATTAGGAAAAGTGTAATTATTGTTGTAGAGAAATGAAGTAGAACAGATATTGGCAATATCTCATTTGCACAGAAGGGTCTCTTAGACTGCACTGTCAAAAAAAGAAAAATAAGTGAAATTGAAATTCTCACTTGGTAAAAAAAAAAAAAAAAACTTATATAATCTTGGCCAAAAGAGGATTGAAGTCATAGCCAATCAGAAAGTAAGAGATTTGCTTTTAATTCTCAATTCTTTAACACATAACAGCTTTCTCATATTCAGTAGTTGATTTGTTTGATTCTTACACTTAATATATGATTACTCTGCTGGTTCAAATAAAGTAGACTGCAAACTTTTATACAAATAAAACAAGATTTTGCATTTAGGTGACAACATTGAGTTACTTATTTTTTTAATTCCTTATCAATTTCTGTTTAAAAATTCCATTTTATTTGGTCTTGTAAAAACATTCTCAGAATGCTGTACCTTAAAAATAATAAAAAGTATTTTACATCTTTTTTCTTTTTAATCAATTCACCCCAAACCAGGTGATAATGCCACTAAGATGCAAAGGGCTACTGGGAGCAAAAGTGAATGAAAAGGACTTTAGAAGGAACCAGAAACCCAATCCTAAATAGGAAACAAGGGATAAACCTCTACTCCTGTTCAAAAGACTGGGAAAGAGTATAATCTATTTTTCATGATATTAGTCATAGTGAGGGGTAATCTTTCGCATGTTCTGGTATGGCATTTTTTTTTATTGCCATAAATAATTTTATTTCAATCTTATCAATAAAAAAAAAATAAAAATAAATAAAACATCTGGAATTTTACAAGAAATCCTTTTGACCCAATCCCATCAGCCTTTGAGGAAAGGCAACTATAAAGACAAAATAATGACCATGACTGGCCAATTGAAAACAAATTGGTTTATCAAAGATTATCCTTCAACCAGCAGATTTTTAACCCCCATCTCCCCTGCAGTTAGTCTGAATTTATGAAGTTATCCCAAATCATCAAAATCCATGAGACTGAACCCATTTGTAAACTGGAAGTGTTTCTGTAACTTTGAAATTTGTTCATGTTTTGTTCGTGTATCTGACTGTGTGTTTATATGTTGATTGTAATCTTTTTCTCCAGCAGTTTTTTTTTTTAAACAATTGACAGCTCCCCTCTTCTCACCCCTCTTTCTCCCAGACCCCCCAACCCCAGACACCACAGCATTCTTTATTGTTTCTCCAGATTATTAGATCAGTTTTTGGTAGTCACTGATACGGCAAAGTAATCAGTGTATTATTTTTTTTTTTTTTTGTAAAAGTTACGCTTTTTTTAAACAATTTTTTTTTTATTTTTGATTGTGCATGTTTGATGATAAAACCAAAGCAGAGTTTAAGTTGTTTTTTTTTTAATTATTTTTTGTGCCTTTCATTAAAAACAAAAAACAAAAAAAAAACAAAACTTTTTTTTAAATAAAATTGTATATACTTATATTGTAGAATTACTCATATATATGAGTGTAGATGTGTGTTTATGAATAATTTTCAAATACATTTAAAATCCTTTGGTATTCGAGTTTTTTTTTTCAGGCAATATATGATCAGCTTGTTTTTAAAAATTATTTTTTCCTTTTTATTTAAAATAAATTTCTTTAAATATGTATTCTTAAATAAACTGAAATTGTGCAAACTATATAAAAAAAACGTTTACTATGTCATAAAATATATAATTAAAATATATATATATTTCATAGAACAAACGTATTATCCTAATTTTTTTCATATCAATATGAATTTGTTTTAAAATATTTTGCTTGATTAAAATTTAAAATATACACTATAAGTATAAATATTTCTCAAAAATAACAATAGCTTCATATAATAAAATAAAAACGATACTGTTATTATTAAAGCTACTAGTGTAAAATAGACATTTTAGATTAATACTACTTATAAATTGTATTAAACAGCGTTAAAACCGAAAAAAGCATATAGGTTTTCAAATACAAAAGTTGGCTCTATAAAATTTTCACCAACTTTTTATATTTTAATATAACAATATCAGTATTTCAAAAATTGTTAAAATTGAAAGTTTAATTGATCTTTTCTTTAGTAAGGAAGCTGAAGGAGGTCGTATATATCAAAATGTTGGTTAGGTGCATAAGTTAGGCTAAAATACATTTCACCATTGTGTAGTTCCATTTTTCTTAAAAAAAGATAGGCATTGGGAGAAATCCTTGTGTATAGTTTGGAATTATCTGGGTAGTTGGGTGTCTGACCCTTACACTGTTGAAACAGATTAAATCTAGTCGGTTATCTCAACCCAATAAATTTAGCTGATGGGAGTTTTTGATTGCGCTTCTGTGGGTAAAAGTGTGAATGACAGAAATTTCTGTCTCAATTAATAAGTCAACACCTTCAGTAGCAAAATTGTTATTTTTTTCTGACCTGTGTAGATAAAAAAATAAGAATTTCCCAGAGACTAGATAGCGTAGTGGTTATTATTCACACTAGTATGCAGAGTATAAAATGAAGACAAGGTGTGAATTTTAATAGGGGGACATTTGACACTTAACTCTTTTTCTGTTACTTTTTTTCACATGGAATATATACTTGCTGAGGACAGAAGAATGGATCAGTCAAAATGTGTTAATAACATCAAGGATACAAGAAGGGGTTTAATTGTCTATATAATATTTGGAGTGTTAATGACTTTCATCTGAATTGTATATAATTGACTATTAGTAAGAGCTACAGTACATCCGACATCACAAAATATAAACTTTATAATACTACTCATTTCATGATAGTAGTTATGTTTGCACACATTTTTATATACTAAATGGAACAACTATTATGGGACAGAGTTAAGAGAAATTAAGAGTGGCAGAACTAATTTCAACTCGGTTTAAAACTCCTAACCCTGAGTTGGTATTAATTCTGCACCCCAAAATTAACATTATCTCAAGCATAAGTTCTTTATTACTTACATAATTCTCTCCAAAATTTTTACCTCCACGTATGAAACCTCTCCAACAAAATCACAATTAAAAAAAAACTCATGCAGGTACTTAAAACCTCTTAAGAAGTGTCAATCAAAGGTTGGGCATTTCTCTCCTGCATACATTTCCTGGCCATTATTTAACAACATTAACTGTGGAATTTTCTGTTGAAAATCAATTGGTTTGTTTGTCCTCGTGAACCAGTTTTATTATAATTGCTCTTTCGAACAATCGAATCATACTTTCAGAGGTAGGGAGTTATTAGAATGTTTTTTCCTTTAAAAAGCGGAATACAATAGTATCAGAAAAAAACACAAAGAAAAACACTGATTTGGTTTAATATTTTCTTTGTCTTGTCATTTATTTAGTTGGATACATAAGGTTAAATGTTTAGGGCACTTCGGTGTGGTGTAATGGTTAACAAGCTTGTCTTGCTAGAACAATTACGGCAGAGTAATGATTTTAATGCCCCATACTTTCAGCTTTGTGCCACATCTAAGCTACACTTAGAAAAATCACCATTGGGTCAAATGTTCATTTGTAATATTTTGTATGATTCATTGAAACCTTGGCCATGCAATGTTTCATTGATTTAGATTATGTGTTTAACAATGGACAAGTTTGAATTAAATTGTTTAAAGTCTTATTTTTGTTTTAGGCTGAACTTTTTATGTCATAGGATTGTAGGGTTTTTAGTTGGTAAGACTTGAGTCACAATTATGACATTGGAATAGTCTACATACATATACTACAGGCAAAATGTTTGGGGGAACCCTCTAGATTTTGATCAATTGCCTAAAAACTGAAACCAATTTAATTGTTCACCAGAAGGACTTACTCTTCATAAAAGGATTTATCATATATTCAGTAATAATAATGAAATTAACTTATTATTGCATAAAGCTTCCTTAAAATTTTAGCTGTTTTTTGCCTAATCTATCTTGATGGCTGATGATAATCTTGGGGATGAAGGATTTTAAATTTTAGGTAAACCCAGTCTAAAAAATTGGATGGCATGCACTAATGGGTGAAATAGCTTCTACTGAGTTCAGATGCTGAAACTAAGTAAACCAAAGAAGGTAGGAAACTTAAAAATTATTAAATCTAGAGAGTGGCCTATTGTGTATATCTCCCGCACTTATACAAATGGAATATAAGAAGGTAACATTTTGAATATGTATTTCAATTTACTCCAGATTAAATTTACAGGTAACAATAGCTTGATTACAGTAACAGATCAAAATTTGCACAGGATCAAAAATAAAAAGGTATATCAAAAGTAAGCAGACCTCATTAATTCCTATCCTCCTGGCATTAGTTTAAATTGATGTGTTATATATATATATATTTTTGTCATCCACAGACAGACTATTTCACAGCTCATCAGTGTGGCTAGACGTCTGGTTGCCTCTAGCTAGGGATCGAAACCTGACTGAATTTGCGTCAGTCGGAACTTCTCCCACTAAGCCGTCGGCGCACGGCAGGGATGAAGGTGAATTTTAGCGTGTTTATTTTTAGAGTTAGATAAACACACAGTGACTGACAGTGACTCAATTCTGCCGAAGAGTTGTGCAGTATTAGCTTAAATAGTCACTGTTTACAAACTCACACCGCAAACCATATATATATATATATATATATATATATATATATATATATATATATATATAAAAAATTTAGACTGATCAATGAAGTGTTGTAATTTTTTATAATAATCCAATTTGTTCAAAATTATGTGTGTATTGGATTAATTGGCTAGTCTACAGCAGTCATTATCCCAACTAGGAAATGATAAATTAATAAAACTCCATCCAAGCCTCAGAGATCTTCAAGGTAGAAAGTCTAAAAGATTGCACTACTCACAATAGCTATAACAATATTCTAACAGTAAAACTCAAAAATGTCACAAAAGAATTCAATTCTGATATATATAAAATGACTATTTTGCTTAAAGTTTGTCTATTGGTTTTAGGTAAAAACTTGTAAATTTTCAATATAGTTTAGTGAAAGTTTTTACTTTTTAAAATTATATTTCTAAATATATTTTGGATATAAGGAAAAAATATGGTATTAATTTAACTTTTGGAGAAAGATATGGGAGAATACATTGCATATTCTAGAGCATTAACAGTGGCCTGTATTTTTACATGCATATGATTGCACAAATGGCAAATACTTCTTGAAGCTGTTTATACAATATATAGCAAGAACTTTAGATGGGCTAACTGAACAAGTCAAATGTTGCCCCATACATGTTCAATAGGGAGACAGGTCTTGCAATTGTGAATGTCAGAGAAGTTATTGAACATCTTGCAGATGACATTGAGTAGCATTGTCTGCAGTCAATGTATATGAAACATTTCAAGACTATTAAATATTAGTTTTTATAATACAAATCTTAGGCACTAACAAGCACTTAGTGGTATTCCCAAACCAGCATAGACACATTGCTTTCCTCTTGAACAATGTCTGGAATGTATGTGTTCAATGTTGCCTTCACAGACATTGGGCCTGTGTATTATGGGCAAGTCACTGCTGGCTTGCACAAAAGAGCCAAGTAGACATTTGTGGTTTTTGAGCCCTTTGAATGATTTTCAGCTCAGTTATGAAACTGTGTTAATGTTATTCACACTTAAGATGAAGATTAAAGCAATTTCTTTGCACTGTTTACATTAAAGCATAACTTTCACAGTTCTAATTACAAGAACAGGAGTTTTAGTATAAAAGTTGGCAGTGAAAAGGCAAAAATCCTGAAAAGATATGTCATTTTGCATTTAACCTATATAGCAGTGCTAAAAATGGGTTCAGCACCTTCAAAATACAGGAATAGGAGTTGAGATAATGATTCTTTGATAAATACAAGAAAAGTTATGCCAAAAACTGATATTTGGTGTCCAGCATATGGGCCCCCCAAATGCAGGTAATGATCAGTTTAATATATGAAAGGAACTGAGTAGGGAATTTTGGGCATTTTTGGTAGCATCAGTCAAAGTTGGTGAGTCAGAGATAAAAAATAAAAAAGTAGGCAAAATATAACAAAAAAATTGTTAGTTTAATCTTGTAGAGCCATTTAATTCTTTTTTTTTTTAATCATTTCACACTAAGCGAGGCAGTAAACCAAGTAAAACATGAGCAGTTACTGAGTGAGAAAGAATAACAAAAAAGAAATAATAGAAGAGGAGGAATTGAGAAGACAGTAGATAATGATTGACATTGCATTTAAATTAAGATCAAAGTTGGCTGGAAAGCAAGAAACTGGAAGAGAGTTCCACAAGTGAGAAGTGTGAGATAAGAAACTGTTAGCATAGAATATATGGTTGCATCTAGCCAATTCAACTGTAAATTGATGAGACCTTGCCGCCAATCTAGTACTGTGCTTAAATTCATAAAGTCTAGGTACCATAGTTGAAAATTCATAAGAACAATTACCATGAAAATATTTATAAAAAGGTACGGGGGGGGGGTTAAATTATGGCAGTGGGAAAGTGACTGAAGCCTAGATGCCAGGTCATGACCAGTAGATTCTTTGGATTTTATCAAGAATCTCTAAATATATTGCAGGAGCACCAGACCATATGTGGCAGCAATATTCAAAGCATGGACGAATAGTAGACTTATAAATATGTAAAAGTAGATTCTGGAGAGAAGTAGACTTATAAATATGTAAAAGTAGATTCTGGAGAGAAGTAGACTTATAAATATGTAAAAGTAGATTCTGGAGAGAAGTAGACTTATAAATATGTAAAAGTAGATTCTGGAGAGAAGTAGACTTATAAATATGTAAAAGTAGATTCTGGAGAGAAGTAGACTTATAAATATGTAAAAGTAGATTCTGGAGAGAAGTAGACTTATAAATATGTAAAAGTAGATTCTGGAGAGAAGTAGACTTATAAATATGTAAAAGTAGATTCTGGAGAGAAGTAGACTTATAAATATGTAAAAGTAGATTCTGGAGAGAAGTAGACTTATAAATATGTAAAAGTAGATTCTGGAGAGAAGTAGACTTATAAATATGTAAAAGTAGATTCTGGAGAGAAGTAGACTTATAAATATGTAAAAGTAGATTCTGGAGAGAAGTAGACTTATAAATATGTAAAAGTAGATTCTGGAGAGAAGTAGACTTATAAATATGTAAAAGTAGATTCTGGAGAGAAGTAGACTTATAAATATGTAAAAGTAGATTCTGGAGAGAAGTAGACTTATAAATATGTAAAAGTAGATTCTGGAGAGAAGTAGACTTATAAATATGTAAAAGTAGATTCTGGAGAGAAAAATTGTCTAGCATGACACAGTGAAAAAAAACTTTCTTAGCAGCAGACTTAGCAATTGATTCAATATAATTTTTCCCCTTCATGTTAGCCTGAGAAGGTGCAATAAGTCACTCTCCTGGAGGTTAGCATCAGCCATGCCGATGGGAAGCAGAAAGTGATCTCTCAGATGAGTTTTGGAGGTGTTAAAATTAACAAGCCATTCCTTGCCCCAGTTAACAGTTGATTGATATAGGTTATTTTTAAAAAAATAAATTGTCAAGTTAAACCTGTGTGTCATTTATAACATTCAACAAGATTTCAGTGACTTTCTGGGCAAAAAGAGGCTGAACCGATTTTCCAAAAGCAAGTGATAAAATATGTATGGGTTTTAACTTTAAATGATCTTGACAAATACTTAGAACAAAGTTAGTCTCAGGATTTCAGAACTGGTCTATCTACGTTCAGACTAGATCACCAGGGAAATGTTCCTAAAATGTCTACTTGGAAGTTCATTTTGCAATCTGCCATTCTCTGTCTACATTGCACATAAAGACAGGCTTTTGAACAACTAAAACAGATAGCATGTGTAACTTGAAGAGAAAATAATGACATCAGAATGTTGACTTTCCACACTAACATAAACAAAAGGTTAGGAAGGAAACCTCTATCAATACTGGAAAGAGTTATAACAGTTATGTGACTTGGGTAAGATTTTATAAATTTCAACTGAGAGTGATGCTGTTTGGTCAATGAATGCCAAATGCTTCTTTATAAAAGTGAACCACTAATTTCACTATTACCATTACCAATTTGATTACTGTATTTCATAGTATGTAACCATAGCTTGGCCCTATGGACAGAAATTTAGGTGCGTTGTGTTATATGACAAGTCAAGCCTATATAAGAGATAGAGAGGCATGTGTTGTCACAATGCCTACAGGTGAGGGCTTGGCATCTGGTGCAGACAAAGTTAATTTTTTGTGTCCCACCCACTGCTCTTCTATTCCCTTGAAATTTGGTGACAGTGATTGCCTGTTAGATCCAGTGTTTCCATAGTGACCTATCATTTGATTCTGCTAACTGATGATTGGAGTTTAAGCTACAAGAGTTGAGAGTCCTTTTCAAGGAATCCTTGTATTTCTTCAAGTGGAACACTGGTTCTCTGTTAGCCAGAGACTAAGAATAGGACAGTTTCTGAAAGATGATAACCCTCTGTTGTAGACTAAGTCTGAACCACAAATGATGAAGTTATAATGGCATAAACAGATCCCCTCATAAAATGACTTAAACAAAAAACAAAATCTGTATACTAATCATACATAGTTTAACTCCATATTTGCTGTAATATTAAGTAAAAACAAGGAAAGTTTTATACGCCATCAAATATGGTAACTGAATAAATGGACTTTCAGTATATTTCTATTGTTTTCTAATAAAAATTTACCTTGTCTATAAAACAAGTTGCTTAGTCCTTTTTTGGAAAATTGTAATGTTGAAAACAGGTCTAATAAGTGAATTGGTTAGTTTGCCAGTGTTGCAAAATGAAAAATGTATGTTCAAAATCATAATTTCAAAGAAAGATATCGTGTAAAAAAAAAGAAAAAAAAAGAAGAAAGTCATTTATGAAGTATTTTTAGTTTCTCATACTGTATTGTGGAATTTCAATTTTTGTTATTTTTTGGTAGTTTTTTTCTTCTACCATTTAAAAAGCTTTCATTTGTGTCTTTTTGATCAGAGTAAAATTGTTGCTTTTTATCAATAAAGGTCAGTAAAAGTAAAATGACCGGAGTTTTGAGATTTAAAAAAAATAAAAAATTCCTTGAAGTTTTAGATTTCAAAATGAACTTTAAAAAAGGTAAATTTTTAAATAATAGTTATTAAGAATGAGTTTCAAGATTAAAAATAATAAAGATGAAAAGAAATTCTAGTTAAAATTAATAAAATTGTTTCAAAGAAATTAAAAAATAATTATCTATTAAAAAAAACAAAAAAAAACATTGAAAAGTTTTAGAATTCAAAATGAACTCTTTTCTTTTTAATTTCACTTAATAAATTCTGCAGGTATAATTTTAGCAAAAGTTTCCTTTTTTTTTTTAAACTGTAATTTGAAGTCCAACTTCATTGTAATGCGATAATGAGTAAACAAGTCTCTCAGATTCATAGGTTGTTCAATCCAAAGTGATTGCTTAAAATCGGTAAATAGCTAAAACAGTATTAAAAAACAAAAAAATTCGAAAAATACCAGAGGAATATTAAGTGTATATACAAATATTGATTTCTGAAAACAACAAAAAAAAAAAATGGCACAAATTTATTAAAAACCTGTTACAACTAATAACAATTAATTATAAATATTTTAAAAGTCACAATGATACAAATTAAAAAATAATTGGAGAAAAAAAAAGATAAGTTACAGAAAGGTAATGTGTTCCTATTTTTGGCCATATTTCTCTACAAAAACTTAAACTCTGCTCTTAATCAATTTTTCTTTTATTTTTCAAGTTTTTAGTTGTAATTATTTCAGTAGATCTGGTAGTAAAGTGGATGTTATGTGTTCTCTGCTTAGAATGCCGTGCGTCACAACCTTAGTCTTCACAAATGTTTTATGAGAGTTGAGAATGTTAAGGGGGCCGTGTGGACCGTGGACGAGGTAGAGTTCTACAAACGGAGACCACAAAAAATGAGTGGGTATGTTTTTGTTTGTTGTATTTTTTATATTTCTCTCTCTCTTTTTTTTTTTTTCATAGTTTTTTTTTTCTACAACATATTCATGTGGATGGCAAAGTTTGTGAAATTATTCCTTTTTGCAGAGAGTCCTTCCTTGAAAAAAAAAAACAAAAAAACAAAACAAAAAAAACAAAAAAAAATTTTTTTTTTATTTATTGTTTTTAATTCCTTCATCCAATGTCCTTTTTTTTTGTTTTTGTTTTAAATACAGAATATTTTTATTTTATCCCCGCCCCCAACCCTAATTAAATTTTTTTTTAAATTCTTGGCTTTTTTTTTCTCATACCAAAATCATTATTGTAGGAAGAGATATATATCTCTAGCCAGACTGTCTTTATCAAGACCCTGTTATTTTAGTTTCATGCCTGAAACTCATAGTAATAGGAACCTTGATAAGCACAGTTTGAGATATATATTTATTTTAAGGCTCTGACTTAGGCTAAAAAAAAAACTTAAAATATAAAATAAACTATCTTTTATTGTGTGTGTGTGTGTGTGTGTGTATATATATATATATATATATATATATATGTGTATGTATGTATGTATATATATATATATATATATGTATATGTATATGTATATATATGTATATATATATGTGTGTGTGTGTGTGTGTGTGACATTTTGGACAGTGTATTCAGTCTCAGCTTTTCCAGAGAGGTGTACTGGGAACTTTTGCACTGACCCAATATTTTTTTTCTTTTTTTTTTACTCAAATTTTAATTGGAGTAAAAATGCTCTTTTAAAACTAAGAATATGATTTCAAGTCTGATCAAAATTATGCCTTAAAGAACTGCAAATCCATAATTTAACAATTTAAATACACTTTAAATGATGGCAGAATTATTAAAAGATAAATAAAATGTCAAACATTTTGATTCTTCATTAACTTCAGCTCATGCATAAAACATTATCTATATTAATATTTATATAAATATAGATGTATTTTATTGATTTTGTTGAAAAATTGCCGTGTCTCTCAAAAGTACTGTTAACTATATAAAGTCCAGTCAAAATTCAAAAAGCCTATGAAACGATGCTAAATGTGTTTAGTAATTCCAGTGTTTTGATTGGTTATTTTCCTAATAGGACAGTCAGAATGTTTTATTTATTGTCAAAGATTCACATCTTCATTCAGCATAGAAAATAAAAGCCACCTATAGAAAATTGGCAAGAGAGCAAAAGAGAAATGTGTATAGTAGGAGCGTTGTGTTATTCCTAGAGCAATTATTTTAAATTCTTTAAAAGAGAATGCAGATTCATTGACTAAAGAACTTCTTGTTATTAACAAAAACATTTGCTTTATCACAACAAAGCACATCAGCCAACTCCTAACAGAACATTTGATGGTGTTAAGAGCAATCTCCAACAATGTCAGCAGAATTTTGGCTCTCTGGATTTAATAAAATACATATTTAGGATTTAAGGATATAAAAAAAAAAAAAATCTTGTTGAAATTGTACGAATGGGCTATGTTCTTGTTCAAGAATAAAAACTGAAGAACTTAAAATCTTATAAAAGGTGAGCAGTAACTGAAATTTGTTTTGTCTTATGGCCATATCAAGTTGAAACTTCAGTTTGCTTATGATCACCAAAGTTAAACAACATCAAGTCTGGTCACTACTTAGATGAGTGACTCCTTGGTGTTGTAAGCTTGGATGTGCACATAGTGTAATGGATAATGGCTTGGAATTGTTAAGTGGAGAGCAGAGTTCCAATTCCAGTTGGGTTTGTTATATTCACTCTTGTACAAATAGCCTTGTGAAAGGTATGAATCTGCCACCTTTTTCCACTATCTATGGGTTAATTAGGAGTAAATCATTATCTCAAAATTCTTAAAACCAAAAAATATTTTCTGGCTTTAAATAACCTGTAAAATGCTGATAAGCTGAAAAACATGAATTAGATAAAATTTGTTTCACCGCGTCTACTTTTACCTCTTAAATAAGAGTTGTGGGGCAAGAGTTTTTCAATTTCGAAAGATTTAATTAACAAGGCAGTGGGTTCAAATAAATGTGGAGTACTTTTTTTTCTGAAGGTCAAAAATTAATGGAAAAAGATGTTTGCATTTATGGAATTCTCATTGGCTCTTAATTTTCAAAATTTTACAAGTGAACCTTCTCCACATGTCAAGGAAGAGAACACTATATCAGATTTTATTATGTAAGTTGATGTTTTCACAATTAGCATTAACCATCCAATGGGGGTCAAATTTTCAAGCTGTATGATAAATGTACTGCATGAATTTCTTATAGTAAATATTTTAACATTTTCTGTTGGTTTGAGATTTTACTATGCAGTTTAAAAGGTCATTCATCATATTGTAAATAAATAGCATATGCACTTAAGTATAGTGTAAGTTTTTATGATCTGTTTTTCATGCAAAAAAAAAAAAAAAAAAAAAAAAAAAAAAGTAGAAAATAATATGGGGGGGTGCATTATATAGTTAATTTTTTTTTGAAGAGGTTAAAATCATGCATTTTTTTTGGTAACCAGTTGCACTATACACATGTAAATCTTTTCTGATAGGGAGAAAATTAATGTAGAACATTTAGGGGTTGCACTATACATGAGGAACAGTGGAGTAATGGATAGTGGCTTGGATTGTGAGGAATCTGAGAGCAGAGTTCGAATTACACTTGGAATCCATTACATTCATTTATGTGCTTGGGAAAGGTATGAATCCTCTTCTCCCCGCCAGCTATGGGTAAATAGCAGGACAGACCAGGTTCTATAGGCTTGAATGGCAACTAGTCTATCACAGAAAGAAATGGCAACCAACTGCAGGAAAAAATCTGCCTGATCAGTCATGTATCAAAAGATACATGATTGCCTAAGCATGTATCCCACTTGGCACATAACTGACTGACTATACATGAAGCTGGCTTATGCTCAAGTATATATGGTATATATAATAGTTTTATTTCTTTTTTTCATTTCAAATGTTGAGAATTTCTCTTAAAGATATAATCTCAAAAGCGAAACAGGATATAAAGTTATCGAGGCTCTGGTAACATAACATAGAAATTGTATAAATGTTTTAACAGAGATCATAGAGTAACCAAAAGAGAATTTAAAATTCATTGGCCAGAGAAAAAGAAAAGAAAAAAAATTATTTTAAAAAATGTCAATAAAAGAAGTTTGAGAAAAATTAAAGGCTAATAACCAAGAAAAGTGGATTGATAAATAAGAAAATATCTGAATTAGTTGTTTTAAATGTAAAGAGGAAAAATACAGAATTTTAAGTATATAGACTAAAGACATGGAATTAATCAAACTACTATCTTCACTTATATACCCCCCCCCAAAAAAAAAGTACTTGTAAGTGCCTAATACAAGGGGGGTAGTTTTGATAATTGTGGAGTGGTCAGAATTTTTCTCACTATGTCAGAATTTTAAGTATATAGACTAAAGACATGGAATTAATCAAACTACTATCTTCACTTATATACCCCCCCCCCCAATAAAAGTACTTGTAAGTGCCTAATACAAGGGGGGTAGTTTTGATAATTGTGGAGTGGTCAGAATTTTTCTCACTATGTCAGAATTTTAAGTATATAGACTAAAGACATGGAATTAATCAAACTACTATCTTCACTTATATACCCCCCCCCAAAAAAAAGTACTTTTAAGTGCCTAATACAAGGGGGGTAGTTTTGATAATTGTGGAGTGGTCAGAATTTTTCTCACTATGTCAGAATTTTAAGTATATAGACTAAAGACATGGAATTAATCAAACTACTATCTTCACTTATATACCCCCCCCCCAAAAAAAGTACTTGTAAGTGCCTAATACAAGGGGGGTAGTTTTGATAATTGTGGAGTGGTCAGAATTTTTCTCACTATGTCAGAATTTTAAGTATATAGACTAAAGACATGGAATTAATCAAACTACTATCTTCACTTATATACCCCCCCCCCAAAAAAAAAAGTACTTGTAAGTGCCTAATACAAGGGGGGTAGTTTTGATAATTGTGGAGTGGTCAGAATTTTTCTCACTATGTGCTAAATGGTGGCAGGTGCTTAATTAAAAGTGAGTTTGAAAATCATTTGAAGTGCTATATTAATAAACTGGTGGGTAGCTTTATACGTTTGGTGGGGAATGGAAAATTTCCTTTAGATTTCCATGAGATAACTCATAGTCACAGGCATAATAAAAACTGCCAACTTCAAGATATCTCATGCTTGGCATTTTATGATCCATTTTCATCTGTGGGTGCCAACAGTTTATTTGTAGTGATACTTTTAGTGTGAAAACAATGTTAAGGCTTCAGTTGAAGCTATAAATCAGCTGATAAAAATATTTTATTTCCTAAATAAATAAATCAACTAATAATAATTTTGATTGTTTAAGTTGGCTATTATAAAGTTGGTGTATGAAGTCAGATTCCGTTATTAACATTCAACATCAGTCAACATGTTAAAATAAATAAAAGTACCTCTCTTTCTATTAGGCTCCTAAGTTGGATAAAGAAGTACATAAACTGATTTCTTAACAGTAATTTCTAGTGATGAAAGTAGAGCTTCATTGAATGAACCTAATTGCTAGTTGGGACCATTGTAGAGGGACCGAGGGGGGTTTAGTGTTGTTGGATTGGAAACACGTGCTGATTATTCTTGCTAGAAGAAGGTCCAACTACAAGAAAATGGCGGATTTAGAAATTTGAATCCACCATAAAGAAATGTAAAGAAAACAAACAAGACCAATATATATATGTCAACAAATATACGTATTAAACAACAATTTTACAAGTGACAAAGACATTTGTGTTTGTGTGTGAATGTAAAGAGTTTTTATTTTGGTGAATGTTCATATGTACATGTGTGAGTGTTTCATGGTGTTTTCCCACAAGTGGACGAAAACGTGGATCTCTACGAGAGATCACATTTTTAAATGTGTCCGCTGAAATGCAAAGTAGAAAAAGAGAATGAGGCAAGAAGTTGCCCAGTATTTATAGTGTAGGGAGAGTGACTCTTAGTGAACAATTAGGGAATTAAGGGGGAGCTAACTCCGACACCATCATGGAAATCATATCAACATGACTTAGAAAACAAGAGGTAGTGGACTAGTATTGTAGGCAGTAAATGTACCTTCAAAGTTGATGATGATGTTAAGATAAATTCAGAGAATTATTCTAAGTTCTTAGAATGGTCCAGGCAACAACTAAGAAACTTTACACAAAAGAATGGATACATGCAAAACAATGGCACCTTCAAATTCTTCAACCCATCTTGCCATAAAAAGGTTTCCAAGAATGGCTTCCAGCTTTTATTAATCCAAAAGAAACTTGTGGTACACCATTAAAAAAAGATGAATATGAGAACTGAAAATGATATTCCAGCAACAAAGTCAAAATAATAGAAATTAAAGTTAATAAAATTACTAAGTGAAAGACCAATGATGTTTAGAGAATACCAAAGAACCCATATTAGAATTGAAAATAAAATATTTAAATAAGTTTTTGTGGTACAGTATTTAATAATAGCTAGGAAAAGGCAAAATTTATAAGGCATTTTTAAAAAAAAAATAAAGCTAAAAAAAACAAAAAACAACCGGTTTTGTCCCAGGACTTATCAAGTTTATTTATTCTGGGAATAACAATATAAAAGCGTGTAAATTGACGAATGGAATGGAATGGAAATAAAAAAAAGAATTTCAAGAAACTAGAGTCCAGTAATATTCAGAGCCAGTAAGCATTCCCTCTGTTTACAGAGGGAAGGCCCATGGGATCTGATATACAGAGACTCTAGAACCTTGAGGAGAAATGTGGAGTGGGACCTAGATAAAATCAAAAAATGGTCCGCACTAAAATTAACCACATATTTCCTACTATTTATTACATGCTCAGAAATAGCAGAGCCAGAAGTATTGGTTAGTTGGCTCTTCCTGGCAGCTGGATTCAAAGTCCTGGGGGGGGGGGGTAAGTGTTGTTTTATTCTTGAATCCAAATGCTGGGACATCCTCCCTATGTAGTCGAGTCCACAACTACACTTATATTGATAAATCACTGAATTAAGATGATGAGGAGAGGGGCGTCCTTACGAATGGAGGGGAAAACAGGACGGGTAACAAATATTATCCTAGCATTCGCCGAAAAATAACAGCTATTGAAAAATAATTTATTTCGGGATACGAGACATTGCGTTAATCAAATATACATTTCTTTGATCTATATCTTTTGTATTTATTTATAAATAAAATTTTTATTTGCATAATTTTAAAAATATGACATTCCCGAAACAACTTATTAATAAGGAAAGATGAATAAAATACACAGCAGAATGGCACCAGAACAGTGTGGGTTTGTCAAAAACATTGGAAGAAGGAATGCGATATTTATGCTCAGAATGTCATCAGAAAGAGCAATACAAATGCAGAAGGACGTGTACCTGGGTTTTATAGATTACGCAAAGGTGTTTGATAAGGTATGCCACAAAGATCTGTTACACCTGATTAGCAACCTCGACGTATTTGTGAAGGATATTAGAATAATAAAGGACGTAGATAGAAAATGAGCTCAGCAGATATACAAAAGTAGGAAGGGGTGTAAGACAAGGATGGGTCTTCTCACCAGACTTATTCAATCTATGTAGCAAGGTGATTCTGAGAGAACTAGAAGTCCTATGAGGATTCATTATTGGTGCTCACAATCTTAACAATATCAGATATGAAGATGACAGTGTTGATAGCAGACATGAAAAGAAAAAGAGAAAAAACTCCTACAGAAAGTATTGAAGGAAAATGAGAAGAAAGTATTGAAGGAAAATGAGAAGAAAGTATTAGGTTGGTGCAAAAATAATGTCGTTTTCTCACAGGAAGTTGAACGTCAAAAAACGACATTATTTTTGCACCAACCTAATATTAAACATCAACTTCAAGAAGACAGAATGCATGGTTGTTAGCAAAAGGATGAACCCAAAATGCAATTTACAAATCAGAGATACCAAAAATCAAGCAAGTAAAAAATTGAAATATCTGAAAAATCTTTTAACAGAGGATGGAGAGTGTGACACTGAAATCTGAAGATGCATTGGGATAGCCAAAGATGCCTTCCTAAAGCTAAGCGGAGTATTAAGAAACAGGAAAACCCCATTAGAAACCAAGCAAAGAGTACTGAACTATTATGTGATATCTATCCTCGTGTATGGCAGTGAATGCTGGACAATCTCCTCAAAGATGAAGCTACTTGAAGCAACAGAAATATGGTTCTACAGAAGGATGCTGAGGATACCAGAGGACTGAATATATGTGAGCAAAGACAAAGTTTTAGAGAAAAATGGAAACAAAAAGAAAACTTGTACTTAATATCAGGAGGGGACAGTTGAAATTTCTAAGGTACAAAATGGGAAAAGAGGACTTGGAAAATCTGATACTCACAGGAGAGATTGAAAGCAAGAGGGATAGAGGAAAACAATGCATAATATGCTTAGTGAGCTTGAGTAAATAGATGATGAAACAAGGTTTATCAGAAATAACAAAAGACAAAATTTATTAAGCACTACAAAGGACAGGAAATTGTGGAGAGCCATGATCAAATAATAATAAAAGAATAACACATTATTTCAAGTACTATGGTTATTAGCAAAAGAATGAGCCTTAAATGCAAATTATAAATCAAAGATACCAAAATCAAGTAAGTACAAAAATTGAAATATCTAGGAAATGTTTTAACAGAGGTTGGAAAGTGTGACAATGAAATCTAAGGGCACCCTGGGATAGCCAAAGATGCATTCTAAGAGTACTGAGAAATAGAAAAACATTGTTAGAAACAAAGAGAAGAGTACCGAACTGTAATGGCAGTGAATGCTGGACAAAATTTTCTCAAAGACAACAAAAATGTAATTCTACAGAAGGATGCTGATGATGAACATATGAAAAACGGCAAAGCTTTAGAGGAAATGGAAACAAAAAAAAAGGAAACTTATACTTAACACCAGGAAGAGATAATTGAAATTTCTAGGGAACATAATGAGGAAAGAGGGCTTGACAAATCTGATACTCACAGGACAGATTGAGGGTAAGAGGTAGAGAGGAAAACAATGTATAACTTATTAGTGAACTTGAGTAAATGGATGGCAGAACATGGGAGAGAAATAGCAAAAATACAAAATTTATGAAGAGCTAGAAAGGACAGGAATTTGTGGGTAGTCAGGACTGCCTGTGTTCTGAGGGGACGTGGCACATGAAAAAGACAAGCTCCTGTTATATTGCTCATATAAACATTCTGAAAATTTTATCAACATCAATCGATTAAGAGCCGTTGTATTGGGAAAATATTTGTATTTTATTGGGAAAACAGGATTTGTATAAACATTGACATATTAAATGCACACTGTAAAATTTGGTATTTATTATCTAAAGTAAAATTTGGTATTTATTATCTAAAGTAAAATTTGGTATTTATTATCTAAAGTAAAATTTGGTATTTATTATCTAAAGTAAAATTTGGTATTTATTATCTAAAGTAAAATTTGGTATTTATTATCTAAAGTAAAATTTGGTATTTATTATCTAAAGTAAAATTTGGTATTTATTATCTAAAGTAAAATTTGGTATTTATTATAAAAATTAAAATAGTAATCCATTATTAATTATAAGTCTCTTTAAAAAAAAAAAAGAAGATTTCTACCTCCAGGCCATTTTTGGGATGGTGGCCATTAAGATATAGCAACTTTGCTTTTAAGACCTAGGTGATATTTTTTAACCATATTAAGAAAGAAAGAATGTGGAGGCAGGATATGTTATCAAATATGATAGCTCTCCTCATAAATAAGCTATATATCAGATTAATACAAATAAAATTTGTCATTTAGTTGTTTAATGTTATATTCAGCACCTTAGCTCCAGAGTATCATAGACAAACCTTTTTGTAATTGTTCAGTCCACTCATCAGGAGGTTTCAACAACTGACTGCAGATTTTCTCATTATCATTATTTTTATACTAAATTAAATTATACACCAGTTATTGGTTTTAGGTTGATTTTTCTTTTATCTTTTTGTTTGTGCATGCATTTCAAATGTTATTCCTCTAATAATGGATTGAACTAAACAACATACAAACACACACACATTATATATATCACACATAGGTATTATGAACTGAAACTTACATAATATATTTAATATAAATATATCCTGAAATATTTAGTAACATTATTTGGTTAATAGTTTTGTTCTTAAAACATTAATTTTTATATACCTTTTGACAGTGTAGAATTTAAATTGAAACAGAAAATAAACATGAGAAAAATAGCAAAACTTCTGTTTCTTAATCAGATGTGAGGAGAAGGATGGTGTTTAAAATTTAAAATTCTCTTTCTGGGAGAGAATAAGCTATTTCATTTTGATTTGATTGGTTCATTTTCTACAGCTTATCAATCCTTTTCAGGTTATTTAAAGCCAATGAATACTTTTAGATTGTAATAATTTTTTGGTAAATAATAGTTCAGTGATACATGTTTTACTAATTAACCCATAGTTGGGGGAGAAGAGGTGAATTCATACCTTCCCCAAGGGTATTTGCATGTAAGTGAATATATTGAACCCAACTATAATTGGAATTCGTCTCTCTGATTAACAATTCCAAGCTTTTATCCATTACATCACTTGCACATCCAAGCTTACAGCACCTGGTATTTCCAAGCAGTCACCCATCCAGGTACTGACCAGGCTCAATGTTGCTTAATTTTGATGATCATACAGGAACTAATGTTTCAACTTGATATAAACATAAGCTCTATTTTATCTTGGTATCCTAGTAATCTTTTGTACCAAATGCAATGTGTTATCTGGAATAGTCATACCAGTGTGTTATAAACTAAGCATGCCAGTTTAAAGAAATGTTCTCCTGGGAATTTCTATATAAGTTTAATAAATGTTCTGGTTTGAATAAAAATACTTTGAAATGTTTTGAAAAATAAGATGTCTTGTGAAATAAGCACTGCATTAGCATTTGTTTTTGGTAGACAAGAGTAGCTAATAAGTATTTTAACAACAACAAAAACAGTAAGGACAAAGTCTTAATATTTGTTAGAAAGGGAGGTTACTACACTGGAAATTTCATGGTGAGAATTCAATTGAAATATCTTATGACATACTTTACAGTAAGTATAGGACCACTCATTAGTATGACCAGTTCTAAGTGAAGCCCAAATACAACTGAGGTCAGTCATTAATAAGAGAAAAATTGTGACTAAATATTAGTCATAGTAATTATAATATTAGTCATTTTCTTATAATGGAAACATTAAGTATTCATTGATTGACGAGCCAGTGCCATAAAATTGATAAAATCTATCTCTGATAAGTTTTTCAGGAAAATAGGTTTCTCAAGTCTAGTAACTTATCTTGTCAGTATTAACGGAAGTGGAGGCTTCCTTCCTAACTTTCTGTTTGAAGCTGTGTGGAATATCAACATTTTGATTATGTCATTTTCTCTCTAATGTGCTGTCCATTTTAATTATTGTTGCTGTTGGAAATCTTCACATGATTTGGATTCTGGTATTCGGTACAGTTCTTTGTGATTCTGTAATACCAGTCTACAAAATTTGATAAAGGATGACCTACAAGGTTCATTTGCTTGAAGCCATTTTTAAGTGTTTAATATTTATTAATTCCACATTCTGAACTTTTATGATAGATTCAGTGTAGGTACCATCATTGATTTCATTCCAATTCCAGATCACAGTTTCCGTTTTGGAACGGTTTATCTTGAATCCTATTTCTTAAAACACTTGGTTGAGAATATTGACTTTTACACTGAAGATTTACAGCCCAGAATATGACTAAAGATGGAATTCTAGTCTAAAAGAACAAGTCTTATTACCAACCAAATACTTTCAGAGAATCTGATAAGTAGCTAATTAATTGAATGATAAAAATATGAAAAATAAAAAAAATAAAAAAATCATGTTATGCTTTTTATACTTCAAAAGGATTTCTTCAGACTAACTGCTTTTATTGAAGGAATCTCTCTCTCTCTCTGTATATATATTCCTTTAATCAATTCACCCCAAGCAAGACAAGCTATTAAGAGTGAAAGAGAAAAAGACTTTAGAAGGAACCAGAAACTCAATCTAAACAAAACAAGGGATGAACCCCTACCCCTGTTCAAAAGACTGGGAAGGTGTTTAAACTGGACTACTGAATAGAAGTAAAAGAAAAAAAAAAATAATTACTAAATAAAATTTCAGAATTCAGGCAGAGGCGTCAAAAGTATAGAGTTGAAGTAGACTTTAGAAGGAACCAGAAACCCAATCTTAAACAGGAAACAATGGATAAACCCCTACTCCTGTTCAAAAGATCAGGGAGGAGTATGAATCAGGGGATAGGCAAACCTATCTACTCATATTGAGGAGTAAAAAACAAATCGAACATTTCAGAGTTCAGGTGGAGATGTTAGATTTGAAGTAGACTTTAGAAGGAACTAGAAACCCAATTCTAAACAGGAAACAAGAGTTGGGAGAGAGAACGAAATAATGGTGGTTCTCATGTAGCTTGCAACTATTGTCATTTCTAGTGTCTTTAAATATCCAACTGGCCAGTTAGTTTCTGATGTGCTGAATGATATAATCAAGATGTTCACATCATAAGCCAAGAATTTAAAATGTAAAGTTAAGTATCTCTGCAGCTTCAGCATTTTGCTTGATGTATGATTAGAACCAAGGTTTGTTTGTATTTTGTAAGGATTCCACTGATAAAAAGATTTAGTCTGAAGAGGACTTTTCGAAAGAGGAAATGCATAACATGGGATTTTTCCCCCTTTTTGTCATTCAATTGCCCACCATTAGTCTGATATATAGAATTTTATATATCAGTCTCCCAATCTGATAATTAGTTAGAAGAATTTAACTTGTATCAGCCAAGAAGTACCTAACACTGGATTGATTTGGATTCTTTTGTTTAACAGCATAATGCTGAAAACATCATTTAACAACTGGCAGAAATACCTCCCACATAGGGGTAAGACATTATTAGTGTCTTCATCTAGCTAATATCTTACCATTATGTGGGAGGTATTTCTGCTGTATACTGTATATTAGCCGTTTCCTTATAAGGAAATATTTAGCATTCATTGACCAAGCAGCCAGTAGTGCTTTTGATTGGAATTCATAAAATGTTTCACTTAAAACAATTTTTCAGAAAATATGGTCAAGTCCAATCGCTGTTATTGATCTTTCCAGTATTGATAGGGGTTTTCTGCCTAACTTTTTCTTTGAAGTTGTGTGGAATGTCAACATCATGATTATGTCATTCTCTCTTCAAGCTACATATGCTATCCATTCTAGTTGTTGCCACTGTTGATAGTCCTCAAGTGAGGTGATTTCTGCCACAATAGTTGAGCATAATGAGTGTCATGAATTGTCAACAGTAAAAGAATGTTTCAATTGAATATCTTCTGAAAACACTATCATTGCAAGTATCTGTTTTTTGTTTATCTGAGGATGTAAGTCAGTGACAGTTCCTTCTTGAGGTTAATTACAAATCTGCCAACATTTTAAAACTAATGCCTGGATAAGTAAGGTAATTATGGAGGAGTGGTTTGCCCAAATGTTCATTCACCTACATTCATTTTTGTCAGTCATTATGGTATGCCAATGATGAGACTTTTTTTGTCATGACAAAGGACAAATTAAATTCCTGTCTTAATGTCAGTCAGGGTCTTAACCAGAATTCCAACAGTGGCAAGAGCTGCCCAGTCAATGAATGCACAATGTTTCCATGTAAGAAAATGGTTAATATTTAGTCACAGTATTTATTCTTATTAATTCCTGACCTCGGTCGTATTTGGGTGTAACTTGAAACTGGTCATACCAGTGAGCGTTACTTATTGTGCACTATCTCATAAGTTATTTTGTGTTTTAATTGAATACTCACCCAAAAATCTTACTAATCTATTGGATATTCCAATAGTTCTTTTTATATACTTTGTGCCGTGTTCTAAGTAAGGTGGTAGGAACACATTGATATTTAGTGTGTAGAAACCTCCCTTTCCAACAAATATTGACTTAGACCTTACTGTCTTGGTTGTTAATGAAATATTTATTAGCTACTCTTGTTTACTAAATACCAGTGCCAGTGCAGTGCTTATTGTTGATCCCATTATTGGTGCTACTATAGTATGATAACTACCAAGGCATTTACAACCAATAAATAATGATGCACTCATTATTACTGGAAAATGCTCAGGAAAAACAATAACCTCTTTACTTTTTTTTTTTTTTTTTAAAATGACATCAAATCAGTTTACAAACATTAAAATCACTATTTTATGATTTGTTTTATTTTTTTGTATAAAAAAGTGTTAATGATTTTTAATACATAACCAGTTCACTGTTCTGTCTTTAACCCTAACTCCTATTTCATACTCCCAACAGTTAGTAAATATCGTACCATAGTAGAAAATAAATAGTAGCTTTCATACTATAGTAGCACCCATTTTTTTTTATATCAATAATTGTTTACGCCACCTTAGGAGTGCCATACATATAAATTAATTTGAAATAAAGGATTAAAAAAGAAAGCAAATAGAAAGATAGGCAAAGATTACAAAAACAGACTTGAAAGCATAAAGTGATAATTTTTTTACACTATTTACATTGTTTGGACTTCCTCGTATTTATTGTCACATTCAAGACATTTTGGCCATTGTACACATGGCACAATTGATAAAAGCTTTGGTTGATTGATCCAAATAGGTGTTATCAAAGGCATTTGATGTGGAATTACAACACTACTCCCATGGACTAAATAATCCACTCAGTTCAAAATTCCAACAAATAACACCAGAAGAAGACCTGAGCGTATAACAGCTGAAACGGTGTGTATGTGACAGTAAATATGATGACAACAGACGATTTTTTGGCCTGTTGTCTGTACAATGTAAATAGTTACAATACCTCATCTCAGAAACATAGACAGATAAAATAAGTCATTCAGATATGAAGTTTCAAGATTTTTGTCTGTTTTTCCATTTGTGCTGGGTAATTACAAAAGATATGCCATGCATTTTCTGTCTGAAATTCTAGGATGAGGAGTTATTATTTACATTATTTATATTTGGACTATAATACTCATCTTTTGTTGTAATCTAGGGAAGGTTACTGAATAGAATAATCAAACAAAAGGTTGGTAATGAACGATAATACTTAGGACAAGAACAACACATATAAGATTTGCTAGCAGTGCATAGAAGTAGTAGTCAACTACTAGACGTGAGTCAAGTGAATTCCACAATGAATCTCCAACTGCAGATCAACATACAGTATTTACTACTGTATTTATGTGAATTTATGCTTCAACCATATATATATATATATATATATATATATATATATATATATATACATACATACATACATACATACATACACACACACACACACACACACACACGTGTGTGTGTGTGTGTGTGTGTGTAGTTGTAATCATTGGAAGGTCAACTGATAAGAATCCCCTGAGGATACCATAAGGTTCAAACAAAAGTAGCGGTGTCAACTGATCTCCTAAATTTTAAAGTCACACACACACACACACACACACACACATATATATGTAATCCTGTCACCTGTCGGAACTTAGTGAAATCTGTGCACACATCAACCAGCATGTCATGAATGACCAAAGTACATCTATCATATGACAAGTACTAGTAGATAACAAAATGAATATTCAAATGAAGTTTAGTAAAGAACAATAATACTTAGGACAAGAACAACACATATAAGATTTGCTAGCAGTGCGTAGTAGTAGTAGTAGTCAACTGCTAGAAATGAGTGAAGTGAATTCAACAATGAATCCCTAACTGCAGACCCACAGAGTATTTACTACTGTAAATATGTGAATGGCAACATTTACATTATCATCCATAGGTATGCTACAACAAGAGGTATTATAAGCTGAAACCTATAGGATATATTGTCCATTTAAATATAAGTATGTCCTGAAATGTTTACCAACATCAGTCAATTGGTTAATAATTTATTTGGCTATATGGGATATTGTATCAATCAAATCTGTTAATTGGGTTTCCATCTTTTAGATTTATTTATAAATATAAATTTATATTGCACGTAATTTGGTCTCATCATAAAACCTGATTTCATTTTTAATGAGGATAGGTGTTGTAACCTAGGGAAGGTTACTGAATAGAATAATCACACAAAGGTTCGTAATGAACGATAATACTTAGGACACAAAATAACATATAAGATTTGCCAGTGGCACGTAGAAGTAGTAGTCAACTGCTAGAAGAGAGTCAAGTGAATTCCACAATGAATCTCCAGCTGCAGACCAACATACAGTATTTACTACTGTATTTATTGGAATAGGGACATACCCATTATCATCTGTTGGTATGCTACAACATCTTTGTTCTTGTTATCACAATGCTTGGGTGTGTGAGGAAGGCCAGGCGGCACAATGGCCGAAACGTTGTGATAACAACAAAGATGAGGACAATAGTCTGAATATAAATAGTGTAAGTAATATATTATAGAATTCTTCTGTATCATTGCGAGTTAATTCAGTTCAACCAGAAAGCAAACATTTCTATATCCAATTAATACACAAATTATAAGAAATAGCAGTGCTCAGGAACCATTTGATCCTAGTTTTCATAAGATTCCTTAAAAGTTGTCCATTTTACATTGAGAGTATATATATATATATATATATATATATATATATATATATACTAGTAACATCCAGCATTCATTGAGTGAACACTTAGTGTTACCGTCAGGTGAAATATTTAAAACTTTTCCCTTAAAACAGTTACTCAAGTCTGTTATAATTCATTCTAGTATTGACAGTAGTTTCCTTCCTAACCTTTTGTTTAAGGTGGTGTGGAAGTCAGCATCTTGATGTCGTCATCTCTTCTAGTTACACATGCTATCCATTTTAGTTATTGCTGTTGCTGGAAGTCTTCCAATGATGTGTTCTTTTAATAAAATTTGACAAGGTGCAAAATTCAGAATAAATCAACCTATCATATTTGGTGTTGCCTAAAGTGGCATATCATTTAAATTTCTTTATATTCTGAGTTGTCTCCCTTTCAGAGATTGAAAATTATATATAATCTGTTTCAATTGCTCAAGGAAATGGTACACTTATCTGTAAAAAATTTTTTTATAAAATACATTGTTTCAATACACTGGTGAACACCATCAATGATATTGTAAGCTGTAGGCTATTAGGGATGTCTGGCCTTGAAGATCATAACCCTTTTCAGCAGCAACCCAATTGATAGTGATCACATGTTGATTTGTGTTCCACTGGCAAGACACACAAAGAATTTTATTATGGGATGCAAATAGATGTGTTCCACTGCAACACATATTTATTACTATGTCATGTTTAGTGGTGACATGTGTCTGAGTAGATAACACCGAGTTTTAATTCAATGTCTACCAGCCTGGGTATTCAAGAGTCTTAATAAAGAAAATGTCTTTTGACACTGCTTGAACCGGAATCATGCCTTATATTGAGGAAAACACCTTCGAGGCATTTATGCTTCATGCCACTCAGCCATGAAAGACCTCACAGCAAAGCAACATTCACATTATTTACATTATTTGGGCTATTGTCCTCATCTTTGTCATCATATTTATCAACATTTTGGCTGTTGTAGGCTCCAGCCTTCTTCAGGTGATTGGAATGTCGAACTGAACCCTTTTATTTCGCTCACTGGAGTAGACTGTTCTAGTTCCATGTGCCATGTCTAATGGATGTCAGTCATCAGTTATCTCCTGTTAATTTCCCTCTCCAAGTTCTCCACTGCCTATTGAACTCACACTCTTTGGGTCCTGTCACAGGATCTAACCAATGCTAGTGAGCAAAATAAATGGTTCAGTTCGACATTCCAACCACCTGAAGAAGGCCGGAGTGTACAATGGCCGAAACATAATAAATATGGTGACAAAGATGAGGACAATAGTCTGAATAATGTAAATAATGTACATAATACCTCATCTCAGAAATATAGACAGATAAAGCAACATTCAGTCACCCTATTTAATGACATACACTTCTCTTGGTGGGACCTTTCAAAACACAATCTTGTATTCAAAGTATAGATGAAGTAATGGATTTTATTTATCATCTGAGATTATTATTACTCAAAACATTATATTTAGTGGATAAATGTATTTAAGTACACATTCCTGTTCTATTTGCTGGATTTGTTCTTAATAAAAATAATAATAACTGCATCAGTTGAAAACATGTAAAGACAAGAACAACAAAAATGGATAACACATCTAACTAGAAGGGAAAATAATGTCGCAATCAAGATGTTAACTTTCCACTCTTCCAAAAACAAACGGTTTGTAAGGAAACTCCCATCAATACGAGAAAGAGTAATAAGTTATTGGTCTTTATAAAATAACCATAACAGCAAGAGTAATAGTAATTCTCAGTTACTTTATTCTCATACCAACAAGATCAGTCAGTTATGTGCCATGCGTGATATACGCTTAGGTGATCATGTATCTTTCGATACATGACTGACAAGGCAGATTTTTCCCCACAGTAAGTTGCTATTTCTTCCTGTGGTTGCTATAGAACCTGGTCTGTCCTGCTATTTACCCATAGCTGGGGGGGGGGAGGAAAAAGGGGATTCATACCTTTCCCAAGGGTATTAGCATGTAAGTGAATGTAATGGATTCAAATGGAATTCGAACTCAGCTCTCCGATTCCTCAATCCGAACCGCTATCCATTACTCCACTGTGTCACTAACAAGATACAAGTACAAAAATATATCTGGCCCTTGCCCACTTATGTTTGTCTCTGGAAGTTCCCCATTATCTAATAAGACCTTCCATTTCTACTCTACAGGTCTCCTCCTCCCTCTGACCACAGAAGCGATTGATGTGGTCAGTTGAAAGTTTGCTCCAGAATAAGTGTGCTATTGTCCTCAAATTTGTGGTGTTAGAGTTCAAGGTGGTCGCGTGTTTCAGTGTGGGCATTGACACTGGGCTGCTGTTGTCCAATATTGGTATTCTCCAATATTATTTTGTATTGGGCTGTGTCCTCAATTTCTATTTTTTGGTTCATTACTCATGGTACTTGGCCTGCACATTGGGTAATAAGAGATTATAATCTGTGTCAATCACCATAGAGAATTTACCTTACCAGGTTGCTGTGGCCAGACCTCAGGACATGCAGAGGGTATTATATGGTTCTGGCCTAGATGTGGCTAATCTATTTTCTGTGTTGCTAACTTGAAGTGCCATGAGGTTGAGGGACCTGATACCTGGGTAGAATGATGTGGAACTTCAATAACTGGGTGGATCTTATGAAGGAAGCAACAGTTGTATAGAGTTACCCGATTGCTTCCATCCATCCATCCACCCACATATGGTACTGCCGGTTACAAGCATCTCCATGATTCTCTGTGTTTTTGTCCACCAGCAAGGGTAAGGGCAATCTTGATTCTGGATCTGTACAGAATCGCCAATTTGTAATTCCCAAATTAGGTGACATTGTTCATTGTAAACGTGTCTTTTAGCATGTGCCTTTTTAGCATTGCTGCCTCAATTCACCCCATTTCTCTCCACTGTTGACATATCTGGTATTTATTCCATAGGACAGGGAGGAGGTCTTTGACAACATGTCTATATAACATCATAGCAGGAGACATACCAAGGTCCAGGTTGGGAGTGTTGCATTGGTTCAGCAAAGCACGGGCTACATGATCATGACACAGCTGACTACAGCTCTTCGTGTTGTCTGTGAGTATATGCTTAGGCATTTTGAAAGCCAGTTCTACCCGGCCATTGCTTTGTGGGTTGTAAGCTGACAAAGTACATTTCCATATTCCCCTATTCTTAAGGAACGGTATGGTACCTGGAATGGGTTTCCTGCATTGGCATGGGCACAGGGCATTTTCTTTTGTGCCCTTCAATGAGTTGAGTCATGATGTCTGGGCTGCGAAATCAGGTAGCAACAAATGTAGGTCCTTCAGGGCAGATTTTGATAAGTAAAAAAAAAACACAAAAAAATACCAGATATGTTCTTTGACACATACACCACCTGTCATGTCTCCCTCAAGCCAATTCTTATATGCATGAACAACATGCCTTTTATATGAAGTTGGTTGTCTGTGATGCCCTGTATTTGATGACTAGTTGGCACAAGGTACTCATCTGGGCACCTGAGTAGTTTTAATATCTCTGGTTCATTTGAACAAGTTTGAGCTCCTGTATCAGTGGACGCAAGAATGTGATGACTTCCGTGGCTAATTGAACCAGTCTGGGTATGCCCAAATGAAGTGTGGGTTTATTACAGTCCCTTCTAATGATGGCAGTGGATTTGGGACACCACCTTCAAACCACTTTCCATTCCATGCAAGATGAGTCACAGTGCTGGGTAGTATCAAACTAGTTTTACAGTTCCATTTATAATCTACCAGTTTAGTGAATGGTGTGTGTGTTTGGGGGGATATTCAGACTAGTGTTTGAGAAAGTGAATGAATTATGCCTTGTTTTGCACCTTGTTGATCTGTTTGTGGTTCCAATTTCAATTTTAGTAGATATCTGGCATACCCTTTTCACATGACCCTTAATCCTGCAAATATGCCATACCAGTTTAGCTGCTGGGCAATCTCTTCTACCAATTGATCCACCTGTGGAGACCGTCTTTCTGCAACCCACACAAAGATTATTATTCAGCAAAGAAGCCGGTACATTAGTTCTTCAAGGTTGATGGGCTAACATCATTTAGTAACTGTCCAGTTGACTTGTCTATCGTTTCCAAGCTAAGTCAGTCAAACTTTTACTCGAGTGTCATGAGGTTGGCAGCCTTGGCCAAAACTCAACTCTGGCGCTTCTTGTTGGCGAGTCCTGCAATCATCTGCCCAGTTATGTTGCACGAGTAGTTGACTCACTGACCACAGAATTCTGTATTGGGACAATCAACTGTGAACGAGCAAAATTTGGCTTAAGCTTGTAGCTGTGCTAAAAATGGGTGATTGACTCACCTTCTGCCTAACATTTGGAATGAAAAGTCTGCTGGTGAAAAAGCCTTTTCTCCATAGCTGAATTTAAGGTTTCAGCCCCTATAAGGTCAAATAGGAGCCTGTTGACTTCAGGCAAGCATGTTGTTCTCAGTTCATCACTGGGTTGGTAAATTTACACATCTCCTTATACCAAGTCCAAGAGTCAAGGAACAATGCTCAGTTGTTGCCCATTGCACTGGGTTCAATAATAGGACAGTTTTTTTTCTTTTGTTGAATGTTTGCATCACATTAGGGGTTCTGTTCCTCCAAAGGGCAAGAGTTTCTTTGTAGCTCATTTGTTGCATGAGTTGAGCAATCAAATCAAGGGTCCTGCTTGGTGCAGATGCCAGGTCTTATTTTGTTAAGATAGTTTCACATATTCATCACATCCTGTTTTCAGTGTCATGTAAAATAACCACAACAGCAATGGTGGTAGTAATTCTCAATTACTTTATTCTCAAATCAACACGGAACAAATACAAAAATGCACTTGGCCCCTGGCCAATAATCTGTTTATATAACACTGGATGAGGTAACTCATGTCTGCCTGTGGAAGTCCCTAATTATCCGGAATCTTCCATTTTTACTCTACAGTCTTCAGAAGTTAAATTTCCTGAAAAACTGTTTTAAGAAAAATTTTTTTTAGAAATTTCAATCAACAGTAACACTGTTCAATGAATGCAGAATGTTTCCTGTATGGAAACGGCTATTTTAACCATTTCTGAATGGTCTAATTTTTTTTTTTTTTTAAGAGAGAAAACATTTAGGTCTGTTGAATTTATTCTCAAATGTATATTTATATACTTCTGTCTTTTATTGTGATTGGTCCCCCTGTCAGGATTGAGTAAAGGGATAGTTAATAATATTTTGCTACCTGCTTAGTCACAGTAGTCACATCCATTTTCTTTTCACTCACTTATCATGGTAGATAAATGTTGAGATATATTGTTCAGATAGTAGAACCTTTTCAAGAATTGGAATTTGCTTTGCCAATTCTATTTTCCTTGCTGATACTAGTTACATCATCATGTGACTTAATTCCTAATTATTTCAAATGTGCTATACAATTGGCATGATAGGTTTCCTGCATTTTGGTAGATATGCATGGAAACTGTCATAGCTAATTAAGAATAAAATCTAATCCAATAAAGTTTATCAATTTTTTTAAAGCAAAATAAATAAGTTAATATATATATATATATATATATATATATATATATATATGTATGTATGTATGTATGTATGTATGTATGTATATATATATATATATATATGTATGTATGTATATATATATGTATGTATGTATATATATATATATATATATGTATGTATATATATATATATATATATATATATATATGTATGTATGTATGTATGTATGTATGTATGTATATATATATATATGTATGTATGTATGTATGTATGTATGTATATATATATATATATATATATATATATATATATATATATATGTGTGTGTGTGTGTGTGTGTGTGTGTGAGCAGTAAAAAACCAAAACAAAAAAATTGAAATTTTATGAAAACGAAAAATATTTATCAAACTTTATTAGTATTTAATTAATCTTAGTCAATTAATTGTATATGCAAAAGTTTGTTGATGGATTTAATTTTACTATGGGCATGGGGAAATTGGTTATTTGATAAAAACTCACAGGGGTTCATATCATGATCTAATAATTTCCACTTATATAAGAATAAAATAAAGAGTCAATATAACTTGGAAGATCATGCAGCACCAAGTTTTGTCTTATACACTATGATGACAGGAATATAGATTGAATGTGAATATAAGCAATGACAAGGGGGCCACTATAAAAGTTAGCTGACCAAGTCTACTGGGATCAATGATGGTTATATCATGCCACCCATCTTTGTCCTGCAAGAGTTCAAAGTTAATGTCACCACTTATATCAATGTGGTGGGCATGGGTCAAGCACTTATCTTGGTAAGCATTTGCTTCCAAGACCATATCAGGGTGGAGAACAGTTGTATTGAATCCCTTTTTCCGTTTGTCTAAGGGGAACCCATCTACAATTATTTTTGAAAATTATACCAATTTTCTTTCCTATTGAATATATTTGCTTTTCTTTTATAATTTGTACTCAATTACTTGTCGCATTCTGAGTGTGTATATTAGAAACAGACATGCACACAATATTTGTTAAGGCACCTTGCTATTGAGTAGGGAGCTTGATCCTTGTTGGATTCCCCATATCAAAATTTGACATTAAATAACCCAACCAGTGTTGAAATGTTATAAAATCAACCTGTTTAAGAGTACGCACAATATAGTGTCTCCAGACAAAATTACTGAGGGGGCAGGGAATTCCTTTGTCCAAAATTTAGTCTTTACTATCATAGTTCAGTATTTTCTGAAAAAGTACAAAAAAAAAAAAAAAAAAAAAAAAAAAGCATTTTTTTTTATCATCGTATCCCATGCACTATACTATATATGTGGAGGGTGCTGAAAAGTTCTCAGCCTGATTCACCTCTTAAAATCTGCCCAAATAAAATTTTAAAAGGAATTCATTTTTAATTTAATTCTCTTTTTGGTTGAGCCAAGAACTGTTCAATTTTGTGTGTATGTTTTAAACTTGTGCTATATTTGTGCACAAAATTTGTGTGTGTGTGTGTATGTGTATGTATGTATGTATGTATCTTGTAAATGTATGCACCTATTTTTGTTCAAAACGTGTAATATTTATAGGAGTGGAAAGTGTTCAATACCAGAGATGTAGTGTGTGTGTGTGTGTGTGTGTGTGTGTGTCTGCACACAAGACTCTTGAATGCACAGGCTGGAAGACATAAATTTATACAGTTTTAAAAGTGGAAAAAATAAAATAAAATGGATATCTACTGACATGTTTAAAGCAATATACGTATTAGCTGACATATATTTGTACCAGGAATTAATAAACTTACAAAAAGAAGTATTCAGATAAACCACACCCAAAGGAAAAAACAAAAAATAAACAAAAAATAAACAAACATACAAAAAAAAAAAAATGTACCTCGATTTAAAAGTAAACAAAGCACTCCAGAGCTTAAACTTTTCTAGTTTTTTTCAATACCAAAATCCCACCTAGGTTAGAACAAGAAATGTTCAAAAATTCTTTTCTCTTAGTCATAGCAATATATATATATATATATATATATATATATATACGTGTGTGTGTGTTTGAGAGAGGCCTCTAGGCGTAAAGTAATAGCAAGTTTTTCTCAGACTGGTCTTAGCCATTTACTAGAAAATCAAATAGTTTTGTATAATTAATATTTCTCTAGGAATTAAATTTTAATGATACTTTTAAGTTTTTAGATTATTTAAATGATTCGACAACATTCTGATTTTTCCATTTTATCATTTCTGAAACTTTTTTTTTTTTAAAAAAAAAAAATAAAAAAATTCGTTTTCCCCTCCTCCTATTTTATTTTATTTTTTTTTTTATTTTTTTACACTTAAAATTTTTCATTTTGCAGTCATAAGTGAAGACTTGCAAGATTACAAAGGAAAATGTCTCTCTGCAATTCCGTGACCATTTCACATTCTTGGTTACCATGTTTCTTGTGTTTTTTTTTTTTGTTCCCCCTTCTAACACGGTTCGCTATCTTCTTCTTCTTCTTTTCCCACTTTTCTTTCTCTTGCTGCACAGAACGCTATTCGCACCAACTTGTCCCTGCATAAATGTTTTGTAAGATATGAGGATGATTTTGGATCTTTTTGGATGGTGGATGACTTTGAGTTCGTTAGGCGCCGCCATCTGACTCGTGGACGACCCAGAAAGTATCAGGAAAGTGAGGCTGCTGCACAGTAAGCACTAACTGGTTCTTTCTACCTTTCTCTCTCTGAACTCCTCACTCTACCCAGCGGCCTCTCCTATAATCTTCTTCATACTCTTTATTCTTTTCTTCTTTATTGTCATAAACTCTTTCTTGCCCACTCACTCAGTTTCTCTCTCTATTTTTAAATTGCTTCATATGTCCATCTTTCTATCTACCTCTTTTCTTTCTAACCATCTTTATCATTCTATTTCTCTCTCATATTTCTCCTTCGTTTTTCTAGTTCTTTCATTGACAGCATTTCCATTTCCACTCTCTTCCTTTCTTTATTTTTCACTTTCTTTCTTCTGTTTTTTTTCACTCTTCCTACTATTACTACTACAACAAATTCTCCACCTAATATCCTCACTTTTTTCTCATATTCCCCTCTCTTCACCATGTTTTCCATGCTTCTTTTTAAAATTTTCCTCCATTGTCCATCATTCTTGCATTGTTAAAGAAAGTTTGATTTTCACCACTCCCCAGTACCATCACCAGTCATCTTGACCATAGTCTTCTACCCGCCCCCATGCTGGTAGATCGCTCTATTCCTTGCTGTTAGTACTCTTTAATCCAATACTCTCTAGTTGTTGCATGATACTTATCAGAAAAGATGGGCACTGCCAACCAGTCTATGATATGAAGAACAAAAATGCCGTACCCAGTATAGTCCTCTGATGAGGAATGTTTACAAAACTGGCAGAGGTTAGGTGATGCCCTACTCAACAAAAAATCCTCTTCATAGTCCTTTATTCCCTAATTTGTTTCTTCCAATTTTAACTTTCTTTTTGTGTAAAGACTGAAAGTGGGCTGAAGGTGCCACTGTCACTATTTTCAGGTTACTAAATGTATGAAATGTCGTGCTGCCAACCCTCACCAATAGTTACAACCTAATTGAAATACCTGTCCTGGGTATGATGATAAACTACGTCCAACAGCAAGGCCTCTAATCAGGAGGTTTTTGAG
>OZ038498.1:34709378-34789378 GCA_964036315.1 Acanthosepion esculentum
ATTTGCTCCCAAGTGTTGCTGCTGGCACTCTGAGCTCACCTTTCTGTTCTGTAGAGATAGATAGCTTTTTTTTTTTATTATTATTATTTTAGACTTACCAAAGAAAGTTTTTATATATAAAAACATAAATCTCACACCTACATGCACACACTGTCTTATAATAATATATATCTATATAAATTTTTTTTTGTTTTTTTAGTTTTTTTTTTTTTTTATTTATCCATCCATCCATTCATCCATTTCATTCTTTTTTTTTTTTTTACTTTTCATTAATTTTTGAAAACATAAAATTTTCTTCCTTTGTTTTCTCCTTGTTTTCACTCTCCCTTTGTTTTTAAAAAACTTGCCTCATATTTTAAAAACACCTTATTCAATTTGATAATGTCAGTACTCATGGGTGCCAAATAAATGTCACCCTCCTGTACCTCAGTCTGTTTATTTTGGGATCCCCCCCCCAAACTTAATACAAGTTGACACCATTGAAATATTTTCAATTTCATTTGTACATTTTTTATTGATACTTTGGAATGTTGGATATTATTTGATGGCCATTTATTTATATCATAACATGAGCAAGACTTCATGGAAATGGTTTTGATAAAGCATTTTACTCAAAGATATTGGACATATTTTTATTTCTTTGAGGTTTTGTTATCATTTAAAAGACTTGTTTTAATTATTTTCCAATTATTTCCATTAATTGAATCCCCCCATCATTCATCAAATTTTTCACATATCCAACATCAACTGGTTTATTAACATACTTATTTTCTGATGTTTTCCACGCCCCATTTATTATGAATAATCATTTATTTGGCACCTGAAAGAAGCCACTTATGAAAGAAATCTTGTCAATTAGAAAGTTTAAAAGAAAAAAAAAGTATCTCACCTGTGTTCTGATGATGATTATAAACATTGAAAGTTTGTTCATTAAATATTACATGTTTTGGGAGGTTTATCTCATTTTTCATAAGGTAGAATGTGTTCTGAAAATCATCTAAATTAAAAAAAAACCCAAAAGAAACTCACTTATTAATGGCACTCATTCTTCATAGTTTAATCAAAATCTTTTCTTCAAAAGTAAAGCCACCTATTTATTTCAATGAAAAATAGAACTGATACAGGGAGCATAGAAACACCATTGGATAGAACAAGTTGTCAGCTACAAAACATTATCTTTCCACAGTCACCATCATTAGGTATTTGTTTATGTCAGTGATGAACATTTCATAGATTGATAGCTGTGCAGGGTTTACTCAGAATGTGGCATGTTACACTCATCATTTATGTCACTGTTGAAATGCATTCCCACCATCTAACTGTACTCGCATGCACTGTTTGGTCTCCATAAACATCCAGGAAGCATAGAAAAATTAATTTTTTTTGTGTGCATGGAGGAATTCACTGATTGGGCCTTGTTACAGATTACAGCTGAGTGGCAAAAAAGAATGGGATATTGGTGGGAAGGTTCAAGTACTGTTATACCACCACCATCTACCTCTAACATTGTGGCCAACATAAGATAGGGGATATTATTTTTAGAGCCATTCTTGTATTAGTTTCAGAAATTAAAAATATAATTGATATGTTTCCTTAATAACAACATAGAATAATCTGTTTTATGACTGTTTTAATTTTGCTTTAATTAGTTAAATAGTTGAAATATATATGTGTGTGTTTTCTCTGTATGGATCTGAACAGGTTTCAGCATGCAATCAATGAGTGCATTGGAAATCAAGAAGAAAGGAATTTGACCTTTGAAACACCATGTAGTGATATATGATGATGCTCATTAACAAGCTGGGAGTTTGAAGAATAATCCCTTAATTGGCCATTTCAGCTGAAAGCATAGTTGGTGGTGATATTCTTAACAAATCTCTGATCATTTCTCATCCAAAATATTTTAGTCTAAGATATGTGTGGACTGGGAGCTGTGAATAATGACTTTTCCTTATCAAACAGACAACAAAAAAAAAGCAATTCATACTACATAAAAGAGGAACTGTGCTGCCAGCTGGTTAGTCCACCCTGGCAAACACTATAAGGGAGAACTATTTGACACACTTTGCTTTCTCCGTTATCAAAATATAGTTGCAGCTGTCCTGTTTTAGTGTCAAGCTAAGTACATAAATAAACCAGAATTATTTCTTCAATTGTTTTTGTCATCCAATTTTTTTGAAAATGGGATCATTTTTCAATCACACCCCTTTTTCTACGTTAAATCACAGTAATCACCCAAAAAGCTGCAGCTAAAACCAAATCAGGTGGTGGTCCAAGGCATAATCCTACTTTATGCAGAATTTTAACTCATCATGTGAGGCAACAACCATGAATTAATAATGGAAGAAAAAAAAAGAAAAAAAAAGAGGAAAATTAAAAGAAAGAAAATTAAATAAAAACTCTCATTCACATCTGACAAACCAATATCTAAAAAAAATTGATAATTAATGAAGCCAGACAGCATAGAGAATGTGTTGAAATGTGGAGAAAAGTGAAAAATCACAATATTATAATACAATAAAAGCCACCACAGAAGAAATGTCCTGGTCTCAAAAAACACTGAATCACATTTCAACCCTGACCACACTAAAGGAGCTTTCAGAAACAGAAAGCATACAATCATTACAAAGTCTGTTTCCAAACAAACAATAATGAACCTACTGATGAGGATATTAAAAAAATATGAATAATAGAGCATCACTTGATATTGAGGCTAGACTTTTTGAACATAGCTTATGTTCTCCCTGAATTCAATAAGTTTCTCAATTTTATGAAGAAAGTCTGGAATCAGAAATGCATCCCCCAAAAATGGAGTTTATCACATATTAATGCACTATGGAAACAAAAAGGCAACTCTCAAGACAAAGTGCACACACACACACACACACACACACACACACACACACATCTCAGTTGGATCCATTATGGTTAAAGTATTAATGAACTTTGTATTAACAAGTCTCCCATTGTTTTATGAAAGTCATCTTCTCACAGCCCAGTTCGTTTTCATTCTGCTACGGTGTGTCATGATGGTATATGTCATTAAATAACTCCAGGAGATTGCATACCTCTGCAATAGGAAACCGTATACCTGCTATGCTGGCCGCCAAGCAGCATATAACCATATCAATGAAGACTTCTTTTTCTCATCCATTAGAAACAATTTTCCATTCTCTGACTCCATTGTATGCATCAATTTATTAGAGGAAATATATCAGTCCACAAAATCCTGCATGTCTGTCAAGGGATCAAATACAGAAACATTTCAAAACTCATCAGAAGTACAACAAGGAGAAAATGAGAGCGCTCCACTTTAAGTTTTGTCTGGAACTATGCCCTGCACATTTATAAACACAAATGTGAACAGACGAACAGATATATGTAATAACAATATATAAGTTTTTTTTATATATCAAGAAGAAAATTAAAAAAAGTGGAAAGACAAAGTGGAAAAAGTTTTCATGTAACACATTTTGTCTCTTTGGACGTAAATAGACCTAATCCAATGAAGTCCTAAGAGACAAAGTAGGTCACACAAAAACTTTTCCACTTTATATAAAGTTTATAGAATTTCTTATCTCTCTATTTGTAGATCTGAGTATATATGTGATCCTTTTTTTTTTCCCTAAATTAAAGAAATAAAAAGTTCTTTGCAACAATGAAAGGCCATCTAAAGGCGGCCAAAGAAATTATATGAAAAATTGTGAGAAAAGCAACAGATACAATTTTGAATTATATGCAGACTCCTGATAATACTTCCTCCAGATTATCAGATAATCATAGCCAGGTTTTGGCAATGGAAAGATACTGAAGACAAATATGACAGGAATTGGGAAAATTTGAGGAATAAGGAAAAAATTGTTTCTAAGCTTCAGATAACATTCATAAAGAAAAGTAAACATCTAACAAATACTAAAAATTTAGTTCATATAGACCCTTTCTGTTCCACATTTTGGCATATGCATATTTTAGTCTTCTCCCAGTGATGAAATCGAGATTATATTATATATATATATATATATATATATATATATATATTAATCATTGTACCCCAAGCAAGGCAGGAATGCCACTAGTACACTAGAGAGTGAAGGTGAGAGAAAAGACTGGGTACAGAGGGGACCAAGGAAAGGATAGAAGCAGAATGGGGTTCTAGAAGATGGTGATTGACTTTGCATTTAAATTTTTTAAGATTGTAGTTATCAGGAAAGTAAGGAAATGAATGGGAGTTCCACACGTGGGAAGTTCGAGAAAAGAAACTGTTGGAGTAGAGGTGGTCATTACATTTACCTAATTCAACAGTAAAAGAGTGGAACCTAGATGCCAATCTAGTAGCATGCTTAAACTCATGTAGTCCAGGCAACAGGGAAAAAAGCCTGTCAACACAGTAGCCATGAAAATATTAGTAGAAAAGACAGAGGGAAGCCATGTCATGTCAGTGAGAAAGTGACTGAAGATGCTAAGTCAGGATCAAATACATTGCAGATCCTTCTTTGGATTTTGTCAAAAACTTCAAGATGAATAGCAGGAGCACCTGACCAGATAATGGCAACAGTATTCAATGCATGGGCAAATGGTAGATTTGTAAATGTGCAAGATGAACTCTGACGAGAAAAACTTTCTGGCACAACACAATGACTGAACTTTCCTTGCAGGAGATGCAACTATTGATTTGATGTAGTCATTCCACTTCAAGTCTGTTGAAAACGTGGGGCCAAGAAGGTGCGGTGTGTCCATGAGTCTAGCATCAGCCATGCTGATGATGTGCAGGAAAGTTCGTCTATGGTGGTTAAATGTAAGCAGTTTCATTTACGAGCCATTTCCTGCCCCAGTTAACCACAGATTGGAAGTCCTTTTTGAGAGCAGCTGCCAGGTTTGTCAACTTTGATGGATTTGCTATCAAGACAGGAGTAAATTGTAGTGTCATCAGCATACATATATTTCTCCAGTGTTCCTAAAATTATCTGATCAGTTGGTGTACTTGCAGTCATTTTATGCTTCCATTTTTTTTAAAGATTTCCCCTATCTTTTATGGATTACTCATTTGAAGAAGACTGAAGAATGGCTTAACTGAAATGTGAAAACTCCATTAAAAAACAAGGGACGAATTCAACAGAGTTTGGAATGTTAATGACCTCATATGTATAGACAATCTAATTAATGAACATCTGGAAAGATTATTTTTATTTTTTTCATTTTGGTTTATAAAAAAACTGAAAAGCTCCCATATTTAAAAAGAAAGAAAAGAAAAACACTATACAATTCTGGTATTGCAAGGGAACTATTCAGCTTAACTAATCTCTTAATGAGTATTAATAAGTTTAAAAGTGTGTGCTGAAAATATGAGGCCAGGGTGTTAAAAAAAAAAAAAAAAAAAAATCCCCTCCCTAATACATTTTATTTTTACTTTTTATAACTAATCAAATAAATTTTGCAATTTTTAGTTCTTCAATTAACTAATTATTTTTGCTGTCTTTGATGAAGCATTGTCATCATTAATTTTTTTACAAGTTTTTTTTTTGTTGCAACATTTAGCTCATTTTATATTTTAAACCCATTAAACAAGTAGCATGAAACAGAAACGTAATTATCCAATGAGATTTGAACTCCCTTATTCTTGGGAGTCTGCCAAAGCAAAATGATATTTACTGATTAGCTTTCATAACCCAATCAGTAAAGCACACTTCTTATGAGACAGGCTTCTTTGGATAAAAGAATCTGAGGATAATCTTGTTAGAAATTACTTTATTTCTGATCCATGATGCTTATGTAAAAGGTTGTAGACTGTAAAAATGAGCTGAAAATTGCCATAAACAAAACACAAGATAAGGAAAACAAATCAAAAATTAATATTTCAAAAATGTTCCTTCTCTTTTTTTTTTCTGACATTACTGTTCATTTTTAACATTACATCAATAGCTACATTTTCATTCATTCAGATGTTGTTGTTATTATTATTATCCTCCTCTTTTTGTTATTCCATTGCACGTTTAGAGTTTTATGTACATTTTCTTTTAGCATTGTGCAATAAAACTGGGCTTTTTGCTACAAGCCAGCAACCAAATGACTCACTCGCTTGTGGATTGAACCAGCTATTCAACTTGAAGTGTTTGTCTGACTTTCAAGATTGTGTTCCTAACTTTTGTTTTCTTTCTTGGTTACATCTCTCACCTGAATATGGTGGCAGAATATTCTGATTGAAACTCGTCAACAAAATGGAACAAACATGAAAAGGAATTTGATGACAGTCTTGAAAGTCAAAAACAGCCATTTGGTCAAAAGATTTATTTGTAATATTTGAGTTTTTTTTTTTTTTTTTTAAATATTCTCAGTGTTATTGTATATTAAATGTCCTTTCTGTTCATAACTTTATAAGCTTCTGTCTCGATTTCTGGGATGAGGAGTTATTTACATTCAGACCAATGTCTTCATCTATGTTATTAGCAAAATGTTTCGGCCATTGTGCTATCCAGCCTTCTTCAGGTGTCTGTTGACCTGGGTAAGCTATAGGGAATTTTGAACTGTATACTTTATTTAATCTATGTAGGTCGATTGAAATTTCTTGAAGGTTATCAGGATTGACACACCTGAAGAAGGTTGGGTGGGGGAGCTCAATGGCCAAAATGTTGTGATAATAAGAACAAAGATAAGGACATTATTAAATAATGTAAATAACTTTCAAAGTTTGTTTGCTTGAATGAATTACTTGTTTTAAAATCTCAATCTCTTGAGTAAAAATGTATTTATGTATGAAATATTCAAATGAATTGTTGTAATCTGGCTATGAACAAAATTTAAAACAAAAAAAATAATTCCATTAAATGAATGCTTTTAAAATAAGTTTAAAATGGATAATTTTCATCTAATATAACAAATGGAAGTGTCTTGAATACAGACTCAGAAGCTACTGGATGGATTCCAACCAAATTTTACATACTAATAGACTATGACCCAAGAAGTGTCACAAGGTAAATTTGACATATATCAACCCTGAAAGTGATGAAAGGTCAAACATGAGGTCAAAGAAGTCATTTTTTTTCATGGGGTTTAAAATATTTATTCCCATTAAAAAAAAAAAAAAAAAAAAAAAAAAATCAAATATCTATGGTGGCAAGGGAGGTAAATCAACTTTTGGTAGTAAATTAATGTGTGGTTATATCCTTTAGTCATTTTAATAATCTATACAAATAAAATGAAGCGTGTCAGTGTGTTTTTTTATCGAGACAAAATTAGTTCTTCAGTCATGCTAGGTATCTCTGTTAGTTGCTAATAAAATCTGAAATTATTCTGTATTTTTATTTAAAACTAAACACATCAGGCCTTGGGCCAAACTAAGAGAAATTTAGTAAATATTTCTAAAGAAGTTGAGTTGTGAAAGTATTAGACTTGAAAGTCATTGCCTGAACAAGTTCTGGTTTGTAAGGATTAACAAACTCATCTCTTGGACCACTTCTCTCGTGTCTATGACTGTGGATTTGTGCCAGACAAACTTGGTAGATAATCAACTTTAGGTGCCTAGTGGTGGAAAAGCTTGTTTCATAGTCCAGTTTGTCATTGTTGTGAATTTCATTCTCAATGAGTGCCCCATCTTTGTAGCTTTCTATTAGATAAGTAAATTTTCACAAAAAAAAAAAAAAAAAAAAAAAAAAAAAAAATTGAAGAGCACGTGAATAGAAATTCTATGAATGGTATTGAACCAAACTTTACAGAAAAGAATTTCTTTTATTAACGTAGTGATTTTATTGGTTGTGCAGCCTGATTAACTCTACTTACTAATAATATTCTATTATGTCAATAAAGCTTTACTTGAAATCAATAAGTGAATACGCTTTGTCTTTCCGTAATAGAATATCTTATTAGCAAGTAGTGAAAACAGATTGCTGATAGTGTTTTTGCATCACAAAAAAAAAAAAGATTTCTTACATGGGACAATAAAGTTGATTGATATTAAAATCCAAGAAAATAAACAATTGTAAAAATAGTTAAATTTTGCCACCAATTATTATGGAATAGTTAAACTGGTTTAAATAGTAAAAGTTAGTTTTTGAAGCAAAAATGAAATAGGAAACACTTGTACCTTTGTGATAGATTCTCCTAAATATAACATGCATGTTGTAACAAGCCTGAAAGCTCCACTGTTGTGACCTTGTGTCAGACTAAGCTAAGAGTAACAAATTTCTGCTTTATTATCATTTATGTATTAAGAGCAATTTTAACTATTGTGAAGTCAAGGTTTAGCACTAGTCAGTCGCTAAGCTTGTACTACCTACTACATTATTCTCAGTGACGAGTTATATAGGCTTTCTCTTGCACTTATGCAAATTAGGCATATTAATTTGCCAGTGTCACTACATCTCCCCGAAACACAGTCTAGCAAGTTTATTGTTCAAACCCCCCCCCCCACTTCAAAAAAAGAAAAAAGTCCATGAATGTCTGCTCAATTCCTGTTTAGGATTGTGTTTCCGGTTCCTTCTAAAGTTTTATCATTCTCTTTCACTCTCAATAGTCCCTTTCGTCATAGTGGCTTTATTGCCTTGCTTGGAGTGAAATGATTAAAAAATAAAAAATAAAAAAATAAATAAAAATGTATTGATAATGTTTATAGTAATAAGATTATATATATATATATATATATATATATATATATATAAAAAATTTGTCACTTAGCTGATTGATGTTACTTTTAGCTTCCTGACTCCAGATTTCATTCACTCATCAGGAGATATCGTCAATTTATATATATATATATATATATATATATATATATATATATATATATATATATATATATATATATGACTTTAAGTGGTGGCATTAATAAAATTATAGTTGATGTAAAACAGAGCTATGAATTATATATTAATAAATACACAATTTTCTTTGTGTTTTTCCTCACCAATAACACAATGGTGAAAATTGTGTTTAGCATGAAATTCAGAGTTGTGCTACCAGTAATGAAAAAGAAATTTTTATTATTAATATATGCTTAATTTTAAAGGATGGAGATAACCTTTGGGCATCATATTTGTACAGAATTAGTATTTGTGTGTTAAATACTGGTTGACTAGCTTGCTATTCTGAGTTACTATTGAGAATTATATTTCTGTGTCTGGTCACAGTTGATTTTCCTTTACCAAACGTTGGCATTTTGAGCACTATATAAATGCTTAAGGATTATCGCTTCAGCAAGTAGGGAACTGTTCAACTCACAGACTCAAATGCTCAACTTTCATTCTTGTATGTATATACAGTTCAGTTGGATTAAAAACCTGATTTTTAATTGTAGTGGGTTTAATTACAGTTTTATTCAATCAATCTGTAGATAGATATTGGAATGAAAATCTGAACAGTTCAGTCCATGCTTATAATGAACTGACCATTCACACTTGCCCCCTCTACTCTGTGCTTATAATGAACTGACCATTCACACGTGCCACCCCCCTACTCTGTGATTATAATGAACTGACCATTCAGATATGATAGTACAATTGTGGTTGTTAAACAAAATTAACCATTGATTTCAATTTTGGCTGCAGGTGCTTTGCTTAGTGTTTATTTATTGACTCTGGAAAGGCATGTATCCACTTCTCCCTGCAACTTCCTCTCATCAGATATCCAAATAGAATATCTTTTTCTTACCATAATAGTAAATGAAGACAGTGGATGAGGGAAAATTCGAGAAAACCATTCTCCCATAATTACATTTGTGTCCAAGCAGTTGTAATAGTAAAAGGCTGTTATGCCTGTTGTAAACTTTAGCAGGTGCCAAATATTGTGTGTAAAGTTTGGCCACGCACATACTGACAATATCCTATATATGGAACAATTTTGCTTTTATCAAATGCTGCTGTGATTAATGTCATACACTGCCAATCAGTGTTTGCAATTTTTTTTTTTTAAAGAAAATGGGCATACAATGAAATTAATGCAACAACTTTTATAAATGTTTGTCAAATTTTTCTTAAAAAAAAAAAAAAAAAAAAAAAAATGGTGAAAAGAAAAAAAATAGAAGCAACATTCAAATCTGAACCATTGTGTGCATAGACAAAGATTATTAAGGTAACAAGATTTGATATTTTTCATTCCAAAACCAAGGCTACAAATAAACATTTTTAATGAGGATTTATAGATTCTATTTACTTGACGTATTTTTCCTAAAGTGAGCAATATAATTGCATTAAGATTTGTTTCATGCATGACCATAAAGTACAACAGGAAGAACTTGAAGTGTTAGAAAAGCTTGATCTACATAGAAAGGATAACCTGTAACTTGTATTGGATACAAATAGTTTGCATGCAGACAAACAAAACCACAAAACAGAAAGTGAAGTATGAAGGGATGTACTTCCAGAATTGATTTATTCAACCTATACAGTGAGACTTATTTTTTTAAATTTTTTTTTTGTAATCAATTCACTTCAAGCAAAGGGATAATGCCACTAAGACGACAGGGGCTACTTGAAGTGAAAGAGAATGAGAAGACTTTAGACAGAACTGAAACCCAACCCTTCAACAGGAAACAAGAAATTTGAAGAAAAATTAAGAGGATTTAATATTGGTGGGCTTATAACTTTAATGCCTACTGTGCTGACAATACTGGATTGGTGTCAGAGTCAGAAAGCAAACTAAAAGAAAAATCTATTAGGCAGTGTAGATGATGAAAGCAAGAACTAACCATTAACCAAAAGACGGTGCTATGCACAGTTGGGAGTAGAAAGGACGCCTTAGAGCGTGAGTTATGCATTGAGGACATCAAAATTAAATAAATGTCGAAGTTTAACAATCTGGATATTATCATAACAGATGGAAATCTGAAGGCACATTGAAATAGTGATGAATAATTTTCAGAAACAGAGCAAAATTATTAAGAAAAATGGATAAACTTGAACCTTTGTGTATCCCCTTCTCACGACAAATCTGTGTCAAAAGAACGGCTTTTCTACTGACACATATGAAAGTGAATTTATACATTTTCTTTGTTCTTGAGAATTGACAACAAAAATAATAAACACTATTAGATTATTTATTGGAATGGTTGGCAAAACATCAGCTAATTGCCGATTGATTTGAACTTTATAAAACGGTAAATAAGGATTTTGTTATAGTTGCTTCATATATTTTAATAATTTAGTAAATGTTTATAAATTTATGAATAAAAAATTGTTTTCATATTTCTTTATAAATTGGTAAATGATAAATATTGCATTAGTTTTAATTGTATTAGTTTTTAGAATGTTGTAAATATATTGTTCTTGTGAATAAACAATAGTGATTAATATTTTTGTCGTAAATTCTCAAGAACAAAAAAATGTATAAATTCATTTTCATCATATATTTAGGTTTTATATCTCGCACTTCTCGCCTGTGGAACTTCCTCCCCGTTTCTTGTTTTCTTGATAGCTATAATCTCCAACTATTCAAATGTAATGTCAATCGACATCTCCAGATGCTCTGATCTATCCCCTAACCTTCTTTTCATCCTTTCCTCTATCACTCCTCTTTGCTCTCGCTCCAACTCTCTGTAACCCCTTGCATGCTAGTGGATTCCTGCCTTGCTTGGGTGGGATATTAAAAAAAAAAATTCCAATCATTGCTTAAAAAAAAAAAAAAATTACCTAGCTGAGGAGTAAAGGGGTAGTTAAAATAATAGTGGTGTCAATGGAAAAACTCTTTTGGCACCATTTGGTGGGCATGAAAGTTCAAGTTTACCAAAAAAAATTGTCCTTAGTAGACCAATTCTATTTTGTTTTTATACCATGTCCAATCTTCTACATGGCAGCAAATGCTGGACAATATCTTCACAGATAAAGAAAAGAAGTGACAGAGATGTTTTTTTTACATATGAATATTAAGAATACAATGGATAGATCATATGACAAATGAGGAAGTTTTAATGAGAATGGGAACTATGAATTTAAGTAAAATAGAAATTATCTGTACTGAGAAAACGTGATGGGGCAAAATGGACTTGATTTTTCAGATTCAGCGTGAAAAAATAGCCCAGAAACATGTGCCCATTGCCAAACAACATTTGGGTCAAAAAACATTGTCAACTGGTGTAAAGCAATCTACACTGATGGAAAATGAAATATCAATCCTCTAAAAGGACAATGCAAATTTTGACCAGAGTATGGTTTTGTGAAATCGTCCAGAGCAAGGTGTCATACCACAAAAATAGATATATGCTCTTTTGGTTCAGTTAAAGTGGTTTGAGTGGGGAAGCAGATTGTGGGCCTTGGAATAGTTGGATGGTCAGTCTAGAAAATGGCTACATTTGAAGGTCATAGATTAGTGGTATTTGTTGCCAGATGCAGTTTATCATCATATCCAGGACTATAAAGAGAAAGGAAATCAAACAATAATAAACATTTTTGCAATGACTCCATGGGAACCTCATGTACTTTCAAGTTTTTTGACTTTTCTTAGCTCTTCCCACTGGCTTTACCAGTACTTCCTTATTTATTTTATATTTATTTGTTTTTTCTCAAATAAACTAAATAGTTGGTTAAAACAAAATTGATTAAGCATAATTTTTGCCAAATTATTTTCTAGTTTCAGCATTCAATCTGTGACACACACTTAATGAGTATCATTGGTGAAGAATTACTGCAAGCATTACTTAGAGAATTGAACAGTGTATAAATGTAAATACATTATAAATGGTTTTGCTTTAGAAATGCATTGAATATCAGAAACAAAGGCATTGTCAGTGGTCAGGAATTACTACAAATATTACTGACAAAATAAACAATTTGATATCCGATGCATTATCTTCAGTGTTCAAATGTTGATATTCATACTTGGTGGGGGGGGGGATTTACAAATACTCATATAAGAGTGAGATACATTGGATGCTTCCATTGTGCATCCTAGAATGAAGTAATTTGAAACAAAAAATGCAATGCCTTCATGTCAGAAAGGATTTTTTTGATTTTACCGTGTTGAATGTGACACTCTTTCTGTGATATGTAACATGTCACCCAATTTTTCAGGAACTTGTCGTTGAAAAGTCCTAACATGACTCAGGATCCATCATTATTTGGGGAAAACCTCAATGCAAGTCTCAGGGTAAGATCAATTTTTCATTCCTTTAAAAAGGTCTCCCCTTGAGGCCCTGTTATTTTGTATTTTGCAACAGAACTATTTTAGCTGAAAAAAGTAGACAGACAGACAACTGTATATCAGTGTTAAAAACTTTTATTTACATTTCATAGCCCTGTGGGTAAGGACTTATTTTCCACCCTAAAGCCCTTTTCCCCCATAAATGCAATGTTGCATGCCTGTCACTACTTCCTTAACAAATGTCCAGAGAGCTTCATACTTTTAGTGCCACCAGCTCAGATATTTACAGCCAAGACCTGCCTTGCTACATCCACACTGTTGAATCATCCTCATTCCTTATGTATTCCATTAGTAAGAAGAATATTCTACTTGGAATGATTCTTCCCAAAAACCACTACTTTGCAAGACACCCATGTGATTGCTTTTTTGAACGCTACAATCTTAACCTCTTCAAGTTTAGTATCATTATCTATCCTTCATATCTTCTTAATTTTTACTTCCTACTTGTATGTCCATATCACACACCTCATTTGGTAACTCTCTACCTTGAGTGGCTCTTGAATTGAATGAATTTTAGTTTTAAAAAATAATGTAAATTTCAGGAAGCAGATACAAAAAAAAATAAATAAACACTAGGAATAAGTGAATCCATTTCACTATACAATAGGCCATTTCCTAACCTTTAAAACTGAATTATGTTTCCAGCTACCCTTTTGGGCTATTTAGGGAAAATTGTACCGAGTGAACCATCAAAGTGGACAATGAGTGTCACAAGTTTGTGTTTTTTTTTTTTTTTTTTTTACTCTCAAGGTAGCTTATGATCTATCCACTGAGGGAGTTTGCCAAAATTATTCAAATAAATAAAGTCACTATTGTTCATGAAATATCCCAAAGTGTCTGTTACAGGATCAAAATTTTAACTTTGAAACCAATTACTTAAGCTTCAGAGTTCACAGGATATTTTCACTAATAAAATAAGACATTATTTTTTATACATTTTCTTCAACTAGCAAGTATAATTTATTGAAGAATCTTTTTTCCAATCTTTATTGTTGTGTCATGTTTATCATTAATTGGCTGGTAAATTGCTTGATAGGAGTTTAGATTTTTCCAAATTTCATTATCAGATCCCAGCATTAAGTGAATGATAGCCAAAGGCAGGGAGTGAACTCTGAAGGCAGGGAATGATGGCTGAAGGCCCAAAGCCAAGGAATGATAGCTAATCATCTGATTTGATCTAACTCAACATATATTGATACAACACTGTATTAATATTGTATTGTTCTAAAATCAACTGAAGAATAGTTTCACAGCTTATTCAAATAATATCACCATAGCTCATTCAAAATAGCTACAATATAACTTCAAAATCAAAAGTTTGAAATTGTCATTGATTTCCTTGGATTTAATGGCAGACATTCTATTAAATTCTATTAAATAGTTACAGAGCTTGAACTCTGCTATAATCATCAGCCAATGATATAAAGCCAAACAATTTAAATCTCAAAGTCAAGCGAGATGAGTAGACTTGTGTTCATTTAAAAGATCACATATACTTAACATGAAAAATGAAACCAGAAATATCTTTTTCCAGATATAAGAAAAGAAAAACTCATTGATGCCTCTGTCTTTAAAAGCACATTATTGTACTGATTAGTGGCTGGAAAGTAGATATGATTCAAAACCATTTCTAGACAAGCTCAAATTAAAAGCAATAAAGCAGACATTTCTGAATTCAGAGTTGAAAGGATCAAAACTGACATTTTCTGGGAAGAAATCTGAAGATGAGTTTAATAATTTTTGTTTATTTCTTTCTGTTATTACAGGCTGCATTGGGAGATAACAATTTATCCCTAATAGCCAACGGTCAGTTGCCCTCTGGACCACTGGATGGTGTTGAGGATTTATCTATGAAGTCTCAAGCTAGCCACTTAGAAAATCTCAGTACAGAACCAATCAGGTAAGAACTGGCAAAATAAGTGATTTGAACTTGTGGTTGTAAATGAAAGATAAAAATTTTTATTCTGTAGGTTATTTAGTTTGGTTGAGTTGTGCTGTAGGTACTGCAATCTGAAACAATTTTTTATATTACTATAGATCAGGGGTTCTCAGTCCTTTTTTTTTACCCATGGACCCCTTTTCCCTTCTTTTTTTTCTTGGTGGACCCCTTAATAGCTATTTGACATAAGACAACAAAATTCTATTTTTCACTAATAAAAATGTTGACGTTTTAATAATCAAAGAAATATTATATAATTAAGCTTTATTTTTAAATGAAATCTAATTTAATGCAAATAAATTATTCTACAATAATAATAATTTTTATTGACCAATATCTTGTATTACAATCTTTCTTCCATGGTCAAGCCCACAGGGAGCAGATCTCTTCAGTCAATTCACTGCAGCATTTATTTATAAACACTGGTTAAAAATTTTAAACCAATTGTGTGTGATATATAAAAAAAAGAAAAAAGAAAAAAAAAAAAAGGCATATTTATTCTGAATTGACTTTCTTCATGGACCACCAAAATATCATTGATGACCCCCACCCAATTTGTTATATTTTGCCTATGGACCCTGAGGGCCCATGTGCACCCTGGTTGAGAACCCCTACTACAGATTAAGCACTCCGAGTCACAAATATGAATTTTTTTTATTATTATTAAATTTTATACAGTTGGGGGGAGGGGGGGGGTCGGTTGCAGTTTGTTATGTAAATTCATTGTAATTAATCCCCCCTATGGAAGCCAAAACAAAATATACATGAGTTTCTTAAAATTTTTTAAATATTTTTTTTTTTTTTTAAATATCAATCTGGTGTGCTTAATTGGTACTAATAAATGAAATATTCAAACTAAATTACAAATTTAAAATATTTTTAAATTTTAAGAGATCATGTACGATCATCTTTTGTTTTGGCTTACATGGGGGGGATCAATTTATAATTAATTTACATAGCAAACTGTCACCCTTTAAGTTATTAAATTTTTCTTTTTTTAATTTGTGATTGGGTATTCAGGATCTGGAGTGCTTAGCCAGAATACGAGAAGAAATTTTAAAAAATTATTTCCGGTTGCAATACCTATTGTATTTTTTTTTCACCATTTTGGCCAATATGTTCTTCCACCTTCTTCAGGTATTTAATTTATTGCATTCTTTGGAATAAGGTCAAAATTATAAGGGACCTCATTAGAGGTTGTATAGCTAAAGTGGCTCATGCAAATTCAATGCTATATGGCTGATCAAAAACAGTTTTTTGAAAAAGTAGTGTCTGATACCTGAATTTTTCTCAGATTTACTTTGATTCCTGTTAAGTATGCAAGAAGTTTAAAAATGAATTTTAGCCTTGGTGCTTGGGGTCAAATTCTGACAGAGTTTGTGTTTACTTTGAGCTAATGCTCTTGAGAAAGGCACAAATTAACCTATTCTCTCTTACCTTTGCTAAGAGTTAAATAGCTGAGGTTGGCAGCCAGTCTAGAAGAACTACTCTGAATTTAAAATTGGAGAAGACTGTGGGAAACCACCCTGTAATCTTTTCCAAGAATAATGATAATCATGCCTAGAGAAAGGAGCTGTGGAGAGCTATGATCTCTTAATCCTGAAGGAGCATGGCAGTAAGAGAGAGAGAGACAGTGCAGATCTGTCCAACCAGATTGCACCCTACCCAAAAGTCTTAGGTCAAGTGTATACTGGTATTTTTTTTATTTAGTTGCTATCCAGATGCAAGAGAGCCTGATTTGATATTTTGTATCCTGGAATATATTAAAATAAATACCTAGTCAGCTTTGGGTATGAGAAAAGTCACAAATCAAATTTTTGTCTTGAAACTAGAGATCTGTCCTCTTTAAAGAATCGAGTCATTAACCAAGGTATTTTCTTTTTGTAACAACCCATATGAAAGAATTTTCTTTTTTGCATCTGTTGATATTCAAAAACTGTGGATTATTTTAGCAATCTTTACGGCTAGGAACTAATAATATCTTTTAGAAAAGAAAGAAACCTTGACGGATAACCTGAAAGATAAAAAAAAAAAAAATAATAATGTGAATGCTAACTTGTAGATTCAGTGTAACATTTCAGATTTTCAGACAGGTAAGAATTTAATATTTGACAAAAATCTTCCCGATTTTCTTCACTAAAGTTAAGCCTTTAGGCCTCTGCATTATTTAAATGTATATTTTTCATATTTGAAGTTGCCTCTTTCTCAATTTCAAAGTTGTTTTTGCAGTTGCCATTGCAGGACATAACTCCAAATTTCAAGAACACATTTGTTTGGTAACCAGAGTTGTCTGTATCCATAGGGTGCTAAAAGGTTTTTAAAACTAGGTAAAAGTTTAATTTATTAGCTCAGCAAAATTTATGATGTTTCGATCATGGAAAACAAGAAGAGAAATCAAAGTGATAAGAGCTGAAATTGTTGGTGAAATTGAACTGATTATTTCTGACACTGATTCATTAGCCTTTTTAAATGATCTGTTTTTGAATATTCTTGTTCTTGATAGACATGGCTGTTTACAACAATTGTCATCTTTGAGATTTTCTTGATGTTTAGAGTCTCAGAACACTTGAACACAGATGCAAATAAACTTCCATTAGCATCCAAAATGATGCAGCAGCCATTTTGTGTACAGCCAAGATTTGTTTTGAGGAAAATGAGAATTAAAAGTATGTGCATTCCTTATGCAGGAGTTTTGCTTTATCATGATAGCCTCCTGTGGCCAAATTGGTAATGGAATGCTTTTGCTACAGGAGTGGTTTTCCTGATGGATAAAGTGATTACTCATTTGTTTTAAAATGTCTCAATCTAGTCCGGTTGGCATTAATTTCACGGTTTATAAAAAAAGTAACAGGGATGTCAACTTAAACATATGTACCTACTAAAAATAACATTTATAGTAATAAGAAACAATTATACTTACAATCAGAAAAAGACAGGTGAAATTTCTGGGACATATAAGGGAAGAGAGTTTGCAGAATTTGACACTCACAGGTCATAAAGCATGAGGTAACAGTGAATAACCTACCTAACAAGTTTATATAAATAGATGGCAGAGCAAGAACTGGGAGGGATGGTAAGGGGACACATGTTGATTAGCGCCAAGAAGAACTGGAAGAGGCAGAGAGCCATGGTCACTTACATTCTAAGACAGTGGTTCCAAACTTTTTCCCTCTGGACTGCAATTACAAGAAAGGCATAATAATATTTTAAATTTTGAAATCATATTTATTTTTGGCATATGAATTTTTTAAAACTATTTCTAAATCTTTGATCATCTTTCAATCATTCCACCTGACCTGCTATCCTCTTCTGCCACACCTATGAGGTGTGCCGCATCGTTTGGGAACCACTGTGCTAAGGATTCATGGCATATAAAAGAAGCTTTTTTTTGTTCAATTTGACAAAAATTTCAAATTCATGTTAATCAATTTTGGGACGTGTCAGAAAACCATGCTTACATCAAGCAAAGCATATTTGAAGTCATCAATAGATTAAAAAAAAAAAAAAATCTAAGAATTTGTTTACACATGCCTATTGTCAGATATATCCCATGATGCTTTGTTCAGGCTTAAACGCATCTTTTTTTAAACAGCCACAATTCATAGTTGAAAAGAAATGAACCGTAAAAATTATTACTCATGTCAGTCAACAGGCATTAAAAGAAAAAAAAAAAAAAGAAAGAAAAGAAAAAGAAAGAAAGAAAAGAAAAAGAAAGAAAGAAAAGAAAAAAAAAAAGCAATCATTTCAAGTCTTGTAAAAACCATTTTCTTTTTGTGATTTCAGTGAAGAGGAACTCCTTTTAAGTATTAAACAAGAACCCCCCTGTGAAACGGACAACATGACAACTACACCTTCGATATTACGTCCATCCGAGATACCAATGTTGGGTCCATCGGCAAGTGAAGCTTCACTGATGACTTGTCAGCCCCCTGATACTGCTGCCATGATGGGGAGCAACTCAGACACACCAATGCTCAGGCAAAACCCAAGTGACACTACTCTCATGTGTTCTGCAACAGATGTGTCATCTTCGATTCATTCAGTTGATACGCCGCCGACTATGTGTCCGGTCACGGACTCCTCTTTAATGTGTACTGGTAATGATACATCAATGATGGGAGAGACCTCAGACATGTACCCACCGTCGGAGGCATCAGGCACAAACGATACCATCAATGATCATGAAAACTGTGCCGTAGATTTCTCTATGGTTGAAGAACCGGCCACACCACCGCCGCCAGACAGATTGGAGTCAAATCATGGAGTTCAAACAACTCCATCTGAATTAGTCTCACATTCCTCAGATGCATAAAATGTATTCCTAATTCCTGGAGGCAATCAGTTTTTATATTTCTGGGAGAACAGTCAAAGGTCAAGATGAAACAGTTGGAGGTGGGATAGAAAGTAAAAAAGATGAGAGAAAAAAAAATGAAAAATGAAAGCAAGACATGAAAGAAAAAAAAAATTGCTGAAAAGGCTTGATTGAACAATATGTTTAGAATATGTTTACTTCCAGAATATTAGCTGATGTCATTTGGTCACTGACAGTGATACAGTTTTTTTTTTTTTTTTACTTTTTTTTTCAAAATCAGTCTAGTGGAGTATGGTCAATTAAGAAAATTTAAAAGAAAAAAAAAAACAAAGAAAAATGAACAAAGTAAAAAAAACAATGAAACAAAAATATAAAAATATGCAATTAAAAAAAAAAAAAATTATGGTAACAATAAGAAGTGTAGTGTGTTGTTAAAGTGACCTAATTTGCTAAAATAAAGAATTGTAAAAAAAAAAAAAAAAAAAAAAAATTGACTCCAAAGATGATTAAAAAAATGATTGAAAACAATATTAGAAGGAATTTACTTATAGGAATTGTTTACAAATCTGTACCGATTTCAAATTCAAATCATTATTTCAAAGGGCAATATGTGAAAAAAAAAAACAAAACAAAAAAAAAAAAAACAAACAATGACGTTCTTTTGCCCTTGATGTCAGACAAGACGTCCAATCATAGTTTTACAATTTTTTTTAGTTCCTTTTCTCTCGTTAACATTATTATTTTCGTTCACAGAATACCAGCTTTAGATGAACAGTGCAATATCATTTGCAATATGAGTGAAAGAAAATAATGGTAGTTGAATGATTGGCAGTGAATATATGTGTTTGGCTGGTCAATTATCATTTAGCAACCCCCCTTACTCCCACTCCATCAAGAGGAAAAAAAAAAAAGAAATCTCACAAGTCAACCATAAAAGAAAACTTTTAAGAAAGTAAACAATTAGTAATTCATTTAATTTTTTTTTTTTATTATTATTAAATAAATTTTGCAGATGAGTGGTATTTGTATGTATGTAAGTAAGTAAAGAATGCAAGTATGTATGACTTTTTATTATGGGTTTCTTGTAGGCAGGTAACCAAAGAAAAGTAGAGAGAGAGAGAGCGGGTGGGTAAAGATGGAAATCAAGCAAAGGAGGAAAGAAAAAATTAAAATAAACCAGAAAAGTCTAAATGTTTTAAAGGGAGAGAGGTGTATGTTTTCAATTGAAACACATCCTCTTCATTTCCTTCCAAATTGGTGGGATGCAAGGCACTGAGGTGGGGACAGGAAAAAAAAAAAATTGCGCATTTTACAAAAAAAAAAAAAAATAAAAATAAAGAAAAAAAAAAAATAAAATCAAATTTAAAAAAAAAAAAGAAAAAAGAAAAAAAAAAGAAGAATCCTAGCATGAAAAAAAAAAAAAAAAAAACAATCAACAAGAGAAAATAAAAAAAAAAAAAAAAAAATACTGTTTTGCAGGTGAACTTAAAAACTATAATGGAATAAAACCAAGACAGTACACAATCTAAGAGCTTGGAGAATTTAATCTTTTAGGAAGAAGATGGCAAAAAAAAAAATTAAAAAAATACAAAAAAAATAATTAATTCATGAGTCCCGCCATAAAAAAGAAATTAAAAAAAAAAAAAAAAAAAAAAAATGTAAACTTTTTAATCTTCTTCCCTAAAAATGTGAAAAAAGGGGAAACAACTGACAAAAGAAAAAAATTTTAGATAATTACATGTTATTTTTTAATTTTTAATAACAATTATATTAAAAAATTGAGCAAACAAAAGAAGTAATTTTTTATACTATATTTATAGTTACATTTCACAAAATGGGAATTCTTTTGTTTGTATTTTTTTATTTACCACTTGTTTTTTTTTTTTTTTGTTCATTTATATTCCTTCATATCTGTGAAAAAGAAAAAAAAAAGATTTTTAAATCTTAGAAACCATGGTAAAAGGTAATTTTAATCCTGAAGCTATTTCTTAGAATTTTGTTTTTTGAAACCATATATATATATATATATATATATATATATATGTGTGTGTGTGTGGAGTGGTGGTGAAAAGTTCTCGGCTCAACCAAGAAGCTCTTTTAAAAAAAAATAAAAATAAAAAAAAATGATGTTGATGTTAGATTTTAAAAAGAGGAATGGACCAAGAAATTTTCAGTTCCTATATATATATATATATATATATATATATATATATATATATATAGATATATATATATAATGTTATTTGACCAAGGAATGATAAACTCGTGTTTGGAAAAAAATAGAAATATAAAATAATTATGTGGTCTGTTAATGAGTGGCCAGAAACATTCTGGAAGAAAAATAATCTTTTGTGAATATTACAATATTGGTAGATATTTTTGATGGCTAATATTCCTACCTTCATTCCATTATTTAAATGTTTTGTGCAACAGTTTTGAAAAAAAAAAAAAATACTCTGGAACATTCTATCAGTTTAAGTTTGGGGTGGGAATACTTTTTGCTATCGTTCCATGAAATTTAATTATGATTTAAACAGTAACTTAGCAAGAGATAGAAACATTAAATCTGATACATCTTTGGTAAAAAAAAATTCTTTTCACTAGAATTTCATCACCACCTACAAAGTACAAACCTTGTCTGAAGCATACAGGTTATTCATGTTTGATAACAAACTAAACTTTTGTTTCACCAACTTATGGAATAACTAACTGAAAAAAAAAAAAAAAATCTTCCAAGACAATGATATATACAATGCACAAACATGGGATATGTACCAAGTAATACAAGATGTTGGCCAAGATTTTGTAATGACATGCAAAGATCTACATATTAAGAATGTGTCTATCTAAATTTATGACATAAAATCCATTCATGGCTATATATAATTTATCTTAGCATGATGGTAGGAAGCTATTGTCATAAACTGAGCTATATGAAGGTAAGTAAATGAATTATGCATGTGTGTGTATGGGTATAGTGTAGTATAGTGTAGTGTATAATATGTATATTATATATGCCCACAATAGTGGGTTTTGAAACCGTTTCTCATAACTTTTAATTAAATGCCAAATATTTTTAAATTAGATATCACCTTTACAATGTTACGAGGTTTGGTTAACAACATAAAAAGTCATATTTCCCCAACTAATTTTCAATAAAGGCAAGCCTCTTATATTTAAAAATAAAATAATATTACTTTTATTTAAATAACCAGTTCCTTCAGGACATGGGCAATCATTACTCTCAACAGATTCTTTGTGTGCGTGGTGTGTAACCTGTGAGCTGTTTTCTTGGAAAATATAGTGAAGTGGTTTTCAGTTCTTTTCTCTGCCGCCAAATTAAAATTTAGTGTTTTCATTCTCTTAGACTGGTTGTCACACAAGACTAGAGAAGTGAATCCAGTCTACCCTATAGCCAAGGGAGATGAAACAAATTCAGGTCTTTCCCAAAAGGCTTTAGTGCAAATGTGAACACAACAGGTGAACCTGGATTTGATCTTGGGCTGACAATTCCATTTACACTATCTGCACATCCCATGAAATATATTATATATATATATATATATATATATATATATATATATATATATATATAAAAGAGACAAGATTATATCTATTATAAATAGTATACTTTTTATAATAGTTATATTTTTTGTCTTTATTTTCTAGTAGTGAATATTGTAGAATCTAAAAAGACTGCAAGAATTATTTCAGTTGTGTTGGTGACAAAAACCAGAGCCTTGGTAAAAAGCTGTGATCACCTACCTACCTCGATTGCAAATCTGTCTGTTACACCCCAAATTTTGATTTAAATATTGTTGCAACATGTTCCACCACTCCCCCATAATTAAAAGTTAACATTCAACAAACCATAAGGTCTGGTGAGAAGGAGAAGTTATTGATATAAAACTTTGATAAAATAAGTTATAAAAAGGGGCACAGTCTCATTTTTTTTTTTCAGCCATATTTCTTTCATCTTAATCACAGATAATCATTCAGTGATCATTAAGCAAGTGTGAATTTCGATTAATAATTCTTTTATAATTTCATTTTTTTTTTTTTTTTTAAATCATAGAATCATTGTATAATTGTTAACGTTTTTCACTTCTGTATTGTATATATCATTGTTGCCTGGCTGTGTTGGCCTATTTTGGGAAAATAGGAGATTTTCATTTACTGGAAATAAATGACGATAAAAAATGTTGGTGATTTCTCATAGGTACCACCATGATTTTGATCAGATACTCTGCAGTACAGAAAAATAAACAAAGGCCAAATATACAATAAAAGTATATCACAAAACAGGTTGTACTGGATGCTACTATATGTCTATACTGCGTTTAAAATAGCACTAAGCACTTGTTTATAACACAAATGCTAGGGACCAATATTTCATGAGCAATTGCTGGAGAGTGTCTACAAAAAAGCTGGGATGCTGAAGCTAACATCAATCAGTTAAGAGACAAATTTTATATATATATATATATAAGATATTTTTAAAGGTACAAAATTTTATTATGGCGATAAAGGTATTCAGCTTAATATTACTAGACATATTAAAACGCGCGAAGCAACCGGTTTCGCTCCAGCTCATCAGGCTTGCAACGGGAGATTTTAATTTAAAAAACAGAAAATGTACACTAAAAAGAATTGTGTGGGGGGGGGGAAACAAAAATGAGCAAAAGGAGCTAAAGGCAAATGACAGCGAGCCCCAACAAACACTCACGTTGTTTGCACAAGGAAGGTTTGTGGGGGATCGCTGTCATTTGCCTCTAGCTCCTTTTGCTCATTCCCCCCCCCCCCCTACACAATTCTTTTTAGTGTACATTTTCTGTTTTTTAAATTAAAATCTCCTGTTGCAAGCCTGATGAGCTGGAGCGAAACCGGTTGCTTCGCTCGTTTTTATATATATATATATATAAATAAAGGTGAACATTGAAGTCAACACTCAGAAGCAATACGTTGTTTCATGCTAAACGCAATCATCAGGCCGCCTGATGATTGCATCTAGCATGAAACAGCCTGTTGCCTCTGAGTGTGGACTTCAATGTTCACTTTCATATTTACATATGCTCTATGTCTGATATTGAGCACTTTATCCCATGAATATAGAACACCTTAAAACTGTATTTCTTTATATATATATATATGTGTGCACACACACTTTGATAGCAGGTGATGTAAGTTTTGTAAAGATGTACAAGAACATCCACAGCATCAGAAGTATCAAGTTGTGTGGTTTTTGATAACATTTCTTTCATCTTAATTTCACTTGCTTTTTGTATTACATCTCAGACTGTAGTCATAAAGCTGTTAAATCAAAGATCATATTACTACAAAGAGTGAAGGTGTATGTAAACAAACATTGAAGATGGCAGCTCCTGGCATTCAGAAAAAGAAAAATGAAAGCTATGTTTAGGCTTGACTTTGTACAACTGAAGGTTCCTGTAGCTTTATCAATGAAGCAGCTGTTGTGAAAAGATAGGGTTCCTAAGGAAAAATGGGATGGGCGGTCCAATCGTGCTGAAAGCTTGTTCATTATTTCTGATTTGCAATGTTTAGTAATGACTGTGATAGGATCTTTTCTTTTTTTTTTTTAATACTCATGTTTCCTTAAAAAAAACCAAGAGCCACACAAGGTAGGTTTGTGCATGATGATGTGTTAGCCCCATGAACTTCTTAAACTTTCTTATGCTATCATGAGTCCCATAACTTGGAGTCATAGGGCCACCATATGTACTGCAGCCACAGTAGAAGTGGTGTGTCTTGGGCAAGATAAGCTGGCGGAGCCCAACCCCTCAGTGTTTTCCTTCTCCTAGACTGATTGCCATCCAGTTTGTCCTGCTATTTAGAGATGGATTCATACCTTTCCCAATGGTATTATATCACGTAGGTGAATGTAATGGAATTCGGACTTTGCTTTCCGATTCCTCAATTCAAGCTGCTATCCATTATTCCGCCATGCAGGAAAGTAATGGTTAAACCTAAACTTGAAGAGGTCAGGATTGTAGTCATTGGGGAAAGGGAAACTATTTTTCACTATTTACATTATTTGGACTATTGTCCTCATCTTTGTTGCCATATTTATTACAACGTTTTGGCCATTGTACGCTCTGGCGGTTGGAATGTCAAACTGAACCCTTTATTGCATTCACTGGGGTAGACTGTTCTAGTTCAACGTGCCATGTCTAATTGATGTCAGTTATCTGTTATCTTTTGTTAATTCTCCTCACCAATTTCTCCACCGCCTTAACCAGGTATTGAACTCACACTCTTTGGGTCCTGTCACTGGATCTAACTAACGCCTTTCTCCACTGTGGCATAGGGGAGAAAGGAGATAACTGACATCCATTAGACGTGGCACATGGAACTAGAACAGTCTACCCCAGCAAGCGAAATAAAGGGTTCAGTTCGACATTCCAACCACCTGAAGAAGGCCGTAGTGTACAACGGCCGAAACATTGTAATAAATATGGCGACAAAGAGGAGGGCAATAGTCCGAATAATGTAAATAGTGTACATAATACATCATCTCAGAAATATAGACAGATTCTGATAACTTGTCATCGTATTATGGAGACACCAAAACAAATGCAAGTTTCAATCTGACAAAGCGATTTAAGAACATGACTAGAGTTTTTTATGTTAATGTTTTGGTTCAGTAGCATCTTGTGGTATTGGGTGAAACTACTCCTAGTGCAGCCTATTCCATGTTCAATTTCCTTATCTCCTATACTAAATTTGTTAAAACTGAGCGGTCTACTTGTATTATTTTAATATTTAATTATAGATATTTCTGTCATTATTGGCATTTATTAATGAATAAAACATTTTCTATTTTTCAATATAATATTTTTTATCAAAATATATTATCCTATTTTTTTTTTTTTTTATATAGTATTGTATATATTAAATAGAAGCAAATTTAAGCAATTGATATATTTGTTCTTAAGGAAAAATCTAGAATGAAAGACCTTATTAAACAAACACTTAAGAAATTACATAGATATGGAGACACCATAATTTAGTGAGTTATACATGTCACATCCATTTAGGATGTAGGGAATCAGGACTCCTTTTCTTTATTACCATGCATTGTTGAGAAAGACAGCCGAGATCTTTCCTATTACCATGGTTTTGACCTCAGAGTTTTCCTTCACTTATAATTGTCACCCAAGGCTAGATAATTCAGTCTACCCTGCTATTTAACCCCTAGCTGGAGGGGATAAGAAGAAGATTCATGCACATTAATGCCACAACTAGGTGGGATTTAAATCTGGCTAGCTGATTCCACTTTCTGTGCTGATATCTATTACACTATGCGCACAGCCTAATAAACGTTTCAATACCAGGAATTGAACCTGGGTTTCCTAGTTGAAAGTAGTGGGGTGGTGTAGTGTTTGATATATCGGGCTAAAATTGTGGTCAACTCGGTAAGGATCAAAACTCATTACTCTAATGAATTATGAAGCAAGACACTCTTTAAGAGAAACAAGAGATCAAACACTCAAAAGATTTAATATTTAAATTATTTACACTCTGAATAACGTCCTTATCTGTATTGTCATGCTCACAAAGTTCTGGCCATTGTCCCCTCTGACCTTCTTCAGGGATCTGTCAACTTTTGTAACCACCAGAGAATTTTGAACTGAACCTATTATCTATATCTATAATGCTCAAAATGTGTGTGTGTGTGTGTGTGTGTGTGATCAGATGTTGTTTATGCATTTGCACAGTTTTCATCTGATTTCGATGAAATTTTTTTGTTTTTCTTCAGTGTCGGTTTTGAGTCCAAATTGGCTGGAAAAAAATTTACAGCCTTCAACTTGAAAGTTTGAAATTTACACCTTGCGTGAAAATCGAAGGCAAAATATAATGTCTGTAAAAAAAAACAACGTACAATCAATTTAGAGAGTTGAAATCTAATGCAAAAGATTATTAGAATTATAAAAAAAATTATATTATAAATAAAGATTATTGTACATTATTATTATAATGGTCCATGGAGGAGGTTCCTTCCTTGCAAGATTGAGAACGCAAAAACAACGCTTTTCACGGCCATGCCCCCATTCAAATTGTTAACCCCCTCATTTAGGGATGTACTTCAGTTGCACCCAATTGTTGTTACTAATATTGATTTTTGGGTGGACTGACTAAACTTAAAATGCTCAAATTGAATGGCAAAAATTCCCAGTAATGAAAGACCCAGTTGAAGACAGGTTATACTGCTAGTTTAATCTACAAGATAGGTTGTTCATGTCTAGACTGTGTAATGTGTTTAGCTCAAAATTCCCTGAAGGTTATCCAGATTGACAGACACCTGAAGACGACCAATGAGCACAAGACTGAAACAATGTGACTTTAACAAAGATGAGAACATTAGTTAGACTGTAAACAATGTAAATGGCATAACTGTTCACCCCAGAAATTCAGACAGATGCACTATTTAGTAATTTTGCATTTGCACTGGTGATATTTTCTGCACAATTTAGAATTTTTTATTTATACACCTAACTATTGTAAAAAAAAAGCAATTAGCAGTCCGATTCTCCTACTTACTAATGAGATATTCCATTATGTTTGTTTGTAGCCTCCTGTTGCCACAGCAACAGAATATATTTATTAATAGGTGAGACCAGGCTGCATAACAAATACATAAAGTTTATTCAAATGAATATCCTCATGTTATTTTTAATCAGTCTTTCAGATGAATTATTCTTCAGCTCTATGTTGCATGAAGTGGTCATTTGCTGACCACCAAACACACTAATTTGGAAGATACTCATCTGAAAAATGTTAATTAAAATCATCCTTCTGAAACCTTCAGAAAATACTAGTTACTTTCAAGGCTGTATGGTTCAAATTTTACTGTAATTTTTATATAGTGTACACACACACACACACACGTGTGCAAAATGAAGTACTCAATAGTTGGTCATTTCTCAAATTTTAGTAGGTGGGTTAAGCCAAGAACTTTTCAGTAATCCCTCATTGTAAGTATTTCTTAACCTATGTAAGGGACTTGAACTTTTTAAAAGTATCAGAGAATTCTGTATGGCATTTTCTAAAAATCAGAAAATCTCATCAAAAAGGGCTGATATATATTATAAAAAATTTAAAACCTCTAACCTTATAGTTAAAAATAATAATTCACCTCCTAGAACTAAATTAAATAGGGCAAATATTATTTACGAATTTAAATGCCCATTAAGGAATTGTATTCCTGATCAATCAAAATTTGTAAATAATTATATAGGCCAGACTACAACATGTTTGACACGCAGACTAACTCTACACCTTTCTGACAATAGCTCAATTAGATCTCATTTAAATATTCATGGAGACCTACCAGACACTATTCGGAACATACTTGTTGACAACACTAATATAATAGCATCATCTACATGCAAAAAAAAGGCTAAAAATAATGGAAGCCTTATTAATAAAAACAAACAAACAAACCAACCAACACTTAATATTAACTTTGAACATGGACATATGTTTTGAAACAAAAAAAAAAAAATGAAAACATTTTTATAAAACATACATACAACAAACTATTTTTTACTTTAACAGTTAAAATATAATCCTTGAAAATGGCTAAATGTATAGCCGAAAGCGCTCAGATAAAAAGAACATTCAGACAGTTTTTATATAATTCATCATCCGAAAAGAAAAAAAAAATTATTAGATTGCATGAGAAATTGTATAAAAAACTAAATAAAAGTACCTTGTCTGTCATTTTCAATGAAATGTGCATGAAAGGATTGCTGCCTAAATACACACATATATATATATATATATATATATATATATATATATATATATATATATATATATATATTTATTCACATTTAATTTTTCTACCACATTGAAACAAATACTTCTAGAGAAATGTGGAGTTTACTCTATCAGGAGATAAAGGTCCCTTATGTTTATCAGTCAACATATTTGATTGTTCATTTTGAATTGCTTTTATGCTTAACTGCAGACTTTTTTTTTATTATTATTATTATTGGCTTTTGTTAAAGTCACCAACAGGGAGAAGTAACAGTTTATTGTTGTGACTACCCAGATGGGTAAGGGTGTGCTCAGTGTACTTTACTGAAGTGCTCTTATGCATACAAATACACATTTATTATATATATATATATATATATATATATATAAAGGACAATAGGAAAACTAATTGGACAAAACATGTTGGCAACTATTACAGTTTTTCTATTGTCTTTTACATTTATAAATATTGTCTTTTTCTACAGGTTAACTCTGAGAAATTTTATATATATATATATATATATATATATATATATATATATATATATATATATATATAGCTATGCATTTGTGAGCACATTGATCTGCCAGGGTGGCTAGCTAATTCCTGTTGCATATACCTGCTCAGGTGCATTATGTTTGTCCAACACTCAGAGTCCACCTGTAGTTTATACTGAAACTAGGCTAATGTCATGGGGTTGGGAAATCAAAAATAATTCTTTTTTTTTAAATGTCATGTCCATTCAGAACAGAGGATCATTGCTCTCTTTACAATTTTTAACCTGTGAATTGTCATAATAGTTGAGTAATTTCCTGTTACTTTCTCCAGTTTTGAATTCAAATCAGTCCTCCTTGATTGGTTGCCACTTAAGGCTGAAGATCCCAGCTTACCCTGCTGTTTAACCCATAGCTAGTGAGGATAGACAAGATGGTTTCATACCTTTTTTGTATGAAAGTGAACTCAAGGATAGAATTTGAGCTTGGCTCCCTGATTCCACATCTCCATCCCAATAACTTAATTTCCATAAAATTGAATATTTCATCTTTTCATAGAAACATTTAGTGAACTAGATGATTAAGGCGTTATATTTTGGGGGAATGATTTGGTTCAGAAGGAATAAATGTCTCTTTCATAATAGCTGTCCCCACCCCTTTTTCTTTGGTTTATCTTAAGAACATGCAAACTTGCTGTGTCACAAGCAATGTTTTAAATCAATACATGAACTTAGGCAGGAAAGTATTGGAAATAAGTCCACTATCAATGTGTTGTTTGAGTAATCCAATTTTTAAATCCATAAAATGATAAAATTTAGTTTTATCAAATATTTTCAGAAAGAATATTCATAATGTGCATTAAGCTATCATGTTATAACAGGCATCATATCTTGATGGCATAATGTGCACTATGTTGACAGATTTTGCATTACTTAGTTCTGTCAGCATTTTAATTTTATATTTTGGTTATTATGCCCTCTGACCTTCTTTTCATATATGTTGATCACACTTAAGGAAGTTTCACATTGAACTGAACACTTTATTCAATTTACAGGAGAAGGTTGTTCATACATTACTCTCCATATAATAACTCCTCATCCCAGAAATTTAGAAAAACATTAAAAATTTATTCGGTAGTTTAGTTTGTATATGTCTTGACATTTTTTTTATTGATAAATTTTTGAAGTGATGTCTAGAGATATAAGAATTAAATTTGGTTTTAAATTAAAATTGACAAAACAACAATTAGACACTTTAGAATTAGCTAGATGCAACCTCATGTGATATTCTAATAGTTACTTCTCTCGCCTGTGGACGTCTCACCTGGTTTTTTCCTTCTCTGCTTCCTACAATCTTCAAAAATTTAAATGCATTATCAATCGCCATCTTGTCTTCCTGAATCCACCTCTATTTCTTGCTGTCTTATTTGTGTTGCTTAAACACTTCCAGAAAATCTGTTCTAATTTGTATATTATTTTTGCTAACTCTTCGTGTTATCTTTATCATTACACTTACTAGTGATCTTTGTGCGTTTCTGTGTTTGTAAATCGATTTCGTTCATTTCCATGTTTTTTCCATATTTGCTGGATATATATATATATTAGTAGTTGAACCTAGAGAGCCATACAAACCTACCAAGGTTTCACCTAAGCGGATATATATATTTATTTCCAAGAGGATAGAATCCAGGTAGAGCAAAAATATAATATAAAAGGTTCAAACACTAACATTCCATGGTTATAATTTATTACATTGGAATTCCAATGTAATAAATTATAACCATGGAATGTTAGTGTTTGAGCCTTATATATATATATATATATATATATATATATATATATATATATTCCTTATGCACTTTTGTTCATACTGGATAGATGATTTTCATTATTTTGATTAGATGACGAAGACGTTTTCTGTTCACTTGGCAATCGTTCGCGCAATTTCGGACATGGCCGATATTGTTTATAAGCCGAATAGAATTCGAATCCGGTCGCTTAATTTCATTTCCGCCATCTTTCTTTAATGATAACACCTTTCCTAAGTCGATTTATTCATGGACTTCTTTTAACACTCGAATCTTTTACACGCTGTCGTACTTTGCCAAAATACTAGAGACTATTCAACTCTGAATCGGTTAAGCATCTCATCTCGCATTGTCTTCTTCCAAACGAACAATATGGCTTTCATTTCTCTTGGTCAACCGCCGATGTGTTGACGATTACTGCTGAAAGCTTTATGCAACAATGATGTAGCTTGAATATCTCGAAGGCGTTTGACAGGGTTTGGCGTGCTGGATTTCTTCCCAAGGTTTTGCTGTTTCTGGCGGATTGATTTCTTTATTTAATTCACTTTTTCTAATCAAATCGCAAAATGAAAGCTGTCATGAACGGCCATTGTTCTAGATCTTTTTGCATTTACGTGAGTGTCATCCAGGGCTTTGTCCTTGAACCTACTTTATTCCTAATAGTCATCCATGACCTTCCTGATGTCATCGGCTCTCGACTAAGAATCTCTGCTAACGATACAATTATTTATTATGTATTCATGGACTTCTTTCACTACTTCAGTTACTTTTTCAAAACATAATTCCTGGCAATATACACGTCCATAAAGTCCGTGTGCACTTTAAAAAAATTTATAACTTTATTTGTATTTGCGATAGAAATAATTTGTAAAAAGGATTAGAAAGAAGTAAATCTATATTTTTTTAAAGGTTTTATTGAAATTTTATTTAAGTTTCCACATGTCCTCCATCATTAGCAATACAAAGGGTAATATGATTTTGCAGTTCACGGAAAACATTTGCCTGAAATCACATTAGTTATTTTAGCTATACTTAAAACTAGGTACATTAAACTTTATAACTTTTTTTTACAGATTATGTCTTTGCGATAAAAATAAAGTTATAATTTTTTTAAAGTGCACACGGACTTTATGGACGCTCTGTATACTCATTATACTCTTCACGTTTTTTATTGGCAAGAGGATTGTCATTATTTCACTAAATGCTTCCCAACCAATTACTATTCAGATTTATTTTTATTTATTTCAATTTCGTTTAATGGGAATAACATTTCATAAATTCTTTTACTTTTATTCTTACGATTTCTTTTTTCTTTGTCGAATTTCAATTGAACATTACATTCATTTTTCCCCCGTTTAATTTAAAACCCCCATTGAAACATTTCCCTAATTAAGTCATTCAGGATTTCCACTAATTTTGATATTAGTAACAATTTCGTCAATAATAGTTTCTTTAAATATAAAATGTTATTTTTATTAACTCGCCACTTTTGTCTGTGAAATTTTTGATCACAGACTCTTCAGAATTACATTCGTCATAATTGTTATAAATAAGTTTAACAATGTAATCTCAATTTTCCGTGCTATGCGAACAGAACAATTATTTTCCTTCATTTTTATAACTGATTACTAATCATTAAAATCTTAGCCCTGGTTCGATTACAGATCCAGAATTTAAAGCATAAAATCGATTCTGCATAGTTCAGCTCTAAGAACGTTAACATAGATTTGCCTTTTTGTAGTTTAGCTGAATTTAGAACAAATGTGGGTTCCCCAATGAGGATTAATACCAATACATTAGTAATGATTTTTTTTTACTTGTTCCATTCGACGACACATGTCACTTTTTACATTTTCCGTCTTTGCAGATATTAATTTTTGTTTCACCGATTGATTTGATTGCAAATCTTTGGACAATCGATACAATTTAAGAATTAGATTTTATTTGTACACATTACAAATCTTTCACTTAGCTCATCTTAGTCTGCCGCAAGTTTACGCTAGTGGAACATTCGAACTCGACACACAAGCTAATGGTCTGCAAACTTCGCTTATTGACCATTGCTCTACACCAAAATGGTAGCTGGGCACCAATTGGATATTGAATTTCATTTTTGGCAACGGCTTGCAAGACTAACAACTATACATATCTTATGTAACAGATTTTCTAAGACTGACAATAAACTTCTGTGGCCACTCAGCGAAAAGGCATATATTTAGGCTTGGGACGTTTCAAGGCATATTCACAATATGGAATTCTAATAAAATATAACTGTGTACCAACCTTTGCTAACAGAAAGGACACACACACACTATATATATATGTATATATATGTGTGTGTGTGTGTGTGTGTGTGTGTGTGTGTGTAACTTACTATATTTATAAGGGAAATGTGAATTTTAAGTCTCAATGTGATCTTTAGACCAAGTCTAAAAATCGCATTGAGCGGTGAAACTGACAGTTTGATTCATACAAACACATACACACAAAATACTAAAAAAAAAAAAATTAAAATTTTGTCTGTCGTATTCAACGAAATATAAATTATATATATATATATATATATATATATATATATATATATATATAAATATAAATACACACACGTTTTCAGATAAAAAAGAATCGAATTATGATACTAGTTTGCAATATCCTTCGCTATCACTTTTCCCAGCATAGTTCTACGGTAAGCGCTATTTAGTTATTTAATTAAAATAAAAAAAAATCTGGTATAAGGCTACAATGGAACACCGAGAGAAATTCGCGTGGAACAAGACTAGAATAAGGACGAAGGTAACATAAGCGGATGGGTACCCAGTAAGGAACGAACTCTGTAGCTTGGACACTATCCAGGACTCTATAGTAGGCGCCCTTTAGAAACTAGACAAACTAGCAATGTTAGAATTCTTTCTTTCTGTGACACATAATCAGGAACGAAAGCTTGGAGAATTTGACACTCACATAGCATATTGAAGCCTGGAAGGGCAGAGGGAAATATGAGTTTAAATTTTAACGAGTTTAATTTAAATGGATATAAGTTAGGGGACATTGCTTAAACTTGTAAAGGGTAGGAAGTTGTAGAGAGACATGATCATCCACGTCCTGAAGGGATAGGGCACATAATAGATAACTTGTGCACAATGATTATTTGGAAGTTTCTTTGGGTTTATAGACAATGTGCTTCAATCCTTTTATTTTCTGTCCTACTCTATGAAAGATATCTTTACCAACTCAAAGCAGTTACACCGTAATAAAAAGGCATGAAAACAGATTTCCCTTAGTCTTACCTTTCTGAAAATCTTACTGATACGTTTGAAAGATATAGGAAAATAGCCTAATAAATATTTAATAAAAAATGAGTTAAATTATTGGGGGGAAAAAACACAAAAACTTTCATATCTGAATTTAGGCCTTTCTTTGAAAGTCCTTTTTTTTTTTTTTACTGCTGCAGCTTTCATGCTAGATGCAACCGTCAGGCCACGAGTCCTCATGGCCTGACGATTGCATCTAACATGAAACAGACTGTCGCCTTCAATGAAACAGACTGTTGACTTTAATGTTCTCTTTTATATTTACACACGCTCTATCTCTGATATTGAGCACTTTATCCCATAAATATAGCACAGCTTAAGACTATATTTCTTTATATAATTTATATATATATATATAAATAAAACTTTAAACTTTATTATTTAATAAGATGTATCGAGATTTCAGGCCGGTAGGTGAATATAAATAAATGAATATACTGTTTAATATATTAACGGAGCGTCTACTCAAATACGAGTATCCACTAATAATAACGTTTAAATCTATCAGATTAATAAATCCATTCTAATAAATATTCATATATAAATCGTTTATAGGGTGGGGTGGGGGTCAGTTTTGCTCCTCAATGTGATCTTTAGACCAAGTCTAAAAATCCCAAAACTATTTTCAGAGAACACTATTTTTTGTTTTCTTTAATTGACCAAAACACTTTACGACAAAGCGTGAGATAAACAATGCGTAAGAATTTTGTTTTTTTAGTGCGGTTTGACTGTAATTTATGACTGACTTTTTATTTGTATTTTTATACCATGTCGCTTCGCAGCAATCATGGTTCTCCACAGACTCCTTTTACGTTTTCATTCTTAGGAAAGATAATATAATGGTTGTCTCATTCAGAGTTTGGAATTCAAAGTTTTTTTTCTCCTAGACTGGCTACCACATGAAGCTAAAATGCCACGTCTACCCTGTTATTTAAGCGATAACTGAAGGGCGAAACAGATTCATGCCTTTTGAAAAAGCATTAGTGCGAAAGTGAAAGCAACAATTTGAACTGGGCTCGTCGATTTCACTTTCCGCATATTCCAATTTACGATTACGTCATTCAAATATTTGTTGGCTAATATTTTTAAATATGTAGTTATTAGTGAAACTGATCTACGCGAGTTATTATATAAGGAGTTGCTGTGGGTTTTTTTTTATTCGACTTCAGATTACTTTGCCTTATGTAGGAATAATAATAATGATCAATCTACCTGGTTGGTTGTCGACTGTAGTCAAGATAATCATCGCGAACACTATGATCTTTTGGATGATTGCACAATATGTGCTACGCCAGGGCTACATATTGTTTTGAATTCAGTTGTCTCTTAGACTGATTGCCAACTATGGTTAGAAAACCCAGTCTAATTTACTATTTAACTCCTTGAACATTTTAATAAATTTTATGAATTTCAATTTTTTTTTTAGGGCGTAAAACATTTATGTATTGTTTCATTATATATAAAATGTATACATTTGTATAATTAAAATATCCCGTAGTTTAGTGGCATAGACGGATTTGCAATTACAAGTTAAAAAGTAATTATATTATTGGAAATCTCAAATCATAGTAGCCTAGTAAATCGTCAAAATCTTCTGTTGGATCATACATGGAATACGGCGACTATCCTATATTGGACTTACCTGTTCCCAACAACAGGGAGTAACTTTTGAGTTGATCTAGCCATTAGAAAGATGAATTTAAGCCTTGACCAAAAAGGTGTTACTGAAAGTGAACAGAAGTTTAACAGTAATATGAATTCGGCTCGCTGATTCTTTAAGTTTTCGCGTTGTCAGCGATCTCCATCTGAAGATTATCGCCAAAATTTACGACAAAAAATAAAATAAATTGATAGATTTGTTTTTATGGCTTGTAAACTCTTTGTGGGTTATTAAAACCCGAAACATTTTGTATTGTAACAATATTTTTTTGTTTGTTTTGCGAGCGAATTTTGCATTAACAATATTTTGGGAATAAGTATTTTTCAAGATAGAAATACTACTATTTAACCTGGGGTATAGCTGGTGGGATTGAGGAGATTCATACCTTTCCCAAGGGTGTTTTCGCCTAAAGGAATAAAATGAACCCGGCTCTCCGATTTCTTATTCCGAGCCGATATAGATTACACCACCTGCACACCCAGCAAGATAAAAGAACTTCAGTTTAAGAAAATATAATTTTATCTTTCAAAGACCAAAAAAGAAAAAAAAAAAGAAGTCACTTAAGGATTATTAATATACCAACCGAATTAACTTCAATTCGTATTCCTTACTTGATTTAATTAATTAACCCCATTAAAAATAGTCCATCATTAATATCTACTTATAAATTATAATTACTGTAATTTCGTAGTATCTTAGGAAACTTGACGTTGTTCCATTCCTTACTATGTCAAGGAAGGTCGACATCTTCATTGTATAAGCCAAATATTTTATTGGTCGGGGATTTAAAAAAAAAAAAAACCAGAAAAACTCACAAAACAAAAATAGTACTGCTGCCAAAATGATTCCTTTGGTTTGATTTGTATAAAGATTTCAGTTAAACAGAAATCATTGAAATATATCCACATTGTTGAATGAATGCGTGAATGAACGAACGTATGGGTAGAAGAAAAAGTTTATTACTTGTAGAAAAGATCTATAATTGAAAATATAGGTTATTAGCGGTTTTATGTATAGCATGTATATATCTACATAGAGATTTAAAAAAAATTTTTTTTTTTTAGATAGGCGTAAAAAAAAACAAAAAACAAATCAATCATTGCTGATGATATGTAGAAACTCATTTAATAAAAACTGACCGCTAGCCCACGTAATTTCATGTTCTCATCTTTCATGATTCAACGTTTGTCCTTATGAGAGAAAAAGACCACAAAACAATTAAAGAAGTCTCATATCAAATGTTTTTGTCATGTATATTTCCTCGACCCCTCCCCCAAATCATATTAAAAAAAATGCAAACAAACAAAAACGGACCTCATTTTCAATAATATTGACTGAAAAAAACAAAAAACAAAAGAAAGGGAAACAACAAACAAACAAACCAAAAAAAAAAAAAAAAAAAGGAAAAAATAGCAAGAAAAGAACAACTGAAGACCGCAGACGATAGTAGCACGTGGCATGGTCGGATCATCTCAGTGAATTTGATTGTTTGAGCTTTTCGGCTCAGAAAAGCCAAACTTGACTCAACTCCTTGTTATTCAAAACTTTTTACTGAATCAGGATCGATATCAAAAACGCTGAGCTTTTTGTATTAATAACATCATCTTTTGTAAGAAACAAAAAAAAATTTAAAAAAGTAGTGAAAAAAAAAAAAAAAAAAGAAAGAGGATAATATACGTAAATTCCATGGCAGGGTTCCTATCTTTGCCACTTGCTGTTTGTACTTTTTATTTATATGCCCCAAAAAACGTAACATGGAGTTGATTGGGAAAAATATTTGTGTACAGGTAATAAAATGATGGGGTGTAGCTCTTAAAAAAAATTATGTATGCGTGTGCGTGTTTACTGGTACATTGTATAGAGTTTGATCCACTTGCTTTGTACAAGGTACTCTCAATTAAGTTAGTAAAATGGGTTGTGTGAACAGCATGTGGGGGAGAATCACAATTTAAATAAAAAGAAAAAAAAAGATTGTAATATACAAACATGATATTGACTTGTTTTATGTTTCCATTTTTTTGTTATTTTGAGAAAAAAAAAAAACAAATGCAATTTTTTGTACATTTTAACATCTAACAATTCGAGACAACTGAATTACACACAAAGAGAGAAAAATTCTCTTTCCTATGACGATGATATTGAAAAGTTCTCGGTTCAACAAAAATGAAAAATGTTTGGTCAGATCTCTGAAAGCGGAACTGGGTTAAGGACTTTTTAGCATTATCTCGGATGTAAACTTAAACGATATAGAACTTACGTGTTTTTTTTTTATATTTACGCGTAATATTATTTTGAGATTTCTATTAAATGGAGCATCGCCAACTATTCTTAATTGTTGACTAATATTCTTTAATTTTATCGCTGCTTTTCAGACCATTAGTCTGCAACTGTCAATAAACAGCGCATGGCGCCAACAAGCAATAACTTTTTTAGCAATACAAGAATTTTACATCTTGTCAGCGTTGTCCAACGACGGCTGTAAACTAAGGTTTTAAGTAATTGCATTGAAAACATCAGATTAAAATGAAAGAAATACTAATAAAAACGTTAGTGACTGTTGGTAATGCTTTATCCAATAAAAATTCCAGATACTATTAATATTACTAGTTTTTGTCAAATAATGGTTGACTTTAAATTTAGGAGCAAAATAGTAAAAAAAAATTAAAAAAAAATTTTAAAAAAAAAATTAAAAAAAAAAAAAAAAGAAGATGGACGACACCCGTGAACATGCGGAAAACCACGTGATACTTGAAAATGAAGAAACCGACGACAAAGCACATAAAACCAAAAGTCTTCGATAATGATTACCGAGAACCGAACATACTCGGGCATTGGATAAATTTATATCTAAATATGTACCCGAAAGCAAGAAAATAATCCAAAATGTAAGAGACAAAAAAAAAAAAAATCTTTAAAAAAACTTTAACCAAAATGGTGGGAGAACAAATTTTTTTATATATCGGAACAATGTTAGGAAAATTAATGACAAAAATTCAGTATAACGTGTTTCGTTGAAGCTTTTAGTCCAATGAAGTGCTAATGGACGAAATGCGTCACATAATTTTTTCCCCTAAAATTGTCATTAATTTACCATCTTGATAAAATCCAAAGAAGAATCTGTCATGTAATCGGTCCTGACCAGACATATCGACTTCAGTCAATTTCTCACCGAACGTGATGTGGCTTTCCTCTGTTTCAGACATCCATAGAAAAATGCTTCCACATATCAGTCAGTGTATCCCTACGCTCTTTAACATCTTACTTGTATGCAACATGACACCCTTGAAGGATACCAAGGCACAGTCAGCAACAGGAGTCACAAAATCACAAATCTTTGCAGACGACATAGATAGTCTAGCTGGCAATGAATAGGAACTGATGAGTCTGGTGAAGAACCCGGGCGAAATATCCTCCAAATATGGCAAGGAGATCAATGCAAAACAAACAAAATGATGACAATCAACGAGAAAGGGCCTTCAAAGACGATAAAATGTAATTGTTAAAGGAGTGAGCCAATTTAAACATCTTGACTTGGTTATCAGCGAAGAGGGTTCGGGAATAGAAATATTTTGAAGAGCAGCACAAACAGCGACAGTTGTGGCAAAACTAAAAAACCATGTGAGAAGTAGGAATATCCACTTGAAATCAAAGATCAGACTGTTGCGTTCATTGGCCTTCTCGGTATTTATATAGCACTGTGAATCTTGGACATTAACGGCAAAGTTACAGTGAAGAATGAAAGCATTAGAAATGAGACGCTACAGAAACACTAGGCAACTCCTATGTAGACTGCATCACAAATAACGCGTTGGAAGCCCTCATGACCATCAAGAAAATAAAGTTGAAAACATGTCATAAAAGCTAAGTCTTCACAAAACATTCTACAAGGTAGTATCTTAAGTGAAAAGCAGACAGATGAAAAATGGGTTGACAACATCATTGAGTGGACTGGAAGATCATTCATAAAAAAACTCAGATATTGGCTCGCAGCCGAGACGTATGGAGGAATTTGGTCAAGTTCTCATCTACACAGCCACCTTACGGCCACACCAGGTAATGTGACTGATAATAATGATGATGGATACATAATCGCATATATTATTAATTGAACATTTTAATACAGCTGAAATATTCAGTTTATTGTAGATACCTTCAATAATTTGCTAAAAAATAGCAAACCACGATGAAAGAATGCCATTAACTTAATAAAAACAAAGTCTTATCGTAAAAAGTTTTGTTATTAAGAGGAAAGACTAGAGGATTTTTGATTATTATATTTCTTTCATTCTTTTTAGAACGTTCGAAATTTTGGTAAAAAATGTTTTTTTGTACTTAGCTTTCACCTTTACGTTTACGATGCTTTATGGAAAATATTTTATAAAGAAATGAAAATAAGACTTAAGAGTGAGATTAAATTTCATAAGAAAGGTATCTAATTAATTTATAGGTACCTTTCTTATAGAATTTTATCAGAAGTGTACATAAAATACTATAATTTTATGTACATTTACTACATTTTACTGTGTTATTTGTATTTCCATTTATTTTATTAATTTTGATATTTCATTTATGGAAAAAATGCCATAACTGAGATTAATATAAAAATAAGATCATATAAATTTCATAAGATGATACTGATACTTTTAGGTACCCTTCTCAGTTGAAATTGAAAAATCAAATAAACTTCACACGTGTTTCGCAAAAGTAAAGGCCTTAGCAGCGGAGAACAATGCTTAACTCAAATAACGTAACTTAATTATATTCTGGTTGGTCTTCCGTACTTTATAATTACAGCCCGATTATAAACACAAAATTACATTTCTTAATTACTGCGGGTTTTCTGGTTAGTCAAAACAATACAATTTACAACGCGCTCAAAAAGAGATCTATTTCATAAGGACATTTACGAAACTGAATGCGGCTTTTAACTAATTTTATAATATTTTAATAAATGTAAAAACCTATTATAATTAAAAAAATAAATAATTGTATTAAAAATTCATTGTTCTCGAGATTGTTCTAAAAAGAAGGAAACATTTTAAAAAATAATTAAAATAAACTTTGATCTTTCCTCTTAATAATAAACATTTAGATGATAAAATTTTGTTTTCGTCAAGTTTGGCACCTTTTTCATCATGCTATGCTCTTTTTTTAGCGATCTCGTGGAGGTACCTATTTTTAACTTTAGGTATCGCGAATCTTTGAAAGTACCAAGTCGTACTACCATATTGAGGACATTACTTATGAGATCACACGCGCACGCACACAAACACGGTATATGCAAGGTTTTGAAAAAAAAGTCCCTTTACCATAATGCTATCTTATAAACAGGGTTATATTTCAGCCTTCAGTATCTGTTTATATTTCTGAGATGAGGTATTACGTACACTATTTACATTATTCGGACTATTGTCCTCATCTTTGTCGCCATATTTATTACAACGTTTCAGCTGTTGTACGCTCAGGCCTTCTTCAGGTGGTTAGAATGTCGAACTGAACCCTTTATTCGTTCACTGGGGTAGACTAACGCCTTTATACACTGTGCCATGTGTGCTTAAGGACACCTGTGTATGAATTTCTGGGTATTATAAACCTAATGTCTTCAACAACCATTTTTATCAGCGCTCATCTTTGTTATCATTGCATGTTTTTTTTTGTTTTTGTTTTTTACCAGAGCTCATATTGCAAAAATGCGTTAGTTAGATCCAGTGACAGGACCCAAACAGTGTGAGTTCAATACCTGGTTAAGGCAGTGGAGAACTTGGAGAGGGGAATTAACAGGAGATAACTGATAACTGACATCCATTAAACATGGCACGTGGAACTAGAACAGTCTACCCCAGTGAGCGAAATAAAGGGTTGAATTCGACATTCCAACCACCTGAAGAAGGACGGAGCGTACAACGGCCGAAACGTTGTAATAAATATGGAGACAAAGATGGTGACAATAGTCTGAATAATGCAAATAGGGTATTCCAGCCTTCATATGCATTTTTAAATTCATATTTTTTTTTTTATTAATGCTGTCATTGTTTTATTTTTTTCATTATTTTATAGTATTATAGTGAAGTAATTTGGGGGTCATCATGTATGCGTGAGTCCCAATTACATTCTAAGAAATCATTCAATAACATTTCAATATTAAAGCGGACTTTCCGATGTCATGAGTAACGAACGAAATATTTATGAAGATGACAACCATTTACTCCTGTCTGAGTAGCAAGCCCGACAGACCCGACAAAGTAAAACTGGCAACTACTCTCGAAAAGGGGTCTCCAATCAGTGGTTAACCGGGGCAAGAAATGGCTTGTAAATTTTAACGCATACAAAAAAATTGCTTTCATTTAATCACTACAGAGAGACTTTTCTGTCTGCAATCAGTATGACTGATGCTAAACTCCAGGAGAGCAACACTCTACGCCTTCTTAGGTTCACATTCTCCACTGACTATATCGAATCAATGGCTACGTTTACTGATCAGAAAATTGATCGACTGTATCGTGCTATAAGATTTTTCATCTTGCATATTTATAAATCAACCAATCGTTCATGCATTGAATATTGCTGCTGCTGCAATATATATCGTCTGGTTCTCCTGCTATATATCTCGAGATTCTTGATAAAATTCAAAAGAAAGGTCTGTAAGGTAATCGATCCTGGCTTGGCATCTCGACTTCTGTCACTTACTCACCGACATGACGTGGCTTCCGTCTGCCTTTTCTACAAATATTTTCATTTCAACTATCCTGATGAGCTTTTATTCCTTTTGCCTCGACTACATGAATTTAAACGTGCTACTAGATTGGCAATTAGGTCTCACCGTTTTAGTGTTGAACTAGCTAGACGCAACCGTCACTTCTACTGTATCAGTTCATTTTCTTGCACTGTGGAACTCCCAATTTCTTGCTTCCCTGCCACCTACAATCTTCAACATTTTTTTTACAATGATGTTCACTCTGTACAAGTTCAGAGAGCCACCCGAGGTAGAGGATTACAAATTAAGAGACATTTTATGTGTGGATATGTGGGGGAGATGACGGTTAATCCTAGTCTTGAACAGGTTAAAATTGTAGTAATTAGAGAGACACCCCCCGGAGTCAGTTCTACATAGCAGTAGTCCGTGGGAAGAATCTGCTTCAGAGGAATCACCTCACCACAAAGGGAATAAGGGTGGTTCGCTACAATGGGCGTGGCATGGCGGGTCTTATCCGTGAAGGGTGGATCTGGTGATACTAAAGAATGTAGTTCGTCTGAACATTTTCCATGGAAATAGCGATAGAGCAGCGAGTGGTTTGCGACGTTTCGTCTGTGGGGAAAGGGGTTGTAGGGTGGAAAATCGTTTGTTCCTCATAATGACGTGGAGACGCTTTTGAACATCACCAAGACTGGAAAGAGAAGACTGGGCAACTCCTGTCCATATATGGCTAAAGTACTCTACTTTCGTACTGATTTGGCCCTTGTAAATGTAGAGAATAGCAAAAAGAGTCGGGTACTTACTGGAGCAGCACAGGGAACTGGCCATTTTCCCTTCCTCTTTAGTGATGAAACGTATCTACGAGTTTCACATAAAGTCTGAAGATTAGTATATGGTGGAGATAGCGGCTCGGATTGAAGAATCGGAGATTCTTCAATCGAATTCCAGTCGAATCCATTACGTGCTAATACCCTTGGGAAAGGTATGAATCCTCTTCTCCCCCACTCCCAGGACAGACCGGGTTTTATAGATTTGGATGGCAACTGGTCTACCGTAGAAAGAAATGGCAACCTACTGTGGGAAAAAATCTTCCTTGTCAGTCATGTATTGAAAGAGGCATGATCGCTTAAGCCTGTATCACCCATGGCACATAAATGACTGATAGGGAATTTTAGCGTTTTCTTTTTTCTTTCTAGCGTATTTACTGAAAATTTCATTAAAATCTGACAATTATTTGATTTTTGCAATTTCCAAATTAATGTTTTTACTTTTGGAAATTCTTGCAAAAATCAAATAATTGTCATATTTTAATGAAACTTTCAGGACTTATTCAGAAATGAATTAAATTATTTTGTTAAAATTTTTTATGGAAAACTTTCAAACTGAAGACAAAATAAATGTGGTTTTACAAAATGGTTGCTGAGCCTACCATCGACGCAACATGTGAGCAAAGATGGATTCTTAAAGAAAATAGAAACAAAAATGACACATTCAGAATCAGAAAGAGACAACTGAAATGTCGTAGACGCATAACGAAGAAGGATGGCTTGGAAAACTTAACTCTCACAGGGCATATCGAGGGCAAGGGAGATAGCGGAAGGCAGCGGGCCACCTGCCAGTGTCTGAATGGATGGCGGAACCAAAGAAATGGCTTGACAGAGGGAGAAACGCTGCTAACTGCTACGAAGGATAGAGGGTTGTGGAGAGCCATAATTACCCACGTCTTTAAAGGACACGACACACAGGAGAGAAAAAAAATCATCAAATGTGGCAGCAGCAAAGAGAAAAATAAAAAACAAGTTCATATGGTGAGATTTGATCTTCCAACTGTATAAAGCACTGTCAAGCTTTGACTAATTTCTTTTATCTTAATTTGCTTTTCATTACAACTACTCAGATTCATTTTATAGTCATATTGGATTAGAAAGAATGAGTAATTTCAAGGAAAAGCAATTTTGAATAAAATTGGATAAAAATGCACTAATAAAAAGTGAATAATGCTTGATTCAATAAACTTTCAAGATTAATATTAATATTATTAACAAATGTAAACAAATTCTCAAATGTGGCAGCAGTAAGTGATCAGGAGAAAAATTAAAAAAATAAGTTTATATGGTGAAATTTGATCTTCCAACAGTAAAGTGCCTTTAAATTGGTTAGATCAGCAATTATGTCAAAATAGATTTCTCAAAGTAAAAAGGGATGAGAGTTCAAAGTTTGCTAAGAACCATTTCTTTATTTTTGATCCATGCTGCTTGCTTATGGATGTAGAACGATTGTCTGTTTGCTAACAATGAAAAGCAACTGAAATTATGATGGAAGAAATAAGGGTAAAAGATTTATAAACACAAGTGCTTTTTTAAACATTTTTTGTCATTTTAATATAAAAATTTAATGTTAGATAATATATATTCCAGTAGATGCTTATCAAAGTAAAATGTGTTTTTTTTAAATCACGCAAAGCAATAAAGCCACTAAGATGCAAAGAGTTACTGAGTGTGAGAGAATAGAGAGAGAGAGAGAAAAGAAACACTATTAAGAAGAGAGAGCAATAAAAAAAAAAAACAAGACAGAAGATAATGATTGACATTGCATTTAAATTTTTTTCAGAACAAAGTTGATTGGAAGCCAGGCGCCAGAAGATAAATGGATGATACAAGTCTCTCAACTGATATGTTTGAGATAAAAAATAAGTAGAGGATACTGTATTTCTCCTTATAAACAACAACAGAAATTCACATTATTTGTGCACAAGTGAAGAATAACATAAGGATGAAAGAAATAAAGTCAATTTGTAGATATGACAATATTTGTCCATTGTTGGATCTGAGTGAGGGTCATGAAGCACCAAATAGTTCTTTATGCACTGACAATAAAGTAAACAAGATTCTCCATCAGCTTCCCCAATCAAGTTTCAGTGAGAAAAAAAAAAAAAAAAAAAAAAAAAAAAAAAAAGACAGAAGATAATGATTGCTCTCGTGCCTTATATTGGGTGAATTCTAGTATTAAAACAAATAATTTGCATTGAAGAACTACAGAAATAAGTATAGTTTAGGTCTTCTATTCGGCAGGTCATGAGGGAAAAATATTTTAATCCTGTCAGGGATCATGTATTTGTAAACCTCGGAAGTAACTGGTTTAATCAGCTAATTTTAGAAAATGTGACAAAACAACGCATTTTTGCCAAATCAATTATAGTTATCCCAGGCCTGTGGTCAATAAGCTTGTCTGACGGATTCTCACGAACATTTTCTTTTTTTAAAATTTTAAATGCAAGAAAATAAAGTTTTAAATTTTAAAAATATATTTCAGCATTTCTTCTAAATAAATAAATGTCAAATTCTGTCTGTCCGTCCGTGTGATTGTAACCCCACTAACACGGGTCACACTTTCTCAACATAGAAATATTATACCATTTTGGAATCAGGAGAATCTCGGGATTGATAATTTGCCCTTCATCTAGTGCTTTAACATCCAGCATTGGATTTTGTTTCCAGATGAGGAGGGAACAGTTAAAAATTCAAATTTTAAAATGACTGAAAAAAAAAAAAAAAAAAAAAAAAAAAAAAAAATTAGTGATTTTAAAAGTTTATAATTTACATTGAGTTTAAAGTAACACTAAAACTTTGTGAATTTAAAAACTTTATTCGAAGTTCAGTTTAAAATATCTCTAAAACTTCGTGAATTGAGAAAAATCAATTTTATTTCTTCAAAATGCCTAAGAGTCAGAGTTAAAGTGAGAGGTTTCGAGACGTGAAGTTTTGAAGTTCCGCAGAGTTTGATTTGATAAATCAGTTTTCGCCCTGAATTGGAATTTCAGCCCAAATCGGTCTTTTGGCCGGAATTGGACTTATAGCCTGAATCAGAATAAAAGTGAGGTTTTTAAGTTTTATGGAGTGAATTGAAGAATTAAAACTTATTTCTTCAAAATTATCATTGTTTTCTAAACTGGACCAGAAGTCATTTTAGTTTTGGGCCAGAAGCCCAATTAGCCTTCCACAGGAAGTCTTAAAAGTCCGAGCAGACTTTTAAGACTTCCTGTGGAAGGCTAATTGGGCTAATTGAGTGCAGTTTTTAAGCTAGTACGTTATTAAAATTAAATCCTAACTGAAAACATCAAAGACTATTATTTATAATCGGACAAATGTCCCCATCTTTGTTGTTGTTATCATAACGTTTAAACATTTGCAGCTTCCACTCCTTTTCAAGTGTCAGTCGACCTGGGGTACCATCAGGGAATTTTGAACTCGACTCATTTTATCTATTTGGGTAGATTGTAATTCCCGGAAAGTTACACGGATCGACTAATACATGAAAAATGCCGGAGCGTATCAGAGAACGAAAAGAAGGTTACGGGGATCGGCAGATATCTGAAGAAGGTCGGAGAGCACAACAACCGAAACTTAATGATAATAACAATAAACATGAGGACACTAGTCCAAATGTAAATAATGATGACGCATCAAGAAATTCAAACAGAAATTATTGAAAATTATTGTTATATATTCTGAAATTCATTTCAGTAAAGTCATTTCACTGAAATGATAACGAGTTCGATTCTTATTTGGAGCCCTCAATAATATTGATTGGTCTGTGCCAAAGTAAGGTACTAAGAAAATAGGAACAAAAAGGAAAACGTACTTAACACAAGGAAGAGACAGTTGAGGTTTCTAAGGTATATAATGAGGAAAGAGGGCTTAACAAATCTGATACTCACAGGACAGGTTGAAAGCAAGAGAGACAGGAAAACAATGCATAACAGACTTGCTTGAGTAAATTTATTGCTGGTATTTTTACTATAAAAATGTTATTTTATACTTTCATAGTGTTTTGACCTCAGACGTACAGAATTAGTAGACTTTAGAAGGAACCGGAAACCCAGTCCTAAACAGGGAACAACGGATAACCTTCTACTATTTGCCCATAGCTGGGACCCTGACAGGTGCTACCACCCAGGATCAAGTTGAACCTGGGAACAACAGCAATTAAAGAGGTGGTTCCACACTCCTCAAAACCTCCCGGTCAGAGGCCTTGCTTCTAAATGTAGTTTATCGTCATACACAGGACGTTCAGTAATGATAAAAGAATTGTGCAAAAATCGAATCTAAAGTAGGATCGAAACGAGCCCTCCTAGCTTGAAAGGTTCGCTTAATTTTATTCCCAAGAAAATGGCGTGTTTTTATTATACCCCAGTTTATTTCTGTTTGCTATATAACACTGGTTCAATATTTGTAAAAACTAATTTTCTATTATTTTCTTTTCACGAATCATAATTTGCTTTGTTTAATGATCCCAGATTTAATATGTGAATTCAAGAGTTACAAAAAAAACGAAAAACAAAACAAAAACCCCAAAAAAACAAAACACCCCCCCAAAAGAAGATCCCTCGATATGGAAAGCGGAAGAACGAACGATTGCCACTGTAGACTAAATAAAAGACGCAGTTCGAAATTTCCTGAAGGCTACCCGTATTGACAGACACTTGAAGAAGGCCGGAGGGAACAACGATCGAAACGCTGTGATAATAATAAAAAAGAGGATATTGGTTCGACGATAAATGAGAATAAACTCTGTGTTGCTGGTGTAGAACAGAAAGTGGTTTTATTGGAACATTAGAAACGATCTGTACAATGGCTCGATTATGATGAAGCGCCATTTAAAAACAATAGATTATGGACACCTTACGATATTTGCAACAGATAGGCTAACTAAAATTTTCTATCACGAAAGTATAGAATATCAGTTAATTTTGCAGTCAAGAATTGAAGAGATGAAGAGCAAATTGGATAAAAGAAAGGGCGCATTAATTGCTCAAAAGGGGGAACTTTTAATCAATGACAATACTCTGCCACTCATTAAGTAAATAATACCGACAAAAAACACAATGGCTTGGGTTTTGAAACTTTGCCTCATTCTCATTCCCTCGATCTGTCAAACCCAATCGATTACCATTTTTGCAAACATTTCGACAACTTCTGCCCGAGTTCAAATGAAATAGGCAAGACGCAAGAAATGCCCCCCGAAATTTATTTCGAGTTTAAATACTTGAAGGTATATTCGATACATCTACTAAATTTACTCTTTTCCGAAATTACTAGTAAATATTGCAAAATAAAGTCAATCAAATAGAACAATTTTTAAAAAATCATTTCAACTCAAGCAAGGCGATAATGCCGCTAGGACGCAAGGGGTTACAATGAGTAAAAGAGAATGAGAAGAATTTACTGAGATGAAGTGAGGAAAGGACAGTAAAGGAACAGTGTTTAGAGAGACACGAACTTTTCTGTTAATTCACCCCCCCCCCAAAAAAATTATATATATATATATATATATATATATTTACTAAAATTTACACCAAATTCACCAAAAGAGCGAGGTCTTTCCGTTGCACTCCGGTTGAGATGACCTTTCCGATCACCCCCAATGTGGACGACTTGGGTGCGCTTTTTCTAAATGGTGTGGGGTCTTTGTCCGCGCTCACCCCGATAAACAAACCGAAAACAGATTTTTTAAATTGTAAAACGTTCCTAATCATGATAAAATTTTAATAAACAAACTTTGACTTCAAAAATTTAATAAAAAGACAAACAAACTTTGATTAAAATTTATGATTTCTTGGAGTGAATTAATATTTGCGATAATTAACTTTACATTTTCAGATGAATTAACAGAAAAGATCCAAGACAGATGGTGACCGGCGTTGTATTTAAATTTTTGAAGATTGTGGGTGTCAGAGAAACAAGTATCGGGAAGGAAGTACCACAGGTACTGAGATTAATATAAAAATAAGATCATATAAATTTCATAAGATGATACTGATACTTTTAGGTACCCTTCTCAGTTGAAATTGAAAAATCAAATAAACTTCTCCACACGTGTTTCGCAAAAGTAAAGGCCGTAGCAGCGGAGAACAATGCTTAACTCAAATAACGCAACTTAATTGTATTCTGGTTGGTCTTCCGTACTTTATAATTACAGCCCGATTATAAACACAAAATTACATTTCTTAATTACTGCGGGTCTTCTGATTAGTCAAAACGATACAATTTACAAAACACTACAAAAAGATCTATCTCATCAGGACACTTACAAAAACTAATGCGGCTTTTAACTAATTTTATAATACTTTAACAACTTAAATGTAAAAATCTATAATTAAAAATAACAAATAATTGTATTAAAAATTCATTTTTCATCGAAATTTTTTTTTGCTTTCAGAAAATATTGTCCATATTCATAAAAACAACTGAAAGCAAATAAAAGCATTTGAAATTAAATAATATCTTTGTTTTATTGAGTTTTGTATGATACAATTCAGAGCTGATTTTCAGGTAGGGGGGGGCAAAAAAACAACATGATTTGCATTCCTCAAAGCCTTGTGCTTTTAACTATTGTAATCACTAAACCTGACGCGATCAAATTTCTAGCGTTTTCATAAAATTAGTTATTGGGGGGGGGTGTAATAAATATAAAAAATATTTCTGCCATGACTTTAATAAAAGAAATCATATTTATAATAATTTCCATCATCTGTGATTACTTTCTGAAAGTTTTATTAACATCCGACAATTATTTTTATTTTTGCAAGATTTTCAAAATTAATGTGTGTCATACAAAAAAAAAACAAAAAAAAAAAAAAAAAACAACACGTGCTAAAAATTGTACATGTTATTTTACTAGTTCTGGTGATACAAAGAGAAACAAGGATTTTTAAATAAAAATTCAGATTGTTCTAAAAAGAAGGAAAAAGTTTAAAAAATAATTAAAATAAACTTTGATCTTTCCTTTTAATGATAACAAATATACGATAAAATTTTGTTTTCGTCAAGTTTGGCGTCTTTTTCATCATGCTATGCTCTTTTTTTAGCGATCTCGTGGAGGTACCTATGAGTTATGAATATGCAAGTGAAAGAATAATAAGCACACAATGAAATGTCATATCAAACTGACGACAGGAATGCAAGGTTTGAAAAATATCTGAATTCCGAGTGAAATTCTCAAGAGATCATTGTTTTTTTTCTCTTATTTCTTATAAATGGCAAATAAATTTTCTTTTCAGTCCTAATAACAAAATAAGACGTGGGGTTGGAGTCACGCTTTCATTTTCTCAGGGAATGAAAAGAGAATGCCAACGGCTGAGAACTGAAATGTGTGTTTTGTTTTACGGCATATCATCCCCAATGGGTCATTTAATGCCGACAACTTTTTTTTTTCCTGGTAATATTTTTGTTTTATCAAAAATCTATTTCTGTTAATATTTTTTCCTCACAATTGTAAAGCTGGTAATATTATTTTTTCAAAAACGTATTGCTGGTAATATTTTTTTTACTTCAAAAATTTATTTCTGGTAATAATTTTTTACAAAATATTTCTGGTATTAAAACCTATTTTTACACTTTTATAATGCTTTGTACCTCAGTTTCGGGGTTAACTATTTGCCCCATAGATGGGACCCTAACAGTTGCTACCATCCCGGGTCAGGGTGGACCTGGGAACACCAGCAATTAAGAGGTGGTTCCACGCTCCTCAAAGCCTCCTGATCAGAGGCCTTGCTGTTGGACGTAGTTTAACGTCTTACCCTGGACGTGGGTGTAGTTAGTAATCGTCATACCCAGGACGGAACTGAAACATGCTAAGTATTAACATTCAGCTCCATGTATGCTGAATTTCGATATTCGGCCATCCGGAAAAAATGATATGGAGTTCCGGTTGGAAATCCGGTTGGTTATGTAGTCACTCTCATAGTTTGAACACAAACCGAAAATATGTCCATCAAAATACAAAACCCACCCCGTGAAATACAAACTAACTCCGGCGAAGTATGGCGATATATTGAAGATATTTTTAAAACGAAATGTTCATTATCAAACTGTATGTAGAGAAACAATTGTTTTAGGCTATACAAAATTGGATGATTTTTGATGGTCTCGTCTGAAATGTTATAGACCATACTTATTTCAAGGAAGAACATCGTTTTTTATGTTTGAACTAGTTGGGTTTACAAACTGCATGAATTTAAGCGTGCTACTAGGTTGGCATCTCGGTCCCACCCTTTCACTGTCGAAACGGTTAAATGTAGCCGTCTCTTCTACTCCAAAAGATTCTTATCCCGCACTTTCCGTCAGTGGAATTCCCCTCCTCTTACTTGCTTCCCTGATAACTATAATCGTCAAATATTCAAATGTATTGTCAATCGACATCTTCTGATGCCTTGATCTTGATGTATTCCTTTTCCCAAACACCCCTCTTTACTCTTGCTTGAACTCCCGCCTTGTTTGAAGTGATATGCTTAAACAAAAAAAAAAAAAAAACATTTACCGAGAAGTGAAACAATTTATTTTCTTCGGAATTCTTAAAAATATTGTAGTGTTAGTTTTTGTTTATATTACAAATCTGTTTTTGAATTAAATGTTCATTATAGAACAGCGTATAGTTATCTATAAAAGTTAAGACATCAGTAAATATACGTGTATCAGCTTTTAAATACATTTAAACCAGTAAAATTTTCTCTTATGGTACTGCTGGATAAAAATGGACCCGCGTCAACATGATATATTAATACTCGTAATCTTTAAGTTTTAAACTCTATAATTTTGGTGATAATTTCTGTATTAAAAAAAAAACAAAAAAAAAAACAGGAATACTTAATATTCTAGTTAATTCTAAACTATTTTCCACACTGTGAAAAATGAAGGAATTTTTTTTTAGGAATTGTTCATCTGTACGTACAAGTTGGACAATGCGAATAAATATCTTCATTACACAATTGTAAGCTTAGACAAGTTTTTAATGTTTACATAAATCTCGTTAATTAGAGTGTGCAGCGTTTTAGAATTAATTTATATCTTTAATATTCTACAAGTCTTGGTTACAAAAATCTTTTACCATTGGGTCCCACAGCTTCTAAGGTCAGCTTTTGGCTTTAATGTGTTTTTTTTTAAAACGATATCTCTCAACTTGATTTTAAAGTTCAAGAGAATTTCTGGACGGAATGCGAATGATTAGCGATGAAAGTAAGTTTGGGAAGTGGGGGATATCAAATAGAAAAGCATACAAACAATTAATCACAGTAGAGAATTTCTTTTATAATTCATTCTTTTTCGCAAAAATACACGAGGTCGAAAAGAAAGAAAAAAAAGATGGCGGTAACAGATTGAACGTTACAAGGAAGATTAAGTCCGCAGACATTTAAACACGTTTCCTGATTTGAATAAAAAAAGCTTATGCGTTCTTACCTTGGTCTGGACTTGCATGTTCCCTCCAAGGTGCTAAATCCGATCCATTCTTTCAATACATATAAATCTCGAATGGTGCTAGAATTTTTAGGAATGGCCAGCATCAACCACTTACTAACCAAGTGGTCGATACATTAATCTGAAGCAACAAAACAGGGAAAACTATTTTCTGTAGCTAGAGCGTTCTTAGTCGCGATCCCCATAAGATTCTTCTTAACATTCAATGCCATTTTCTTTCGCTCTGCGCAGGCGTACAACTTTCACTCGTCATCAACGTATTTGTATGTTTTATTATGTCATTTTTTTAATATTTCATACTTAATTTAACTGAATCGACCTTGATGCTATATGCCGACTATTACGGCTAGCAGTTAACTAGATAACTATGTATAACAGCTTAGTCGAAATTTATTGAAACAGGAGAGTTCATTATTTGAACGCGTCGAGGGGAGACAGCTTTTTAATCAACGCTGATTTGAGGAATATCTATTCTTTAATGATTCACAGTAAAATGTTAATATCTTACAAAATATTTTTTTATTACTAATATTCACCCTATAGAAGGCCTAAGAGCCACTTAAGGTAAAGAGTTACTGAAAGAAATTGTCGTATGGGGGGGCAAGAGGCACTACTTATGAGAATATGTGGGAAAGATAACCGTTAACCATAGAATTGAAGTGGTTAAGATTGGAGAGATCGAAAAAGTATTCATTTGGGAGTCGGTCCCACAAAGTTGCGGTTTGTGAGAAGAAGCTGTTCAAGTGGAATTTCTTTCTCCTGAAATACGATAGGAATGAAGGTGGTTCACTCCAGTGTACGTGATATGGCGAGTCTTGGCTATAAGGGTTAGAGTTGGTCGAAATTGTAGGATAATGAAATGAAACCAATAAATAAAATGATAATAAACACTAAAAAAAAAAAAAAAAAAACATTTTCCCATGCTGCAAGTTATAAAGAAAACGAAACTGGTTTCTTGTCACATGTGCGATTTTATGACCCCACTTCCGGAAAGGACAGCATTTTTCTCTTTCCAACAAGATCGTTCGGATGTGTTTTCAGCAGCCCTACATATGAAGTAGAGATTCGGCCATTCCAATTCAGTGCGAAGCTGACTTGAGCTCGACCGTATTTACCCGTTTTTATCCTTACTTTTCATTAATAATTTCTGAACCAATAAGGAAGACGAACATATTCAGCAGACATTTAACTTTGTTTTAATACAGTTAACATAAAAGAACTAAACGTCCGTAGCAGAAACTTTTTTGTATGCTTCTTCTTTGTTTATATATTGAACGCACACCTTCACATAAAAAATACACACGAAGCCCACGACCTTGTTTACATCCACAAACTAAGGAATGTAGCTCCTAATAACATTTTTCATGGAAATAGCGATAGAGTAACGAGAGGCTTCCAACGTTTCGTCTCTCTGAGAAGGGTCATAGATTCTGCCACACGGAAGGAATTTTAAGCAAGAATGAAATTGGGGAGGAACTTCAGTCATATAATGTTATATGTATAATGCTGAAAAATTAGTAAATGGCAATTCAAAATTCATTGAAGAAACCTAAGGTCTTAAGGGAAGGAATGTGACTTTTAAACAATTAGAATATAGTTCTCGTGCCGTTTAGAGTGTGTTTGGGTAATTGTGCCAGTCTCACGATAAATTAACTCTTCAGTCTTTTTTGTGACGTATACACTCGTCCGCCCACTGCATTCATCGCAGGAAACGATATCATTTGCTTTCTTTTTTTTTTTTTAACGTTATGTCCCCGTAAGCCTTAGGCGATTACAACTCTCTGCAGCTCCCTTTTCTTTATTATCTGTGAAATTCCACACATACTTGGAGAAGACAGTGGCTTCCCGTTACCTTTTCTACGGTTTGGAATTCAGAGTTATCCTTCTCTTAGACTGGAAGCCACGCAAGGCTAGAAAGCCGCATCTACGTTGCTATTTAACCCATAATTTGGTATGAGTATGTGGGGGAGAATAATCCACCCCTTTCCCAAGACCATTTGTGCGAAAGTGAACGCAACAGACTGGCCAGGAATTTGAACTCGACTCGCCGATTTCACTTTCCACGCCGGTATCCATTACACTACTGCACACATTATTTTCTATTTAACAAAATTATATTATATGCCATGAATGATAGTTTAAACCCTATGAAGAAACCGCTGTAATTCCTGCAGATCCATCACCCAGGTCGTGCCTCCCCCACTACACGAAAAGAGGTTAGAGTCTGATTTATCTTTTAATGCCCAAAGTGGAACTAGGTAATTTTTATTCCTCCAAACGTTCCCGTTAGTTTCTATGTTGAAAAGGCCATGGGACTCATGACATTACAGGGGATTAGATTAACTGACTGGTTTTTACGGATTATCAACGTTTTTCAGGTTATTTAAAGCCAGAAAATGTTTTTAGATATAATAATGATTTCTCTATATTTCTGAGTTGAGGTATTGCAACTATTTATACTATTTACATTGTTAGAACTGTTGTCCTTATCGGTATTGCCATATTCTCGACGTTTCGGCCATTGTACGCTCTGGCCTACATCAGAATTGTGAGTTCAATCACAACAGAGAGAACAAAAACTTGGAGAATTGAGTTACCAAGGGGAATTAATTAAATCAAAGGCATGACACGGGGTATTAGAACAATCTACCCCCGTGGACTAAATAAAGGGTTCGGTTCGAAATTTCAACAAGTATCACCCGAAGAAGTCCGGGGCGTACAATGGTCGAAACGTCGGGAATATGGTAATAAAAATGAGGACAGCAGCCACAACAATGTAAATAGTGTAAATAATAATAATTTACTGATACAAGTCCTACTACGTAACCCATAGCTGGTGGTGTGTGTGCGTGGAGGAAGAGATTTATCCATAATTTTTCCAAGGGTAAGTTCTGTATATAACGAACCCGACTGCACGATTTCCAATTCCAAGCTGTTATCCGTTACACCACCTTCACATCCAAGCTTACAGCATATCCGTACTGACTAGGCTGATCGAAAGAGAACCGATGTTTTAAGGGGATATGACGGTAAGCCTACCGTAGGTCAGAGCAAATACGGTAAAATGGTAACAGAGAAAGATTTTAGGCGACCAATGAATTCTTTTGGTGCGCGTAATAATACTGGGCCACGAAGGGAATTAACTGAGAGTGAAGTAAAGCATTACTAGTTTCGAACCCACTCTCCATCATTAGGTCTTGTGTCAAATTCTGATGTAAATTTTCTTTTATGATAAAATAAATGTAAACGACAAAAACATACTTCTTCTGGGCGACCTCAACTATCTCCACCAGTCTTGGGTAAGACGATAAGGTACACCCCGTCCTGGGTAAGACGGTAAACTACATCCGACAGCAAGGCCTTTGATCAGAAGGTTTTGAGGAACACAGAACCACCTCTTAATTGATGGTGTTCCCAGGTTCACCCTGACTCGGAATGGTAGCACCTGTCAGGGTCTCAGCTATGGGCAAATAGTTAACCCCAGCAAAGGGGTCAAAACACTATGAAAGTATAAAAATAAGTTTTAAATACCAGCAAAAAAATTGCTGGAAAAATTTACCAGCATTACATTTTTGGAAAAAAATATTACCAGCAATGTCGGCATTAAATGACCCATTGAGGTGTCGATATGCCGTAAAATAAAACAAAACAACCACTCAATCAAACTGTCTTCGTAAAATACCAATAGACGTCTCTCGTAGCATGTTGCTGAAAAAATGCTTACCGACTGTTGTCAAGCAAAGAACTCATCTTCCTAACTTGAATTAAAAAAAATAAGTTGGTCAAAAATGGAAACCCTCACTAGATCTTTTTAGTCACTCGAGAGTGCTTTTTTAATTTCTGTACGTGGTTGTTAACAAAAGGAACAGTCCGAGATGCAAACTGCGAATTGGAGATACCAAAATCAATAAAATTGTAAAAAGCTAAATATCTAGGAAGTGTTTTAACAGCATAAAATGTGGTACCTTGCATAGAGTAGCGAAAGAAGTCTTCTAAAAGCTAAGAAAAGTATTAAGAAAAAACTTTTGTTCGAAACAAAGGAAAGAGTACTGAACTATTGCGTAAAATTGGCCCTTCTATATGGCAGTGAATGCTGGATAATCTGATCTCGGATGAAGAGGCGGTTTATGGCCATATAGCGTTGAAACACCAGTATGATTACCGTCGAAAAATTGTCAGACCTTAGATGGGTGATCGCTTTGGAACGCCAAGTCCATGTAAAAATGCCCTGTTGAAGGATACAGAGACTACCGTGGACTGAACATATGAGTAACGAAAAAGTGCACTTATACATAATATCAGAAAGAGCCAGTTGAAATTTCTAAGGCACATAATGAGGAAAGAGGGCTTAGAAAATTGGAAACTCACAGGACATATTGAAGGCAAGGGTGCAGAGGTAGTGTATAGTCAACCTAAAGAGCTTGTGTAAATGTATGACAGAACGGGGATTAAGGGAGAGAGCAAAAAAAACAAACTTTACTAAGAGCTAAGGAAATTGTGGAGAATCTTTTATCTAATCGATATCTAACAACGAATTAGTACCGTAGTGATACATGTTTGGCTTAGCATAACTCAAGGAGAAAATAAGGAACATAAGGCATAGGAACATTGTATTACGCCAACCTTCTAAATAACAAAGACTTTGGAAGTAATAATTCAGGGTATGACGATAAACTACATCCGGCAGCAAGGCCTCTGATCGGGATATTGGAGGTTTTGAGGAGCGTGGGACCACCTTTTAATTGATGCTGTTCCCAGGTTTACCTTACCCGGGGTGGTAGCATCTGTTAGGGTCACAACTATGGATAAATAGTGAATCCCCAAACAAAAGCAAAACCTTATGAAACTATAAATGGTACATTTTTATGGTAAAAATACTAGTAATACATTTTATATAACAAAATTACGAACAATATCTATTCATACTAAAATGACCAACAATACATTTTAACTGTAATTGAAGGCATACAACAGCGTTCACTTTGTTTAGAATTCCTGTTTTTCTTGTCATGTTATCGCCGAAGGGGCCGAAAGAAAACGCGAGACTGAATTAATCTCTTATTACTGTTTATTCAACATCGTAAATTACCGTAGGCCAGTGGGTGTGTAGCTTTAGAGGTTCTTCTCCAAACGTGGATTCTACATCTTGCCAGGACGTGAGAATCACTTCTTTCCCCTCTCGGGTAGGAGTTTATAAATCTACATTTCATATGGTTTTTCCCACGCGTGCACCTCTTAGCCACAACTGGGTCGACCAGGTGTTTTCATATCGAGGGTAACCACTGACATAGGGTGAAGCACAGATCTGCACCCGATGTCGGGGAGGTAGTCTTTCACTGATGCACCTCGCTTCTTTGATGGTCTGGTGTGACACTGAGTACAAAATCTATTATCTCATCATCCGGGGTGAATACCTTCGTATTTCTAGTTGCGATATATATATATATATATATATATATATATATATATTCAGCCTAGTGGTCGTTATACCGAGGAATAATGGTTAACAAACTAGTTACTCTTTCAGATTATTATTGTGTGTCCCATTTTCGCCTTTCTGTCATGCGTTAGTATTCTTAATTTGACAACATGGCTAAATTTTGCGGAATAGGTAGATTGCTCGTCTTGAAAATCAGTATTAAAATCTCTTTTACATGGGCTTGCGTCGATGCAAATTGTTAGCCATTACATCAGTCACGAGACTGACATTATTTTGCGTTTGTTATATCGAAAAACCTAAAAAGTTAAAAAAAATATATTTTGTTAAAATTAGATTATTTTTGTTTATTGAGTTTAACATTGAAGATAAAAATAATTAATATTCTTGATATATATTGCATGTTTTATTTTATTTTATATAAAGATAAAAATGCAACCCAAGCGCACAAGAGGAGGATTCGGACACGTTATGGAGAAGTTACAGCAAATAATCAAACGTGTAAAAAGTGTTTGCAAAGTTTAGTGCTGGAGATTGCTCTCTGTACGAGGCTGCGCATTCGAATAAAGCAGTTGTAGTTGATGATAATCAAAGCCAGTCATGACTTGATAATAATGTTATGCACCGTAAGAGATGACAAAGGCCATCCCCTCACCAACTTCCCACGTCTCACTGAGCACAATCTCGGTAATATATTCATTTCAGCAAGAGCCTTATCAAAAGCCTTGACACCAAAAAGGCCACTGGCCCAGACAAAATTCCAATGGTCCTTAAGAATATCAACACAGAATCATCTCCGATTCTAGCAAAGTTATTTAACTGCTGCTTGAAGAAATATTTCTTAAGCATATCGAAGGTGACAAGCGTATACCCAGGCTTTAAGCAATTGATCCTCCCCATCTCAGTATAGACTCATTAGTCTCCTCAATATCATCAGTAAGCTTTTAGATGCCTTAATCAACAAGCACCTGGATAAAAACAACCTCTTTTGCGACGAGCAGTATGTGTTTTGATTAGCCCGATCCACTGCTGACGTCTTAACTACCATTACACACAGAATTAGTGAGGCCCTTAGTGACACACAAACCACAAGGACAATAGCATTAGATATCCCGAAGGCCTTCGGCAAGGTGTGGCACAAAGGTTTGCTACACAAACTCTCTAGCTATAGAATCACTGGAAGTGTTTTTTCTATTAGAAAATTCAGCCTAACACGTACATCCCTGAAGGTAATTATTATCGTCCAGCCCTACGAGGCCCTGGCGGTCAACGCAGGATGCGCCCACGGCTCAATTCTCAGACTAACTCTTTTTCCGATTTACATAAATTGTCTACCTAAGAATATACTCCGATCATTTGTAAAGGTCTATGCCTATGATGCAACGATATTCGGGTGAGCCTCTGAAGGTCTTAACGATCAGAGATTGGTAGCTGACCTCTCTTCGGATCCAAATTTCCAGTGGGGTGAAATGGCTTGTAACATTCAATGGCTCTAAAACCAAACTGGATACATTCAATCACTGCTGATTAGACCTCGAACTACTGCCAGTCACGATGAACGTGTGCCTCCCCGAGGAGGCCCCGTGCCTTGAGAGGATATTGGGCCTCAAACCCACACACGGCCTTAAATGGAATTCCTATATACAATCCATCGCTAAAGATGCAGGGAAAATGATCGGCTCCCTCTACCGCTCCAGTAGGTACCTGATTCCTCATGCTAACCTTTACCCTTATAAGAGCCAAACGAGGCCGAAAATGGAGTATTGTTGTCATATTTGGGCAGGAGCTGCCCAGACCTCACTTTCAAGTCATGATAGGAGTTCGAAAGCGTCTTCGAGTCCTTGTGAGAGAAGAATTATTTTCCACCCTCCAAACTCTCCCTCACATGCGGGGTGTGGCGAGCTTCTCACTGCTACTACCATGGAAAGTGCTCGAACGGACTGCATTTCCTGGTTCCACCAGGTCTGACCTTCGCGGGGTGTGGCGAGCTTCTCACTGCTCTAACGCTACTACCATGGAAAGTGCTCGAACGAACTGCATTTCCTGGTTCCACCAGGTCTGACCTTCGCGGGGTGTGGCGAGCTTCTCACTGCTCTAACGCTACTAACATGGAAAGTGCTCGAACGAACTGCATTTCCTGGTTCCACCAGGTCTGACCTTCGCGGCTATGACCGGCCATACCACTTACATAGTAGCAAACCACCCACATTCTCTCCGTATTTTATCCACTCAGACAGCTTCTTCCCGCGAACCACTGCCCTATGGAAGTCTCTCTAGAGGATGTTCCCCAATCAATATAATCTTAACCCGTTCAAGTCTAGAGTCAACCATTGTCTTCTCCATATAAACTACTACTTATCGTAGCCCTCTATCCCGAGTGGCCTCCGGTCCTTGTACAGGGTGAACCTTATTGTAAAAAAAAAAACAACAAAAAAAAAAACAACAAAAAAACAAACAAAAAAAACAGAAAAACAAACAAACAACAGAAAGATAAACATTCCTAACCATACAAATCAAGCATTGAAAATATTTTGAACCACATTGGTTTTGTTTGTTCCTTTGATGTCCGACTTCTACATATATACAGTGAAAACAGTTACTTCAATGCGCGCTTAAATGTAATGAAAGCATTCCGCTTGCCAATCACATTGTGACGTACTATGAAGAGTGGATACTTTACAACAACGGGGGAAACAAAATATCGAGGGCGAAAGCGAAATGGAATACCACCAACGGTATCAAAGACTGGTCTTCACTCTTCACTCAAAGATAATGCTTCGTATATAGGGGAGCTGAAAGAAATTTAAATATGATAATGTTGGAAAGATACAGATTTCAATTACGCCAACTGAAGGCAGTTATCGACGAAAAAGAATTCGTTCGAATAGATGCACAAAAAGTGGAATCGGCGAGCCGAGTCCAAATTCAAAGAAAAGGGCCCAAAGTTTTTCTTATTTTTACCCACAGATTGCCTATTTTTTTTTGTTTTTTTTTTTTTCTCTCCGGGAGATGTCGTAGTTCCCAGCGAAACATGTCACATTGTACACAACTCGGTATACAGATGCCCTATGCTGATAACAGTACCAAACCAGCAAGTAACTCTTTTCCACACACAGGTTTAAACGGTGTTTATTTCTTTTCCTACAAAGAGGGACACAGTTTCGAACCCTGTCGGAGATCACTTTTTTTAAAAGTTTTCTCGAGTGTCCAAGTCGATGAACGTAATCGACAGAAAAAAAGAGAAGAAAGTGTATTTTAAACAAGTTAGGTCCGGATGTATAACGACTTATTTGAAAAATGGGAAAATACAAGAAATTAAACCGACTGACTGCCGGTTGATTATATAATTGGTTGGTAGCAATCCCTCTTTCATGCAAGTTTCATTAAAAGCGACTGACAAGGTTATGTTTTTTTTTAAATTTAATTTTTCTTGTGTTCGTATAATGTTTTCTTTTATGGACATAATGTATGTAGAAATTGTCCGAATGTATGTCCAAGCGCTTTCGGCTATTCTTTTAGCCATTATTTAGGATGAATTTTATTTTTAGTTTTAACTGAATGCCTGGATTGTTTATATATGTATCTCGAGGGATGTTTTTATTTTCCAAACACGGTCAGCACATTGTGGCCGTGTTCATAGTTGATGTTATTGAGTATCGGATTTTTCTTTTTAGTGATAAAATAATTATTGGAAAATAAAAACATTCCTATAACTAGCTTTAAATAACTCGCAAAGGTTTAATAAGTCGTAAAAAAAAAAAATATCAATCGATCTTACTGGTTAAACTTTGTTATTATTTTGTACCGATGCTTGATTCTACTGTATTTTGTTTCAGTAACAACATCAAAAAGTGAACTTGTTTTCAGTTAAAAATAAAATGTTCCTACGTGGGTAGGTCAGTGTGGGTTCTCTAAAATCCAAGATCCCCACGTTACCTTAAACGTTATCTCATTCAAAGGTTGGGCTTAGATTAATGAAGATCTTGAAAATCAAAATAAAAAAAGTAAACAAATAATGCAAAAGTGAAATCAAACATTTTAAAAGACTGAGCGAAACAAAACACAAGAAATACTGAATTTCCATTGGCCCACTGGAAACAGTGTTTCTTCTGTTCTCGGCATCAATAATAGGACTTTCTTTTTTCCCCCCGTCCAATCATTAAGGATTAGCGCCTTCAAGATAAAGGCAAATCGATGAGATTATCTAATTTAATCCGGGTTTACATATTGTTCGTTAATCCTCGTAACTAAAAACGACAACAGATGTTTTTCAACTCACAATTAGACTTCTTTCAATACTTGGTGATTTGGGTACCTCCAGTGATTTCTCAACATGAGCGATTGTTCATCATCCCCTTGTAGGAATTCTTTTACTCGGTTTTTCATTGACTGTCAAAATTCGGGGTGTCGGGATTCGATACAATAACATAAAATATTGTTGCGGGACTGCTCGTAATTCGGCCGTTTAGAATAATCCCACAACTTTCATCGAAAGAATAAAATCCAGTTGGAAAAGACAACGAAGTTTCAACAAATCAACATTAATTTAATATAATGACAAGAATACAAGCAGTTGGTTATAAATTAGAAAGTAACGTCCTCTTGTTTTGGCTAATAAAGTTCTGAAATAAAATATGAATTGTCTTTGTGTACGTATGTGCGAAACAATGAAATGTTGTTATATGTATGTGTTTGTGTGAAAAAGTCGACACGTGTGTACGTGATTCATAGACAAGAGGATACAAGGGATAGTTAGAATTCGTTTCTTGCTGTGAACGGTGTTGCCGATAGTCTGAAACGGTCTCTTTGAAGTTCGTCAGCGCTGTCGCTTTTAGCATGTAGACGTGAATGAGGTCGTGAAGCGTGAGTGGCGTGAAGCTTGGTGACAGCTGTGCGTATCTCGTTTTGGGCCGGATTTCATGTGTTTTATACACTTTTAATTATTTATTTATTTATTTCTAATTGGTCCAGATAAGCCACGTGTTATGTCTTCTACGTCCGCACTATCTACCTAGATCATGATGACTAATAAAACAACCTTTCTGATTTGTATTCTATGGTTTTATTGGTGTGTTTTAAGATGTAAGTACTTCCTTGAGTGTGTTTGGTTTATAAATATTCTATTTGATATTTTAGTGGCCACGGCAACCCTTTATTGAATTTCTTGTTTATTAAATTACAATACTCGGGCATTTTATTGAACTTTTTATTTATTGAATTAGGCTTCAGTTTATTTATTCAATAAATTGTTATGAATTAAAACAAATTAGTGTATATGCATTCAAGTTTAAAAAGCCATCAACATTTTCTATTGCTATTAAATTTATAAAACTCCTTTATAATAAATAATTCATATAGATTTATATGGACTGTTAACATTTTCCATAATATATACATATTATTTGAAATACACCTTTTGAGCCAGACAATCTTGGAAATGGTGGGGATGACATTTTGAGTTATGGTGAAAAGTGTGTATTGGTAAAAAAAAAGGGTTCATAACCAGTAGACTAACAAATTATTATTTCTGGTGGCAGGGAAAAAGAGTTTTATAAAAAGTAAATTTTGTATTTATTTTTCTTATCTAAAATTTGTTTAAGGAAATCTCGGTACTCAACCTGAGTTCTTTTGTAGGAAGGAATGGTATGTAAACATACAGCAAAATATTTAATGAGAATTTAAATAAGACTTTCTTCTCCATCAAAATTGTTCCCGTAATTGAATGTATAAAATTTACAAGGCCTGTTCCCAGTGCCCTTCATTTTGTTCACAGATCGTCGTGCCTTGTTATCGACAGGCATGAACTGATTGAGAAAAAGACATGAATAATGTCGAACTTTCACATTCTTAACTACTCAAAATGTTCTTTTCTTAATCATGTTTTAAATTATCCTTAAACACAATACACCATATATATATATATATAATATTTCGTCCACATAAGGGCCTATTTTGCTGTATCACAGCTCATCAGTGTGGCTAGACATCCGATTGCTTCAAGCCGGGATCGAAACCTATATATATATATATATATATATATATATATATATATATATATATATATATATATATATATGGCGTCTTATTTCTTATATTCGCACTCACATAGTTACACCCTGTGTACTAGTTTAATTTAATTAGTACAACTAGCGTATTTTATGTAAAAAAGAGAGTTATCCCCTTGATATATTGTTTACTTTTGAATCAAACTTTAAATTTTAATTTAAAAAAATTTTTTTTAATGCTTCGCCTTTCGAACTTAAGAATTTGAATGATATAAATTAATAATAGTTTATTCTAATATTTTACACAACAATAATTAAATAAACAAGTTTTAACACACAATTTCGAATCATCACCACGAGAACGCGTACTAAATTGTGTTTGTGTATGTATGTGAGAAACAGTGAAAAGTTGGTTTATGTATACGTTTGTTTGAAAGAGTACGCATGCGCGTGCTTTATCGTAACGAGGGATACAAGAGATAGAATTTAGTTCTTACTGTGTACTGCGTTGCTTTAGTTTGCGTCGGTTTCTTTGTAGTTTCTCAGCGCGGTAGCTTTTTAGATGTAGACGTTAATGGGGTCTTGAAGAAGCAGCTAGATTGGCGTGGACCTTGGTGACATCTGTGTGCCTCATGTTTGGGGCCCGGACTTCGTGAGTTTTATACACTTTTTCGTAAGAACGTTGGCTCCAGAATTATATTACTTATTTCTTCCTAATTGGCCTTAAAATCGCGTATTATGTCTATTATGTCCGCACGATATTTTGGCAGTATCTACCTGTTGGAAGGAAATATAAAGGGAGATAACTCCAAAGTATTGTAAGAGTTATCCCACTTGCTTTGGACATCGTGACGTCAGACGTCACGTGTGGCAATACAGAGAGATCCAAGATGGCGGACTACACAGGGACACGTGTGGCAAACGTCTATCCATATTTCACTAATTCTTTTGTAGAGTAGTATTAACTCAGTTTATCTAGTAATTAATAAAATGCTGTAAACCTAAAAACGTTCTTAGTAATTATTTCCAATCAACAAATGCATTGCTCGGTCCTCAGAACTCACGCACATAACACTACCTAAATCATGATGAACTATTTTATTAAATATTTTAGTGGACACGACAATATCATCGGCCCGCTTAGCTATTTTGCCTAACATTACAATAAAAGGGAAAGACACGTTTATGTACACGAATTGAATTCAGGATGCTTGTGGTTGGGATCTCTATGACATGGGAATCAATCTGTCGATGGCAATTTGAAGGCCTTGTTTTACTATTAGGAGCGAGAATTGTCTGCACTGAGATAAATAGGCTAAGGTTAATTTCTGACAGGAACACGGTCAGGTTTGAGCTGATGAAGATGGTGTTCAACTTCTGGAAAATTGGATCGTAGACACCTCACATTGGTGTAGGAGATGCTAAACCTGGGATCTACTTTTGTTTTTGTGGGGTTGAGTTTGTAAATTCTATTTGATTTTGGAAAGGTTAGAAACATTAAGATAGTGGAACAAGTGAAGACGAAGCAGCAAAACAGCCATTCCCACACGTAAAACGTGCATCAATTAGCCGGATTAAATCATGGCTTTGAGAGGCCCCCTCGGAAACTACTGACTGATCCCATTCTCGAAGTGGCAATACATAAGCCGCGATCTTATACATCTGCAGATGGCATAGCCTACTCAGGAGTTACTCTGAGGTTCGGATCCCTGACTATCAGGCTGATAACGGCAACTCGGAAGACGCTTACCTCCTTCAACCTTAATGAAGAGAAAAAACAACCCAGAAAAAAGTACATGCAGGCGTACTACCTGGAATTAAAAGCAACAGAGCTTCTTGAGTCAAAAACATCGTGACTAAGCTGGGAGCCCAGCAGGCCCAGAGACATGCTCGCTAAATTGTGAGGACGAAAAGACCTACTGGGAGAAGAGGGTTACAGTGGTTTCTAGGGGTTGCACACGCTATCCCTACCACCATTAATGAAGACATACCTATTGAATGAGAAGGTTTGTATTAGGGAAGACGCTTACGGATTATTTGGTTAGTAAAAGATTGTAACGGATATATAAATTTGTAACTTAGTGCCTGGCGAAATTTTAACTGTCTAAACGAGAAAATGCTACATATCAAAAATCTTCTAATTCTCGAACTATCAATAACGGCGCAACGACTTCATTACATACAGAAATGCACTGAAAATCAGTAAGAAAGGGATGTTCATTAGTAAGTAAAAGGAAACTAGTCGACAAATTTTAGTCATATGTATCATTTCTCGAGGTAATTATTTTTTATGTACAATAGGTTCTGTGTCTAGAATTAATAATTAAAAAAAAAACAACATTTTTCTCCAAAATGCTAAAGATGAAACAATCCAGATCATGAATTATATACGATATTTTCCGGCTTACAAGACGGTTCTTTTCTCCTGAAAAATAAATGTGCGTCTTCCGAGACGAATGTAAGGCAACGCCCAGGCTCAAGTAAGCTTGAACGGTCACCTAATTGGCTTCACGGATAGGGACATAGCTTTATATGTTGAGTCATTATACTATAATGTTAATTATCTATCACCCTTTTATATGATGTAACCTCGGCACATAGCTGTTACAAGTATTTCCAAGATTATAAATCTTCCTGGAGCCGAGCTACAAGCTTAAACATGCTCTGTTTACGAGCAGCGGCGGAAGCCTTTCTGCTCTTAACTGGTTATGTCATTGCCATACAAACAAAATCGGACGAGCGATTAATATAAACAATACGTGAAGCCAGTATGTGAGTGACGCATGGTGAATGTTTTATTGTATGAGAATGACTTTTTTTTCTTAGAAGTCTATTTCCAGTATTAGGGTGCGTCTTTTAAGTCGAAAAATACGATATATATATATATATATATCGTATTTTTCGACTTATATATATAGTTCTAAGATATTTTTGGGTTAATATGATCAATATCAGGAATAGAGCGTAAGCAAATATAAAAGTGGGCATTGAAGTCAACACCCAGCGGCGACAGACTGTTTCATGCTTTACCGCAATTTCAAACTTTTTTCTCTATAGATGTCCTGACGATTGCATTTAAGCATGGAATAGACTCTCGCCGCTCGGTGTTGACTGGGAAATTCATAATATGGAGGTGTTAATCGATAGAAATATATATATCTATTAATTAAATAATTAAGAAAGAGACAACCTTAAAGTTCCATGACTATAATTTATTTCCCCAGAAAATATAAGGTTGTCTCTTAATTATTTAATTAATTAATATTTGCTCTGTTGTTACGTTGAGCTCATTGGATTACATGCTCTTTAGAATTATCCATATGGATTACCAAACCCTTCATTACCTTATTATATATATATATATATATATATATATATATATATATATATATATATATGTGTGTGTGTGTGTGTGTGTGTGTGTGTGTGTAAACCTCTCCAGATTACTTTAGTAAAATTTATTTTTGAATTTTATTTTAAGAAATCATGTCGTATGAGCATATATTGTTTTTTTTTTTGGGGGGGGGTAATCAATTTACAATAAATTTACATTGCATACTGTATCCCTCTATGAACTTTTATAAAAATAATATTTTTTTTATATTCGTAATCTTCAGTGCTTAATCTGCGTATATGAAAAATATTTTGAAAATAAAATAACAAATAAAAAGAATAAAATATTTTTGAAATAAAAATGAAAATATTTAAAAAAAAAAAGATTATTTCTTGTGGCCGTGCCTACTTTACAGCTCCATTCTTTGTCATTTTCTGTTTGTTGTTTTTTTTTTTTTTTTTTAAGTAAATGATGTCGCTGTGTAAAATGAACAAACACCTATATATCGTGTGTACATTTTTTGAGGCAGTCGGTATTATATGAAAACAGTAGAGCCAATTTTCTATGAATTAATATTCATTTTTTTTTAAAAAAATCGACACCATCTTAACATAATTACATTCCTCTTTCAGACAGAAATATTAATAGACACTGCAAGCGACAGATACGCAAACGGCTGTTCTTGAAATGCAAGATAAACAAGACAACGGTTATTTGTGGTCAGCGTTCAAATGAGAGCGAAGTGGCCAGCTGCTTCGATACTCCGTTAAAAGTAGAACTAACAACAATAAAAACTGACCACTTCCTACCGGTTCAAGTGGCAACCACTTGTTGTCGACTCAAAAGCGTGGTATTGTTACCACCCACACAGCGCACGACATAGAAATGGTCGATTGTTCTGTTCTTTGCTAAAGGTCTGGAATAAGGTAGAAAAAAAAGAAGAAAGATCGTTGAACATGTTTACCGTGTTCGTTTAGCAGCAAACACGTAAATATACCGAGTCAGTGTCGAAATTGTCACTGCAATAATTGATATAGGCGCGCGCGCACACACACAATATATATATATATATATATATTATAAATTAATTGATTTAAAATATGTTTGTTTTTGCTACACAGTGATACCATGTTTCAGAAATGGAAGCTAAAGCCCCTATATATATATATATATATATATATATATATATATATATATATATATATATATATATATATATATATATATATATATCCAATGCGATGAGAACCAAAATAATATATAACGTTCACACCATTAATCCAAAAGAGGACTCGATACCGATAGTAGAGCGATAATTATTTATTTATTATAATTTTATCATATAGACAAAACCATTTTACTCACTATAAAGATGCAACTTGGTTTCAGTGCATTTCAACTGCACATCGACGGGTGAGAATCGAAAATGGTTATGAACAATCCTGCTTGTAGGCAAGCCGGATGTGAAACGTCACTTCCTTTTTTCCATTTGTTTGAGAAGAAAAACATACATAAAAAAGGGGTGACTGAGTGAAACAATCGTGCTTGTTGATTGCAGTTTGCTGAAGAATGGAATGGGTGTTTAATGTTGACTGGTCTGTGGAGATTTTTTTTGACGATAAACACCGGTCAAAAGTCTAGGCACATCATCTCACAAGCGTCCTAAGAGGGAGAGGTTGGGGGGGTGGAGATGGGGATAGTATTATGTTTGAGTAGGTAAAAATGTAGCGATAGTTTTAGTAGTAATTGGGAATGTTATTTTTGGTTTACTATAAAAATTCTCGAGCTGAATTGCATGGATTTATGTTGGGGTTATCACTACTAATTCTGTAATCAATGAACGTGTTTTGTGGATTAAAATTTAGAAGTGGTGATTTAAAAGAAAAATAAGGGATGTTAATATAACCTTTTATAATCAAAGTTTGAAATATTCCTGGACCGTATAGCGTGTAGAATAAGTATGGGTGTAAAACGATTTGTCTGAAAATATTACCAGTAATATATATGGAAAAAAAATAATAATAAAAAAAAAACCTTTTTAAGAATCATAATTTGATTAGTGGAGCGGTACATAAGAGGGTAGGGAATATATCCAAGGAGGTGATTTATAATTTTAAAACGTTTATAGTTATGGAATTAAGAATTTAACAAGATTGTAGTGTATGTTTACAGAAAACGGTTGTTTCATATCTTTGATTTAATAATTGGGTGTTATTCAAGAGTTCAATGATACATATTTTCTCCTGTAAACATAAGAAGCAAGGTTCACTCAGAGAATTGCAGGTTCTGGCTTGTCTTAGGATTTTCCATTTAACCTTAGGTGTTTTTCCTTCTTCCTTGAGTTTCTAAAAATATTTCGAAAGTGATGTCATATTTCGTTTGGCCGTATTTGTAAAGGAGTTCATGTGATTGTAATACCTATCCTTAAAAGGTCTGCTAGTTTAACCCACATACAGCTTAATATCTCTGGGGTTCTCATTTGATGAGATAGAACACATATGCACTATAGATTTGGTTAAGCACCTGTTTAATAATGGACATTGATTGGGGATTCTACAATTACATAGTCTTTTTTCCTGGGGTGTATTAGAACTTGTATTTAGGTTGCGTTTATTATCTCTATGAAGTTGCAGTATTCTATTGTTATGCGAGTTAATAATTTTATCTTGATTTCTAGAACAGCTATAGCTAATCTTTAAGGTATTGTGGTTGAAGATCTGGCTTAATTTACCCTCCGTAGGGAAGTGCTTGTTAATTAGATTTAAGAATTTGTGTCCTAATTTGGTACGGACTAATTTGTTGAAGGGAGGTGTATACCAAATTATTCTCCTTTTTCTACTGTTTTTTTTAGAATAACCACAATTTTCTCTATATTTAATTTCGAAAGATCTAACCACATTCGGTAAGGATTTTGTTATAGATAATTTTGTGCTTATCGAATATTTCCTTGCTAGAAGAGTGCTTGTTTATACGGCGTTCAACGGATGATGGGATATGCTTAATAACTGGCGTTGGGTGATTGGAATTAAGGTTTATATAAATAGGGTAAACGTCATTTTTCATGAAGGGTTTGGAAATTATTTAAGTTTAAGGTTACATCTAAGAAGTCGACTTGTTTTATGTTAGAATTAATTTTAACCTTGAGGTGTAAAGATTTAAACACTCTATGAATCCATTTCCTCAACTTGTCAACTTTGTTTTCGGTAGAATTATTCACTACCATCAAACCATCGTCTCTATAAATCCATGTATTATTTAGACTAATTTCATTGTGAGCTGTGAGATTGTATATAATAAACAGTCCGACTAAATCCGATGATTCAGCAGAATCCAGCGATCCCATCGATACATCAAAGTTTTCACCAGATTTTTTTTTATCCACTGCTCGTTGTTGTGTATCATAATTGATTTCCTGAAATTTAGGATGATGTCGATTTCATCCTTAGAAATATCGGAGTAAAACTCGGCAAACTCCAAGGCTGTTTCAAAAAAGTCTTTAGATATCGATGGATAGAAGTCCACGATGTCAAATTGGATGAAGGTAATGCTGTTTTTATTATTGAGGCTTTTAAACCAATCAATCACTTCTGCAGTGTCGACCTATTGAATTAGGCCGCGCTGATTCTTTATCTGTTTGTTTACACGTCCCAGGGTCGTTTTACTTATTGTCCCGATTTCAGATTTGGTCGGGTTGATAATACTTGTAGATAGTTTGTTTAGGAAATCAGGTTTATGGTCTTTGAGTAGATAGTAGGCTTCCCTAGTCGAAAGTTTGGGCACCCTATCACTTATTTTCAGCTTATCGGTAATCTTCTTGTCCGAAAAATTATTATTATTATTATAATATATATATATATATATATATATATATATATATATATATATACTATTTACACTATTCGGTCTATTGTTCCCATCTTTGTCGCCATATTTATTACACCGTTCCGACCGTTGTACACTCCGGCCTTCTTCAGGTGGTTGGAATGTCGAACTCAACCCTTTATTTTGCTCACTGGCGTAGACTGTTCTAGTTCCACGTTTTAATGGATATCAGTTATCCGTTATCTCCTGTTAATTCCCCTCTCCAAATTCTCCACTGCCTTAACCTGGTATTGAACTTGCACACATTGGGTTCTGTCACTGGAGCTAACCAACGCCTTTATACACTGTGTCCTCGAGGACACATGGCACAGTGGATTTAAATGTAAATATAAAAGTTTACACTGAAGTCAACACCGAGCGGCGATAGTGTGTTTCATGCAAGACCACATGGCCTGAGGATTGTATTCACGCATGAAAGACTGTTGTCGATCGTTGTTGAACATAGTATCAACTAATATATATATATATATATATATATATATATATATATATATATATATATATATAATGTATGTTGCAGATATGAATCCACCCACAACAAAGAAAAAGTGTTTGAATATAAAAATTTAAGACATTTTTATTTTTGCATTTTTTTACAACTAAATTTTTCTTAGCCTGTATGAGTGATAAAGTTCTTACAGTCCTTGTTTGTAGTTGTTAGTTAAGATGAAAAGAAATGTGATTTCTTTGCGTGTATGTGTGAGAAAGAAGAGGCGAACGAGAAAGTGAGAAGGAAAGTGTAAGTGTCACGTAGCTTGGCGAGGAAGACGGTTAAATGAGTAAGAAAACTTTTTTTTAATCTGGGCACCATGAACTGTGATGCCGTCTCTTTCTCCTTATTGGTTTGTTCGTCTAGAAATTTTGCTTAAATACCCTTCAAAGGAATCACGAAGCATGTTTTTTTTAATCATTATTGGCGGGAACGCGACCCATTGGTTGAAAAATATTAAATATTTATTTTCAAAGCATTAATTTATTAACCGGAAGAATTCGCAATCCTCTGAAAACATTTTTTGTCGTTTAGTGTTTGATTGTCTTGGCGTTTATTAACTCAACAATTCGCTCAACAAATATACCATTTTTATTTAGACATGTTTGTGCATTAAACAGGAAATTTAAAAGAAATTAAAATAGAGCACTTTTATATATGTAGGAAAAGGAATATATATATATATATATATATATATATATTTATTATTATTAATTAAAGAATATCAAACACTTAAAATCCCATAGGTAATAATTTTATTTCATGAGAGCTCTAAAAAAATAAAAATTATTACCTATGGGATTTTAAGTCTTTGATATTAATTTTGCTCTGTCTTTTGACATAGAGCTCTCCCTAGATCTATATCCTCCTGAGAATTCTATATGGATTACCATATTGTATATAATTAAGCAATTCATCGAGTCTAGAAGAAACCTCAATAGAATGCAGAAAGCACTGGACGGCCGTTTCATCCTATATTTGCGTCCACTACCGAGAATTGAAACCGGAACAGTTGCACTACGAGGCAAACGCCATACTAACTGCACCAACGGGCCTCGGTGACGAGTTTAACGAATTAAACTGGATATAGCGCCGCTCGATCACATATTCCGTGGTGGAACTCATCCAAGTTTCTCTTTCCCCATACGACTGTGCCTCCACGAGCTACGATTACTCTCCCCAAGCCGCTCAGTCCAGAGCATTAGAAGCCGGTTCAAACAAGGATACATACATACATACATACATACATACATACATATATATGTAACACTATTTAGGAACGGCAGGCTAATTAATCAATTGATTAACCACAGAAGTTAATTACGGGGATACTTAAACCGATAGATATAACGAAAGACATACTGAGCGATTACTTACACCGATAGATATAACGAAAGACATACTGAGCGATTACTTACACCGATAGATATAACGAAAGACATACTGAGCGATTACTTACACCGATAGATATAACGAAAGACATACTGAGCGATATTCTTTTTGTTTTGATGTTTTCCCAAACAGAGTATCGGTGAAAAAAAAAAGGAAGAAAGGGATTTTTTGTTTTGTTGTTTTCAAGTGCGAATTCAAGATAACCACTTTACTTTCTCGCTGAAGTTTGATGCTGAGATATGCCAAATTCTCTTCGAGGACAAAGGAAGGAAAAAGAGAAAGAGACAGAGGGACAAGACTTAACAACTTAGATGATAAGAGAAGGAAAGACCACCCACGGAGGTTCTGATGGTCATTGTCGTGAAGGTTGGTTGAGGGATACCAGAGCTCTGGGCAGATAAAACATTGGCTGTTATCAGTAGTTCATGGGCCGTCTGCCGACCGCACACAGGACATCTGCATTTTGTTTAAGTTCGTTTGTGATAACGAAGGCTGTGTTAGGGTATTTTAATTAACCCAGTTTCGCCAAAAAGAATCGTTCACTTAATGTTGACGGATAAACCTGGTTGAAAAAAACATATCCCGTGAAGTTGGATAAAAATTGAGATTATCAGTTGACGCCTATTGGCCGAATAGCCAGGCGGAGATGATCATGTGACGCAGAGAGGAGGCCGCCACCGCCCATTGAGAAGATAGGTATGAGATGTTACTGCGAGGAAGTGGGAAAACCGTTGACGCCCTCTAAAGTATGGTGAGATACCCATATGAGAGCAGAAGAGGGTGGGAGTGGAATAAGATTTCCAAATACGGAAAATGATAATTATTTTTGGCCGAAAACAAAGAAAATCCTTATTGGGGATTTGAAATCAACGTGGTGGCCACACCACGTCCGACCCCACGCCAGGTTTTGATCGGCGTCCATATAAGCAAACATCTACGGGTGTTTCAGGGAGTTCGCAGAGTAGAGCTGAGTTTGTCGAGGAAAGTCGAGACAGAGAGACGCGCCTCGCACAGGTGACCGCACGATTCCATGCCTTCCGACTTAGACTTCTAACCAAGAACAAATTTGTTGAAGACCGACTTTAGATTTCCCACCAAAACAAGTTTCCGAATTAGACTTCTAACCAAGAACAAATTATAGAAGTCTGACTTATATTCTCCATACAGATATCCAGAACTAGTTAAGGAACGCAAAAGTGTTACAATCCACATTTTTTTTTCTTCGGGCTGGGAGAGAAAGAGAGAGACGCACTCCTGTAACTCAACAAACCGACATAAAATTAATCACTATTCCTAACCAGTCGCTCGCCTTGAAGTTGTTGTTTGTGCTTTTGTTTTTTTTTGTCTACAATTATTGTGCGGTATCACCTTGACCCGGATTCGGCTGGCACTACGGCCCGACGTGTGATTGATCTCGTCAACCTAAGATCAAATCACAACGTGGGTGGGTTGAATCGAGATCAAAGCAGTTGCTTCGGTGACCAGGCGTTGGAAGCGATCCGGGTACGACAAGTTGGTACTAGAACCCAACCAGACTTCAACCGATGTCCCAGGGTTAGCCCGTCACAAAGGACCGACGTCACATATTGGCGTCGTGACTGAAAAAGAAGTCGGGTGTCACAAGTGCGCCGCGACCAGAGGAGAGTTGGGTGTCACAAACGGTGCCCTGACCAGGACAGAGGAGGGTTGGGTGTCACATATATATATACGACTCTCCCGTCGAATTCGACCAATTGTCGAAGTCAAGCAGATCAGTTCCTAGGAAACCGACAGTCCGACATCAGCACATAAGTTTTAATTATAGTGGTGAAGGTTTCGTGCAGAACCATCCACACTTTTTGAAGGGCCGAATACAGACATCTGGTGCACTACGTGAAACAGGGTCCCCAAAAGACCTTTCGCAGGTTTTGAATTCAAAGTTGTCCTTCTCCTAGACCAGTTGCCATTCAAGGCTATAGAATCCAGTCTGTCCTACTATTTACCCATAGCTGGAGGGAGAAGAAGAGTTTTCATACCTTTACTCAAGGGTACTAGAACGTAAGCGAATGTAATGATTCGACTGGAATTCGGCTCTCCGATTCCTGAATCCAAGCCGCTATCCACTACTCCACCGTGCCTCCTAACATATATAACTACAAAAAGTTACATTTAGTGGGTACATATGTTTGAGCAGGCATCCTTTAAAAAAACAACAAAAAAACAATGCAACTAATGTCTACTTGCTAAGAGATCGAAAATCCAAAAGAATATCTGTATCCCGGTTTGTTTAGTTTCAAAGTGGTTTTCTAAATTAAAAAGCCAATACAGGTTCATTTCCTGGTGGAAGCACATTTTCTTTATTAAAGTATTCGATCTTCTAAGCGGGTAGACGGTTTCATTGTTTAAAAAATAGGAATGCCCACTCAAACACGCGTACCCACTAAATATAACGTTTACAGTAAAGTTTTAATTTTTTTCAGAATCATTTTACCCCAAGCAAGGCAACAAACCCACAAACACGCAGGAGGTTACTGAATATGAAAGAATAGACGAAAAACATTAACGATCGAAGCAATAAAAGCACAGAATATAAGACATAAGATAACGATCGATATTGTATTTAAATTTTTGAAGATCAAACTTGACTGTTAAGCAGAAAGCCGAAATAGATTTCAACAAGTAAAAAATGCAAGAAAAGAAACTGTTAGCATAGAACTTACGGCTATATCAAACCATTTCGGCTGTAAAATGATGAAATGTTGCTGCCAATCTAGTAATGCGTTTAAATTCATTGAGTCTAGGTAGCATAGAACTTACGGCTATCTCAAACCATTTCGGCTGTAAAATGATGAAATGTTGCTGCCAATCTAGTAATGCGCTTAAATTCATTGAGTCTAGGTAGCATAGAACTTACGGCTATATCAAACCATTTCGGCTGTAAAATGATGAAATGTTGCTGCCAATCTAGTAATGCGCTTAAATTCATTGAGTCTAGGTAGCATAAAACTTACGGCTATATCAAACCATTTCGGCTGTAAAATGATGAAATGTTGCTGCCAATCTAGTAATGCGCTTAAATTCATTGAGTCTAGGTAGCATAGAACTTACGGCTATCTCAAACCATTTCGGCTGTAAAATGATGAAATGTTGCTGCCAATCTAGTAATGCGCTTAAATTCATTGAGTCTAGGTAGCATAGAACTTACGGCTATATCAAACCATTTCGGCTGTAAAATGATGAAATGTTGCTGCCAATCTAGTAATGCGCTTAAATTCATTGAGTCTAGGTAGCATAGAACTTACGGCTATCTCAAACCATTTCGGCTGTAAAATGATGAAATGTTGCTGCCAATCTAGTAATGCGCTTAAATTCATTGAGTCTAGGTAGCATAGAACTTACGGCTATATCAAACCATTTCGGCTGTAGAATGATGAAATGTTGCTGCCAATCTAGTAATGCGCTTAAATTCATTGAGTCTAGGTAGCATAGAACTTACGGCTATATCAAACCATTTCGGCTGTAAAATGATGAAATGTTGCTGCCAATCTAGTAATGCGCTTAAATTCATTGAGTCTAGGTAGCATAGAACTTACGGCTATATCAAACCATTTCGGCTGTAAAATGATGAAATGTTGCTGCCAATCTAGTAATGCGCTTAAATTCATTGAGTCTAGGTAGCATAGAGGAAAGTTAATCAGAACAATTACCATGAAATTTATTCATAGAAAAGGCACAGAGTAGCTGCCTTACGGTGGTAAGAAAGTGACTGAAGTCGAAATGCCAGGTCAGGACCAATAACATTGCAGATTTTTCTTTGGATTTTATCAAGGATCTATAAATATACAGCAGGAGTATCAGACCATATTTGGCAGCAATATTCGAAGCATGGATGAATGGTAGACTTATAAATATCTAAAGATAGGTTCTGGCGAGAAAAATATGTCTAGCACGACACAGAGAACCAGTTTTCCTAGCAGCAGTCCTAGCAATCGATATAATCTTTATACTTGATGTCAGTGGAAAACGTTCGGTTTGGCATGAACTTTAACCTCAATGACACATGGCCCAGTGAATAAAAGTGTTGGTTAGATCCAGAAAGATCCTAAAGAGTTGTGAGTTCAATACCTGGTTACTTCAGTGATATACAAAAACTTGGAGCGTTGAGTTAAAGGAGATAAATGAGACATCCGTAAGAGGCTTGGCACATGGAACTAGAACAATCTACGCCGATGGACGAAATAAAGGATGCAATTCGAAATTCCGATCATCTGAAGAAGGCCGGAGTGTACAACGGCCGATACCTCGTGAATATTACAATAAAGATGAGGACAACAGTCCGAATAATGTAAATAATATAAATAATTGCAATACCTCATCTCAGAAATATAGATAAAAACTGATTTAATCAATTTAAACCCGTTTTGAAATACGACAAAGTAGGGTCCATTGTCAATGCCACATTGCAAATAGATTAGCAAAATATGAGAGTTGAGAGAGAAAGAATTCATGGAATACTGAAATCTGCGAGAGTACTGCCAGGAACGCCGGAGTGCTGAAGACTGAAGATGGCATCACACTGGACACATTGGATCTAGTCTGATTATCCCAATCAACCAACATCAAACCTGAGCAGTATTTTCAGTAAGCAGTCAGGAGGCTTTTGCTAAACTCGGCGCTACAGATTTGAAGAAATTGGCCGTCAATTGATAGCTATCAGGTATTCCTGGCGGGACGTTCTTGGTTGGGTAGTGGTAGTGTTGATGAGATCGTCTTCTTGCGAGACAACGAACGAACAATGATAGACGAGAAAAAATAGCAAAGGTTTTCATGACGACATACGAAGTACGGAAAATGCGAAACAATTCCCCGAGAATAATTACAAGGCAGAAAATTAGAAATGTAACGGACAATCAAAATGGTAGAAGCGTTCGTAAGATAAAAAAGGAGATTCATTTTTTCTGCTTTTTTTTTTTCCTACTACGCGCTCAAGTTTTGGTGTAACTCTGAATATTGGCGGCTTTCGTCTACTGAACGTCGGCTGCCATCTTTATCGCCATTTTCGGTTTCTCATAGCGGCATCTCCAAAACTAATCGTGCATATTCTGATGGAGAGATGCACCTGTTTCTATTGATTGACTGAATAGTGCAGCCATTCACTAACGCGATAAATCGGCCGGGACAAGAAATTGGCGAGTGAACAAGCACAACTTCTGCTTCTAATCTTAAAGTTCTTCTTCCTCTTTACTTTAATTGGATCTCTTTTGTAAGCTCTATGTCGGCTTCCTCCCGTCTTTTCTCTTTTCTAAGGTTTGTTCTTCTTCTCTATTTTATTTTACTACACACTTCCTCATCTCCTTTCATGCCACATCTTTTTTGATTTTTTCATGCCTTCTTCGTTACACTGTCTTTTTTACCACGCGCCTTTTTTCCTTTAATCTTATCGACTCTTCTCCATTACCATATCATTTTTTCTTTTTATGTTTTTTTTTTTTTTTTTTTTTACTGCATTCTTCATCTTACAGTCTTTTCTTCTCCTTTATTATGATCTGGTGTGAACAAAGAATGAAAGAGAATTTCCTCATTTTCATTCATTCTTTTTACCTTTTCTATATTTTTCGTTCATCCTTTTTTCCTTTTTCGATATTTTTCGTTCATCCTTTTTCTATATTTTCCATTAGTCTTTTTTTTCTTTTTCGATATTTTTCGTTCATCCTTTTTCTATATTTTCCATTAGTCTTTTTTTTCTTTTTCGATATTTTTCGTTCATCCTTTTTCTATATTTTCCATTAGTCTTTTTTTTCTTTTTCGATATTTTTCGTTCATCCTTTTTCTATATTTTCCATTAGTCTTTTTTTTCTTTTTCGATATTTTTCGTTCATCCTTTTTCTATATTTTTCATTAGTCTTTTTCTTTTTCGATATTTTTCGTTCATCCTTTTTTCCTTTTTCTATATTTTTCATTCATCCTTTTTCTTTTTCTATATTTTTCATTCATCCTTTTTCTTTTTCTATATTTTTCATTCATCCTTTTTCTTTTTCTTTATTTTTCATTCATCCTTTTTCTTTTTCTTTATTTTTCATTCATCCTTTTTCTTTATTTTTCATTCAT
>OZ038498.1:34794378-34796878 GCA_964036315.1 Acanthosepion esculentum
GAGGAGCTGCTTTCGGTGGTTCCTAGGCCTCATGAATTTAAACGTCTTACGAGGCTGGCATCCCGTTCCCACCCCTTCACCGTTGAAACTGTTAGATGTAGACGTCTCTTCTACTCCAATAGCTTCATGTCTTGCACATCTCGCCTGTGGAACTCCCTTCCTTATTCCTGTTTCCCTGACAAATACAATCTCCAACGGTTTAAGTGTAGCGTCAATCGACATCTCCAGTTGCCTTGATCTATCCACTTCCCTTCTCCACATCCTTTCACTCCTATCTGCTCTCGCTCCAAATCTTCTGTAACCCCCTTGCCTTGATCGATCTACTATCTTTCTCCACATCCGCTCCTTTACCACTCCTATCTGCTCTTCCTCCAAACCTTCTGTAACCCCTTGCGTGCTAGTGGCCTCCAGCCTTGCTTGGGGTGTTAATAATTTCCAAATTCCCTGAAGGTGACCACATCAACAGACACTGAAATATAAAAACAACAAAGACGAGGTCTACAGTCCGACTGTAACTAAATATTCATATAACTGCTTATTTCAGAAATTCAGATATACGCAATATTTAGTAATTTTGCATTTTCCCTGGTGACACATTCTGTATGAGTAATTTACAAATTGTGTTGCATTTATACCACTTAACTGTATTGTTACATGTAAAAAAAAGAATTGGCCTTTTAAAATCATTAAAATAAAACACTCAAAGGAAGCTGACACTAAAGAAATAAAAAAGTATTAGCAACCAAATTTCCCCTACTTATTAATAAGACATTCCATTATGTTCGTTTACAGTCTCCTGTTAACAGTGCAATATCTTTATCCAGGGTGGGGGACCAGGCTCCATGACAAATATATAGTCACCTGGTGTCTTATATTATTGTTTATTCAGACAAATATCCACATCTGTTGTTTTTAATTAGTGTTTCAATTGGCATGATCTCCAGCCTTCTTCAGCATCAGGTGGTCCTGAGCAAGTCTTAGATTTTCAACATCATTTACAATATCCACGTAGACTGTAACAACGCATCCTCTGAATTCCTATTCATAAAATCTTGATTTGAATGTTTTAGCACGGTTTCACCAGTCTATACTATGATGGGCACGAATTTTAAAATTTATATGGCATATAGTCCCCAATTCTCGTGCAAAGTCTTGGTAATATTTTAGTTTCTTTCAGCTTCACTTTATTTTCTTTTATAAGTCATGTCTATGGTATGATGGACTGGAAGTTTTCAAATTGTAGAGATAATGATGGGTCAGTCACGTCTTTCACATTCCAAAATCACTCTGGCAATCTCTTAGTTTCTTTGGCAAAGATTTTCGAGATTTTTCAAGTGTGCTGATAATCATGACAATATTTTCTAAACCTTTTGTGAGGGTCTCCGAAACTGTTTCAAATGCGCCGACAATGATGGCAGAGACATTACTTATATATACTACGATCTCTCTTGCTATATTTTCTAAACCTTTTGTGAGGGTCTCCGAAACGGTTTCAAATGCGCCGATAATGATGGCAGAGACATCACCTATATATACTACTGTTTCAAGCGCGCCAATGATGATGACAGAATCCTCATATTCCATAATCTCTCTTTACAAATGCGCTGATAAATGATGTAGACAGATTACAAATTCATCTTTCATAATCTGCTTGGCAAATATTTCTTACATTTTCCGTAAAGAATCTCATGGTAATGTTGAGTACAGTATTCTGCTTAATGTTTCACAGTTTCTCTGACAATATCATCTAAAGCTTTTTTGTAAGGCCGATAATTTTTTATTTTCTTTGGGAAATTTTTCATATTTGCCAACTCTTTAACATTCTTTTAATCTGTTGTTCGCTTGACCATCATTATCCAACAGCTGGAATATTTGGTCGTGCTAGCTCAGACAGTAATGCGTCTATCAGGGTAGTGCATCAAGGTCGGAAGGTCATTAGGGAAGCTGGTCAAGGTAAGTGGTTGCTGGGCAGCCAACCCATTTTGCTCCATGGCTAATAAATTAACACCGCCTCTACAGTGACTCGGATAGATCTTAACTTTTTGAGGTTGTCTGGTAGATCAGGTTTCCAAATTACATCCATTTTATTTAAGGCGGCCCAGGCTTTAGTATGCGATTTTCACATCCTTTTAAGAAAAAAATTAACTGGCTTCCTAGGTATGTATTATGGAGATTATATTGATTCATCTGAGACAGTTTGTATTGAGTCTTGCTGGTTGAAGCCTATGAATTCAGTGTTTAGAAATATTAAGAGAGCCCAACAACATTGTAAGAATTATTGAGATGATGTAGGAAAACTGTGGAATTGGTAATAGTATCCGCGGTGATAGCTAGGTTATTTTCAGAGTCAATATCTGTGAACAATTTAAAGAATATAAGTTCTATAGAATGTGACATTCTTTTCTCGGAGAGTCTGTTATTTGTGAATATGGCATTGAATTTGATGGTAAAATCTCACTAATTTGCACACTTTCTACTGGTTTACCATTCCTGCCCAGTC
>OZ038498.1:34801878-34816878 GCA_964036315.1 Acanthosepion esculentum
AACCATTTACACAATCTCGCTATAGGTTATTTGCTGCTTTTCTCTGTTCCTCATTATATCCAGTGAATGCTAAATTTTCTGTTGCCGGTTTCCTCGTTATGTGCCCTAGACATTTCAGCTGTCAATTTTTGATTCTAACTGCAAGTGTCCCATTTTCCCTGAAGCTTTTTCGTTGCTCACACGTCAGGTTTGGTTGGTTTGTTTAAATGCATTCCAACCTTAGTGGTCATTTTATGCCGAAAATGATTTTGAGTGACTTTCATTTGGTTTTCAAAAACGTATTGCTGGAGACATTTGGTTTTCAAAAACGTATTGCTGGAGACATTTGGTTTTCAAAAATGTATCGCTGGAAACATTTGGTTTTCAAAAATGTATTATTCGAAAATGTATAGCTGGTAATACTATTTTTCCAAAAACGTATAGCCGACAACCTTATTTTTTTCAAAAACAGCCTTTCTGTTGGACATAGTTTATTGCCGTACCCAGCATGCATATGCAGTTTACCGTCATACCCATGGACGATCACACGTCAGGTTAGTGGGATTCTCCGCATACAAATCCATCATGATAGTAGAAAAACGCCTCGTCATAGATATAGGGTGTAGTAGCCATGCAAGCCAAGCCAAACCAAACCGCTGGGACGTTATTGGCCTAAACAGCCCTGCCATCCTCAGAATGATGCATCATGCATCTTATACAAGAGAAAACACATCAAGCTTTACGGTGTTCATTTTTAATTGTTGCATTTTATAGTAAAATCATTAGTGATGATTATCACAACTAAAATGAAATGATTTTGTTCATCGAATTATCCCGATTTGCTAAATAAAATAATTTCCTGAAGCTGTCTAGTGTTCGAGCCGAGTTAAAAAAATCAGAATTTCTAATTATGCTATTTTAATGTTATTCCTATTCGTTTGCCTTGTGCCAGACTAAGATTTTATTATATATATATATATATATATATATATATTATATTATATATATATATTATATATATATCCACTTACGATGAGAACGAATAGAGTACACTTACAACGTTCGTAACATTTAATTTAAAGTAGGGCTCAATACATAGAGCAATATTATTTATTTTAGGATATTACAACAAAAACATGTAAAGATCGCTACACAATTGCAGTCGTGTACCAACGCATAACGATGTGTCTCCTCAGGCAATTGTAAATTACTGGCGAGTGAATGATTAATTTAGTTTCAAAAGCAAAATACAGCCTCATTTTTTGAAAAAAAAAGGCTTGAGGGCATTACTCTGATCAAACAATCGCATATGACCTACATTAAATTTAAACTAAGCGAAAAAGAAAAAAAAATGGAAATTATTTTCTTAGAAATGTGTTATGGCTAAGATTTGACATCCAACATCAGCCAGACATTAACTTAAAGACTGATATAAATGGTTACAATAAATGTACGCATGCCAGACATTCATAAGAAATAAAAGCAGTGGCGGCGGGTAGAAAGGCGATTTAAGCCAATGCCAAACTAATTATAAGCTTTGTGGATTTCCTACATAAAACTTTTGTAGTTGATAAATAAGAGGCCTCTTTAAGAAACTAGTAAATAATCTAAACATATAAAATTATTTGGTAAATAATATGCAACGATGAAATAAATAAATATCATCCATATAAGATGTTAAAATCAACCAATCAATGTAAAATCTCAAAAATACTTACTGAATACCAATAAGCGTTATATATAAAATTAAAAAAAATGAAGATGTATTTTGATTTTGAAACCAAATTAATCGTTCACTCGCCAGTAATTTACAATCACCTGAGGAAACGCATCGTTATGCATTGAAACACGACTGCAATTGTGTAGCGATTCTTACATGTTTTTGTTGTAATATCCTAAAATAAATAATATTGTTCTATGTATTGAGCCCTACTTTAAATTAAATGTTACGAACTTTGGAAGTGTACTCTATTCGTTCTCATCGTAACTGGAGATTATATATATATATATATTAGTCATCCACAGGCAGACTGTTTCGCTGTATCACAGCTCATCAGTGTGGCGAGACGTCCGTTTGCTTCTAGCTAGGATAGAAACCCAACTGAATTAGTGTCAGTCGGGGATTCTACCAATAGCCGTTGACGCACGGCAGGGATGAAGGAGAATTTAAGCGTATTTATTTTTAGATAAACACACAGTGACAGAGAGAACTCGATTCAATTTACCGAAGAGTCTTGCATTATGAGCCGTAATAGTCACTGTTTACAAACCCACACTTCCTCCCCAGAGAGCTCAACCGAAATAAATTTTTCAGGAGCCTATATATATAGATATATATATAAAATCATAAAATCTTAGTCTGGCACAAGGCAAACAAATAGGAATATGGGTTCATGGCAGGGACTTTTTTGCGCCAGAGATCAGTATTGAGTTCAGGCAGAATTTCAAATTTACAAGGCAGTAGGTTTCTCTCCCTTGTAATATTAGTGCGGCAGAATACTCTTAGCGTTAGTGGCCTTGTGTCAGTCTATAGGATGTGTTTTTCCCTTGTCAATACTTGCAGTATTTCTATGATTATCACTGTTCATTTTCTGGCAAAACGAATAGGCACTGATAAGGTGGACTAGGGGTTAAAATAACTGCTCAACCTTTTATATGATTCATCTGCAGGTGAATCCGCGTGTAGGAGTGGCTGAAAGAAATTCTTAGTGCAGGTGATTGAGTGAGAGTGGGGAAAATTAATCTTGCTTCCTGTCATTCCTTTGCTTTAAATTCGGTGGACAGTGTCCAGTGAATAACATTGAGAGGCCAATATGGTTACTTGTGGTCATTGTGGCAAATTAACCGATCAATCAGGAATTTCATCTTCTCATTACTTCCCGCCTTTCTTTCCATTTTTACCCATTGTATTTTTTTCCTATTGCGTTTTATGCTTTATATGTAATTCTTTTTTTCTTTGTCTCTTTTTGCTATTATGAATTAAGAAATTTCTTGCTTTTCGTTATTTTCTTTCTTTTTCTTCTTTCTTTCCGTTTTTTTCTCAAGACAAGAGACGAAAAACTAGGCAGATGAGAGAGAGAGAGAGAGAGAGAGAGAGAGAGAGAGAGAGAGAGACGGACGGGAAACTAGGCAGATGAGAGAGAGAGAGAGACGGGAAACTAGGCAGATATGAGAGAAAGAGACGAGAAACTAGGCAGATATGAGAGAAAGAGACGAGAAACTAGGCAGATATGAGAGAGAGAGACGGGAAACTAGGTAGATGAGAGAGACGGGAAACTAGGTAGATGAGAGAGACGGGAAACTAGGTAGATGAGAGAGACGGGAAACTAGGGAGAGGGAGGAGGAGAGAAAGAAAGTAGTAGACAGTAGTTAAGGATATACTAATCTAAGTAAGAAAGAAGTAATGTGAAGAAAGAAGAAAAAAACAGAAGATGGGAAACACAATGGGAATAAAGGTTGTTTAAGGTGACAAAAGAATATTTAACCTCGCCAAAGAATGAACATTGGCCTGGTGAATCATTTGATGTGTAAATCTCGATCGATTAATCCTAAATATCCAGAAATACGACAGAGAAGGATAAACTTTTTCAATAATAGGAAAATATGTTGGAAAACGTTTAATTGGCGCCTGTCAAGGTTCGCAGTGTACGTAACAGCTATTGACTGGGTGGAGATGTAGTTGTGTGGAACTGGTTTATTTAATGTTCACGTCCACTTTTTTGTCAAACACTGTTACGCTCTTATGAGACTTTTGCCAACATACCAAATTCGGTTTATCGCTTGTATTAGCAGTTACATTAAGGTCATCACACACACACACACATATATATATATATATATATATATATATATATATATATATAATGAAATGGACTAAGTCTGGCAATTTTTTAAAATATATTTTCTATTTATATGCTATTTTTATAGATACAAATATCTAAATAAATGGTCTGCTTATAATAAACAGTATTAACAACATTTACCGGCCTGAATGTCCGAGACATTTCATAGAAAATGTGCGTCCTCCGACAGGAATTGAACCTGTATCCTACACAGAACCGTCATATAGTCTGATGTGATATATCCTTTAGCTACAGAGGAAGCGTCTGGTTAGCAAAAACAGTAATTAGACCTTGCTAATCAGACGCTTCCTCTGTAGCTAAATGGTGTAGTACGTCAGGCTATATGACGATTCCGTGTAGGATACAGGTTCAGTTCCTGTCGGAGAACAGATATTTTCTCTGAAATTTCTCGGACATTCAGGCCGGTAAATGTCGTTAATACTGTTTATTATAAACAGAGCATTTACTTAAATATTTGTATCTATAAAAATAACGTATAAACAGAATATAGCACAAACGTTATTTTTAGTGGGTACACGTATTTGAGTGAACATCTGTTATTTTTCAAAATGTGTCTTTAGCAGTGGCGGCTCGTGTATGGGAACTGCAGCCCCCCTATTTTTACTCGATTTTATTGATAACATTCAATGTAATGAATCTTTTTTGCTTTAATTCTTTCTTTATACTTGTACATTATATAATCCTTTAGCTTAATATCATTTGCCATACCCTCGTTCATAAAAGTTTTTTTACAAAAATCCTTGTATGGAATTGTGCGCTTGACAGTTCCAATAATGCGACGTTTGGCTGTTGTCCGCATGCGAACATATCCGAGCAAAGAAGCCGAACGCTGGTTGGTGCCGACCTTGTTGTCTGAGTTATAAGCTAGTGTTTATTTTTTACTCAGAATGTGTTGTGCTTAAAAAACAGTGTACCATATTCTTGAATGTGATAAATTGTAGATGACTATCATGCTTCCAGCTATTCTGTTTTATTCATTGTTTTTTTTTTTCGGTTGTTTTATTGTATAGAAAATTTTAATAATTTAACCATGGCCTCCTTGAATCTCCAAGAAATAACTTCTGTAACGGTAAGTGAACTTCAACAACTTGTTTTCACAATTGTTTCTCCATGGGAAAGATACAGATAAGAAAAGAGGCCGTTCAACACCTGATATTTAAATATCTAAGCCAGGAATAGGCAACATCAAGAAGAGGTATATTCGTAGCATTAATTCTGAATGTTACCAAAGGAAATGTTGGCTCTGCGGCTGTCAAGTTAAAAATGCATTGTTTTGCTTTTCGTGTTTGCTGTTTGGAAGTGATACAATGTGGACAGAAAACGGTTTTGGAAATATAAACAAAATGAAAGATAGATAGTTTGTTTGTTTAACCAGCATATCGACCTTCGTTGGGCCATTTAATGCTGAAAAGGTTTGTTTTTTTTTCCAAAAAGTATAGCTGGTAATATTGTTTTTTCAAAAACGTACAGCAGGCAATAATATTTTTTCAAATACGTATAGCTGGCAATAATATTTTTTCAAAAACGTATAGCTGGTAATAATATTTTTATTGTGCTACCACCCCGGGTCAAGGTGGACCTAAGAACACCAGCAATTAAGAGGTGGTTCCACGCTTCCCCAAAACCTCCTGATCAGAGGCCTTGCTGTTGGATGCAGTTTAACGTCGTACCCAGGACGCAAAATGAAAGAAAAAGCTGAAAGACTTGAGAAGTCAAAGAAGCATATCGAAAATGTGATATCACTGTCACTTTTCGGAAATCTAAACATTAAGGAGAAGCTTAGTGAGACATGTAGACTTTCAGTCAATGAGCTTAACATGAAGGATAAAAAAAAAACCGTGAAATTTTATCCAAAATAATAGAATGTATTTATTTTGTGGAAACTTTGAAACTCCTTTACGTGTACATGGTGAAAAAGATGATTGTTAATCCAGAGGTATTTAGAAAAATAATAAATGTTGTATCTAAATTAATTCCAGATTTGAGGAATCACATAAAAACAAGTAAGGTTTTCAAAGGTGTTTCTAAGACCATTCAGAATGAGATACCTTGGCTGCCTGCTACAAATATACCATGAGGAGATAAGCTTCATTTTTAGCCGTCATGGCTGATGGCACAACAGATGTTTCGGAACACACTCAAATGGTCATTGTTCTACGGTACATGTTGAATGAAGTAATATTTGAGTGTTTTGTGGGGTTCTCTATTACAGAAAAAACAAACTGATGATGGCATATCAAAACGCATTCTAAAAACAATTAGGCATAAACCTTCAATGAAATGGACAAAAACTGATAGCTCCGACATTTGATGGTTCAAATGCCATGAAAGTCAAAAGAGGAGGAGTTCAAGGAAAAATAAAAGCGGTTTATAGTATATGTCTATATTTCTGAGATGAGGTGTCATAGTAGTGCACATTTCATTCACTGTTATGCACATCAACTTAATTTAATAATCAGAAATGCAGAAAGCATTACAAGAAACGCAAAAATATTTTTCTTTAACATTTTGGCTATTCCAACATTCTTCTCAAGATCAACACAATGCGTATACATTTTCAAGAAGTATATGGACGTCAGCATTCTACGTACAACCTCTACAAGATGGAACCTTAACATACGGACCGTGAACAGAGTTCATGAAAATCTATAACCTTTAAAAAGCTGCCAACTGAAATTCAGCCAACATCAAATGCAGATCAAACCATTGTAGAAGCAACGGGAATTTTACAATACCTGAATGAAGATAATTTTATGTTTTGGTTAGAGCCTTTTCAGCAGATTATGCCTCATGCTGAAGTATTTTACAGCCAAATGCAATCTCAAGAAATTAGTGTGTCTAAAGCCGATGAATATGTAACAAATTTCAAAAATTGTTATTTTAGAAATAAGAAACTCGAAGTACTGTGATAATCTTTTAAAAGCATTCATGGCAGAAGCAAAGGAAGTGTGTGACTGCATATGTGTTGACATAATGGACAGATATTCTTCCACTAAACACTTAGTAACTTCTAAATTGTTAATCAAGAAAAGATTCCTTACTTTCAAGAATGAACTGCCTACAAAAGAGATCTTACTAATGACTGAAGTATATTCCATGATTGACAAAGAAAAGCTTGAAACTGAACTAAAAGTATTCTATTGTAGATCCGATATGCATGAATATTGCAAACTAATTGAGCTGCTGGAATTTATCATGGAAAATAATCTAGATCGCGTTTATAGTGAAATTACGAAACTGATAAAAATGCTCTTGACAATTTCCATGACTACATCAGAGCCAGAACGCTGTTCTTCAATAGTGAAAAGAATTAAAAAAAAAAAAAAACTTTTCTAAGGAGTACTATGAATCCTAAAATACTAAATGCACTTGCAGTGCTTTCAATGAAGAAAAAATTCCTCAACAGTCATTCAGGGATCAAGGAGAAAATTATTGACCTTTTCGCTCAAAATAAACAAAAAAAAGGATTAACGGATTTAATTTACAACCAAATGCAATCTCGAGAAATTAGTGTGTTCATAGTAAATGGATATATGGCAGATTTCAAAATTGCTATTTTAGAAATAAGAAACTTGAAGCACCGTGAGAATTAAAAAAAAAAATGAGAATATTATTAATCTTTTCGTTGAAAGTAAAACAAGAAGAATGGTTTTCATTATTGAATGAATGACCCAGGCTGGAACTTTAACAATTTATAAGTAAAAAAGAAGAAAAAAAAAAGAAAAAAGAAGAAAAAAAAAAGAAAAAAGAAGAAAAAAAAAAAGAAAAAAGAAGAAAAAAAAAAGAAAAAAGAAGAAAGAAGAAAAAAAAAAGAAAAAAGAAAAAAAAAAAAGAAAAAAAAAGAAAAAAGAAGAAAAAAGAAAAAAGAAAAAAGAGAAAAAAGAAAAAAAGAAAAAAAGAAGAAAAAAAAGAAAAGAAAAAAAGAAAAGAAAAAAAAGAAAAAAAAGAAAAAAAAGAAGAAAAAAGAAGAAAAAAAAGAAAAAAAAGAAGAAAAAAAAGAAGAAAAAAGAAGAAAAAAAAGAAAAAAAAGAAGAAAAAAAAGAAGAAAAAAAAGAAGAAAAAAAAGAAAAAAAAGAAGAAAAAAAAGAAAAAAAAGAAGAAAAAAAAGAAGAAAAAAAAGAAGAAAAAAAAGAAGAAAAAAAAGAAGAAAAAAAAGAAGAAAAAAAAGAAGAAAAAAAAGAAGAAAAAAAGAAGAAAAAAAAGAAGAAAAAAAAGAAGAAAAAAAAGAAGAAAAAAAAGAAAAAAAAAAAGAAGAAAAAAAAGAAAAAAAAAAGAAAAAAAAGAAAAAAAAGAGAAAAAAAAGAGAAAAAAAAAGAGAAAAAAAGAGAAAAAAAGAGAAAAAAAAGAGAAAAAAAAAGAAAAAAAAAGAAAAAAAAGAAAAAAAAAAGAGAGAAAAAAAAAAGAGGAAAAAAAAAGAGAAAAAAAAAGAGAAAAAAAGAAGTTCTTTCGTTTAGGATTTTATCAAGTTTATGTATAAATTTTCTTTTTATGTGTTTGTTTCGCTTTACACACTACTAAAACAATGTCTAAAAATTTTCTGAAGTCGAACCCCCAATAATTTTAGCTACGAGCCGCCACTGGATGCGTGTATATTATTACTTTTTCTCTCTCCCTCTAAAGTTAAGTTCAAGAAACATATGGACATCAACACTCCACGTCCATCCTCTACAAGATGATAGAACTTTAACAGAGTTCATGAAAATTTTTCAGTCTTTAAAAAGCTGCCTAACTGAAATTCAGCCAACATCAAATGCAGATCAAACCATTGTAGAAGCAACGGCAATTTTACAATACCTGAATGAAGATAATTTTATGTTTTGGTTACAGCTTTTTCATCAGATTATGCCTAATGTTGAAGTAATTTACAACTAAATGCAACCTCGAGAAATTAGTCAATGAATGTATAATAGATTTCAAAATTGCTATTTTAGAAATAAGAAACTTAAAGCACTGTGAGAATCTTTCAAAGACTCTCAGAAAATTATTAACGTTTTCGCTGAAAGTAAAACAAGAAAATAAATTTTATTTTTAAATGAATATGTAGCGGTCGTGGGGGTGAAGATGTGAAGAGATATCAGAAGGTTAAACATTCCTGCTGGCGGGTCCAGCTAAATGGGAATGTCGGACTTTAATTAAGTCCAAAGAAAAGAAACAAGACCGATATACATGAGTAAACAAATATATATTAATAACAAAACAAGTTAAAAAAGACATGGACTGTTACATGTTTGTATGGAGAAATTATGTGTGTGTGTTGTAATTGTTCGTACGTACGTGTATTGTTCTTAGCACGTTCCCAGAATTTGGGAAACGCTGTATCTGTGAGAGGTCACATATTGGCCTAAGTGGAAAAAGAGAGATTTTACCACGTCTCCGCGCGAGGTAGCGGCCCAAGGCCTAAGTCGAAAAGGGGGGGGGAGAGAAGGGTCAGCCAGTATTTATAGCCAGGGGAGAGAGACCCCTGTTGAAGGATTAAAGAACTGAGGAGGAGCTAACTGCGACAAATGAACCAAGCTTGAACTTTAACAATTTGTAAGTAAAAAAAAAAAAAAAGTAGTTATTTCGTTTAGGATTTTATCAAGTTTATGTATAAATTTTCTTTTTATGGGTGTTCCGTTTTACACAATATTAAAACAATGGCTAAACATTTTTTGAGGCAGTACCTCCTCTAATTTTAACCACGAGCCGCCGCTGGTTTTTAGTCTAACTTCTCGATTCGATTTATGACAGCTGATATTGATTGCAATAGAGAATAAAAAAATATCTCAACTCGAACACATGTACCCACTAAAAATAACGTTTATAGTAATAAGAAATAATGTCGGATTAAAAACAAAATCCATTTAACACACACACACACACATAATTATTTATTTGAATATTACAACATAAATATGTTATAAAATCACGACAAAAGTAGCCATTTTGTTTCAACACTTCTTGTGTCTTGTCAAGTGATGATATAGAATATAGAATAAATGGTTTTAAAAGTTTCAAATTAATCAACGATCCTTAGCTAGGAGTAAACGCTGTTACATAAGCTAGAGTAGCCAATCAAGATACAAGTATAGGGTGATTCGAAAAATTTGACAACTAAGCAAGGTTATCATAGATATTAAAAGATTTATAAAATTTGAAATTAAAATTAAAAGTAAAAAATTAAAATTACCTATTTAGAAATCTAAATCAAATCTCTATTAAGTTTTAAATTGTAGAATTACCAAGGAGAAAAAATATAAAAATAAAAATAAAAGATATATATGCTATTTAATTTGTATTTTCATTGAAATTATGTTGAAAGGGATGTTCAGAATCCCAGACAGAAATGTATACACTTTAGTTTCATTTCAACATGTTAGTCGCCTCTCCCGCGAAATCATTCGAACACACGCATGTTAAGCGCTCAGACGTATTTAGATATATACACACACATACAAAAAATCAAACCACACATAGGCAAATGCATTTTACTTACACATACATATCGATACACACAGGCACATACATCTACATTCAATATGATCTAGACGGTCAGATGTCTAAGCTATTCGTGGCTTAATATGTTATTAAACGAATTTTAACTTGAAATATAGCTAAACCGGTCAAATGTACATAGATAAAATTTAAACAAATATATATATATATATATATATATATATATATATATATTTTTTTTTAAAAACATAGTTTTCGACACATTACAGACAAAAGTAAATAACCACCTCCACATATAATTGTACACTCACACATCCGCATATAAATCAATACAGGCACCCGCATACACAACTATATGCATAATAGGTACGCATATACAGACCTACGCACATAAACATACATAAGCACATATAAATATATTGACCCATACGTCGACGCAGAAAAGTAAATTAAGCAAGTGAAGAAATATAAAGATGCAACTATATACAAGCACACACATACATACATACACATCTAGATGTACATACATAAGCACGTATACATATATGCATATAAACTAAATATATACATAGACATTTACAAATACAAGTGTATACATGAAAATTAAACAAACGTAAATTAAAACGATATGAATATAAAAAAATGCATATACACATCCGCTAGTACATATATATACACACACATACATACATATATATACACACATATATATCTACACACATACATATACATACATACACACATACAAACATACATATTCACAAATATATATACGTATATATATATATATACGCATACACACATAAATATACAAACACATATACATAAACATGTAGACACATGCATAAAAAAGGAAAAAGAAATAAGCATACATAGACAAATTTATATTCTAATAATATTCCTTATCAACAAAAGTAGATTTTAGTTTGTATCTATGATACACTCCAAGACACTAAAGCATACATACAAATACACATACAATGACACACAAACATATATACATAAATATCTAATCATATATAAATACCCATATCGACACATCCAGATATACAGTACACAAACAGTCGAGCGCACAGATATAAATACCCACACATACATATAAATGTACACACATATACATATACATATTTAAACATACATACATATACATATATATGCATATATAAACATATACATACACATAGAAATATGCACACTCACACATACATATGCATACACATATCTACACATACACAAGTACACATATACATAATAATTGTTTAACTAGCTCTGTAGTTTATCTCAGTACTATATCAACACTAGAAAATCCAAATATAAAGAAATTCTACATAGGTTGCACCATGAGACCATTCAAGGAACGCTGGCGGGGTCATCTGCAATCCTTTAATAATAGTAACTATAAATATATGACTTCATTATCCAAATACTTTTGGAGTCTAAAAGAGAAAAATAAAACACCTAAGGTTAAATGGAAATTAATTAGAAAGGCCCGGACATGTAACTCACTATATGCCCCGTGTTACCTATGCCTTAACGAGAAACTTGAAATAATTAGATTTAAAAATAAGACTGATCTTTTAAATCAAAGATATGAACTAACAGTTAACTGTAAACATCGTTTTAAATTTAACTTAGTATAGAAATCATATACTTTCTATGATAATGATAAATTAAACTTAATAGACTATTACCTTTTTAGCATGATAGTCGTCATATCGATATGAATGTGTACTGGGTACTTACAAAGTATCATACGTGTCTGTATTTGGATGTATATATTTGTATGTTATGTAGAGTTATTTCTACTGTTGGATATGTATATGTGTATATAGGGGTATATATATGTGTTTTTTTTGTTGTTTTTTTTATGAAGGTATATGGTTGTGTATATTGGCATCTATCATAGGTTAACCTGTTTATGTGTACGAGTAAGGGTGTAAATTCTGGTAAGTGTCTACCACTAAATGTGTAAGTATATGTTTGGGTATATAGAGATATATATGTGTACTTGTGTATGTGTAGATATGTGTATGCATATGCATATGTATGTATATGTATGTGTGAGTGTGCATATATGTGTGTATATGTAGTATGTATGTTTCTATGTGTATGTATATGTTTATATATGCATATATATGTATATGTATGTATGTTTAAATATGTATATGTATGTGTATATGTGTATGTATATGGGTGTACATTTATATGTATGTGTGGGTATTTATATCTGTGCGCTCGACTGTTTGTGTACTGTATATCTGGATGTGTCGATATGGGTATTTATATATGATTAGATATTTATGTATATATGTTTGTGTGTCATTGTATGTGTATTTGTATGTATGCTTTAGTGTCTTGGAGTGTATCATAGATACAAACTAAAATCTACTTTTGTTGATAAGGAACCTTTAATTGCTTACAGACTGTTGTTCTTTTCTTAAATTATGATAAACTTTTAATATATTTTATCATAATGTTGTTAGAATATTATTAGAATATAAGTTTGTCTATGTATGCTTATTTCTTTTTCCTTTTTTATGCATGTGTCTACATGTTTATGTATATATGTATATGTGTTTGTATATTTATGTGTGTATGCGTATATATATATATATATATATATATATATATATATTTGTGAATATGTATGTTTGTATGTGTGTATGTATGTATGTATGTATATGTATGTGTGTAGATATATATGTGTGTATATATATGTATGTATGTGTGTATATCTATGTGTAGTTGCGTATGTATGTGTGTATATATATGTACTAGCTGATGTGTATATGCATTTTTTATATTCATATCGTTTTAATTTATGTTTGTTTAATTTTTCATGTATACACTTGTATTTGTAAATGTCTATGTATATATTTAGTTTATATGCATATATGTATACATGCTTATGTATGTACATCTAGATGTGTATGTATGTATGTGCTTGTATATAGTTGCATCTTTATATATATTTCTTCACTTGCTTTATTTACTTTTCTGCGTCGACGTATGGGTCGATATATTTATATGTGCTTATCTATGTGTATGTTTATGTGCGTAGGTCTGTATATGCGTACCTATTATGCATATAGTTGTGTATGCGGGTGCATGTATTGATTTATATGCGGATGTGTGAGTGTACAATTATATGTGGAGGTGGTTATTTACTTTTGTCTGTAATGTGTCGAAAACTATGTTTTTAAAAATGTGTATATATATATATTTGTTTAAATTTTATCTATGTATATTTGACCGGTTTAGCTATATTTCAAGTTAAAATTCGTTTAATAACATTAAGCCACGAATAGCTTAGACATCTGACCGTCTAGATCATATTGAATGTAGATGTATGTGCCTGTGTGTATCGATGTGTATGTGTAAGTAAAGTGCATTTGCCTATGTGTGGTTTGATTTTTTGTATGTGTGTGTATATATCTAAATACGTCTGAGCGCTTAACATGCGTGTGTTCGAATGATTTCGCGGGAGAGGCGACTAACATGTTGAAATGAAACTAAAGTGTATACATTTCTGTCTGGGATTCTGAACACCCCTTTCAACATAATTTCAATGAAAATACAAATTAAATAGCATATATATCTTTTATTTTTATTTTTATATTTTTTCTCCTTGGTAATTCTACAATTTAAAACTTAATAGAGATTTGATTTAGATTTCTAAATAGGTAATTTTAATTTTTTACTTTAAATTTTAATTTCAAATTTTATAAATCTTTTAATATCTATGATAACCTTGCTTAGTTGTCAAATTTTTCGAATCACCCTATACTTGTATCTTGATTGGCTACTCTAGCTTATGTAACAGCGTTTACTCCTAGCTAAGGATCGTTGATTAATTTGAAACTTTTAAAACCATTTATTCTATATTCTATATCATCACTTGACAAGTCACAAGAAGTGTTGAAACAAAATGGCTACTTTTGTCGTGATTTTATAACATATTTATGTTGTAATATTCAAATAAATAATTATATCTGCTCTACTCTGTATTGAGCACTCTTTAAAGAATATTAATTGTTGGTTATTGGATTTCACTCCGTATATACCAATCCTAAACTTGGATATATATATATATATATATATATATATATATATATATATATATATGAGACAGAAGGGAGAGAGAGATATGATAAAATATAGTTTTAAGGTATGCTATATTTTTAGATTAAAGTGCTCAATACCAGCGATAGAGCCTATGTAAAGATAAAAGTGGACATGCTTAAGCGCAATCGTCAGGCCATGTGCGTTGTGTTTTTGGTCGACTATATATGATAATCTATTTTCCCCTCATTCCACAATGCGTCCTGCGAGTATTAAAATTTCCGAGTCGACCTTCCTCATAATGTGTCCGATGAATTTAAATTGTAAACCCTTTAGACTCATGTAGAGTAGAGAGTCGCAGCCTTATCACGCTAGCTGTTACTAGTGTATTTTCTGTAGCAAGATGGCTTCTTTTGGGCTGCCGTTGCTGAAACCACACCCAACCTTCTAACTGGGTTACCAACCAAAGCTAGTGAATTCAGTCCGTCTTGCTACTAATCCCGAAGTGGAGAGAGAGGGAGAAAGAGAGGGGGGAAAGAGAGAGAAAGAGAGGGGGGGAAGAGAGGGAAAGAGAGAGACAAGGGTGCTCGTGCGAAAGGAATGGAATGGTCTCAGCTGGAATTTGAACTCAACACGCCAGCCCTACTTTCCGCGTCGTTAC
>OZ038498.1:34819378-34869378 GCA_964036315.1 Acanthosepion esculentum
TGACTGAAGTTGATGCCAAGTCAGGATCGATTACATTACAGATCCTTCTTTGGATTTTGTCAAGAACCTCAAGATGAATAGATTGATTGATAAATAAGTTCCATTATTGTTTATCAACTTCAGTCTTCAAAAACAAAAAATTAAATTCTATGTTCACCGTTATTTTTAATGATTTGTTGCCACTAACCCGGCAGTTCTTCGATATTTTTCGAGTAAAATCCCGCAGATTTTGGTGTGAAAATGTTTTTCGAAAAGCTATTGAATCTGATTTTCATTAGAGAAAGTTTTTTTTGCACCCCCACCCCCTCAAAGCGTTTTGTAGACACCGAAAAAGATAATAATCAGTTGGTGCAAAGTCAAGTGAATATAGTGAAGGGGTGGGGTAGAACAGACCAAACCATTATAGACATGTTCCAGCTGCTGATGATAAAATTGTGCATTTATTGTTTCATTGTCTTAAGAAACGTAAATAAATAATACCGGCGATCCAACCACATGCACTTTATCTTTCTTCCACAGATTCCAGCTTTTGGTGCCAGTTGAAGATATTTATCCTTTTCAATCCACTGCTATGTGTTACCCATTTTTCTTCATCTGTCTTGATATATAGGTTATTAAAATTGGTTCCCGCCCAAACGGAAATTACTCATCACTGAAGCTAACAGTAACGCAGTAAATATTGAAAGTTAAAATCTTTTAGCGCCAAATGCATTTGAAACTGCTATACGCACAGGCACAACAGAAGGATGCTGAGAATACAATAGACAGAGCGCGTAAGCAACGAGGATGTTTTGATGAAAATGGGAAAAAATACACTTAGAATGATAGCTGAATGTTTTGGATATGAGAAAGGAGGGCTTGGAAAATTTGATACTCGCAGGGCATATCGATGACAAAAAGGGACATGGGAAACAGCGGACCACCTAGTTGGTGAAACAAGAGTTGGGGGAACTTATTGTAAAAGGACAAACGAAGGGACAGGGCACATAGAAGATACACAGGCAAGATTTTCTTTGCGATCCACTGACTTTACTGCTTCTTCACTACTCTCGTATAATCAGTTACTTTTTGTAATAACAGATGCATTTTTTTTGGCGGGGAAATTTTCATAAGTACACATTATATTTCTGCCTAAAATTTGTTTTAAAAATGTTTACACACTCCATTTGTAATTTCTATAGCGAAAATATGGGGAATGGGATTATCAATAAACAGGAAACAATGAAAGTTTTATTGCTAAAATAAGACCGTTATACGAGAGTGGGTTAATGTACAGTTCTCGTCGGAAATATGCAAACTGTCATCTGAATACAACGACTTTCTCATATCAATTAAAACTAGCTTTGATCTACTGAAACCTGTAGGTCTTAACGAGGATAATCCTTCTTCGAACCGCGTGGACTGACGATACAGAATCGCAAAGAATTGTACAAAATAACAGAAATCACATCACTTGAGGACTTTCAACAGCAGAAACAACTAAAATGGATATCAAAAAGAGAAAATAATGACATAATCAAGATGTTGACATTCCACACGACTTCAAGCAAAAGGTTAGGAAAGAAACCCCCATCACTACAGGAAAGAGGGTCAACTTTTACTGGACTTGAGAAACTAGTTTTCTTGAAAAACTGTTTTAATAGGAAGATTTTGTGAATTTCAATTGAAAGTAGCAATGGTTGCTCAGTCAATGAATGCCTAATGTTTTCATATAAGTTTGGTAGGAGGTCACAAGCACGGGGCACCACTAAGAATCGAACTTATTCCTCAGTCGTAATGATCTGCGACATTAGCTTACTAACCATTACGTCACATAGGCGCACAGGGCGGAGTTCTGTTGCTGTTAAAAGCAGGCGAAGTCGAAAAGAGTTACAAAACTTTTCGTGGATTGTCATTGGTTGAAAAAAAAAAAAAAAAAAAGAAAAGAAAAGAAAAGAAAAAATAGCGACTGACGTCAAATGGGCGGAGCTTAAATGAATCAGGGAAAAGAAAGATTTATTTTGTACTGATTTATTGATTTGTTTGTATCGATCTGTAGTTGTCCAGAAATAAGGAGAGAGGAAGGAGTGTGTGTAGGGTTAGAAAAGATTAAAAATAAATAGACAAATATTTGTACCACGTGACATTTAGGATTTTATGGAATCTCTGAAGAGACTTTTTAAAAAATAACAAAAATAACTGACATTTGAAAATGTCCTTCACAAGATCTTGAAAACTGGCACAGGAGATAAATTCTCTGAAATTTTAGTTACTAATTCTGTAGATATATTTCAAACAGTGTAACGAACGATGGATCTACAAGCAATGTAAGGGTTCGATGTACAAAACTAGAAATCGTTACATTCACTTGGGAAATATATGAATCCATTTCTACCCCCATCAATGAGTTAAATAGCAGAGCTCTCTAGCCGTTGTTGATAACCAGTATGCAAAAAGAACAAATAAATTAAAAACTATGTTGCCCGAGAGAGGTGTAACACCTTATCCTCACCCTACTGGACCCACGCACTTCACAAGACCGGCCGTTGGTCCTGTATGTTCCAGTATTACTGGTTAAACGACACAAGTCTCCGGTTCCCAATGTCAATTCGAAGCCACCCTCCAACCACGCTGTGATTGTTTTGATCCTGGAGAGTTGTCATCAGATCGTAGAAATCCGGAAGCTCCACCTGCGAGAATCGGGTTAACAGAAAAATAAATATAACCAAGTCGATTCGATTTTGAAAGGACAAAAGTTTTTTTATATATATATAAAAGCAAACACACACAAAAACAACGACAAAAAATTCTTGTTGTACAAGGTTGAATGTTTCTTGTATGTGAACAATAACCAAACAAACACAAATACTTCGAATAATTTCGGTAAAGGAGAGATGTGGCCTTCATTTTAACCCTTTTTGGTCTGCTCTTAGCGCAACTACTACAACCTTCGATGTTCCCGTTCTCAGTTGTATTTTTAGTAGCAGGAGTAGCGGCACTTAGGTGTTAGCGGCGGTATTTCGCTTCTTCGCCCTCAGCTCCAGCAACACACAACGGACGCTTCCTTTTGAATCTCTGACATCTCTCCACTCAATTCGGCTGCATTCGAATTCACTCTCCTCCGGTTGGCTCGCTTCTTTATTAAGAGAACCGGCCTCACGTGTCCCAGACTGGTGACGTATCTGTTTTTCTAGTGCGAACATACTGACATACTACCAAAGTACAACTTCACCCCTCCGAGAATAAACAATTTACTTTTTCATCTATTGGCTTCCAAGGTTCACAACAAGACGTAACTGTTTTATCACCTTATTAATTATTCAGCCACTCTTTGTAAACTACAGAAATTCTTTTTTAAAAATAAATTCTAGAACAAACATCCTTAATTTTAACTTCGATTATTATAGTGTCAAAATCCATTTCTTATTTAAAAGTTTCAAATGGTTATTGTTCTAGTAATTTTCTATTAGTAATCTGATATCCTTTGTACACTTATAAAAAGATTGTATTTCGTGTTCTAAATTAACTTTCTGTAACATTTACATTTTCAAATGTTTACAGCATATTATCATCTTGATTATTCGAAAACGCCTCTCTTTCACTTGGTGTTTTCTGTTTTACAGCATATCCTCCTTTATTATCATTATTATTATTATTTCAGGAGTGGTATTGCCCCTGCCACAGAGGAACTGTAACTATGTTTGAACTGTAACTAAGTTTCCTTTATCATAGTTGCAGAATAAACCACAGGTTGGTTTTGTAGGTATTGAACAAATCGAAATGGGCCTGAGCGGATGGTTTCGTTTGTTTTGTTTTATGGCATATCGACCTCAAATGGTTGTTTAATGCCAACAAAAGATATTTTTGGGTTTAATTTGGTTTGATTTGGTTTGTTTTACTCAATGGGTTATTTAATGCCGACAAGATTTTTATTGCTGGTAATATTTTTTCTACAAATGTAGGTACCTCCAATAATTCGCTAAAAAATCAGTATAGCATAATGATAAAAGGTCCGAAAGTTAATAAAAACAAAGTTTCATCATTAAAATGTTTATGTTATTATTAAGAGGAAAGAACAAAGTATTTTTTTAAATATTTAAAAAAAATGTTTTCCTTCTTTCTAACACGTTCTAAATTTAGGTAAAAATCTCGTTTTTTTTTTTGTTAATTCCGTAAGACTTGTGCTCATTGCTTTTTGTTGTGTAGCAGTTTCGATGGAAACACATTAATTTGAAAATTCTTGCAAAAATCAAATAATTGTCTAATTTAAATTAAACTTTCAGGACTTATTCAAAAATGAAAGAATTTATTTTGGAAATTATTTTTAGAAAATCTTGGTAAAATTTTTTTTTTTACATCTGTTATCCCCCCCCCCCTCTGAATTAATTCTACGAAAATTTCTAGAATTTCAAAGAGTTCGCAAATTGTTTTATATGACTTATAAAGACCCCTTGGAGTAATTAAATAATCAATTTTTTTTCACAATTACTGCCAACTTTTTAAAAATCTGCTCCAAATCTTAAAATAAAAACTGCAATAAACTATCTAATTATCAAATTAGATAGGCTTTTATTTGCTTTTATAAATAATATACATTAAGGACATTATTATCTGAAGAATTTTTTTTTTCGATGAACAAAGAATTTTTATAAGAATTGTTTGCCTTTATCTTTTAATTTAAAAATTTTTTTTTTCATTTTTCTTTAATTTTTAAAAAATGTTTTAAAATTCTTTCATGCAGAGTATGGGTCGGTTATTAAGTTTTTAAGTAAAGACTATATTTACTAAGCGAAAATTAAAAGCTTAATACAAATAATGCTGCCAAAACTTTTTACCATGAATAAAAAATTTTTTCGTGTGCGTCAAAATGTTATATTTATTTTTAGTATGATATCTCATAAGTGACATTATGGTTAAAAGGTCACGTGTTTCAAAGCTTGTCTCCTCTTTGGGTAAAGGTCTTATCTCACTCTCAGTTATTAAATTAAAATTTAAATTGAGATAATAAAATTATCTCATTTATCAATTTAAACAATTAATAACTCAGTGAGATATTTTAATTATTAATATAATAATAATTTTATTAGTTATTATCTCAGTTATTAAATTAAAAATGTAATAACTTAATGTAATATTAATAATTAATAAAATTAGTTATTGTCTTAGCTATTAAATAATGAAAGAGATAGAGGTAACTCAATAATGTAAGAAATTTTTATAGTTTTTTAAATCATTATAAGAAACAAAAAAACAGTTATGTCACTTTTGATGCACCGTACTAAACCTGTCAACACATTCAGCCATCAAATTATTGATGGAGACGTGAAAATAACAAGACCTCGAGGTCAAGAAATGTTTGTCTAGAAAATTTTATGCTATAAGTAAGTGATGGTTTCAGAACAAATTAATTTACCTGTAAATTTGTTAATTTTATGAAAGTTAAGATTCAGAAATTTATATCTTATTTTAGCGGGAATTTTAAAACTGAAAAATAAGTTCGTTTACATTTCACTAAAAAAAGTTAAAAATGGCCGTTTTGATTGTTTCTTTCGGAAGCATCGACTAAAAATCATTCAAATTTCTATTTGAAATAGTCCACAGTATTTTTTATTTTTTCTGGAATTTAAAAATTTAATCCTTTAGCTTTCAATTGAAGTGGTTGGAAAGCTTCGAAAAGGATTTTTCCTTTATGAAAAATACATTTAAACCTTAGGTATACCGAATTTTTGGAGGTACCTACACAAATGTATTGCCATAAATTTTTTTTTCAAAAGTGTATTGCTGGTAATATATTGTTTGTAATAATTTTCCTTCAAAAACGCATTGCTGACAATAATTTTTCCTTAAAAAAAAGAAGAAGCATTGCTGGTATTAAAACCTATGCCAGCAATATTTCTTTTTTAAGGAAATATTAACATCAATGCGTTTTTTTACACCTCCACAACGTTTTGACCCCACTTTGGGGGTCAACTATTTGCCCATAGCTGGGACCCCCTAACAGGTGCTTCAACCCCGGGTCAGGGTGGACCTGGAAACACCAGCAATTAAGAGGTGGTTCCACGCTCCTCAAAACCTTCTTATCAGAGGACTTGCTGTCAGATGTAGTTTATCGTCTTACCCAGGACGCGGATGCAGTTTATCGTCTTGCCCAGGACGCGGATGCAGTTCATCGTCTTGCCCAGGACGCGGATGCAGTTCATCGTCCTATCAGGTACGGCCTGAACGGATGGGTATTCTTGAGAACGAACAGGTAATGCTAAAGATGAGAACTCTCAGTGATTTGGCGTGTGTTTTCAAGTCGAAACAGTTCCGAAGAAGATAACGTGCGCTCGAATTTTTAAGCCAAAATGTACAAAAGAGGGAAAATTAATATATGTTACACTTTTTGATGACAGAAATAACTGTTTTGACAGCGAACGTCTTGGTGTTGCCTGTTTGTGGCCAACAGGAGCTGGATTAAGCTAATTCAAAGCATATAACATATTTTAAAATAGGGCCTTATATCAAAAATAGACACAAATGTTAAATCAATTTAATAGCATAGTAATGGAGTTTATAAAACAGGTAAACTTCTATCAGCATGATAAACAAATCCAGAAAAATGTGAGACAAATGATTCTAACGAAATATCCGAGTAGATTTAATAGCCTCGATTATTTTTTCCTGAAATGATAATTGGAAGTGCAACCCCGCCTGATATTTATAGGGACCGTTCGATTTACTCGCCCATTTCGCTCGGTATTCGCCCAAAGGTTGGATAAAATTGATTCTTGGTGTGAAATGGTATTTTTGTCCTGACAAAAAAAAATTCTAATTTATTTTTAACATACATAATATTGAAGTTTTATGCCAAATTTTTACCTGTCATCGAAAAGAAATTGGCGACATTTTGTTATTCTTAAATTCTCGACTAGCATGTTTTATTTAACCTCATCATTTTTGCTTTTAAATTTGTTAAATTCCCTTAAAATTTGTGTGTGTGTGTGTGTGTGTGTGTGTGTGTGTGTGTTTTGTTGCCATATTTTAGAATTCCACAATAAAACTTTCTCAAAAGATTTTGCAAAACAAATATTAGACCAGAAATATTTACGCAAAATCTTATCTAACTACTACTGAGTTGAAATTGTTTTTCATTAATTAGTTTTTAAAATGCTATGTTCAACTTTCCGTAGTTTTACTGTTAAAACAATAAGATACGTTTAAGATATGTTTCACAAACGAAGCCATTTTGTCAACCTTTTGTTACAGTCTCTTGGGATATTGTAAATGATGTTGAAAATCTAAGACTTGCTCAGGACCACCTGATGCTGAAGAAGGCTGGAGATCATGCCAATTGAAACACTAATTAAAAACAACAGATGTGGATATTTGTCTGAATAAACTATAATATAAGACACCAGGTGACTATATATTTGTCATGGAGCCTGGTCCCCCACCCTGGATAAAGATATTGCACTGTTAACAGGAGACTGTAAACGAACATAATGGAATGTCTTATTAATAAGTAGGGGAAATTTGGTTGCTAATACTTTTTTATTTCTTTAGTGTCAGCTTCCTTTGAGTGTTTTATTTTAATGATTTTAAAAGGCTAATTCTTTTTTTTACATGTAACAATACAGTTAAGTGGTATAAATGCAACACAATTTGTAAATTACTCATACAGAATGTGTCACCAGGGAAAATGCAAAATTACTAAATATTGCGTATATCTGAATTTCTGAAATAAGCAGTTATATGAATATTTAGTTACAGTCGGACTGAAGTCCTCGTCTTTGTTGTTTTTATATTTCAGTGTCTGTTGATGTGGTCACCTTCAGGGAATTTGGAATTTTTTTTTTAAGCTTAACACCCCAAGCAAGGCTGGAGGCCACTAGCACGCAAGGGGTTACAGAAGGTTTGGAGGAAGAGCAGATAGGAGTGGTAAAGGAGAGGATGTGGAGAAAGATAGTGGATCGATCAAGGCAAGGGGGTTACAGAAGATTTGGAGCGAGAGCAGATAGGAGTGAAAGGATGTGGAGAAGGGAAGTGGATAGATCAAGGCAACTGGAGATGTCGATTGACGTTACACTTAAATAGTTGGAGATTATATTTGTCAGGGAAACAGGAATAAGGAAGGGAGTTCCACAGGCGAGATGTGCGAGACATGATAAATAAATAAAATTTATCGAATTTGTATAATGTGTTAACGTTTTATTTTTATTTTACTTAAACATGCCCTCTGTGATAAACCTTTGAGAACAATGGATCTGTCCAAAAGAAAATAAGCTAAGTATACTGTTGCGATTTTGTTTGGGGTGGGGTGGGATATAGACAGCGCCAGTCACAATCTTCGCCCCCGGACGCTACTGTGTATATTATCTGCTTCCCGTTTCGCGACACATAATTTCTTCTGGTGAGGGTTTCCATAAACGAAATGTCCCATGGCGTGAGGTGACTGGCTCCACGCACAAACACCGTACTCTGAGGAAGTATTGGTTTCCCATCGGAATTTCACTCTTTTAGACGATTCCCACGCCAACGAGTTCTATCTACCCGGATTCGGAAATTGAGAATTTTCCTTCTCCTTTCTGATTGCTACTGTTTAACCCATAGGTGGGCGGTAAGAAGAGATGGATTCATAACTTTTTTAAAAGATTATTTGCGTGAAAGTCAATGTAATGAACTCTACTGAAATTGGATCTCTGCTCGTTAACCATCACACCGCATCCATAGATAAAATGATAAGTTAAGCTTAGTAAATAACTTTATAGTAACTATTCGAGACTTTAGATTGATATTCTTAACATTGCTTTTCAGAAATGTACTACAGAAATTTCTTCTTGGATTAAATCCGATATTGATGCTTTTGTATCTTTTCGCAAATACCAGGTAAAACCACAATCTTCTCTTTGGTTCACACCAGCCTGTTTAGCCGCTATAGCCCACAGGAATCACTTTTTCCGGTTTGGCTTGTTTGGTTTGTTTTACGTCATATCAACCTCAATGGGTCATTTAATGCTGACAACTTATTTTTTTCCTGGTAATATTTTTTTTGTCAAAGAATCCATTTCTGGTAATATTTTTCCAAAAACGTACAGCTGGTAATATTACTTTTTCAAAAACGTACAGCTGGTAATATTATTTTTCCAAAAACGTACAGCTGGTAATAATTTTTTTTTTTTAAATGTAGAGCTGGTAATAATATTTTTTTTTCCAAAAAGTATAGCTGGTAATATTTTTTTTTCAAAAACGTACAGCTGGCAACGGTTTTTTGTTTTTGTTTCAAAAACGTATTATCAGAGGCCTTGCTATGGACGTAGTTTATCGTCTTACCCAGGACGACACTTTTTCCGGGTGTACCAGCGTAATAATTTCGATCACAACAGACTCCTAATTGTGACTGCTCGAAATAATTGTAAACATGTCCTCAAATATACTATGTCGTCGTTTGCTGAGAGAATGAGGCACTGTGAAGCCTTTAACAATTTTGGTTTCCGTTATTACTGGCGGCCCTGTAATTGTGTGTTAAATAAGGGAAAGTCTTTTTATCCCTCCTTTCTTTTCTCGTTAATATCTGCTGATTAAGCGAAATGTTTTGCGCGTATATTCTCTTTAAATTCTACTCTTGATTCATTTGGAATATCTTTGCCAGTCTTTTCACTTAGAACTGAATCTATATTGAGTGATATGAATATAACTCTGTCCATTGTTTCTACTATCATTTCTAAACTGGATCTCCATAAAACACGTGGACTTGATGGTATCGCTGCAATAGCCCTTAAACTATCTCCTGTTCCCTCTAAACTCTATCATAAATGCTTCTTGCTCCCCTGCATGTTGGAAATCCTCTTCTGTAGTTCCAATCTTTACGAACTCAGGCGAGTCATCCGATCCTTTTAAATATCGACCTATTAGGTCATCCCATAAGTTCTGTCCGAATTTTAACTTTTTGTTAAAATGAACGAAATTTAAAGAGTATTTTATAATGTCTAATGAAGCTGAACATTATTTTTATGTTTAGATGTATTTAAACCGATCAAATTTTATTTCAGAGAACAATAAAATTAAATTTTGTTTGATTAAAACCCTGATATGGAAGTTCACGCAGTTTATGGAGAGTAATGTGTGAATGAAAGAACTTGCAGAAGATGGTTTGCAAAATTCAGAGGTGGAGATTTCACCCTTGAAGATGAAGATCGAACCGGACGTCCAGTTGAGTTTGATGAAAAGCTTCTTGAAGCAGCCCTTGAAGAAAATCCTGCTTTATCAGTTGAGGAATTGGCAGTGGTTCTCAGTTTAAACCATACAACTGTTCATTGTCATCTTCAACAACTTGGAAAAGTTCCTAAACTTGGAAAATGGGTGCCTCATGAATTATCTGAAAACAACCTCAAATCTCGAGTTGACATCTGCTCTTCTCTCCATTCTCGCCAACTTTTTTCACCTTTTTTGGATAGACTTGTGACTGGCGACGAAAAATGGATCTTTTATCTAAATGTTAAGCGTCGTGGATAGTGGCTTGGTAAAGAGGAAGGACCCCAGCCACAGCCGAGAAGGGAATTTCATGGGCAAAAGGTTCTTCTTTCAATCTGGTGGGATTGCCAAGGAATAATCCACTTTGAATTCTTACCACCTAATGCAACAATTAATGCTCAAATATACTGTCAGCAATTAGAGCGTTTGAACTAAGCTTTGAGGAAAAAAAAGACCTGCTCTAGTGAATCGAAAACGGGTGATGCTTCATCAGGACAATGCGCGACCACACACAGCAAGAATCACGTCACAAAAGATCGAAGAACTTGGTTGGGATAAAATTCCTCATCCACCTTATTCTCCCGATCTTGCTCCTTCAGACTACCATTTGTTTCGGAATCATTTGGAAGAAACAGCTTTTGTAACACAGGAAGAGGTTAAAACTGACATTTGTGAGTTCTTCGAATCAAAGCCAAAAGAATTTTACAGTAATGGAATTAGTAATCTTGTTAATAGATGGAAGGAAGTCATAGATAATCAGGGAAAATACATTGTTGATTGAATCTGTAATTAAATGTAACATTCGGTCACTTGTTTTCTTTATTTAAAATTCGGACAGAACTTATGGGATGACCTGATACTGGCCTTTGACCTCTAACTCCGAACTCCCACATCGCAAGTCCTTCTTTCAGATAAGCAATATGGCTTTCGCTTCTGTAGGTCAACTGCTGATGTGTTAACGCTTATTGCTGAAAGAATCTATCAAGCTTTAAATAAGAATGGTGAATCTCGGGCTGTTGCTTTGGATATCTCGTAGGCAGTTGACAGGGTTTGGTATACTGGTTTTCTTCACAAGTTGAAAGGTTATGGCATTTCTGGATGAATTTTAAACTGATCCAGTCTTTCTTATCAAATCGCGGAATGAAAGTTGTCTTGAACGGCCACTCTTCTAGAGCTTTTTGCATAAATGCTGGTGCCCCCCCCCCGGTTCTATCCGTGGACCTACATTGTTTCTATTTTAATAACTGACCTTGCTGATGTGATCGGTATATATGATGATAACCTCCAGGAGATTGACTCATTTTACCTTCTCGGATTAACGTCTTTAGCCGACATGAAACGGAAAGATTATATTGAATTAATTGCGAGGTTAGATGCCAGGAAAGTTGGTTCACTGTGCCTATTCTAGACAATTTAAAAAATTCATACTATACTCGGGTATATGCTGTATTTTGTATGACAATTTCATACTATACTCGGGTATATGCTGTATTTTGTATGACAATTTCATACTATACTCGGGTATATGCTGTATTTTGTATGACAATTTCATACTATACTCGGGTATATGCTGTATTTTGTATGACAATTTCATACTATACTCGGGTATATGCTGTATTTTGTATGACAATTTCATACTATACTCGGGTATATGCTGTATTTTGTATGACAATTTCATACTATACTCGGGTATATGCTGTATTTTGTATGACAATTTCATACTATACTCGGGTATATGCTGTATTTTGTATGACAATTTCATACTATACTCGGGTATATGCTGTATTTTGTATGACAATTTCATACTATACTCGGGTATATGCTGTATTTTGTATGACAATTTCATACTATACTCGGGTATATGCTGTATTTTGTATGACAATTTCATACTATACTCGGGTATATGCTGTATTTTGTATGACAATTTCATACTATACTCGGGTATATGCTGTATTTTGTATGACAATTTCATACTATACTCGGGTATATGCTGTATTTTGTATGACAATTTCATACTATACTCGGGTATATGCTGTATTTTGTATGACAATTTCATACTATACTCGGGTATATGCTGTATTTTGTATGACAATTTCATACTATACTCGGGTATATGCTGTATTTTGTATGACAATTTCATACTATACTCGGGTATATGCTGTATTTTGTATGACAATTTCATACTATACTCGGGTATATGCTGTATTTTGTATGACAATTTCATACTATACTCGGGTATATGCTGTATTTTGTATGACAATTTCATACTATACTCGGGTATATGCTGTATTTTGTATGACAATTTCATACTATACTCGGGTATATGCTGTATTTTGTATGACAATTTCATACTATACTCGGGTATATGCTGTATTTTGTATGACAATTTCATACTATACTCGGGTATATGCTGTATTTTGTATGACAATTTCATACTATACTCGGGTATATGCTGTATTTTGTATGACAATTTCATACTATACTCGGGTATATGCTGTATTTTGTATGACAATTTCATACTATACTCGGGTATATGCTGTATTTTGTATGACAATTTCATACTATACTCGGGTATATGCTGTATTTTGTATGACAATTTCATACTATACTCGGGTATATGCTGTATTTTGTATGACAATTTCATACTATACTCGGGTATATGCTGTATTTTGTATGACAATTTCTCTCACCAGAATGTATTTAACATATTTATAAGTCTACTATTCGCTCTTGCTTTGATATTTCTGTCACATCTGCTCTGGTGCTCCTTTAAATATATATATGTAATCCACAGACAGACTGTTTCGCTGTTTCACAGTTCATCAGTGTGGCTAGACGTCCGGTTTTGCCTCTAGCTAGGATCGAAACCCGACTGAGTTTGCGTCAGTCGGAACTTTATCACTAAGCCGTTGGCGCACGGCAGGAATGAAGGTGAATTTTAGCGTGTTTATTTTTAGATAAACACACAGTGACTGACAGTGACTCAATTCTGCCGAAGAGTCGTGCAATATTAGCTTAAATAGTCACTGTTTACAAACCCACACCTCAAACCAAAGAGCTCAACCGAAATTAATTTTTCAGGAGCCAATATTTTTGTCATCCACAGACAGACTGTTTCGATATATATTCTTGATAAAATCCGAAGAAGACAGAAGAATCTGCCATGTTATTAGTCCTCACCGGACATCTCGGCTTCAGTCTTTCCCACAACTGTAATGTAGTTTCCCTGAACTTTTTTTTCTATGGTAATTGATGAACTTTCCGCAATGGTATCTAGACTTTATGCATTTAAACACAGTACTAGATTGGAGGTAAGGTCTCATCATTTTACATTTGAAATGGCTAGATATAACCGTAAGTCCCATGCTAATAGTTTCTTCTATCGCACTTCTGGCTTGTGGAAATTTCTTTCGGCTTCTTGCTTTCAAGCCAACTTTGATTTTCAAAAATGTAAATGAAATGTCAATCGCCATCTTATGTCTACTTAATTCTTGTTCTTTTATTGTCCTTTCTTCTTAATAATAATATTTTTCTCATATTCTCTAAGAGTCAGTAACCCCTTGCATCCTAGTGGCTTTATTGCCTTGCCTAGATTGAAATGATTAGGGGGAAAAGAAAGGAAAATCTATCCTAGAATAAAAAAAAATAAAATAAAATATATTGCGATTTTGAAATTTAGATCACCCAATTCAGGTCGGAAAATTGATTTTGAATTAAGATTGTTCCTTTTCTTGGTCTGGTTGCCCTTCCAGTTCTAAAGATCCACTCAACTGGAATTCAAAGTTCTTGTAGACTTGCTGCTACGTAAAGAGAGTAAAATATGTCATAACGAGAGGGAGATAGATTCATGCCTTTTCCCAAGAGAAATAGTGCATAGTCAACGAAAGAGCATCCGTCAGAATTTGAACTCGGCACTCCGACACCACTTTCCGCGCCGATAACCTTTAGACTAATCACATATCAATCACTACATTTTTTTTTCGATCGTCACTATTCTAAACTTGCAGATTTGTGGCAGACTAAGGTAAGCTTAGTAAATGTGTTATGCATATATTTACTCATGTTCGGTTTGCCTGGCACAAGGCTACATTAGTTGGGTACACAGTGAGAATCAAATTACTGTAGTCATTGTTGAAGGCTTTGCTAACCAACGCCCTACGGTAGGCACAGATCTAGTTTGTGACAGCCGAGAAACCCGTTGAATTTATAATTGGCCGGGCATTAGGTGAGAGGAACCCAAAAGTTAGCACTGGCACCATTCGCCACCCGACGCTTATTCAAAATTAAAATTGATAATTTTTTCTATTACAAACTTAATACTAATAAAGAATATCAGTTTTAAAATGGCCAGATAAGAATATCAGTTTTAAAATGGCCTGATAAAAATACAGCATATACCCGAGTATAGTATGAATTTTTTATGATAATGAGGCGCACTATGCACAGGTAATTTTTTTCCTGGTGGGTATTAAAATTTATACCAGACATTCAGGGGTTGCACTATACGGGAAGTCGGCTTATACACGAGTACATGTGGCACTAACCAATTCATGAGTGATCAATGCCAAGCTCTATTTAACAAAGAAAAAATACACAATATTTGTTTTTTTTTTTATAATCCAATTAGGATTGTCAACCAGTACACTGGGTGTTTCATTTTTGTGCAAACATTACTTCAAGTTGCTTAAGTATTTTATAAATTATTCCAAATAAAATTTAAAAAAAAATGAAAACAATTTTTGTAAAAATTCATTCTTCATCAAAAAAAAAAAAAAATGCTTTTCTTAAATGTTCACAATGTATGTTATTCATAAATGCAATTTAGAAGCTTTTCTAATTAAATAATATCAGTTATTATATTTCTTATTTTACGTCACAGAACATATTTTTATGTAATTTCGGGTTCAGTTTTTGTTTTTTAAAAATGATGTAAATTCTCCAAGGACTTCTGCTTATAATTACTACAAACATTAAGCTCTACAAAAATGAATTTCTCGAATTTCATTAAATTAAAAAATTGTGGGGGAAATAGATGTCAAAAATTTTTTTTATCAAGACTTTCTTCAAAAGAAACGTTTCTAAAATAATTTAATTAATTTGTGAATAAGTTCTGAAAGATTCATAAAAAATCCGACGATTATTGGATTTTTACAAGAATTTCCAAATCAATGTGACTTTTACCCGCAAAAAACGTTAAATTTTCCTATACTAATTTATGGTCACCCATTGACGCAAGAAAAAAAAATAAACAAAATTCTGTCGGTTCTACAAAGAATTTAAAATATATAATTTAATAATAAAATAAATTGGTTTTTCCTCTTAATAACAAAGATTTTGATAATCAAACTTTTAGGGTTCATAGGTATCGGTAAGGAATATTAGTAAGGAATGCCGGAAAACAAAACAGGAATGGAAAGCCGGATAAAAATGTTGGTAAGGAATGCCAGAAAACAAAGGAGGAAAGGAATTTCAGAAAAAAAGAGGAAACGAATGTTGAAAAAAAAAAAGGAGGAAAGGAATGCTGGAAAACAAAAGAGGAAAAGAAGGCTTTAAAAAAAGGAGGTGAGGAATACCTGAAAACAAAGGCGGAAACGAATGGCGGAAAACAAAGGAGGAAAGGAATGGCGGAAAAAAATTGAAGAAAGTAATGGCGGAAAAAAATTGAAGAAAGTAATGCCGGGAAACAGAGAGGAAAAGGAATGGCGGGAAACAGAGAGGAAAAGGAATGGCGGGAAACAGAGAGGAAAAGGAATGGCGGGAAACAGAGAGGAAAAGGAATGGCGGGAAACAGAGAGGAAAAGGAATGGCGGGAAACAGAGAGGAAAAGGAATGGCGGGAAACAGAGAGGAAAAGGAATGGCGGGAAACAGAGAGGAAAAGGAATGGCGGGAAACAGAGAGGAAAAGGAATGGCGGGAAACAGAGAGGAAAAGGAATGGCGGGAAACAGAGGAGAAAAGGAATGGCGGGAAACAGAGGAGAAAAGGAATGGCGGGAAACAGAGGAGAAAAGGAATGGCGGGAAACAGAGGAGAAAAGGAATGCCGGAAAACAAAGGAGGAAAGGAATGACGGAAAAAAATTGAAGAAAGGAATGCCGGGAAACAAAGAAGGAAAGGAATGCCGGGAAACAAAGGAGGAAAGGAATGCCGGGAAACAAAGGAGGAAAGGAATGCCGGGAAACAAAGGAGGAAAGGAATGCCGGGAAACAATGGAGGAAAGGAATGGCGGAAAACAATGGAGGAAAGGAATGGCGGAAAACAATGGAGGAAAGGAATGGCGGAAAACAATGGAGGAAAGGAATGGCGGAAAAGAAAAGGAAGGTATGAATGCCGGAAAAGAAAAGGAAGGTATGAATGCCGGAAAAGAAAAGGAAGGTATGAATGCCGGAAAAGAAAAGGAAGGTATGAATGCCGGAAAAGAAAAGGAAGGTATGAATGCCGGAAAAGAAAAGGAAGGTATGAATGCCGGAAAAGAAAAGGAAGGTATGAATGTCGGAAAACAAAAGGAAGGTATGAATGTCGGAAAACAAAAGGAAGGTATGAATGTCGGAAAACAAAAGGAAGGTATGAATGCCGGAAAACAAAGGAAGGAAAGGAATGCCGAAAAAAAATGTAAACGGAGAAAACAAATGCCGGAAAACAGTGGAAGAAAGTAAAAAAAAAGCGCCGGGAAAGAAAGAATGACGCGATTGAGCTTTAATTATCCAAAACTTACACAATGATCATAAGTGGGAAATCAAATGTGCAATTTGGCATGACAGCAATGCTTCGCCGCCATTAAACCAATCCTTACATTATACCAATACAATGGACATCTTTCCTTCTTGAAATCTCACTTCTTTTTCTCCTACCGACCTTCATCAACTTATCAACAACCCTTCAACCGGCGGTGCTCATCATATTGCAATTACCGGTGATTGATTTATTATTGGTCGGTGACATCCAAGCAGCGAGTTTATTTTCAACCAACCAAAAGAAGTTCAGGCAAAACAAACGATAATGATTCAATGTCCACTGTCGTTTACTCGGGGTCTTCAGCGACTTAAGGTATTTGCAAATACAAATCTGACGCCTTCAGAGAAAAACATTAAAAAGTGTGTTCTGTATTTAATTACACGTTTGTCTTTGGATTTAAATAAACTTCCTAGCTTAAGAAAAAAAATATAGCAAATATAAAAAAAAAACTTTCTCTATGAAAAAAATGAGGTAAAATAGTTGCAAATAATTCTACCTTTTAAAATAAAACGTTTGACTCATTGTTACTACATTAATCCATAGTAAAAACAGAGTAAAGTGTATATATTTGGCAATCAGATCCCGTTAATACATCTGCTGCGACATCTTTTCATCTATTAATCTACCACACACAGACACACACGATCTCAAGCCTCTTCATCTACTTATCAAGGTTATTTATTTATCTATATATCTATCAAACCTGTTCATTTATTTATCTACCAATCCCGTTGATACATCTACTAAGCCTATTTATCTACAAAGGCTGTTCAGCTATATATTTACCAAGCCTGTTCACCTATATTACCAAGCATGTTCATTAGTCCATCAAACAAGCCTGTTCAACTATTTACCAAAGCTGTTATTCTATCTATCAAGCCTGTTCATCTATCTACCTACCAAGCCTTAATAAACAGGCTTGACAGATTGATAGAATCTATCAAGCCTGTTTATAAGCCTGTTCATCTAGCTATCTCTATCAAGCCTGTTCATCAATCTATATGTCTACTAATCCTGTTCATCTATCTTCTAAGCAGTTCATCTATCTACCAAGCTTGTTCATTAATCTATAAAGCCTGTTCATCTATCTACCAAGCTTGTTCATTAATCTATAAAGCCTGTTCATCTATCTACCAAGCTTGTTCATTAATCTATAAAGCCTGTTCATCTATCTACCAAGCTTGTTCATTAATCTATAAAGCCTGTTCATCTATCTACCAAGCTTGTTCATTAATCTATAAAGCCTGTTCATCTATCTACCAAGCTTGTTCATTAATCTATAAAGCCTGTTCATCTATCTACCAAGCTTGTTCATTAATCTATAAAGCCTGTTCATCTATCTACCAAGCTTGTTCATTAATCTATAAAGCCTGTTCATCTATCTACCAAGCTTGTTCATTAATCTATAAAGCCTGTTCATCTATCTACCAAGCTTGTTCATTAATCTATAAAGCCTGTTCATCTATCTACCAAGCTTGTTCATTAATCTATAAAGCCTGTTCATCTATCTACCAAGCTTGTTCATTAATCTATAAAGCCTGTTCATCTATCTACCAAGCTTGTTCATTAATCTATAAAGCCTGTTCATCTATCTACCAAGCTTGTTCATTAATCTATAAAGCCTGTTCATCTATCTACCAAGCTTGTTCATTAATCTATAAAGCCTGTTCATCTATCTACCAAGCTTGTTCATTAATCTATAAAGCCTGTTCATCTATCTACCAAGCTTGTTCATTAATCTATAAAGCCTGTTCATCTATCTACCAAGCTTGTTCATTAATCTATAAAGCCTGTTCATCTATCTACCAAGCTTGTTCATTAATCTATAAAGCCTGTTCATCTATTTACCAAGCCTGTTCATCTATTTATGAAGCCTGTTCATCTATTTATGAAGCCTGTTCATCTATTTATGAAGCCTGTTCATCTATCTACCAAGCTTGTTCATTAATCTATAAAGCCTGTTCATCTATTTACCAAGCCTGTTCATCTATTTATGAAGCCTGTTCATCTATTTATGAAACCTGTTCATCTATTTATATATCTACCAAGCCGGTTCATTTATTTATCAAGCATGTTCATTAATCTATTCATCCTTGTTCATCTACCTACCTATCAATCAAGCCCGGTCCATCTGTTTACAAAAGCTGTTCCATCTATCTACTATACCTGTTTATCTCTAAACCGAGCTTGTTCATCTGTCTAACAAGCCTATCCGTTAATCAATCTATCTTCCAAGCCTGTACATGAATTTATCTACACATTTACCAGGCCTGTTCATTTATCTATCAAGCCTGTTCATTTGTTCTTCATGGACGTCGCCTACACAAATTCAGCTATAGAAACCTGGATGAAATCCTATTGCTGCTTAGAAATTTGTGACAAAACGCAACAATAAGTTGAATAAAAACAAGTTAAACACTCATAATAATGAAACCTCTGTAAACGTAAAATTGTTACAATTTGTGAAGACTGAACTCGCAACACTTGTGAAGGCAGGCAGACATTACACGGCTTTGATCAACCATCGAATCGTGGGGGTTATTTAAAACCAGAAAATAATTTAAAATTCTATTAATTTTTTTGGAGATAATGATTTACAGATACAAATCCTACTAATTAACCCATAGGTGGGGGATAGGTAGATAATTCGCAATGATTTTTGCGCGTAAGCGACTATAACCAACCTGACTGAAATTAGAAATTGACTCCCCGATGTCCAATTCCGAGCCGTTATTCATTACACCACCCTCACATCCAAGCTGGTATTCCCAAGCGTTTATCTATTTGGTTACTAACCAGGTTAGATGTTGTTTAACTTTGATGATCGTACGAGGACCGGTGTTTCAACGTGATATGGCCGTAAGCCATAGAGAGAGTGACGGTAAAATATGGAAGCACAAAAGAAAAAAAATGTTAGAAACAGTAGCATAATAAGTTGATCGTTATAAGGTTTGAATTGCAATAATTATCAAAAGCCCGATGAAGCGATAAGCAGGAGACTTCCAGAGAAAGAGAGACTGGTTGAGAACAAGGAGAAGAAAGAAGAATGATAGTCAGAAAAAAAAAAGGAAATTTTAAAAAATCTGAATAAGGGATGATAATGAAAATGAGTGAGGAAGGAATGAAGACTAGGCGTGCGGGGTGGGGGTGTTAGAATTAAAGTGACAGAATATCGACTACTTGAATTTCTTCGACTGTTAGAAGAGGTTCTTCAATGCTGACATCTGTCGAAAACAAAGAAAATGTTCAAGTCGGTTCGCTTCCGGGGCGCCAGGCTTTCCCATCTAACCTACCATTGCTAGAATCTGGTCGACGCCCTGCTTCATGTTACTGATGGCAAATTTTCTAACGATTATGATATGATGCATAAAATGAATTAAATAATTTTTTAGATTTTCTTTAGTATTTTTTCTTCTGAAAAGTTCTCGATTTCTTTCGAAGGTTTTTATTTATTTATTTATTTTTTTTAACATTTTTCATTTATCTTTCCTTCTTTTTTATACATTATTCTATAGACGATTCTTTGGTTGTATCATTCTCCCCTTCTACGTCCTAAAATCAATTATGTCTCCCCCCCCCTTATTTTCATTTTATTTATTTAATCCTTGCTTACTACAATACCGTGTGACATTCATTTTTTTTCTACAATCTATTTTTCTTTCTTTCACCATTTATACTGACTTTAATCTATTTCCCTTTCATTATCTTGAAATTTTTTTTTTTATACAATCTTTTTTCTTTCTTTCAATTTATTTTTTCTCTACAATCTATTTTATTTCATTCTCTACAATATATTTTTCTTTCCTTCCCTGACAATTTAGTTTTTCTCTACGTTCTATTTTCTTTCATTATCCTGCAATTTATTCTTTCTCTTGACAATCAATCAATCTTTCTTTCTTATTTCGATATTATGTTCAATAGCGCCTCAGTGCATAACAAATAATGGATGTTGTTGTTGCTGTGAAGCAACTTCTGTCGACATACACTCTCAGTCCATCACTATAATAGTGGATTCTGTCCTTTCATTATCCCACTGGCATCACCTTGTATTAGACAGCGTTAATTTTTAGTAATACAACAGTCGAATATTATTTACATTAGTCCGTTCAGCCCTGTTTTGCTGTAACAATATTGCGTTTGCGTGTGAAACGAAGACATTCATCTTCTATAACCGATTAAAACTGAAGTAAAAAAAAAAAAGAGAGAAATAGAAAAGAAATATCCACGGCTTTAATATAATCGTTTAAATGGTAGAAAATATTAAGGGATTTAAGTAGTGGATAGTGGCTCGGATTGAAGAATCGGAGAGCTGATTTCGAATTCCACTCGAAGCCATTACATTCAATTACGTTCTAATACCCTTAGGAAGGGTATGAATCCTCTTGTTCTCCCTCCAGCTATGGGTAAATAGCAGAACTGACTGGGTTCTATACCTTGGATGGCAACTGATCTAGGAGAAGAAAAACTCTGAAATCTAACCCTGCAGAGAGTTGTTTGGGGACCTTGTGGCACGTAGTGCAACAGGTCTTTGTATTCGGCCCTTCAAAAAGTGTGGTTGGTTCTGCACAAAGCATTCACCACTATAATCATATATGTGCTGGTGTCTGGCTGTTGGTTCCTAGGAACTGAGCTGCTTGACCCTCATACGTCGAATACGACGGGAGAGTCCACCATATATATATATATATATATATATATATTTCATTAAAAACGACTGACAAGGTGCTTTTATTTAGTTTTTTATATAATTTCTCGTGCGATCTAATAAAGTTTTTCTTTTCAGAGGATAAATTATATAAAAATTGTCCGAATGTTCTTTTTTTCCGAGCGCTTTCGGCTATACATTTAGCCATTATCAAGGATTATATTCTAACAGTTGAAATATAATCCTTGATAATGGCTAAATGTATAGCCGAAAGCGCTCGGAAAAGAACATTCGGACAATTTTTATATAATTTATCCTCTGAAAAGAAAAACTTTATTAGATCGCACGAGAAATTATATAAAAAACTAAAAAGCACCTTGTCAGTCGTTTTTAATGAAATGTGCTTGAAAGAAGGATTGCTGCCTAAATACACAAATATATATATATATATATATATATATATATATATATATATATATATATATATATATATATTAGCGGGAAAATGATAAATCGTGAGATATGAATGAATAAGAAGAATGTGTTGTGCTCATATTCCAAATAGGAAGAATCTATTCCCATTGAAAAAAAAATGTCAGCATATGGAATGTTGTCATTTAGCTTAGTACGGATTATTTCACTTACTATAATACAATTCCCCACACAGATCCCTAAAAAAGGAATAACTTAAGCACAAGAAAAATTAGATAAAAATCCTACAAATATTCCTTATCCTCACATTTAACTAAACATGTATAAAAAAATGAATGTTGCTTATATATATTATTCCCGAGGGGGTGGGTAATGCCGAGATCACATATCGTTTAATGTCGACTGTCTGAAGAATGAGTGCAAAGCACGCAAGAGACTGACAGTCGTAGTGGAGCAGACCAGCACCGGATATATATATATATATATATATATATATATATATATATAAACGTCTATATTTGCGATCAAGCCATCCCACCCCACCTAAACTTAACCTGACTTGACTTTGTAAGTAATATATATTTGATACATAAGTTGTCTAGGGAAATTAAAACCCAACCACCCCTAATCAAAATAGATTGAATTTTCCTTAACCATAACAACTCAAAATATTAAGATTGTCTGTGCTTATAAATTAAGTAAATTTCTTAGAAACTTATTCCTAGGATCGCTTAATAGAACGAAACTCTGGATTTTAAGTTTAATTTTTATAATTAAATTTACAATTTTAGTTTCAGTTTTGAAACATAGAAATTTCTGTGTCGCGATGGGATCATATTTTTAAAAAAGAAAATAATTATATAATTAAAATTAAAAAAACAGTCAACCTTAAGGGTCCATTGATTATATTTCCCCAAGAAGGTGAATTTTCCTGTTTCCTCAGATCACATGTCCAAGCATAAAATATGGTTTTAAATTTACGTATTATTTTTATACGCTTTTGAGGGGTAATTTTAAGTTGATGTATGGTGATAGAGAGAGGGGGAGGACGACGACGACAGATATGGTCGAAATTAGAGGAGGAAAGGAGAGATAAGAATAATTATAAATTTATTTTTATTAAAATACTAAAAAAGTAAGGGAGGGGGTAAGGACCTATTAAATAATTCATCTGAGAGGAAAAGAGACAAAGAGAAAAAAAGGGGAAAGATACAAGAAAGTAAATGTGGAAGCAGGGGTGGGAGGAAAAGTGGGGAAAGAAGAAAAGGAAGAATAAATTAACATATATAGGCATATTGCAGTTAATTTCAAAAACACAGATTGATATAATTTATAATTAACGCTTGATATTAATTTAAAGATTATCAACAAAATAAAATAGGAGAAAAAGAAAAAATATATACTGTGAATATAAAATAAACAAAAAATATCAATATTATTAATAACAACTAAAAAATAAAAAATTAATAATTAAAATCTAAAATTTTAAGTTCATAATTTAAAATTTAAATTTAAAACAACTTAAAATTTTTTTTCAAATATTATCAAAAAATAAATAATATCGAAAAACATTGAAATGAAACAAAATCTAAAAATAATATTATAATATCGTAATAATAATAATAAAACTACCAATGAGAGGAATAATAATAATCAAGTAATCATAATACCAATGGTAGGAATAACGGTAGAGTGATAATAATGATGAAACGGTAATATTAGATCAGTTATAACCCATTTAATCATATATATTCCTATATGTGTGTGTGTAGATATAAGCACACACATATACAAATACCCATACACCCCCCACATATATATATATATATATATATATATATATACCCACACACACGTATATATACGTGCATGTATGCATCCAAATACAAGCAAGTAAATACCCCTATATAAACGCCCACATACACATCTGTGTATACTTAGAAATATCATATAATCACCTACAAATGTCAACACAATTCTAAAAACACTGTTGGAATTTACTCTTTATGAGGGTTATATATGATCTGGCCAATCGTATTCTAGGATACCCGGCTAACCATCCCTATTGCAAACGTTCAACGTCCACAGAGCCCACCTGTGGTTTATACTGCAACTATGCTGAGCAGACCTTAGTTACAGTTTCTGGGAATGTGCATGTTATCTAGCATGATCAACAATTTGAACAAGGTCAGCACACTCAAACCCTCGGCTTCGTGCTAGCCCCGAAGAGTTGGGTCAAACCGTGATATGGTTTTCAGGCACTTTCCAAAGGTGCCGCACGCTGGGGTCGACCTCGATCCAGTCCGATAACATCAGGAAGTCTCCTTCCTGACAAATTGAACATGGTGAGATTTATGATCAGAGAGCGAACGTTCTAACCACTGGGCCACGCGAGTACATTTTATATATATATATATAGCAATCAAAACACGCTTTTAATATTTTCAAAATAATATACAAAAATATATTTTAAAACCCCTTTAAATTTTTATGGATCAATCAGTAGTCTGGCAATCGCGTTTTTTTTTTTTTCAAAATTGTCGATTTTCGCTGTAGATTTATAGTTTGAAAGTTTAAACGTAATTCATTTGTTCGATTGGTCTACAACCTTAGCGCTTCGGTTTCTTCGTAAAAAGGACCATTGTTCTTTTGGTCGAAAGCCAATAGGTCGGAAAGAAAGCCAGAAGACAAGAAGGATAAGGATTTTCGGAATTTTCCAAACACATTGATCCTTCTTAACCCGAACTGGCAAATACGCGATCAAAATTCTGATAACCGTTCTTCAAATCGAACGAGATTTTATTGGACACTCTTCCACGTGTATTCATGACGTGTCAGCTTTGGAGTGGAGATCGAAAGCTGACCGCGCACGTCGCCAGGGATCTTCTTTGCTTACATCTTCTGAAATGTAGTGGGGCATATACGTCTTTATTGAGACACTGGGGATTATTTTATCGATTTAACCGTTATTCGTGTTTGTTATTACTGGATTTTATTCTTAAGACAAAACTGAGATATAAGAAAATAATGTTTTGAAAATGGTTGATTTATAAGCAAAACTATAATAAAAAATAAGCAAAAATATAATAAAACAGTCTAAGAAACAAACACATTGAAGAGTAATAAAATATGAGACTTTTGCATTCTCTTTAATACTGGTAGATTCTGTGAGGCTCTCAGCGTAACAAAACTCGTAAGTATTTTAAAGGGATAAAAGTATGCTTAAATTATATATATATATATATATATATATATATATATTTATATATATATATACATACACACACACACACACACACACAGGTTGTACAAAATAATTGAAACACTTGTTAAATTCAAAGAAAATTTATTTAATATGGAGTTGCCCCTCCTTTAGCATTACATACAGCTTTAATATGTCTAGGAATTAAATCCTACAGCTTCCTGACATCATCCAGATGAATTTTCAGCCATTCTTCCATTAACCCCTGCTCTAACTTATTAAGACACGAGTGTGGAGGATAGCGGCTCCTAACTTGTCGCTCCAAAATGCACCACAAATGTTTAATAATATTTCTATCTGGAGATTGGGGAGGCCACTCCATATGTTCTAGCTCACTTTCATGCTCTTCATACAAATTCTTAACCACTCAAGCGGTATGTATTGGAGCATTGTCGCCTTGGAAGATGCAGTCACCATCAGGGGATAAAGTCTAGGTCACTGGATGAACATGATCTCCCAAAATGTTCAGGTAATCTTTGCTGTTGATTCTTCTATGCAGGGCAACTATTGGACCGAGACATTTCCATGATATGGCTGCCCAAACTATCACTGATCCACCTCCATGCTTCACTGTTGGAAGAAGGCAGTCAGGGCTGTAAGTTTATTTGGGCTGCCTCCACACATAAACTCACTCTGAAATTGGGAAAAGAGAAAAACTGAACTCGTCTGAGAATATGACTTGCTTCCATTGGTCTGCAGACCAGGCGTTGTGACTCTGTACCACATCAACCTCTTCTGAATGTTGCGAGTGGAGAGAAGAGGTTTCCTTACGGCGGCTCTTCCATGATATCCAGCCTTATGAGCTCATGATGAACTGTTTAACTAGAAACTGGACTATTCAGATGATTATTCAACTCAGCAGTCACTTTGTCCGCAGTAGCCCGATGATTTTTTGCCACATTGCGTTTCAATGTACGTCGGTCCCTGTCAGTAAGTTTGCAAGTCCGGCCCGAATTGCTTCGGTTACTCGAGGTTTTGCCCTGTTTCTAGAATTGCGTCATAGTTCGTGATATGATAGCTCTTGAAAAACCAAACAGTTCAGCAACCTTAGGGATCGAGGCTCCTGCTATGCGAGTTCCAACAATTTTTCCTTTTTCGAACTCGGAGAGGTCACGCACTTAGCTTAAATTTTACTAAATTCTAAAAATAAATAAGAAAGACAGTAAATTAGATAAATAAACGTATTTACAATAGATATAACCTGAAATTCCGAAGTTTTAGTTAAATTTCTTAATATAATAGGTCTTTTAAATATAGGAGTGGAATTTGAACCTGTTCCAATTATTTTGTCCAACGCTATATATATATAAATATAAATTTAATCATACTTTTCGCCTTTAAAATACGTTTCTGCGATTTTCTATAAACGTCTCGCGAGATCTATCAGGAATTTTTTCATTTTCGTAAAATATTTTTCTCCGGTGTACAGCACTCGTTAATAGTATCAAATGAGATATCATATATATATATATATATATATATATATATTAAATTAATTTTTGCCACATTTGCTCATTTTAATTATAAAACGCATGTAGTTATCACACAAATATAAAAATAACAAGCGAATATCTTTTTGTAATATATATATGCACACAAAAATGCTTTACAATTACTAATTGCTTTATAAATATGAGAAATTAAAAACCATAATTCTGTTTGTCGCAACATACCTACGGATGGTAATGGATATACATAGAGTAGTAAATATTATATGTTGGTCTGCACTTGGAGATTCGTTTCCAGCAGTGCTGGTCAAACACTGCCTCCGGAAGGAGAGGATCCACAGACGAGGCTATGTCGAAGAGCAGAGTCTAGTCTCGGGAAATAGCCACCCGACCCCGTTTTATACGGGGTCTACGAAGAATTTTTGGCCGAGCCTACGTGCTCGAATACCCAAAATTAAATTCGGCCTTGTGCCACATCTGACCGCGTGGGACGGTTGGTAGATATCCTGCAGTTGGAGATTCATTGTGGAATTCACTTGACTCGCTTCTAGCAGTCGACTACTTCTTCTACGGGCCGCTGGCGAATCTTAAATGTGTTGTTCTTGTCCTAAGTATTATCGTTCATTACCAACCTTCGTGTGATTATTTTATTCAGTAATCTTCCCTAGGTTACAACAATATTACACCAAAATTATCATGGAAAATAAAGAAAAACAGCCTACAACAATAAATCCCAAAATTTAACTGTCTCGGAGAAAATAGCTATTATCACCTTCCCAGACCAACACAAATTACTAAATAAGCGATCAAAACTTGTATGAAAATATAGACACGAAAGCAAATTTATTATATTATCTAAAATCAGTCTTAAACTAAAAACTAATGTCTTATAAAATACTATCATTAAAAATGCTAATATATACACTATATACAACGCCGATAAAGTAACATACTTAAGACAAAGCCAATATTATAAACTCAACATACCCCTCCCACCGAAACTACGAATATAAACATAAACACAAGTAATAATAATAATAAATTATTGTAATAGCTCAAAATGCAGATTCTGTTATAAATATACAGAAACAACTGATCCTCTTGTATCAGGTTGCACGGTATTGGCACTCACTGAATATAAAATCCAGCGTGACAGAGTGGGCCAATATCTGCACTGGAAAATCTGCAACTTCTACTGGAAGGAAACTGAAAGAAATTGGTATGAACACCCCCAGACCCGGTTACGGAGATAGGACCTGTAACAATTTTATGAGACTACACAATGCACGCTGACTGAACAATCAAAGCTAACCACCCAGACATTGTTATTAGAGACTGAAAACAAAAAAAGTGCGTCCTTCTTGATATAGCAGTCCCTGCAGACTGAAATGTATATTTGAAGATCTTCAAAAAGCTATCAAAATGCAAGGATCTTGAAGACGAAATCTAAAAAATGTGGCACGTGGGAACATCAACAATCCCTGTTGTAGTTGGAGCCCTTGGACTGGTTGGAAAAGATTCCAGTAGACTCATTGAAGGGATTCCTGGGAGCCCATGCCTTAAAGAAATACAAAAAATTGTTCTCACGATTACAGCCCACACCTTACGAAGGGCTTTATCTATGTAAAATATGTGTGTGTTTTTGTTTTGTTTTAATTGGACAGTGGAAAATATCATGATGCGATTTCTGACCTTTGGTCTCTGGGCGGGACCCGGAATGAAATGTGTACACACCAGAAATCAAAGGAAATAAAATAATAATAATAATAATAATAATAAACAAATAAGTAATCAATAATAAATAGTGAGTAAAAAGTTAACAAATAAAACTATAGCTACAAATAACGGCATTCGGATCCACAATTATTCCTACTTAGCCTGGAAGGCAACTTTATAGCCCCCCCCCCATGTGAAAATGCTCACCTCAAAGGATGTTAGCAGCTGCACCGACATTTAAACAGGTGGTCGAACCAGCTGAGGTTAGGAAGTGTACAGGTGGGACAACCGGATGATAGTAAATTATATAAGCGCCTCACCCGAGAGGGAAAAAAAACACAAAGTATCTCGCATCTTCGCGAATAGGAGATCTACGTTCGAAGAAAGTCCCTTAAGCCACATACCCTCACACCGACATTAGTTTTTAAAGTCCAGAAGTGAATAAACGATAATTATATTTTGTGTTCATATTAGTCATTACAATGATGATGTTACAATACGGTCAAGCCATCCCCTCTCTTTAAGGAAGGGGATTTTAAAGGCTAATAATTATTTAATGGTCGAATGGTTGGAACAGCAGACTTCTGACCATGAGACCCGGATTCCGAATCTCACTACAGTCGATTAGTCAAGAAGTTGACTTTCATAATATAGTCCTAATAGGCTGAGATAATTTAAGGTCATGTGTTAGACACTGCAAGAAAATCATGACCCTTTGCTTAACACATTGACTGCCAAAATTGAGTTAACTCGCGATTGGTAGTTCTTATGACGTCGACTACACATGTGGCTCCATTGAGAAGCGCCTAAAAACAATACCACATGCTGACCAAAACCTTGTGAGTGAAACATTGGTTTGATGAAACTGTTCGAAAGACATTGATAGTTGTGCTAATAGATATTTAGCCTTGGTTGGCAACCAGTCTAGAGATGGTGAATTGATAAAAAAGGCACATACTCCCTAGCAGCCATGGCCATTCGTGTGTGTGTGTGTATCTATGTATGTCTGTGAGTATGTGTGTGTGTGTGGGGGAGCATCCCATAAAAACCCCGCACAATCAGTGAAATTCTTAAGCCACGTCTGTTGCGCAATCTGCCGCAGGCGGAGATAGAATACTTCCTCTTCCCGCCGGCATTACAAGAATAAAATCTGAGGCAAAAAATATGAGACAAGTTGGAAAGTAAAAAAAAAAAAAATGGAGAAAGATACGTAGAGTCAGAATGGAAAGATCTTTATACAGACTTCAATATAAGGAAACTGGACCAATATCTAGAATCGGGGTCGAGGAAATTGGAAAGCGAAAACGGAAAATGGAAACAAAAGAAAAGAATATCACGTGATTCATTTCTGATTTAGAAGAATACCTCATATCTGTCAAAGAGATTTGGGCATTCTCCAAAATAGGCTGAGATAATTTAAGGTCATGTGTCCTTTGCTTAAGACATTGACTGCCAAAATCGAGTTAACTCGCGATTGGTAGTTCTTATGACATCGACTACACGTTATTTCGTGTCAACTACGAGTTAACTTGTGCTTGGCATTTACTGATGCATTTTCATCTGAAGGCGCCAACAGCCAGTTTATTCGCTGTGATACTTTTAGTGGGAAAACAATATTAAGACTTCAGCTAAAGATATTTTTTATTGCCTTTAAGTCCGTTATTATAAAATTGGCATTTGAAGTCAGATTTCGTAATTGACCTCTGACGACGTGTTAAAAATTACAACGTAGGTGAGTTTCTTTAACACCACTCGGTGTAAAGTACCTGGAATCCGGCGTGATATTGTGAGTGATGTTACCGAGTGTTTGAAGAAAACAAATAGGAGCCACAGGACACACAATGAAAAGAGTACCTCTTAGTGTTCGATGAAAGGCAACAGACCGTGTCTTTTTCATAGGACAGAGTATTTCCTAGGTCATTTTTTAAAATTCCTAACCAAGATTAATTTCTTAATGCATCAATAAGTCAATAAAACTATAAAAAGCTTAAGAATAATATCACTTGAATATCACTTGACATGAAGGTTGTACTTTTGTAAATGTCTTATCCACTAGTCGAATTAAAAAAATGTTTCTCAATTACATGAAAGAAGCTTGGAACCAGAAGTGCATTCTCTAAAAGTGGAGTATATCGCGCATTATGGCACTAAGGAAACATGTAAGTAGACATCAAGACCAACATCCTAACACAAAGAGAAATATCTCAAGTGGAACCATTATAGAGAAAGTATGAGGGTCATTCAATAAAAAAGTGAATTTTTTGGTATAAGGACTTCTAATACAGATAGAAGCTTACTCTCTTTTTATTTTACTACCTTTTCACATGGATTTAATTTCTTTTGCAGATTAAAAAAAAACTTTCAGAGTTTTGGCGATTAACAATGATGGCCGACCAAGAAGTATGCTTAAGGATTGAACAGCAGTCAGTTATCAAGTTTTTGGTTGCTGAAGGGTGAAAACCAGTTGAAATTGATAGGAGAATGTCAACTGTGTATGGTGCCACATGTTTCAGCCAAAAAATGTCTACAAGTGGGCTAAATTGTTTAAAGAAGGACGGAGTAGTGTTGAGGATGAAGACAGGCCTGGGAGGCCTACAGAAGTGAGGTCTCCTGAGGTGATCGAATCAGTCAATGACCTCATTCAGTCTGACAGAAGGGTAACAGTGGATGACATTGCAAGGACTTTGAGATTATCTGTTGGGACAGCACACAAGGTCAGCTGCCGGTGGGTGCCAAAGATGCTTACTGCAGAGCACAAACAGCACAGCAGCCCAAACGGTGCAGACCATCAACGAGCTGGGCTGGGAACTGCTCCCTCATCCCCCTTACCGCCCAGACCTTGCCCCTTCAGACTTTCACCTGTTTGGTCCCTTGAAAGCGTTCACGAGAGACACGAAGTTTAAAAGTGACGATGAAGTCAAAAGTGTTGTGAGCGACTGGCTGATACATCAGTCCAAAGATTTTTACGCTGAGGGAATACGGAAGCTTGTGCACAGATGGGAAAAGTTTGTGACAGTGCTGGGAGACTACGTTGAAAAAAGAAAAAAAAGTAAGCTTCTATCTGTATTAGAAGTCCTTATACTGAAACATTCACCTTATTTATTGAATGACCTTCGTACTAATGAATATTGTATTAACTAAGTTCTCATTCTTTTATGAAATTCAACTCCTCAAAAACTAATTAGGTTTTCGTTCTAGTAAGGCATGTAATGAAACCACCCCAAGAGATGTCATACCTCTCCAATAGAAAATTGTATGCTTGCCCTGTCGACCTCACAGCAGCATATTATCACATCAATAGAGACTCATTTTTAACATCTATTAGAAACCATCTTCGTAGCTCAGCCTATATTGAATGTATAGATTTGATAGAGGAACTATCGATTCTATATCAAGTCGTACATGTCTAACGAGGACTCATTTCCATCCTCAGCATGGAAATAAGAGCCCAAATCTAATCTTTCTAAACTGTGTTCTGCACATATACAAGCACAGGTGTGAAGAGATGGACACTGATCATTTAACTATTCCATACCACAACCCAAACGGATCTAATAGAAAACAACTTCTTTCGGGAGTCCAATGAACTGATGAGGAATGGGACTATGTCGGGGCATGTCTTTTTAAAAATAAAAACAAAAATACTAAAGAACTCCGGATTATTTACCTAACGTGTTCTTTCCTATTTTTCTGCATACCTACACATACACACATATATATATATATATATATATATATATATATATATATATATATAGTTGGTATAAGAAGGATCATGAGCATGAAAAATCGATATTCTCTGCAAAATGTTCCAAGAAATCGAACTCAAGATAAACCTTTCCAAAATAGAAACTATGACATTGAACTGAAATGAACGCAGTGATGGCACGTACTCTGAAACCACCAAAATTTCAGGATATGGAATTTAAAAAAAATAAACACTTCAAATTCCTTGGTGTAGGAATTGGTTATAACAAATTTAGTATAGGAGATAAAAAAATATTGAACATACGCTGTGTTAGGAGTAGTTTCGCCCAACACCGCAAATTGGTACCAAAACAAAACATCAACCTGAAAACTCGAGTCGTGCTTATAAATAGCCTCGTCAGATCGAGACTTTCATATCGATGTCATGCAAGGTGACAAACTCGTTCAGATATATCTAAACAGCCAGCTGTATAAAACCGCTTTCTAAGATCAATAGTTAAAGGTGAATTTGATCGAATGAAGACTATAGGTTTTTAGTGAGAACCGTTCTTTTTCGAACCCTGTGAAATGGCACTAGAGAATAAAAAACAAAGAACTGTGCCAAATAACAAAACCCACATAACTTGAGGATTTTCAACAGCAGCATCGACTAAAATATATATCACATGAAACTTAAGAGAGAAAATAATCTGTCTATATTTCCGAGATGAGATATTGCAATTATTTACACTATTTACATTGTTGTCCCCATCTTTGTTGTCATATTCACGATGTTTCGGCCGTTGTACGCCCCGGCCCTTTTTCAGGTGAATGGAATTTTGAATTGAATCCTTTATTTCGGTCACTGAGGTAGATTGTTCTAGTTCCACGTGCCATGCCTCTTCCGGATGTCTCACCATTCACCACTGCAGTAGCCAGGTATTGAACTCACAACTTACTTTGGGTCGAATCACTGGACCCAGCCAAAGCTTTTACCTACATGGCCCATTGGATAGAAGCGTTGGTTGTGGCTACTGCAGTGAAGAACAAAAACTTGGCGATTTGAGTTAAAGAGAGATAACAGAGACCTGGAAGAGGCATGGCACGTGGAACTAGAACAATCGAGAACTAGTGGACGAAATAATGGATTCAGTTCGCAATTCCAATCTGAAGAAGGCTGGAGCGTACAATGGCCGGAACGTCATGAACATGACAACAAAGATGAGGAGAACAGTCCAAAAAATGTCAGTTATGTGCCATGCGTGATACACGTTTAGGCGATCATGTATCTTTCGATAAATGACTGACGAGGCAGAATTTTTTTCCGCAGTAGGTTGCCATTTCTTTTTGCCAATTGCCATCCAAGGCTATAGAACCTGGTCTGTCCTGCTATTTACCCATATCTGGCGGGGGTGGGGAGAAAAAGAAGATTAATACCTTTCCCAAGAGTATTAGCACTGGAATTCGAACTCGGCTTTCCGATTCCTCAATCCGAGCCTCTATCCATTACTCAACCGAAAAATGTAAATAAAGAAAATAATGACATAAGATGTTGAAGCTCCATACCACTTTTAAAACAAAAGGCTAGGAAGGAATATTAATACCGGAAAGAGCTATAACAGTTATCGGACTGAAAAATTGTTTTAAGAGAATTCTTTTTATAAAATTCAGCTGAAAGTAGTAGTCTGCACGGTGAATGAATGTCAAATGTTTCCTTATAAGGAAACCGCTAATATTACCATTATTTCTTCATTTTTTTTCGATATTCCTTACTTTTTTCTTCTTTTCATAACTTAAATTGCTTCTTTCTTTCTTTCTTCAACCAGACTTATTTATTTCTCTTTCAACAGACGTTTTGTTTTTGCCTCAAATAAACTATTCTTTATTAAATATTTTTTGATTATATCTTTCTTGAATAAGCTCTGTATTTCCCACCCTTCCCTCCTTCATTCATTTCAGTTGTTGATCAGCTAACACTGAAATTCATCTTCTGTAAGAAGTTCACGCATATATCAAACAACAATTTTGTTAGACACGATATCAGCGCATTGGCGGTATTTGTCGTCCATGTACATTACGAGCGTTACAGGTTCAGAGACAACCACGAAGTAAACTTCCTGAAAGCAAATTTCCATTTCGTTTTGACGAAGAAACAAAAATCCGTGTACGTCTACATTAAAACTCTCTCAACATAGAAAGATATAAAATTTGGTTAATCTATCGAAAGATTTTTAAAAATTCATCAACATGTTTGAATTGAGATTATTTTGGATTCACTAATTTGCGAGCTCATCAAGCAAGCCAACTCTCTAGTACAACGGCTTACGTTGAAACACCAATTCTCGACCGATCACCGAAGACACGTCGAGACTGGTCAGTAGCGAAACGATTCGGAGAGCAGAGTTCCAATTTCAGTTGGGTCTGTTATATTCATTTACGAGCAGATATCATTGGCAAAAGTAGGAACCCACCTCTTTTCATCCCAGCTATGAGTTAATTAGTAGAATTGTAAGAGTAATACATTATCTTCAAAAAATTCTTACAATCTAAAAAAATATTTTCTGGTTTGAAATAACTTGCAAAAGGTTGATAAGCCGTAAAAAAATCAATCAATTTCGTATACGGAGTTGAATCCTCACTGGACGCCCCCTACCAATATAGCCTTGTGCCAGAATAAATAAAAAAAGATTTTGTAAATAACGATAGATTATTTTCGGTAAAAGACGAGTTGAACCTTCATTTACAAGAACCCGTGTCAACAATTTTGCGAAAGTAAAAAAGAAAAAGAAAAGAAGGCTGCCATTTGTTCGAGAACGGCACCATTCTTGCTCTTTATCGCCTTATGTTATATGCAGCTTCGATCCTAAGTCACTTTCCGTGTAAAACTACTTACCTCATTGCTACAGTTAAATCCCGTAATCGATTATAGACGCTGAGGATTTAAAATCCAATACCCAATCAATTCTTCCTCTTTAAACATCACCCCAGATGTCAGACCAGTCCACCTTAACAATTACTTCCTTGAGTTTATCGCAATCTTTCGGATTCTTCACTATCGTTGTCTCTTTCGCCATTCTCTTACGATCAATATTGCCTCGCAGTTCTACTCTTCACCATTTTACTCCCTGCTTTGTCTTGAATTCTTGTATAGTGTTCCTTTGCTATCCAGTATATTTTCTCCTCTCGTTCATCCTGTTCTCGTTTTGACACGGTATTTCCCGTGACTGTGTCCTTACTTCTCACGCCTTCTTTTATCAGCTTCTACTTTGTTGTGCTCTATTCTTACTAGTTTTCGTTTTTATCTCTTGTTCGTGCTGACTATTCAATCTTTTCTTCTCGTTCTACAATCAATTTTCATCTTTGACTTCACTTCTCACGTCCGTTCTTTTAATTTATTCTTTTCCCCACTTCGATCATTTATTTCTTCTTTGTTTTCAATTTCTCCCCTTTTTTTCGTTAACAACTTTTATTTTATTCACGTATTTTCCTAGTTCTTCTTTCGATCATATTTTCCTCTTTGCTTTAATTTTTTGCTTCTTTCATTCTTTTCTTTCCCCTCTTTGTTTAAAGTTCTTGCTTGTGTTCTTTTCTGTTATTTCCGCCATCTTTTTTTCAATTCTCTATCTGCATTTATCCTCCTCCTCCTACCATTTTCCTCCTTCTTTCTCGATTCTTTCAACTCTTGTTTCCCTTTCTTTCCGTCACCTTTAACCTTATCTCTTCAATTCTTGTTCCTTTATTTGTACTTTTTTTTTTTAATAGTAAATCTTTCTTTTTTTCGTTTCTTCAGATATTCACCCCTTTTTCTCAAGTTTCAATTCATTCTCCTTTCCTATATCTTTCTCAATTATTTTGCTTCAGTTATCACTTTTTCTTTGACATTTAAAACGTCTAAAATCCTCACACACTTTACGTCTTTCTAGCCATTCTTCTTTCTACTATATCGACATTTTACGATTATTCACGCTTTTTTAAAACATTGTTTCCACAATATTTTCGCATTTATTTTCTTTTCCAAATTTTGTCTTGAGTTTTCTTTACAACATCTTTCAAAAATTCTGAACAATACCCCTCATTTTTTCTTATATCCAACATTTTATGCTGTCATCTATATTCGCCCTTTTCCTTTTTCTCTCCTATGCACATAGGAATCCACACTGCATGGCGACTGCCAGTTTCACGCACAAAATCATATTCAGACCATGTAATACTAGTCCTTTTGCAGGTTTGCTGTCACATACATACATACATACTATACTATACATACTATACAGCAAAAAAATCCCAAATTACCTGATGTGGGTATAGTCTATTTCAGACCAGCACAACTGTAGGCCAGTCCTCCTCAGTCCTAGACTGTCTCGGAATCCAAGATATATAGTTGTGCTGGTCTGAAATAGACTATACTCACATGAGGTAATTCTGGATTTTTTGCTGTATAAAATATATGCTCTGTTATAATAAATACATTGAGCTCTCTCTGTGAATCAGTTTTAATATCGGATATTACTAGGATCCACCTGGATTATATGCCAATGGATTTATTATCTGTACTCTCTCTCATATATATATATCATAAAAAGAAAGAACAGTAAGATATATATAATCCGGTGTTCTTATTGATATTTTTATAAAACAATGCTCAGTGTAAATTTACAGAGCATGAATATTATAAATTAACTGATTTAAAATATAGTTTCTTCGCTACACAGGAATTACCATGTTTCAAAAACCGAAGCTAAAAACTTAAAATTATATAATTAAATTAAAAGCATTAGTTCTGTTTCATCTTCAAGCGAATTTTGGAATAACTTATTTTTAAATTTACTGAGTTTAAATTAAAAAACAAAAATTTACTAAATCAAAGAAATGAAATAGCTATTCTTTGCCGACATTGAATTAAATCAGTTAATTTATAATAGAATTTATATATATATATATATATATATATACACACACAAACACACACACACACACAAGTGAACATAAAAATCAACATTTAGAGGCGACAGTGTTTCATGCTAGATGCAGTGGTCAGGCCACCTATATATATATATATATATGCAAGTCCATATAAACATGCCCGCAACTCTTTCGTCTTTGAGACAGATAGCTCTGTGTTGCCATATAGACTAGGTTACCTTTGTCATTCGTGTACATTTGTGTCTAGTCTGCCTTCAAAATTTAACGTGTGTAGTAATGAGTTAACTGAGAAGTGTTCCGTTTAACAATGGCAGATTATTCGTATCGTGTGCAAACAGATATGATTTTACATACAGCCGCGCGAATGGTAATGGACGCGAGGTTGCACGGCTGTATCAGATTGCGTTTCTTGACCGAAGTCATCCAACCTTTGCTGTTGTTTATCGTCGCGTTGCTGAGACAGGATCCGTGGCACCACAATCTATGGATCGAGGAAGACCGAGATCCACTCGTACGCCTGCCCACAAAGAACACATTCTACAGTCTGTCGGCGACGATCCAGGTATCAACACACGTCAAGCGGCCCTAACATCTCATAGTACCGCATGCAGTGTACTTCAAGAGCAACTCTTGTATCCGTATCATATGCAACGCGTGCAGACTCTTTCGCCGATAGTTTATATGGGGCCACCTAAAACAGTTGGTTTATGCTGAAGATATTAATAATGTAGAGACGCTTCATCAACGTGTCTTGACGGCCTGCAAAAGCATTCGACACCATTTGGAAGCATCTGAAATGGTCTGCCAATCAATGATCTGACTGGTGCATGCGTGTGCAGAAGAGGACATTTTGTACATTTGTTATGAGTATGGCCTTTTGAACATGTGTTTATGTGGTAATTTTACCTGGTTTTGGTGTCAGGAACCCGCCTCAAAGTTTGTAAAATTATTTTTATACACCCTATATATAATAATATTTTTTAAAGATATGATTCCTTCGCTACATAAGAGTTCTCATGTTTCAAAAACGAGAGCCGGAACCCTCAATATAATTATTAAAATTAAGTTTAATAATTATATTGAGGGTTCCGGCTCTCGTTTTTGAAACATGAGAACTCTTATGTAGCGAAGGAATCATATTTTTTTAAAATATCATAATATAAGCTCTACTTCTGTATGGAGCACTGTCTTTTTAAAAATAAAAATACTGAAGAACTCTTGATTATTTACCTAACGTGTTCTTAACTATTTTTTTGCATACCTGCACACACACACACACACGAGAGAAGGAGAGGGGGAGGGATAGACGAGAGAGAGGGGGGAGAGAGAATGACACAGAAATAGAGAGAGAATGACACAGAAATAGAGAGATGTGTGTGTTGAGGGGGATAAAGACAAAAGGAAAATTCATCTTCCGATGGACTTTATCAAGGCAAATGTAAAGATTTTATTTCGCAACAAGTATTTATAAACAGGAGTAAAAATGTAGTTGGGCTTCGAAAATTTTTTAATTAAAAAACGCACGTGAATCTTTAGGCTAACTGAAAATCAAGGTAAACTATGAATGATGCTAATTGATATAATTTAAAGCTTAATAAACCAAATTAACTAAATGTTGTTATGTAATTATTTTAATTTGAAAAAATTGAACCTAGTAGGCAGGTATCAACGGATACGAGAGATCAGACATTATTTTATGTTTTCAAAATAGATTTTTACTAATCCGACCGATTCTTTTTTTATCACTAAACGTTATTTATTGGTTACTCGTGTTCGAGTAGACGCAACATTTATTTATTAAACAGTATATTTATTTTTTTTGCTCTACCGTCCTGAATGTTCGAAAAATCTTTTAAAAAATTTGGAACTCACTCTTAGCTCCTTGCTTTCCAGCCAACGTTGATTTTTAAAAATTTAAATATTAAAAAAATTTAAATGCAATGTCAATCGTTATGTTCTTAATGCCTGTTCTTTTGTTTTCTCCTATTCTCTCACGCAGTAACCCCTTACCTCTTAGTGGCTTTATTGTTTTGCTTGGGGTGAAACGATTTAAAAAATATCTCCAGTATTCAGCTGCAATTTTCTCTCTCTACCTTACAACGCCATAAATCATGAGCACACAACCAGTACAAGCATGCTTCAAACAGATTACCTTGGTCGATATCAGCCATTTTCAACCTTTCCTCCATCATTGACCCCCTTGGCTTTATGTATTTCTCCATTTACCCCCTACTCCCATACAAAAAATTCATAGCCATCATAGAGCATTGATGTTCAATTTCGTGACTAAATGAATGAACGATTTTTTCATTCAAAATACTAAGGGTTTTTTTTAGTCAAAATACTGTGACTAAAAAAAAAAAAAATTCTAAGCGACACTCAAAATACTGATTTCTTATTTAGTACTAATCTACTCATTTTTTTTAGTATAAGTTAGTACTCTGTATAAAATTCAGTATTTTTTAACGTTTGTAGTCATTAATAAAAAATTTTCATTTTATCCACTGTATTAGAAGATCTACAAATTAATACTAATCATAATCATTCATTCAAAAAAAAATTTTTTTAGTATTTTTGTTTTTGGCAATTTAAAAATTTTTGGAAAATACCAAAAAAATCTTTTTTTGAATGAATGATTATGATTAGTATTGACTAATTTGTGACTAAAATTTGTGCAAATTAGTCATTAGTAAAAATAACAAAACAGAAATAAAAATTTGCATTCTCTCTCTCTCATTTTACAAAATTAAATTTAATTGAATTATTTTTTAAATTATCAGGTACTTCAATTATTTACCCCCGACTATATAATTTTTTACCCACTAGGGGTAAATTTACCCTGGTTGAGAACCTCTGGTCTATATGCTAATAATAATAAAGTCTATCTGGATCGACCAAGGTGAATTTCTTCTTGCCAGTGAAGAGGTCATCTACGACTCCTTATCCTTTGACTAATGAAGTCTTGAAAATGCCAGTTTGAGTCTTTTGTGGATCATTTTTTAAGGCTTGACGTTGCATTCTTTGATTTTTCGATGTTTTTTTTTCTTTCTTTTTAAATTTGCCTTGAGATGTACAGTGGAGTGATATGGCTTTGTTTCAGTACTTTAATAACTATCAACTCATTACAATCGGACATCATCTTGGGTCGGCCGCCTTTGTTCCTGACTCCATAAATCTCTGTAGCAAAAAAGCACAATAGTCCGACTTCGATTAATTTGTTCAGCTATTGATTTTGGTGGTAGTCCTGGAGTCCGATGTTCAAATTCGAAACAGTTTTGGTCTATTCCCCATATTTTATATACTTGACACTTTTCTTTAACCTGCCTTGTAGCTGAATATTTTTCATCGGTGCCGGAGGTAAGTGTTCGATCACAAGCAAAAAGACAGGATTTAGAATGCTGATTTTAAGGGTAGGAAGCTGGCGCATCACTATTCTTTCTTTTTTTGGCTTGGTGCTGCACGAAGCTAGAGGGATAGGTTTTTTTTATATATTCTTTGTTTATTTTTATTAAGTTACATCCTGTCTGAAGTTATTATGCAAATCAAATAAACCTCAATAAGTAAAACGCGGCTCTGAACCAAGATTTGTCAATTGTCATCCTTAGTAAAATCGTCCTTGGGGGACCTTCTAACGCGGGCTAAGCACATCTGTCTTTGGGCACCGTGCGCTCAGGGGCTTCTCTGTCAAAGGACAGAGGGGCAACTGAGAAAATTATACTGAGAGGTGCCCAGCCCTGGGGAACAGCTGACGGAGGCCGCCCCTCACATTGCACCAGAGAGAGGAATCGATGCTCGCACCGAAGCCAGCGCAACCGACGGTTGCGGGGGCTGTGGGCAATTTTTGTCTCTTGCCAGAGGTGTACGCGCTAGGGTCCCCACTTTAAAAAGACCTTGTGTCACATCTCATCCGAGTGGTGAGAACAAGTAAATACCTTAAAATACTTAAGTAAACCTGCCGTTTTTAATGGTTAGTTTTTGAGATATTTGGAATTTACGATAATACATTGACTGAAGTTGATATGCGGATTAAACTAATATGAGCTTAAGACCACTGAAATCTAATAAAAACTATTTTTTTCCTTTTTTGTTCATATGTTGAAACATGGGTAAAGGGAAGGATCTAACAACCGGTGAAAATCAGAAAAGAACAAATTTATTGAGTGAGGAAATGTCTACATTGAAGATATCAAAGGAGATCATCGAACGATAAAGAAGGCTGTTGAAAACATACGTAACTTAAGAACTCGAAGCAAAGGAAAAGACTTTAAGAACTTGATTCCTCGAGCTGAACATAAGCTAAAGCGAGTTATAGCGAAACGAATATTTTTGATCAGCGCTCAGATCTTTGAAAAGGCTGGAATTGAGAGAACCGAGAAGGATAAAATTGATAGAATACTTTATGAATTGGGATCTTTAAAATTTTTCGAGGCAACCTCCTGTCACTAAAGCAAAGCGTTAGAATTGGACCAAGAAATACATGAAAATTGACCTTTCCAAATTAATTTTTTAAAGACGAATCTCGAGTGACATTTTATGGACCTGATAGAATGGGCCAAAGGATTGTAACCTATTCAGACGTGCCTGTGGCTAAAAGAAGGCAACCAGGAGGTGGTAGTGTTATGATATGGGCTTGAATTGTCAATCAAACCATTATTGGACTACTCAGAGTCGATGAACATTGCAAACTATTGCGATTTTATGAACAAGACTTTCTTTGCATGGTACAAGTCCCAGTTTCGCAGTTTCAAAGTGAAGTATGTATTTATGCACGACAATGCACCTTCTCATGTGTTTAAAGCTTACCCGTAAATTCTGTGAACATAAAAGATTTACAGGAGAGAAAATAATGAAATGACCACTATCATGTCTTGATCTGAATCTGGTCGAAAATCTATGGTCAATTGTGAAAATGAAATTATATGGAGATGGCAAACAATATAACAAAAAAGCAGACCTATGGGAAGCAATTAGAACTACCATGTCGGAAATTGAACCTGCTGAAGTAAAAAATTAACAAAATCAATAGATAATAAATTACTGGCTGTTATTGCGAAGAATGGTCGCTATATTAAAATGCAAAAGATTCAAAGACATCATATGTGTTTGATATTTGTTCTATCATAGGTGTTCATGTTTTTGATGATTTTATTCATTTTACTTCAATAAAAGTTGAAGTATTAGGTTGGTGCAAAAATAATGTCGTTTTCTCACATGAAGGTGAACGTCAAAAAACGACATTATTTTTGCACCAACCTAATAAAATAGGATTTAGTTTTGTCTAATAAATTCAGACGGAAGTTGTTTTTAGAATACATCCAATGAATTCAATAAAACATATTGATACTGCCTAAAATTTTAACTCATGCTTTGTTTTGACATCTAAATTGATTGTTTAAAAGTGACAATTTTTTTCAAATCAAATTTGAATTAGTGAAGTTTATATGATTTTCTTAATAACTTCAGACAGGGTATCTTTATGAAGACAAAGGGTGTTTATAAAATGGAAGACACCGTTAAAGACATTCAACAAGAATGGAAATTATGCACACGTGTTACCATTTACACTAACGCAACATAATCTCTCTACCTTTATTTTCTACAAATTAAGCCTTGAGCTGCGTTGAGTAAATATTCACACAGAATCGATAAACTTGTGAACTTTGGCTGAGGCCACAAGCGTTCACTTAGAGATGGCCATAAATTCACTTTTGCGTTCTGTCTCATTGTCAGATATCTTTATAAACTCTCTCGTCACCGACATGCCGCAATGGATGTAAGAAAACGAAATTTAAGTTATATTCTAATAGTTTCTTTTCTCGAAATTCTCACTTGTGGAACTCTGTGCATGTATCTTGCTTCCTCACCAACTACGATCTTCAAAAATTTAAATGCAACGTCAATCGCCATGTTCTCTCTTCCTGAAAAATGTTTTGTCTTTTTTCCTCAGTAAAGTCTTCTCTCTCTTCCCATTCCCCTTACATCTTAGAGTCATTATTATCGCCTTGGTTGGGGCGAAATGATTAAAAAGAAAAGAAAAATGATACTCAGACAATTATTTCATTCATATTCAGTCAATAGTAGTAAAAAAACTGCATCAAAAGCAAAAAGTACCAATTGCCAAAAAAAAAAAAAAAAAAAAAAAGAACAAAGAAAATAGCAATTATTTACACCATTTACATTGTTCAGACTACTGTACTCACCTTTGTCATATTAAGTATGTTTCGGCCGTTATACGCTTCGACCTTCTTCATTTGATTGGAATTTCGAACTGAACCCTTTATTTCGTCCATCGGGGTAGATTGTTTTAGTTCCACGTGCCATAGCTCTCCCGGGTCTCTTCCTGCTTTTGTTCACCACTGCAGTAGCCAGGTATTGAACTCACAACTCTTTAGGTCAAGTCACCGGATCCAACCAACGCTTTTATCAACTGGGCCATGTGTCCTTGAGAAACGTCGTGAATATCGCAATGAAGATGAGGACAACCGTCCGAACAATGTAAATAATTACAATACCTCATTTCAGAAATATAGAAAGATATTAAAGAAAATACCATATCTGATTATTGCAATTAGTAGCTTCCATACTTCTATACGTTGTGCATGATTCTGCTAAAAGACATTTTCAGCCTAATTTGCAAATTCAATTTTATTTAAGAGAAGAGATCGTCCTTGAGCAGAAATTTAAGAGGGAAAATTTCCGATTGTCTTCTATGCAAGGAAGCCTTAGAGTCAATTGATGGAGTTTGTTTAATTGGAAAAAGACTTAAGATTTTCGTTGATCTTTACTCATTCTGCAAGTCCACGAAGCAGATAAATCGTTTTAGAAATGACAATCTGATCGAGACACAATATCCCTCCTGTGCTCCAAACAGCAGATTTTGAAAACAGCCCCAGGACAATGGATACAAAAATTTTGTAAATCAGTGTGATGGAAGTATGGTGAAATAATTAATAGCGTCTCGGAATGAGGAATCGGAGAGCAGAGTTCGAATTCCACTAGAGTTCATTGCATTCACTTACGAGCTAATTCCCTTGAGAAAGGCATACATCAATCTCTTCCCCCTATGTAGGACAGACTGGGCCCTTATTGGTAACCAGTCTAGGAGAAGGAAAGCTCTGAAATTATTATACTATTTTGACTTTAATATCACCATGAACCACAAAGATGGAGAAGTGATCACAGCGACGCAAAAACCACTGACAGTAAACTGTAGATTTTGCATATACGTGGAACTCTATTATTTACATTATTCGGACTATTGTTCTCATCTTTATCGCCATATTTATTACAACGTTTCGGCCGTTGTACGCTCCGGTCTTCTTCAGGTGGTTGGAATGTCGAACTGAACCCTTTATTTCGCTCACTGGAGTAGACAGTTCTATTTCCACGTGCCATGTTTTTTTAATGGATGTCAGTTATCAGTTATTTCCTGTTAACTTTCCCTCTGAAAGTTATCCACTGCCTTAATCGGGTATTGAACTCACTCTTTGGGTCCTGTCACTGGATCTAACTAACGCCTTTATCCACTGTGCCATGTGTCCTCGAGGACATAATACCTCATCTCAGAAATATAGACAGATATGTGGACCTCCTAGTCACTGTGAAGATGATTTACAATAGATGTAGCATTTACTGTTGTAGCGGCTTAACCGGATGATGCAAGATTATATTTTGCACTTCGTGTGATGCCAGGGTAACGACCTCAAAGCCACGAAGTGTTGATCCGCGCCTCAAAGGATGCCATTGGTTGACCCAACTGCGCCAAGAATGTGCATGCGTGAGAAAAATCAATGACGAGCAGGTATATAAACACCCACTTCAGAGGGGAGAGCGTTTTGCATATCCATACAAGAATGCCCGTGTTCACATCTACCCACTGGCCGACAGTGTTTGCGAAAATCTTGAGTGAAATAAATAGTAATTTTACGTATCTCTGCCGTAGATATTTTTAGTCGTATTGCATACGCCATATTGTTTTGCATTTAAAGGCTCCACAATGCTTTAATTACGGCCAATTTATGACTATGCAGGCCAGATTCTTTTCAGAATATTTATAAATAAAAAGACACACACAGACACGTGGACGGAGGGATCCTAAAAAATGCTTACTGTATTATGCTGGCGGACACATGGTCAAAGGCGGTACATACTCCGCGATAATTTATATTTTTGTCTTATTTCCAGCAGAGCAACAGTCTGGGAAAATGTCGTCTGACGTGAAATTGCATTCGAAGCAGAGGTGTGTCGGACGAATTCCTCGATGTATGAAACATTGCATTCATTTACAGCTATCGAGACTGAACGTTTACCAGAGATCATGACGTGTCGGTACGCTTCGTATACAGTGTAACCCGGATATAAGAGAGTTGTCGGGACCGGAGAAGAAGTCTCTTATATCCGGGTTTGGTCTATTATATATACATTAACACAGGCTCTAATTTGGGACAAGAGAAATCTCTTATATCCGGGTTACACTGTATTTGTAATCTAGCGTCATTTTATTGGCGTGTTGTTCTCCCTCTCACTCAATGATATGGAGGATGATGATAATAATAATATTAAATGAATAAATAAACGAGGAGTGAAAACTTGTTTCATCTTGCAAGAAATGAGATTAATCACAAATTTTTTTCTCAAAATTTTTGACAACGTATTCCATGTTTTCAGTTTTGCTATAAGAATGCATTTTTATACTTTCCCCAGTATCTTTTTGTTGGTTCACTATTTACCCATAGCTGAGACCCTAACAGGTTCTACTTCTTTGGGTCAGCGTGAACCTGGAAAGCCGTCATGGGTATGACAATAAACTACGTCTAACAGCAAGGCCTCTGATCAGGAGGCTTTGAGGAGCGTGGAACCACCTCTTAATTGCTGGTGTTCGCAGGTCCACCCTAACCCGGGGTGGTAGCACCGGTTAGGGTTCCAGCTATGGGCAAATAGTTAACCCCGAAACTGAAGTAAATAGCATTATGAAAATGAAAAAATAGGTTTTAATACCAGAAATACTTTGTAAAAAATTATTACCAGAAATAAAGTTTTGAAGAAAAAAAACTATTACCAGCAATACGTTTTTGAAAATAAGATTACCATAAATAGATTTTTGACAAAACAAAAATATTACCAGGAAAAAAAAAAAGTTGTCGGCATTAAATGACCCATGCCGGAAAACAAACCAAACCAAAGAACTTGGAAAGAACATAAATCAAAACATGGTTCCACGCCCCTCAAAACCTCCAATGCCCCGATCAGAGGCCTTGCTGCCGGATGTAGTTTATCGTTAAACCCAGGACAAACGTTTTTATTAGAAATATTTACAATAAGTTATTTATCGGTGCCCGATTTTATTATGCAACTCGAGGGTTGTTCATGTTGTAATTATATATCTCGGCTGTGGTAGTTTGAAATTAATATTAGTTCAAGCCCCCAGAAGGCCATGCTCCCAGGAAGTACCACTCCTTCGGGATGCCGCCTGAATAATTTTTCTACAGTATTGCCGTTAAACCCACTTTACACCGCGACCATATGTCACATTCGGTAGCGACGTGGGCGCACTGAAAATTCCACTCTCTCTCTCTATATATATATATATATGTATATATATATATATATATATATATATATATATATATATATATTAGTGTAACCCGGATATAAGAGACTTGTAGGGACCGAAGAAGAAGTCTCTTATATCCGGGTTTGGTCTATTATATATACATTAACACAGGCTCTAATTTGGGACCAGGGAAAATCTCTTATATCCGGGTTACACTGTATATATAACGAAAATCTTGGTAATCCTTATGGATAATCCCAAGGAGGATGGAATCCGGAGAGTTCAATGTTAAATCAGAGCGAATAATTTAAAACTCTCCCCTCCCTCTCTAAACTCAACCATGTCTCTCACACTAATTCTCACCACCCTCTATGTTCACCTTATATAAGCTTAATACTACCCTTCAAAAGTGTACATTTTAAATTCATTTTTTCCAACTTTCAAATTGAAGTCTGAAGATCCAGAGAAAAATAAAATCTCCGGTGAAATAAATTATAACTAATGGAACCTTTAAATGGTCTGTTTTTCTTTAAATTAAATTTTATAACTTTAGGCATGTAAAAATAGCTATGGATTGTAAGAAAGATATACTCTCAAAAAGAGAAACAAGAGGTTGTTGAGAGATGACGACACATGGGACATTGAGGTGGGGAAATGCGATAGAAAAAAAGAAATTAAAAACAAACATTGAACACCTTGTCAAGAAGAAGACTAGCATTAAGAATCTCACAGAAAGATTTGAAAAGAAATTGAAAAGGTTAACGAGCAAGAAAATATCTGTAAAAGCGGGTTTAGGGAATGGAAACAGTAAAGATTGCTTGTTTTCATGTATTCAGCCAAAGTAGGAAACAAAGTGAAACGTAATTTAACAAAAAAGTATACGATTAATAAAAAAAAACAAACAAACCCGAATCGGTTACATTAAATATCGGACACTAACACTTAAATAGAATTGCCTCAAACCTATCATTTTGCAGTTAACTGTAACCTGGTCTTTGTAGTTATCCCTTCCCGCCACTTTTAGACAGAAAACCAATTCCTTCAATTAAAATTATTAACCTAACGAAGTTCTTTCCCAGAACGAAACGCGTCACATATTTTTCTCCCTTTTCCATTCACTTAGCTATACAAGTAAAAAAAAAAAAAAAAAAAAAGTCTATGATTGATTTTAACGCTCGAAACTAGGGTCGTCGCATTGCTGTCTATTGCACACTAAACTCTTTAGGCATATTTTTTATTTACTTTAGTAACTTATATCGAGAAAATTATTCTCAGATTGTACTAGTAGGTTCATTTACACATTGCCTTAAAAGAGGAAGGGGCAAAGGCCTTTGCCGCGACTCATCGGCTAGTGCATGGGGCGAGAGCCAGAGCTAAATAAAAAATATTATTTTGCTGATCTAGGAAACTTATGCATGTGGGGAAGGGCATACTGCTATGAAGAATTATTTTCATGCATGAAAAACATCAAAACTGGTGAAAGAAATAGGCTGAGTGATTCCTATTTAACTAACATTCTTAGAATAAAGACTAGTTCCATAAAAGCAGATATTGTCAATATTATGAAAGGAAAGCAATGTCCAAAATCGCATTGAATTTATTTTATTTTGTCTATGTATAATTTCCTTTTTTCTTTTTCACTGTCAATAATACAGTATTTTTGGTAATTATATATATTGGTTATTAGAATTTGATATTCACAACATTGTGAATTTTTTAAAATCATATTTTTGTGACCCCGTGAATATACCTAATTTTTTTAATTTGGCCCATTAGGTAAAAAAGGTTGGACAAGTCTGCTATAAACAATTTTTTGCAAACCCAACACTGAACAACTTCCCTTATATCTACTTTAAGTTTCTTTTATCAGACTCGAACAATGAGTATTCGTTTGGATTTGAAAAAAAAAAACAAAACAAAAAACATCAGAAATATGAATAAATGTACGAGGCGGGGAGGGTTTACAGAAATCAAAATCAGAAAATGTTCTGCGAGTATATCGGCTTCAAATATCATTCCATAAATCAGAATATATTCGTGAATCTCTTTTTAAAGAGAAATCTCAATTTTTAATTATTAAAATAAAAAAATAAAATAAAATGGCTTTTCTGCAGAAAAGCACCTCGTCAAGAAACAATTTATATTTCATATTCCTAATAAGCGATCAAAATTACGAAAGTTTATCTTTTAACTTCGGTTTTAAGGGGACGTTGTTCAGTTTGCTTTGTAAATCCATTTTAAATTCATCCCTCTACACCTGCAAAAAAGAGCTCATGTCACGTGGTAAAGCATAATTCTCACCTTATAAAACTTCAAATGATTTAATGTTAATATGAAACTATGTTCTACTTACCTTTTGTTCTGTGCCATTAAAATAAGGATTACATACAAAATTTCAAAACAGCCAAGAAATATGAATTTAAAGCATTTTTCTTAATTTTGTTTTCACTTTATTATTAATTATTTCCCTTACTTAACTTTTAAGTATTGTTGGCTTGCGTGGGGGGAGGGAATTTACAGTGAACACCCTCCCTCCCTTTTAACACTTGAAAATAAAACAATTTTTTTAATTCTCGATTTGGAGAACTTAATCGATAGGAATATGAAAATGGGAAAAGATCATTATTATTTAGGGAGGAGTATTTACGCAGAAACACTGGTGAAATAAAGATTGAATTTTTTGTTTTGTTTTAATACAGGTTTTAATATCCAAATGGATCTTAAAGAATATGGACTTAGTTATAGAAACGGTAAATGTTTCCTGTTATGCGCGTGATCAAGTCCGCCCTTATTTCATTGTCATTAAAGAGTTATAAAATAATAGTCAGGGTTGAGACGAGCGTAATAGTAAAATAGTACAATAGAAACTTAAAATGAAATGTAAGGGAAAATTAATCCAGTGTAAAGTATGCAAAAGGTGTTTAGGTTGTTAAAAAAAATCTATGATAAAAAAATTCGGCGCTATTACACTTTTGTACCCCGAATGATACTGTCAATCACACTAGGAACTTTGTGGATCCCAACACAGGATTCATCACGAATCGAGTTGAAGCAATGTAGCAGCGTTCCCAGGCTAAATTTAAGGCCATAAATGGCCCCACCAACAGAGGGATGATTTCTGAGTACCTGGCGGAATTAACGGGAGCACAAAGGTTTGGTGATTCGCCTGTTTTCAACTTCTGGCATCAAATTGCCACGGAACTTTATCCGTTGTCGCGGGGAAAAACATGGCGGAGGAGGGGGGACATGGCGGAGAGGGGGAAACATGGCGGTGGGGGGGGAAACATGGCGGTGGGGGGGGAAACATGGCGGTGGGGGGGAAACATGGCGGTGGGGGGGAAACATGGCGGTGGGGGGGGAGTGTAATAGCACCAAAAATTCCGCAAAGCT
>OZ038498.1:34879378-34896878 GCA_964036315.1 Acanthosepion esculentum
TATATATATATATATATATATCCCAAAATAATTAAAATAATTTGTTTAAAACTGAGTGACATATGATGCCTTTTTCCGTGCTCTTGGTCTGTGGCATTTTGTCAGACTTAAAGCTTTGTAAATCATGAGATATAAATAAATATATGATCAGGTGCGTAACGTTTATCAATACAGAAAATGAATCTGTGGTTGTAGTTCGAATTCGGAGTGTGTTTGTATTCCAATTTCAAAAGAACACACACACACACACACAAACACACAGATAAATCGATAAATAAAAGTTAAAAAAGCTTTTTTTAAAGCTTTTCGGTCTTATTTATTAACTACTGTTTCTCTATATTTTAAAATATTGAACACTTTATTTACAAAGAAATCTGCTCGCCTCGCGTTAAAACTCGATTAATTTGCTGGCCGACGTCTTCTGTTACACGTTAACGATCTTTGTTCATATATATGAGAGAGAGAGAGAGAAAGACTTCGATTGATTAAACATTGATCAAAGAGAGAGAAGACAAAGAAAAAGACTTTGATTGATTAAGCATTGATCAGAGAGAGAGAGAGAGAGAGAGAGAGAGAGAGAGAGAGAGAGAGAGACTTATCGGGACTGTCAAATAAATCAAGTTGTTTTTTCTACACAGACATCTGCTCGTAATATCAGGATGTCTTTATTGAGTTTCTTGGACATATGAAACCAATTATCAAACCATATTGAGTAACGAAAGAAAAATGAAAGGAAGAGCCTGGAATACCAAAGAGAGAGAGAGAGAGAGAGAGAGAGAGAGAGAGAGAGAGAGGGGGAGAGACAGACAGACAGACAGAGACAGAGAGAAAATGAGAATCAGAAATATTTCGGATCGAACATACAAAAGGACAAACGGATGTATATAAACGAATATTGATTGAATACGAAGAATATCAAGCTCAAAATCCCTTCCCCTCAAAAGAGAAAAAAAAATGCCATATATATATATATATATATATATATATATATATATATATATATATATATATATATATATATAATCATTTATTTGAATATTACAACATAAATATGTTATAAAATCACTACAAAAATAAAATTTGAAATTAAAATTAAAAGTAAAAAATTACCTATTTAGAAATCTAAATCAAATCTCTATTAAGTTTTAAATTGTAGAATTACCGAGGAGAAAAAATATAAAATATAAAAAATAAAAATAAAAGATATATATGCTATTTAATTTATATTTTCATTGAAATTATGTTAAAAAGGATGTTCAGATCCCCAGATATACATTTTTAGTTTCATTTCAACCTGTTAGTCGCCTCTCACGCGAAATCATTCGAACATACTCAGGTTTTAATACATAAGCGCTCAGACGTATTTAGATATATATACACACATAAAATACGGTGACGAGACACAACCCTTGATAAAAAAAAAAAACGAACATCTACACTACACACATCCATACGTACGCAAACATACGATTAAATGTGCATGCACTTTCCCTACACATAGACATCACTAAACACAGGCACATACATCTACAATGACCTAGACGGTCAGATGTCATTGCCAAAGTGAATATATTCGTGGCTTAATATGTTATTAAACGAATTTTAACTTGAAATATAACTAATATATATATGGGATAAGAACAAATGAAGTATAATTCCACTGTTTGTAGCATTTAATTTTAAAAAACGGCCCAGTACAGACAAGAGCTTAATATTATTTATTATTATAGTAGATTAAAACATGGTGAAAATCGTTACACAATAACTTTCATGTTTTAGCAGTAAGTTGTGCCTCTTCAGGCGATGGTAAATAATTGGTTTGTAAATAATTATTTTTAATTTCAAAAGCAAAATACCCACTCTTTTTTCGAAAGAGGAGAGGAGACGAGATAACAACAAATCAAAATTAAAAAGAGGCTTGTGGGTTTACCCTGATAAACCAATCAAGTGTCAGACCTATGCCGAATTCAAAATGAACCTAGAAGAAAAGGTTATATAAATTGCACATAAAGTGCTGGTGATATTGAAATAATGTTCGATATTATACAACAGAGCTATAAAATATATTCCACACCGTTCACACAACTTGGAGTTTTATACCACTATAGTTACACGTGCCTTGTCTAATGGATGTCAGTTATCAGTTATCTCCTGTTAATTCACATCTCCAAGTTCTCCACTGCCTAGAACAATCTACGCCAGCGAGCGAAATAAAGGGTTCAGTCCGACATTCCAACCACCTGCAGAAGGCCGGAGCGTACAACGACTGAAACGTTGTGATAAGTATGCCAACAAAGATGAGGACAATAGTCCGAATAATGTAAATAGTGTACATAATACCTCATCTCAGAAATACAGATACCCATTTTTGTTCTTTTAACTGATATGAATTTTTATAGTGAAATATGTAATAATGGCTGGCCACTCGTATTCGAGGATACCCGTCTACTAGGGCGGCTAGCCAATCCCTATTGCAGACGCTCGCCCAGGCACATTTGCATTTGCTCAACACCCACAGAACCCACTTGTGGTTTATACTGTAACTATGCTGAGCAGATCTTAGTTACAGTTTCTGGGAGAGAGCGTGTTATCTAGCGTGATCAACAATTTGAACAAGCCCAGCACGCTCAAGCCCTCGGTCACGATGACTTGTGACTTCGTACTAGCACAGCTATTGACGGCCCTCAAGAGTTCCGTCTACCCACTTTCACTCACAAGGCTTGGGTCAACCCTTGGTATGGTTTTCAGGCACTTTCCAAATGTGCCGCACGCTGGGATCGACCTCGATCCATTCCGATAACATCAGGAATTCTCCTTCCTGACAAATCGACCATGGTGAGATTTGAACGTTCTAACCACTTGGCCCCCCGCCCATATATGTAAAAACAGTAATATTACCGTTGTTTGCAACAAAGATGAGGACAGTAGTCCGAATAATATAAATAGTGAACAAAATTGTCTTTAATCATTATAAGAATTAGGAGATATACACATTAAATAATAAAAAATAATTTTAATATCGAAACCAGTATATGATTTTGAAGCCATTGCATGTGGGAAATGCAATGAGATTAAAAAAGTTTTAGGTTGGTTGCTATTGATACACGTGCGTGCTAAGACTAGTGATATTAGTTTGGTTGACCATTACTACTGAGTAGGGGGATCGATCCTCACTGGGTGCCCGATAATTGTGGCCTTGTGCCAAAACTAAGCTAAGCTTAGCTAATGGCAACTATTGATTCACTCAATATTTACTAAATTTATCTCAGTACAACACAGGGCAAAACGTTTAGGTTTCTAGTGAGGATCGATCTCCCTACACAAATAACGGTTTGATCGAGTAGCCGACTAACCATTGCTTTACGGTGAGGCGCTCTCTTTTATTTATTTATTTGTTTGTTTGTTTGCATTGAACAAACTCGTGTTTCTTTTCTCATGTTCAAACGAATAGAAGAATAAGGGGAATGTGCGTTCGTTTTTTATTTTAAATTGCCATCTGCGTCATTTCCTACTCCAGTGATAGAATCGCTCTTTTCATGAGATCCACAATCTGTGAAATGCGTAAGATTTTAAAGAAAGCAGAGTAATCATTAGTTCGTACACAGGGAAAAGAAAAGGAAAGCAAAGGAAAGAGTGAGAAAATTAAAAAAAGAAAACGAATGAAAAAAAAAAAAGAAAGTAAAGAAAGAAGAGTAAAAGAGAAAAAGAGAGAAAATAAAAATAAAAGAACGTCAAGAAGAAAATAGAAACGAAAGTGTAAAAGTAAGCAAATTAATGTAAAAAAAAAAAAGCAGACGACAGAAGTGAAATTTAAAAGAAGAAGAGAAAGAATGAAAAATAACATGACAGAAAGAAAAAAATGGGATCAAAGTAAAGGAAATAAATCATGGGAGCGAATAAAAAAAAAAACAATCGTAACAAAAGGAAAAAGAAAGAAAATACCAAGAAGAATTGAAAACGAAAAACAAATTGTCAAAAAATGAAAAAAAATGATTTATCGACGGCCCAAAATAATCAACTCAAGAATAAAAAAGAAGAATCGATAGACAGGAAAAAAAGGATAAATAACAAGAAAATAATTTATAGAAGGAACAAAATGAATGAAATTTCTTCAATTTGGCGTTTTCTATCTCTTGCCCTCTTCGTATTTTTCATTTCGGAGCCAATGTAACATTTCATCTTTTACTCCTAATAATGTTGCAATTTTACATGTCTTATATAAAAAAAACACAATTCTTCTGAAGAAAAGACATAATAAAAACAAAACCGTATCTAATTTTAAAGCAAAAAACATCTTGGATTTTTACCTTAGGTGACGTGACCGAGAAAACCAAAACAAAAAACAAACAAACAAAAAACCCAAAAAGAAACACGGAAAAATGCAGAGATATTTCTTTTTTGTTTCGCTCTTTTATCCTTATTCAAGGCCAGCGTCAATTTACAAATTGCTGTTCGTGGCAAAAACTTTCAAAAATTTCAGAGCAAATTGGAATGGATTCTTTTTGACGCTTCTATTACGAAGCAAATCTTAAATTTTGAACAAAGTAAACACTCATCAATCCATAGCCATTTTTACACAAAAACGTTTCAAAAATATATCCCGGCTTTTATTTGCGAAGCAGGTCTGTATCTTTCCCCAGAAGCTGAGGCATGTTTCCCCAGACATCATGGAACTTGGCCTTACATAATATTTCTATATTAAATGTAAACGAAAAATCCAGTAAAGCATAGATATGAATGTTTTACTCCGATATTATTTCTCATTATAAATATTATCTTTATTTTTAGTGGGGACACGTATTTGAGTTTCTATCCCTGAAAAAAAAAATGATTATATATATATATATATGTATATATAAATAAAAAGAAAGAACAGTAAGATATAAAATCCGGTGTTCTTATAGATATTTTTATTTTTACACAATAGTGCTCAATGTAAATTTACAGTGCATTAATATTATAAATTAATTGATTTAAAATATGGTTTTTTCGCTACACAGTGATACCATGTTTCAGAAATGGAAGCTAAAGCCCCTGAATTTAATTTTGTTATTAAACCAAAGACATTAGTTCCACTTCCTCGTCAAGCGAATTTTGGAGTCCAAAATTCGCTTGTCGAGGAAGTGGAACTAATGTCTTTGGTTTAATAACAAAATTAAATTCAGGGGCTTTAGCTTCCATTTCTGAAACATGGTTATCACTGTGTAGCGAAAAAACATATTTTAAATCAATTAATTTATAATATATATATATATATATATATATATATATATATATACAGGTTGTCCGAAAAACAATTGACATCATTTAAAATGTGAATATTTGAGTAACTATAAGATATTCAAAGGGATGTAGATTTTATAACCAATTTCACAAAGCTCCACAAATATTGAATATATGCACCGCCTGTGGCACAACACATGTCAAGTCGGTAACCCAGCTCTTGTCAAACACGCTGTAGCATGTCTTGCGTAACATTCTCCACCGCATCAGTGTGGATTTATCTCAATGAGAATCTAACAGGAAGATGGATCAGGCATGGCAGTGATATTGACAATGTGCTGGTGAAATGGCCACCACGTTCACCTGACTTAACACCTTGTGATTTGTTTTTCTATTGGACTATGTGAAAGGACAGGTCTATTTCCCCCTCGTCCTACAAGCTTAGAGGAACCTAAGCAGAGAATCACTGAGGGGCTGGAAAATGTTACGCAAGACATGCTACAGCGTGTTTGGCAGGAGCTAGACTACAGACTTGAATTGTGTCGTGTAATAGGTGGTGCGCATATTGAACAATTGGGGAAGCTTTGTGAAATCGCTTATAAAATTACATCCGTTTGAATATGTTGTTCAAATTTTGTTAACAAAGCCTTTTATTGTTTAACATGAAGCCTGTTTAATTTTGTTTTCTTGTGACATGTAGTTACTCAGCTATTCACATTTATATGTCAATTTTGAGGGGAGCACTATTGAAGCAAGAATTAATTTAAGTCAAACTACAAGGGCTCGTCCTGGGTAAGACGATAAACTACACCCGCGTCCTGGATAAGATGATAAACAAAATCCAACAGCAAGGTCTTTGATCAGGTTTTGAGAAGTGTGGAACAACCTCTTAATTGCTGGTGTTCCCAGGTCCACTCTGACCCGGGGTGGTATCACCTGTTAGGGACCCAGCTATGAACAAATAGTTAATCCCCAAACTGGGGTCAAAACACTATGAAAGTGTAAAAATAAGTTTTAATACCAGAAATACTTTGTAAAAGATTATTACCAGCTATAAATGTTTGAAGAAAAAATATTACCAGCAATACATTTTTGAAAAAAAAATTATCAGCAATACATTTTTCAAAAACAAAAATTACCATCTATACATTTTTGAAAAAAAAAACAATATTGCCAGCAATAAAAATCTTGTCGTCATTAAATGACCCATTGAGGTGTTGATATGCCGTAAAAATCCCAAACCAACCGAAGCTTATAAGGGTTGTCTATTTTCTTTTATTGTAGGTTTCTAATTTTCGACTAAATTGTACATTCAAATTAAAAGTTCATTTTTTCATTCGAGCACTTTCAGTCGTTTTAGGTATTATCAAGAATCGGATGTTGTTAATATCATAGATATATGTAGATGTTTTACTATGCAAAATGCAACTGTAAACACTTCTTTAATATTTATGTAGGTTGCAGAAACATTTGATTGAAATATATCATATGTGTTAATAAATTATTATCTTTTAATTGCCAATATGGGTTTTTTGACATCCACCATTGACTTAACGAATCTTTTAACTACTGATTTTTTTTAAAGCTGAAATCGTATAAAACTTAATATTTACAGCAGTTTTTATTGCTTTCTATGGACCTTTTTTTTCATTCTCAACGACATCTGCTTGCTTTTCATTCTCAACGACATCTGCTTGTTTTTCATTCTCAACGACATCTGCTTGCTTTTCATTCTCAACGACATCTGCTTGTTTTTCATTCTCAACGACATCTGCTTGCTTTTCATTCTCAACGACATCTGCTTGTTTTTCATTCTCAACGACATCTGCTTGCTTTTCATTCTCAACGACATCTGCTTGCTTTTCATTCTCAACGACATCTGCTTGTTTTTCATTCTCAACGACATCTGCTTGTTTTTCATTCTCAACGACATCTGCTTGCTTTTCATTCTCAACGACATCTGCTTGCTTTTCATTCTCAACATCTGCTTGCTTTTCATTCTCAACGACATCTGTTTTAACAGATTACTATCAGGAGAGGAAGGCGATGATTCCACTAATTTAGAGTCTGTGAAATCTTTTTGGGGCAAGGTGGCCAATAGTCAGCTTTACAGTATATGAAGAACATAACTATAATAAATATATATATATATATGAAATGAACAAAGTCCGACAATTAATTTTAAGACGTTTTTTTTATGTTTATACGTTCTTTTTATAGATTCAAATATTTAAGCAAATGCTCTGTTAATAATAAACACTATTAATGACATTTACCGGCCTGAATATCCGAGAAATTTTCATAGAAAATATTCGTACTCCGACAGGAATAAAAGGAATATATATATATATATATATATATATATATATAAAGTGGACATGGAAGTCAGCACTTAGAGGCGACAGTCTGTTTCATGCTAGTGCAATCGTCAGGCGACTAGCCTGACGATTGCACTAGCATGAAACAGACTGTCGCCTCTAAGTGCTGACTTCCATGTCCACTTTTATATTTACACACGCTCTATCTCTGATATTGAGCACTTTACCCCATAAATATAGCACACTTTAAGACTATATTTCTGCATATATATATATATATATATATATATATATATATATATATATATATCGTGTAACAGCATAATTGTCCATCTCAAAATGTTTAATATCTAAAAACCACTAAACTAATAGTTTATTTCTTCCAGGTCTTCAGATAAGATGTTTAACCATCTTGACGCCATTTGTCGTAAGAATCACTGAAAAACCGTTTGTGTTATTCAGCTAGAAAGAGAACAGTTTAAAATCCTTTTGTGTCAGACCCACTGTCTACCCAAATGAGCAATGGTGAGAGGAAAAAGATCATTCATCATTTCAACTTAGAACTTTTTGTAATCGATGACAGGAATCGAATCTGTATCCTATACGTCAGGCTATATGACAGTTCCGTACAGGATACAGGTTCGATTCCTGTCGGAGGACGCATATTTTCTATGAAAATTTCTCGGATATTCAGGCTGGTAAATGTCGTTAATACTGTTTATTATAAACAGAGCATTTACTTAAATATTTGTATCTATAAAAAGAACGTATAAACATAAAAATGTCTTAAATATAATAGTATGTAAATAATTTTATTTTTCGAAGCTTCTTGTGACCAGTACTATTAAAGACACGTCTTATCAAAGAATTTCGAATAGTTCTGGATTTATCTTGATACTTTCATCGACTTTGAAGTGATCCATAATTTCACTCCCTACAAAATATTACTACCCATCCTCTATTTTGTTTTCGTATTGTATGACTATTTTCTTGAATCAGCCTTTAGCTCAGCCATCGGGTTCATCCAATATAGCTTCGGCATACAAGAGTAAAAATTACGGTTGGGAAATAAGTTTTCATGTATTTTTTGGTTCAGATTACACGGTATCCTCTTATTTGGCAGTGAATGCGGGACAATCTCCCCACGGGCCGAGGAGAAAACGAGATTTAGCAGAAATGTGGTTCTACAGAAGGGTATTGAAAATTCCATAGACGGAATCAGTAAGCAACAAGGAAGTCTTAAAGAAAATGGCAACAGAAAGAACACATTCCCAGAATCAGGAGAAGACGGCTGAAATTCTTTGGACACATAATGAAGTAGGGAGGGCTCAGAAAACGTAACCCTCACCGGACATATATAGAGATCGGGGAAGTCCTCGAGCCAATTAGTTGACAAGCTTTTGTGAATGGATAGCAGAACGAGTGTTTTAGCAAAGGGAAAAACACTGCTAAGGGTAACAAAGGATAGGATGTTGTGGGGAGCCATGATCGTCTATGTCCTGAAAGGATAAAGCAACATAGAAGAAGATTGGTTGCTTTCATGCCTTTATCCAATTTCTTTATATTTCGCATACATTAACAACTACAGCTTCAGATATTTTCTTGCTGGTCAATCCATTTTACTTTTTAATTTTTCTCGAGTGTTTGTGATAATTTATTTTGTTCTCATATTGCCAGTGTTTTTAATTTCGTTTTTGATTGATGACGTGAGATCCCAAAACAACTACATAATTGTAAATATTTGCATTAAAATAGATACGAGTTGAGGTGCAGATGGTATACGAAGTGCATTTTGTCTTTAGTAAAGAGGTTTATAACTGTTCTACATTATTGTAATTTTAGTTTTTCGTTACTATACATCTAATAAGCTGACCTAACTTTTTTTTTATTCAAGATCGAAGGAGATGGCCGTAACATCTCATTGAACACACCCTACTAAACACTGCTTGTCATAGCTGACTACTTTGCAAAATGTAGTCGAGGCGTGAAGATAATTTGGAAGCTCGCTATACAATAAAGTTTTCAGTTAATAGAGATAGACGTCAAAACTGTCCCACACGTTCCCCACAGTCCAGACCTTGCTCCCTGTGATTTTTAGTTGTTTTTCAAGCTGAATAACACCAGGGGCAGCCGTTTTGAAGGCATTTTGAAAATGAAGGAGACTGTGAAAAGATCAATTTAGATGACTTCCATGGACACTTTACTAAGTGCAACGAAGTCACGGGATCCTCTTTTGAAAGAGATTATAGTTTTGTATTTTGAAATTATTAACATGTCTCTCCTGAAAATAGTCTCCAAACTACAGAAATATCTCCCATATTTAACATTTTAATAGAAACTTCTAATGAAAATTTTACAAATGGCGTTTGATTAAAAGCAATTTTATTGTGATAGCAATGACTTGCATGAAACCTTTTGGTACAGTGTAGAAATATCGAAACGGTTTTAATTATTTTCCCTCGATCTATGTGTGCTGTCAGAGTTAGCTTCTGCTAGGAGCTTCGGCATAGGGATGCAGATGGGGATGGAGTGAGAGGAAGAAAAGCAGGTGAACCAGCTGCGAATCTTGGGTCGTAAAGGGAAGTTTTGCATAACTTGAAGATAAATGGTAATGAAGATATAATCTAATTTTATGCAGGAAGTTCAGTGTTAAGCAGATGATCCAGTGAACGGATACAACAGCTGTGATGTTTTTCGAATGCGATACGCTAACGGAGATTAGGATCAATACCTTACAGTGGCTCCTCATTGGTTGAGCTAGTGGCATATTCCCCATCACCGCCAACGACCAGTGTTCGAGCCTAGAGGGAAAAAACAGGATTTCGAATGCTGATTTTTTTAAAGTCAAACATTTAAAATGTTCCCATTTTTATTCAAATCGTTTCACCGCAAGAAGAAATTGTATTTTCAAAAACTCCTGTTCCTGGCTGTCCTCCAAGATTTCCTATTCTTCTTTTATGCGCTACGTCCTTTCAGGAAGTCTGCGATTATGGCTTTCCACAATTTCCTGAATTTTGTTAACAAAACCTTTTATTGTTTAACATGAAGCCTGTTTAATTTCGTTTTCCTGGGACAAGTAGTTACTCAGATATTTACATTTTAAATTATGTTAATTTTGAGTGGGGGCACTATTGAAGCAAGAATTAATTTAAGCAAGTCAACCTACAAGGGACCGTCCTGGGTATGACAATAAATTACATCCGCAACCTGGGTAAGACGATAAACTACATCCAACGGCAAGGTCTTTGATCAGGTTTTGAGGAGCGTGGAACCGACTCTTAATGGCTGGTGTTTCCAGGTCCACGAAGACCAGGGGTGGTAGTATTCTCAATAAATTTTGACTTTTTTCAGTTCCTTTTTGTCCAGTTGCTGTACTCTTGGATGAGCGTGAAGTGTAATGGATAACAGCTCAGGATTTGAAATCGGATAGCCGAGTTCCAATTCCAGACGGGTTCTTTATATTCACTTACACACAAATATTCTTGGGAAAGGTATGAAGCCACCTCTTCTTCCCCCCATCTATGGGTTAATTAGTTCGACTTGTATCAGTAAATCATTATTATCTCCAAAAAAATTATTACAACCTAAAAAAACAATTCTGGCTTTAAATAACCTGCAAAAGCCGTAAAAAACGAATCAATCAAACAATCAGTCTTCTTTGTCCTTGTTCTGCCACCCACTCACACAAACTCTAAGTAGGTTACTCACTGTTTCATCCTACTTCTTTCGCCTTCACTCTCTTGTGAGTGGTTGGTTCTTTAAGCCGCCTTTCGTCATTATACATCATAGTACTTTAAATTCTTTCTAGCTGTAAATAGGTTTCTTTGTAATTCCTATTTTCCTCAAAACTTCCTCGTTGTCCTGTCCATGTTATTCTAAAAGGCTCCTGAAGAAGGCCGGAACGTACAACGGCCGAACCGTTGTGAATATGGTAATGAAGATGAGGATAACAGTCCGAATAATGTAAATAATGTCAATAACTATACATAAGTATAAGTATTTTTTTTACATTTGTATTGCTTGCTCTGACAGCTTTATAATTATAAAGATAGCCACCCGGTTCTTGACCTGTTTCCGGTTTAATTCACCCTATTGATTTGTTATGTGGCAATAATTTTTATTCGAATTCATCCTATGCAAGGCCGTAAATCCACTAAGACACAAGGGGTTACTGGGCGTGAAAGAGTTAGAAACAGAAACATTGATAAGTATCGAGAACAAAAAGAGTAATCTGAAGAACAGTAGATAGCGATTGACATTGCAGTTTATATTTTTGAAGACTAAAGTTGCCTGGAAAGAATGAAAGCAGAATAGAGTTCCACAAACTAGAAGTGTGAGAAAAGAAACTGTTAGAATAGAATTTACAGCTACATCTAGCCAACTCAGCTGTAAACTGATGAGAACTCGACGCCAGCCTAGTACTGTGCTTAAATTCAAAACTGATTGGTCGATAGAGTTTGCATTTGTTTCCACCTGTCTTCTTTATTACCGCTATGAAGATAGATCTTCTGAGGTTTTCCGGTATTTCGCCGCTGTCATATATTTCCCGAAAAGGCTACAGTATTACTATTATAGTTCGATCTAGTCTTGTTGCTTTGTTTACGTCGCAAGCCTCTCGCTGCTCTTTCGCTACTTCCATGGAAAACGTTCAGACGAACTACATTCCATAGTTCTACCAGCTCTAACCTTCACATCTATGACACACCATGCCACGCACATTTTAGCGAATCACATCCATTTCCATTGTATTCTATTGGTAATATTGCAAATTATTAGTTCAACCGTCATCTGGAATGCCGCACCCAAACACTAACATCGCTATCAATGGTCAACCGCTGGAGCAAGTAGATCAGTTCTCGTATTTGGGGAGCATTCTAACATCAACTCCCACATGCAGAAAAGACGTGGAGAATAGAATCAGGGCCGCCCACTCCGCCTTTGGCTGACTCAACTGCCGCATATTTAAAAACCACGCACTGACAATGACCACCAAAATCACGGTCTTCCGGGCAGTAGTCCTCTCCACCCTTTTATACGCTTGCGAAACATGGACCCTATATAGAAGCGAGGTAAAAATGCTAGAATGCTTCCAGCAACTGAAACTAAGGCAAATGCTCAACATCTCTTGGGAGAGCTACACTACCAACACAGAAGTGCTGAACAATGCCTCAGTGAGCAGCGTCGAGGCCACCATCATCCATCACCGCCCCCGCTGGGCAGGACACGTCCACAGGATGGATCCTTCCAGGCTCCCCAAGAAAATCCTATATGGCGAGCTGGCCATCGGGACTAGACCACGAGGAGCACCCAAAATGCGCTACAAAGACCAACTAAAGCGCACCCTGACACTTACCAACATTAGCTCGTCCTCGTGGGAAGAAACTGCCAGGGACCGTGGAGGAGATCAATACGCGATGGCATCGCGGACTTCGAGGAAAAGAGGAGGGAGAATGAAGTGGCAAGACGTCGAAGGAGGAGAGAGCGATGTGAACAACCCCATCACTAACAAACATCACTAACACATATCAGGGAACTATTATCCGCGTGTTTCCTGGAAGCTATATGGGAGGGCAACTGTCACGGAAGCATGGATGCCGCCTGCCGCTCGTTGGCTTAGCGTCCCTCTGCGCGTGGTCTTAGCCTGTCTCTCGAACCTAAGTTTTTGAAGCGTATCGAAGCTTCAAAATTCCTGCGGTCCTCTATTGTCTTCGCGCCGTTTTGGACTTATATATATATATATATATATATATATATATATATAAAATAGACAACGGCAGTCCATCACTGTCAAAATATCACGCCCACGAGTTATTCTGACCATCTAGGCCCAGCTCTCGCATTCTGTAACATAAGGCTTAGAAGTTTCCACATATTCTTTGTAGTCATAAGATATTCCATATTTGTTTCAATTTTTAACAATTTTAATGAAAAAAAAAATCAATTCTTTGGAAAACTGCCCCAAAAAACCTAACACAACTCTTTGCCGAGAAAAATAATTTTTTTTTCGGGAAATGAGTTTATGAAGTGGCCTGTAAAATGGCAGAAGTTAATGGAACCAAAAATAATAAACATGTTGTTCAATAAACTTAATGTTGGTAATTATCTTTTACGCGGTTTTGTAAGTGAAGACTTATTCATCCTGCAGCAGCTTTTCCACACATCCAACATTGCAAACCTGTCGCTACTCTGTAGCGAACGTTCAGAAGAGCTTCATTTTTTATAAACTCTACCAATTTAGATCTTTACAGCTAAGAGACTACTTGCTACTTCCACAGAGTTGACTCACGCTCAATTCTTCCGTGTTCCAAAGGTAAAAAAAAAAAGATCCACTAGAACTGTCATTTTGTGGTACAGGTACTCCGGCTAAAGCTCCCCTGATCACCACAACCATAAACTCTTCAAGTCAAGGATCCATCGTTATCCATCCTTCTCATAATCTTCTCTTTGTACGACTCGTTTCACTCACATGACACACCCCACTCATTACTATTTTATAAGTAACCCTTTAAAATGACTGATTCTCGTGTCTTGTATTGGTTGAATTTTGGTATAAAAATGATTCTATTATTTTTAGTTAATAAACCGAACGACCTTAGTGAATATCCAAATAAAAAGCACGAAAAAAAAAAGTGAGAACCGAATCGATTTTAGGATTTTAGTACCGCAATTTTTGAACTACTATGGAAACAGCAGGCAAAAGGCAGAAAACTGGTTTTAGAAAAGTAATTTTTTCAGGTTTAAATTCTCAGCGCTTTTGAATAGCACCTATATACTCGATACTGGGAGCGTTGTGATTACAGAATAAACTGTCGGCAACAGGTCTTCAGGTTGCAATGTTTCACTTTTAGTTGTCTATTTTCTCGTCATTGATTCGTTCATAAATAATTCTAAAACTATACTTTCTCCTTTTAATATATTTTCCACAAAAATGAAATAAAATAACAATCCTGTATAATCCGCATCAACCCAAAATGTCAATGAAACGAAAACAAAACAAAAAAAATCTGCCATTTAAATCGTCTCTGATCAACCCTAAAATAAATTCACGCTTAATTTCAAGAAATTAAATTCTACTGAAAGGAATGCAAATGTTTTTGTACGAATATATTTTTTACTAATTTTTCTTTTAGTGGATTTTCATCTATTGATTTTTATGTCGCGTTTTGCGTTGTGAAGAAAATATTACGCCCGCCACGCCTGAAAGAAACTCTTTTGAACGTCGTAATCCGTTTAGACAGATCATTTTCAGAAATTTAAAAAAACAGGACAGAACGCCAGTTTGAGAATTTTGTTCTTTCCTTAAAGAGATTGTTTTTTTTCCTCCGATATTACTTCTCGTCAGCGTTCGAAAAATTACTAACATATTCGTCAACTACTATTTTTCAAACTCATTCGACAAGCATGAAGTCAGTTATACACGATCATGAATCTTTCGATACATGCCTGACGAGGCATATTTTTCCCGCAGTAGGTTGCCATTTCTTTCTGCAGTTGACCAAGGCAAAACAGAACCCGGTCTGTCCTGCTAAGAAGAGGATTCATACCTTTCCTAACGCGCCTAAGTAATATAATGGATTCGACTGGAAATCGAACTCGGCTCTCCGATTACTCAATCCGAGCCGCTATCTATTACTCCACTATGCCTTCTCATGCACGTAGAGAAATATTAATGTCAACCTCAAGCGCTCATCATATATATGTAATATTTTAAGTATGCACCACAAAGTTATGCTGCTATTATCAGTTTTATGTTTATATGTAAGAGCACGATCATCAGGTGATAATGAGGAACGAAGAGTTAAATAAAGTAAGATTCATTGAATAATTTAGACAAGTTTTGCTTGCATATTTTCGATAGGATCCGTTCGTATTCTCGGATGGGCTTTTTGGTGTCGGTATTAAAAGAAGAGTGAAAATTACCGTATTGATACATATAGTTTTATTCCGAGTACTTTCGACATAAACACAATGCCATCCTCAGGGAGTGATTTTAAGACAAAAATGTAGTGTTCATTATTTCCAAAGAGAAAATTACTATGTTCATCTGAAAGTTATAATTTTAGGTGTAGAGTAAAGACCGCTAATTTTGGTACCATACGGTGTATGTTTACGTTCTAGGGGAGGTAACTAATTATGATGTGTGAAGAGAATTTTTTTTGAAAAAGAAGAAAATAGTATGAGAAACTATTAATATGGACATTGATATTTTAGTCTATCCATTATAAACATTTGTGCAGTATTAATAATTCATTTTTGTTAAGGTTTGGTTTTAGTTTTTAATATAGGAGTTCAAGGAGTTTTAGTTTATGTTTATTATTTTCATGAAGTATGGATATATTTTGGACAAGAATTTTTAAAAATTGCGAATGTGGACAAGCATGTTGTAAATGTTTAGAGATGTTAGACATCTCATTCAAATGAAAACTCAACCGCCGAGTCAACGTAGTCGTAGTATGGCCAACATAAATATTATTTTTTTCGTTGGAGATATAATCTCCTAGAGGACGTTTAAATTAATAGGCTAGTTGAAGCAGTATTATATTCAATTTGCTTTATATTAGCATTACTGATAGAGTATCTTATTTGTTTATCAACAATATAATCAGGGAAGTTGTTATTATAAGTTTGTTTTATGTTTTTCTGTTACCTGTAGAAGGTCTGTTTTGTGGAAGAAGTAATTATTGTGCAAATAATTACTTCTTCCACAAAACAGAACGGTTTATTAGTTTTTTATAATTGCTATTTTATACTAATTCGGAATTTTCACTGTTTTAGTTAAGGGAGCCTGAATTTATGCTGGCTGTTTTTTTATGTGGGTAGATAGTGAATTTATTAAAATTAGTGTTTATCAATATATGTAGAAAAAATATTTTATAAATATTATTAAGTTCGTATGTAAATTTAAGGAGAGAATTATTTTGGAATTGTTGTTTTTCGTCCATATTATTGACTAATATAAGAATATCATCGACGTAGGTTTTTTACAATTGTTAAATGCATTATTTTCGAGATTAGACATGATTAGTTTTGGGTTCGACTTTTACCAATTTCTACATGACTAATATTGAGAATAATACATTTTATTAATTGATAAAAATTTATATATATATATATATATATATATATATATTATATATATATTTATATATTATATATATATATATATATATATTTATATATTATATATATATATATTATATATATATTTATATATTATATATATATATATTATATATATATTTATATATTATATATATATATATATATATATTATATATATATTTATATATATATTTATATATTATATATATATATTATATATATATTTATATATTATATATATATATATATTATATATATATTTATATATTATATATATATATATATTATATATATATTTATATATTATATATATATATATATTATATATATATTTATATATTATATATATATATATTATATATATATTTATATATTATATATATATATATATTATATATATATTTATATATTATATATATATATATATTATATATATATTTATATATTATATATATATATATATATATATATTATATATATATTTATATATATATATATATTATATATATTTATATATTATATATTATATATATTATATATATATTTATATATTATATATATATTTATATATTATATATATATTTATATATTATATATATATTTATATTATATATATATTTATATATTATATATATATTTATATATTATATATATATATATATATATATATTATATATATATATTTATATATATATTTATATATTATATATATATATATATATATTATATATATATATTTATATATATATTTATATATATATTTATATATTATATATATTTATTTATCATATATATATATATATATATATATATATTTATATATTATATATATTTATTTATCATATATATATATATAT
>OZ038498.1:34904378-34906878 GCA_964036315.1 Acanthosepion esculentum
AATAAAACATAAACGCCGAAAAATTGCAGTCGTCTGCAAAATCCAATTTCTTTGTGTGAGAAAATATGAAAAGAAATGTTTATTTTTAATTAGTGGTTTAGAATTAACAGTGTAAAAAGAAGAACAAAAAAAATGGGTGAGAAAGTTTTGCCATTACTCTTCAGTTGTGAGGCTTTCATCGTTGTTGTTTGGAATGAAAATAACGATGCTGGTGGGATGGAAGTGGTAAACATGATGGAGGTGGTGAAAGTCTTAGCGGTGACGATGGCAAGCCTGTGCAGGAGTTTATAATGGTTGTATCGAAGATAAGAGACACAGAGGAGATCAGCGGGCAAATGGTTTGAAAATGTTCAGTAAATGTATTTGTGTGAGTGAGCGAAACGAGTGAGTTCTTGATGCGCTTTATCAACCCAGATTTTTTTTTTTATTTCCCGACAACTGGTAAATGGCATGGAAGCCATTAAAATTGTGATATTCCTCATCAATGATCCTTCTTAAATTATCAATTATGACTATTACCGTCTGTCAATTCTGGGAAAGCAAATCTGTGGTACATGCTTGAAACATGATACAGGAATTATGATAGTGACTTTGAAAGTTTATGTTGAAGCAAAATCTGTAGAGAACCATCATTGTCCATATCCTGAAAGGACATGGCATCATATATATATATATATATATATATATATATATATATATATATATATAAAGAAAGAACAGTAAGATATATAATCCGGTGTTCTTATTGATATTTTTATTTTTACACAATATTGCTCAATGTAAATTTAGAGAGCATTAATATTATAAATTAACTGATTTAAAATATTGTTTTTTTTCGCTACACAATAATGACCATGTTTCAAAAATGGAAGCTAAAAGCTTCGAATTTAATTTTGTTATTAAATTAAAGACATTTAATTTCCTCCTGAAGCGAATTTTTCTCGCTTGAGGAGGAAATGGAACTAATGTTTTAAATTTAATTACAAAATTAAATTCGAAGCTTTTAGCTTCCATTTTTGAAACATGGTTATTATTATTATTATTATTATTATTATTACTTTGTAGCGAAAATACCATATTTTAAATAAGTTAATTTATAATATATATATATATATATATATATATATATATATATATATGGTTGACTCTCCCGTCGTATTCGATGTACGAGGGTCAAGCAGCTCAGTTCATAGGAACCGACAGTCCAGACACCAGCACATATGATTTGATTATAGTGGTGAAGGCTTTGTGCAGAAACAAACACACTTTTTGAAGAGCCGAATGCAGAGACATGGTGCATTACGTGCCACAAGGTCCCCAAACAACACTCCGCAGGTTTTGAATTCAGAGTTGTCCTTCTCTTAGACCAGTTGCCAACCAAGGCTATAGACCACAGTCTGCCCTGCTATTTACCCATAGCTGGGGTCGAGAAGAAGAGGATTCACACCTTTCTCAAGGGTATTAGCACGTAAGTGATTGTAATGGATTCGACAGTTTCCTCAATACGAGCCGCTTCCCACTACTCCACCGTGCCTCCTCATAACATCACATACGTATATATATATATATATATATATATATATAGCGAGAGAGAGAGAGAGGGGGGGAATAGAGAGTGTGATAAAGATGTAGGGAAAGCGTTATGATGGTAATAACAGAGAGATGATAGTGGAAGATTGAGGAGATGGAGGGGATATTAGTGCTAGTTTTGGTGGACGGACTGGGCTCTCTATCCTTGGTTCGCAACCAGTCAAGGCCTTCTTCAGGTGATTGAAATTTCGAACCGAACTCTTTATTTCATCAACCGGGGTAGATTGTTCTAGTTCCACGTGCCATGCCTCTTCTGGGTGTCTCAGTTTTTTTTCCTTTTAACTCAACTCTCCAAGTTTGGTTGACCACTGCTGTGGCCTGGTATTAAACTCACAACTCTTTTGGTCTAGTTACTGAATCTGACCAGCGTCCTTATTCACTAGGCCATGTGTCCTTGTGACAGCCGGAAGATTCATGGCACATGCAACTAGATCAATTTAGCCCGGTGGGCGAAGTAAAGGGTTCGGTTCGAAATTTCAATCACCTGAATAAGGCCGGAGCGTACAACGACCGAAACGTTGTGAATATCGATGGAGTATTGCGGTCATATATGGTCTGGTGGCCCGCTGTAAGTCTCGAGGTCCTCGACGAAACCAAGAGACGGATATGCAATGTGAAAGATCCTGATCTGGCATCTAGTCTACAGTCGCTTTCCCACAGACATGCCGTGGCTTCCCTCTGTCTCTTCTATAAGTATTTTCACGGCAACTGTTCCGACGAGTTGCTTTCTCTGGTTCCCAGACTGCATGAATTTAAGCGAGCTACTAGGTTGCCATATCGGTCCCACCCTTTCACTGTCGAAACGATTAAATGTAACCGTCTCTTCTACTCAAACAGCTTCTTCTCTCACATTTTCCGTCTGTGGAATTCTCTTCCTCTTACTTGCTTCCCTGGTAACTATAATCTTCAA
>OZ038498.1:34911878-34914378 GCA_964036315.1 Acanthosepion esculentum
CGATGTTTGTGTGTGAGTTTCGCTCAAGGATCCGTACCTGACAAGTAGACCTTCCGCTCATATTTATTTGTTGCTCTACGGTCGTAATGGCTTCCACAGGAAAAGAGAATAGATTGGATTAATATATATATATATATATATATATATATATATATATATACACATCCTAAGTCTAATCATAACTTTATCTGGATGCTTTTGATTGTAGAGAACGATACTTTTGCGCAAGTGACTCTAAAATGGTTCCTTAACGGTTAATTTTACAGGTAGTGCATGAACCCTACACTAATCAGGTTGAAACTGAATTAAGCATGTAGAAAACATGTTGCAGACCTCACTAATTTTCTTGCAGACACACACTACTCAATTATGGACCACCCTGGAACATACCTGGAAAGATATACACACACAACAACTGCAACATCTCGAAAACTTCATGGCACATTGCGTAGCCGTCGTTATTTAGTTGAAGGAAGGAGCTATATGGTATTAGATCAGTCAGTTCTGTGCCATACGTGATACACGCTTAGGCGATCATGCATCTTTCGATACATGACTCACGAGGCTGCCATTTCTTTCTGTGGTAGACCAGTATAGAACTCGGTGTGTCCTGGGAGGGGGGAGAAGAAGAAGATTAATACCTTTCATAAGGGTATTAGCACGTAAGTGAATGTAATGGATTCGACTGAAATTCGAACTCGGCTCTCCGATTCCTCAGTCCGAGCCTCTATCCATTACTCCACCGTAATTTATTTATGTATCTATGTCCAATTGTATTCATCCATCCAGTTATCTATGTCGATCCAAATAAAAAAGTGATGAAATGTTTTGGTGGCGGTTTTGGAATGGTAGAGCAAGAATTTTTTTTCTCCGTAAGATGGGTGTGCTGAAATGAGTGTGGCAACTCACTTCCCAATATTTGACCAAATGACCAAACCGGGGGTTTTAACCCCCTTTCTTGGTTGAGATTATAGTTTTTCAGCACTCCTCCGTGTACGTGTATATTAACTAGTAATATTAATAAATACTAGTTATATAAAAACATATCGATAACTCATGAGGCTCGAACTTAGTAAACTACATTATTCCGTTTGACATGCGTACGAAACACTACTCTCTGCTTGGCGGCATCTGTCTGTTCACATTTATAAATATCATTGTTTCTCCTTCTGTTTATATATATATATATATATATATGTGTGTGTGTGTTTTTGTATGTGTGTGTATAGGTATTTTAAGTGTTTGACACTCATTAATTAATTACATATATATATATATATATATATATATATATATATATATATATATATATGTGTGTGTATGTATGTATATGTATATAATGTATGTGTGTATACACACATACATACACACTGTACAGGTTATCATGAGAGTCAGTTATGAAAAATCGGTCATTTCCTAAAAACGACCTGTTCAGTGACAATTGTAGAAATTTGTAAACAGATTGAACGGCCAAAGAAAACAATATGGCGGATGAGAAAGCGAATATGGAGGATGTGCCGTAGAAATGTCGACACTTCTTTTGCCGATTTAGTGCACGGTATATTTTGTCTGTGGCTATCTGTGGGAGATGTCGCTGTCGCAAAGGCATCCCGTGAGATATCGGACATAAAGACCGTTTGTAGGTTTGTTACAAAATCAGCAAAACGGTTTCGAATTTCCTCTGTGGTTGTTTTCAATTTGCACTGAAATGTCACTCGGAAAGGCTCACACGTAACACTGTCCCCTCAACAGTTATCCTGACGAGATTCTCGAAACATGCATGCAAAAACTGTTGAAAAAAGAGATCAGTTAGCATAGACAATTTTTCTTCTTGCTCTTAGTAACATGTAACCTAGTTCTACCTGTTACATTATTCAGAGGGTCGATTAATTTTCAGTAACTAAATTTTACCTTTCGATGTTATGAAAACAAATTTAGCCTGGCACCTGAACGGAATTCGTGTAAAGGGACTAACTTTCCAATAGAGTCTTCCTTGCTGTGGAGCAAGGGTTAAAATATTAATATTTCAGACTGAGACTACTGTAGAGTCCGATCTTCGTTGTGGCCAACACTTCTGACCTTTGAGAGTGCGAATATCAGCTTGGATTACAAAGTGTACATGCAATTGTAATTATGGATAAAGCGATAGACAGGATCAAATTTAAATATACCTAAATCTCTTAAGAAAATATTGCGATCTTCCCCGTGTCCATAGTAACGGATGAGCCACATTTTTTTACACCTTCTTCCTCATCTTTTTTGCCGAACATTCCAACAGTTTTTCTAAGTCTTCGTTCCTAAATCTTGTTCGATGACTCCGAGAATTTTACCAGAGAACCCTTTCCCAGCATCTTCCCTCGTAACCTACAAAATCTTTCACTTCTCCATCAATTGTACTGAAGCCCGTAATCATTAACTGACTTTTCTAGCAGCCATTGGTTGTTGATATTCTAACTCCCGTGTCAGACTTAGCAATAATCTCAATTGCAACTGCAAATAA
>OZ038498.1:34919378-34926878 GCA_964036315.1 Acanthosepion esculentum
TAAGCAATATTAAAAACTAAATGTACATTTGTTCTTCACCACTCGATGAAGCTCGGAGTTTAATGTGCATATTAATCGTTAGGTACAAATTATAATATCTTTTATATAAATATATATAAATATATTATAATAAAATAATATATTTATACAAATATATTATAATTAAAATAATCTGCAAAGTGTAGAGAAGTCATAGAAAACTTATTAGTCAGCGAAATAAATATAGGGTGAATGAAAACTAACTCCCTATTACATGTATGAGTGGCTAGCCAGGAGTCCTGACTTAACACCCTCGGACTTTTTTCTTTGGGGTTGGTTAAAAGAACAAGGCTACTATACCAAACCAAGACTTTGGAAGGACTTAAAGGGCGAATACAAGAAGTTATGTCTTCCATACCACAAGAGTTCCTGGTGAAATCAGTTGACGAGATTCCTGTGCGTCTCGTGAAGCATGTAGTGAAATTTGGTGCCCATATCTTAAATATAATCTCTTGCCAAACGCTTTCCTCTCATATGCATTTCTTGTAAAAATTATAGTTAATAAATAATTTATAAGTATTTTAAAATGGGGAGTTACTTTTCAATCACCTTGTATGTGCCTGTATGTATATATATATATATATATATATATATATATATATATATACATACTTAAAGAAAGGCAGGGGTGAATTCATATGCGATTCTGCAAGTGTGTACGCAATTGTGTAGGTTTCTCCACCAACTTATTTGTGCATGCGCTTGACAACCTGTGTGTGACACTGCACCAATTGCAACTGACGTGTACATATTGTTGCATGTGTACGTGACGGGCAGGGTAATGACAAAGAATTTTGAAGGCAGGTAGCGAGAGTAGAATGTCAATTAAAGAGGGTAGGAAGCAATAATGGGGGTAGCGGGAGGCGACCGGTTCCAATTTCTTATGTTTTGTTTATCATTACATCATTGTCTGTGTATGTGTGTGGCCAAATGTTTGGAAGTCGTATATCCCCAACGGCCAGACGAGGTTCGCAGACACATACCGAAGTCGTGAGAAGGTCACTGGAACGTTTGAACGGATTTGAACTTCAGAAAAACAGTATGGAGAAAATCTTGGGAAAGTCAGCTTTCATTTCCTAATTTTTTTTTTTTTTTTTTACGATACTGGAGATTTTACAAGTATAGAAATATTTTGAATTTCTACGCAGAAATTTACAATTTTACTATTTTTTTTATTAAAAATCAATATTTTATATAATGTATGCTTATATCTATTATTCATTTTTTGACTTGTCTTTACAATTTTAATCCACATTGATTTTTTTTTTATCGCAAGTATTACTATCTTGTTTTTTTTTTCTATGTATTTTACCTATTTTTCTCATGCATTAACCGAAGCGTGAGTCTAATCTATTAATCTAAGAATGTCATATATAATTGTATATGTGGACAGCAGTCCCCATTTTATACAAGTTTCGTTAAAGGTAAAGATATTTATTTAATTCTTCTTGTGTTCTTATAACTTTTTCTTTTCTGGACATAAATTCCGTAAACAATACAAATATAATTTTCTCATCTACATGTAAAGAGAGGCTAAAAAATAATGGAAGCAAAATGAAAAGAGAAAAACGAACACACAATAACATCAACTATGAACACGGTCACAATGTGCTGACAGTGTTTGGAAAATAATACATTCCTATAATTTCAGATACATACATAACAAATCCATAGATTCAGTTAAAAAAAAATTAAAAATAATCTTTGATAATGGCTAAAAAGAAAGCATTCGAACACAAAACATATGGACAATTTTTAATAATTTATGTCCTGGAAAGAAAGAAAATTATAAGAACACAAGAAAAATTAAATAAAAAAATAACGAAACCGGACTCATAAATAATTACATCGGTTACACAACCACATGCTTATCCAGACGTCTTACGTTACACCTATCCGATCACAGCTCCATTAGAACCCATTTAAACACACACAAAAATTTACCAGACTCCATTAGAAATATACTAGTAGAAAACACAAATATATTAATTGCTTCCACCTGTAAAAAAAGGTTAAAAATAATGGAGGCTTTAATAATAAAAAAGAAAAAAGCCTACCCTTAACAATATTAACTACGAACAAAGCCACAACGTGCTAACTAGTCCTGTATATATCGTCTCTTCATTTAACTTAGATTTAATATAAATATGTCTCCATTAACCATGTCCTGAAGAAGGTCTATTTGACCGAAACGTCTGACGTCGACATAAAAACAAAAAACAAAATAAAAAACAGTAAACTCACATATTCGGATTTTGCTTTGTCTTTTCCACATTTTCATCATACCGTCGGATCTACATCCACATATTTGCTTATATATATATATATATATATATATATATATATATATATACATATATATAAGCTTCTGGTAACATTCATGCAGGCACCCATTTGTAATTTTTATTTACTACCTATAGATTTTAATATATTTCTGTTTATGCGTTATTTTTATAGATACAAATATTTAAGTAAATGCTCTGTTTATAATAAACAGTATTAACTGCATTTACCGACTTGAATGTCCGAAAATTCCGACAGGAATCGAACCTGTATCTTACACGGAACCGTCATTTGGCCTGACGTGCTATACCAATTAGCTACAGGGGAAGCGTCAAATCACTGCTTTTAAGCAACAAATTTCACATGATTTCTCTCGAACGTTCATATCTGCTCGAAGCGTATCTTAACGCAAACAAATGAGAACATATATCATGAAATGGCCTAAGTCCGACAATTATTTTAATATATTTTCTGTTTATACATTATTTTTTTTATAGATATAATATTTAAGTAAATAAACTCTTTTTTCATAATAAACACTATTAACAACATTTATCGGCCTGAATGTCTGAGAAATTTCATAGAAAATATGTGTCCTCCGATGCAAAACAAATATCAGAATTTGTAACAAAACGGAAATAGAATAATTCAAAATAAGAGAGTTTATCACACACACACACACACACACACACACACACACACACACACACACACACACACACACACACACATATTCTTTTATTCAGACCTGCATTAATCATGATCAAGAACAAATATTGATTTTTTGCATATCATAATCTGGGATATAAACGGGTTTTTAACCAGAAAATATACGCATAATGGAGAAGCTGAAATATCCACCAAAACCATGTTGTAGCGATTGTTAGGTGAAGCAGATGTAGTTTGAAAGTTTTTTTTTTTTTAGTGATTAAACAATGCACATAGATCAGATATTAAATTAAAAACTAAAATATTGCTCAATTTTGTGAAGAGAAAGAATTTAATTTTCTAAAAAAATAAAGTTGAATCCGTATAAAAGAGGCTATATTATACAAAGTCAATTGACCCAACCACTTTTCTGCAGATTACTTTTTTTCAAGTAGCATTTAGGCCAGTTCCTTATGGGCAAAAACCTCTCACATCGGGATCAAATTGAATAAGAATTCAGAAAATGTATCTTTTTTTTTTTTTAATTTGTTTAAATATAAAATATTTTCTAGGAAAGAAATCTGGGAACTCTTGCCAAAGGAGAAGAAAAGTCAATGGACAATTGATTGGATAAATAATTTTCTATTAAAGTTTTTAAATGGCTTGAGGTCAAATAAATCAACAATTATGGTCCTTATCAGCTTGGTGAAAAGCTTACATTATACACACACACACATTATATACTGTTACATTAGAATATGTACATACCCACTACAAAACTGCACATCTTGTTTCAACGTTAAAAAAAATTTAATGTTTCATCAGGTGGGAAATCACAATGCTATTTTTGTAGTGAGCCCTATTTTAAATTAATGTTTTGAACGCTGAAATCTTACTCTCCGTTCTCTTACAGTGGATATATATATATATATATATATATATATATATATATATATATATATATATATATATGTGTGTGTGTGTGTGTGTGTGTGTATGTATGTAAATATATGTGTGTATGTATATATATATATATGTGTGTATGTATATATATATATATATGTGTGTGTGTGTGTATGTATATATGTGTGTGTATATATATATGTATGTGTGTGTATGTATATATGTGTGTGTGTATGTATATATATATATGTGTGTGTGTATGTATGTATATATATATGTGTGTATATGTATATATATATATGTGTGTGTATATATATATATATATATATATATATATATATATTTACACCTTCATGTGCGTTTGCATGTGTCTAAAGTAGTGTGTTTTTGATGAAGCATACATGTTCCTTCGAAGACACAGTTATATATTTATATCGATATCTATCTATCTTGTTATCTATGTTGGTATCTATCTATCTAGAAACAGACAAAGTGAGAAAGAACTAATGCCAGATACACAAGAACATTAAAAGACAAATGAAAAAAAAAGGAGTTATTAGCTAAGTTGTGATCATTTTCCAATCATTTTATTTTATTTCTTACTTATTTTTTATTCCTTATTTCGTTTTTTTTTTCTCTATTTTCCGGTCGTAATTTAAAGAGTTTCACGCGCGTACGTATTCCGCGCGATTTTCTCAATCAAAATTCTGCAGACGCGCTCATTAACAAGAAGTCACAGCAGCAGGTAAGAAGAATGTGCAACTGAAAACGGGAAGAATGAAGTGCTCACAACCATTCACGGATTTTCTCAACCTTTTTTTTTTAACTGGTTCATTATTTTTTTTTCCACCTTAATTCCTATCCACTGCAACAGATATGAAAGCTCATTCACCGGCAGGCGGCAGTGACGTCACGGGTTTCATCATACCACCTGATCCGACTGCCAGGTCGACACAGAATAGAAGACAAAGTCGGCACGGAGATAGAGACGAGAAGAAAAAGAACAGCAACAGGAAGATGTAGGAAAGTAGATAAAACAATCACGGGAGGGTGGGGAGAAGATAGCGTGGAGAGAGAGAGAGAGAGGAAAGAAGAGAATGAATGGAAAGAGAGAACATCGGAAGTGTAAACGAAAGAGAAATCGAGAAGAAGAAGCGCAAAAAATGAAGGAAAGCATTAGGAACATTAATACAAAAATTGGTATGAAAATAGGTAAAAAGCATACAAAAATGATGTAGGTGGCAATTTGTGAAAAAAAATAAAAAGAGAAGAAGAATGGAAAAGTTTAGTAGGCACAGGTGCGAGAGAGAAAGAAGCAGAAGAGAAAGAGAGACAGAAGTGACAGAAAAGACAGATAAATTTGAGAGGTAAGAGAGAGAGAGAGGGGGGTAAGAGAGAGAGGGGTAAAAGAGGGAGGGAGAGTTGAGCGGCAAGTGAGAAAGAGACACATGTGAGAGGCAACAGAAAGACAGGTGAGGGGCAAAAATAAGAGAGAAAGTGAGTTGAGATGTAAGAGAGGGAGAGACAGGTGAGAGGCAAGAGAGAGAGAGAGAGAGATTCAGGCAGGTGAGAGGCGAGGGAGAGAGACAGGCAGGTGAGAGGCGAGAGAGAGAGAGACAAGCAGGTGAGAGTGAGAGGCGAGAGAGAGAGAGACAAGCAGGTGAGAGGCGAGAGAGAGAGAGACAAGCAGGTGAGAAGCAAGAGAGAGAGAGAGACAAGCAGGTGAGAAGCAAGGGAAAGAGAGAGGAAGGTGAGAGGCGAGAGAGAGAGAGAGGCATGGGAGAGGCGAGAGATAGACAGGCAGGTGAGAGGCGAGGAAGAGAGAGACAGGTAGGTGAGAGGCGAGTAAGAGAGAGACAGGTAGGTGAGAGGCGAGTAAGAGAGAGCGAAACAGGCAGGTGAGAGCCGAGAGAGAGAGAGACAGGTAGCTGAGAGACAGTTGAGAGGTAAGCGAGTATGAGACAGGTCAGAGGCAAAAGTAAGAGAGAGAGAGAGAGAGAAGTGTGAGAGGGGATTAAAGCAGAGAAAGTTAATAAGGAATGAACAGAGAATGGAAGAGATAGGTGAGCTCGGGAACGGGAGATTTTCTGAAACCGGGAAGAGTTGACATTTCATTTATTGATATTGAAACGAATATCAGTTTACAAGCACTTGCAGTTGCTGCTGCCACATGTTCTGGCATTCAGAAGAATGAACATTTAATTCTTTTCACACGCAATATCCACATTTTCTTTTCTGTCTCGATAAGCTAATTCCAGAAAACGCAAGCGCACGCGCACATAGTATCGCTCAGTCATATACTCTTCCTCAAAGAAACGAAATTCAACATTTTGGCCAGCAAATACTCCTTCCTTCGTCAAAAACTTAGTTTTAATTATTCGTTGAGCAATTGACAATAGGCCATATAATACACTCAGAATTCACCTTTTTCTCAATATTACAGGAAAAGAAAATTGGTTCCCCGCTAGACAATTTTCTCTGCAGAATCTATCTTACATATCTATAACTACCATTCGTCCATGCTTTGAATATTGTTGCCACATATGGTCTGGTGCTCCTGCTATATATTTAAAGACTCTTGATAAAATCTAAAGAAGAATCTGTGATGTTACTGGTCCTGACCTGGCATCTCAGCTTCAGTCACATCCCACCGCTCTAAGACAGATTCTCTGCGCCTTTACTTTAAATATTTTCATCGTAATTGTTCTTGTGAAATTTCCTCTATGGTACCTACACTATGAATTTAAATGCAATACTAGATTGGTGACAAGGTCTCATCATTTTACAGTCGGAATTGCTATATGTAACCGTAAGTCCTAGGCATTTTCTCAGCTTCTTCTCTCGCACTTCGCACTTGTTTGTGGAACTCTCTTACGGCTTTTTACTTTTCAGTCAAGTTTGATTTTCAAAAATTTAAATGCAATGTCAATCGTTATCTTCTGTCGTCGTAATTGTCTTGTATTGTTCTCTCCCCTTAATAAGATTGTTTTCTTAAATACTTTCACACTCAGTAACCCCTGCGTTTTAATGGCGTTGTTACCTTTCTTGGTGGCGGGGAGGGGGCGATAAAAAGTAGTTAAAGTAAGACACAGTTATGGACAATCCAGTGTGACTCAAACTCACTACACAGTGAGATTAACTTACTCCACACCGATGAGTTCTAAATATTTTCCTAGTCCAGTTTCATCCGGCACATGACCTTTTAATAATTAGGCACCTTGTGAAAGCTGAACTTTCTATACCAGTGGTTCTCGAACTTTTTGGGGGTCACCGCCCTCATGCGTACCAAAACGTAACTCTAGCACCTCCCTCCCATGTATAAATACAATGTTAAGCCCCCAATAAATCTATAGTCAACATTTTGATTGGATTTTCTTGGTGCTAGTATTGCAGGTCTAATGAGTATCTTAGTATTTCCCGTAATAATTGTTATCTAAATGGGATGCACAGTAAAGTGAAGGCAAGATACACTTCCGGTACAATGTGTGAGTAGTGTATGTAATGGTTCCGATGTGCCTTTGCCACCCTCAGGCTGTCCACTTTTTTCTTACTGCTCCCCCAATCTTTCCACTGCTCTCAGGGAGGCAGTACCATCCAGTATGGGAATCACTCATTTAAATATGTTAT
>OZ038498.1:34934378-34944378 GCA_964036315.1 Acanthosepion esculentum
AACTCTCATTAATAATGACTTTCCTAATTACACCATTGATGAACGAATTAGACAAGCCATTAGAAATATTAACATAAATCAAAAAGAACATAATGCTTCCTGAAATAACCCTAAACATATCAACCTACTATACCGTAATCAAATGCATTCTAACTATAAACAAGATGAAAAAGTCCTAAGAAAATCTTATAAGTACTAATATATTCCCCACCGATCCCAGTAATAAATATAACTAATTAAATATTATACTAAATTTAACACAACCAACTTAACCATACACAATAACTCTTCTCTGTCAACTAGTGTTTTGAAATGACCATCATTGTATGTAAGTTTAAATGTCCTTTGGGAGATTGTATCTCTGGCAAAAAAAAAAAAAAGTACATATGTTGGTTTGACGAACACAAAATTTTCAAGGCACCTCACACTTCATTTGCTCAACATTCCTGTCCACCGTCACAATACAGGAAAATAATTGTTGACAATGCCAATATACTACAGCATGTAAATAATAAACAAAAAATTCATATTTTTGAGGCTCTCTATATCAAAAGCAAGCAACCAACACTCAACAAAATGTATTAGCAGCAACGAGATGAAGTGCATAGAACAAACACTTAATGCCATTTTACATTTCTATCAATTTCCGGTCAGCACCCTTAAATTGGGACGCGTTTTGCAAACAACAAAAAACAAAACAAAAAAAAATAGACATCCGTAGCTACAACGGATAATTTAAAATTTTAAAACAATTATAGCAGAGCACGTTCACGTGTGTTTTTTTTTTAAATCATCATCACAAAAAAATGCAGATTTTATCACAATTACAGTACTTTTGTCTTTGTAATTTACCCCTGAGGAAGATCTTGGAGGAGGTCGAAAGTACTTTGGTAGGAAAAAACTACGGCGCCTTCCCTGATGAATTTTATCTTATCAAGAAACTGGTTAGAGAAGTGGAAAGGATCAGTATAAAATTAGACAAAATATGTCTATATTATTCGATGAAACATGTTTGAATGAAGATATGCTGTCTAAATACACACGCGCGTGCGTGTGTGAGCGCACGCGCATTGGGCGACACTTTGTATCGTTTTTTTTTAAATTTTAGCCTTTTGAATAAGCATTAACATTTAACTGATATTTTTGAAAAAAAAATTGTAATTAAAATGATTATGTTAAAAGTTATTTGTTATTTAGAAGTCTTAACCCGGGTGATTTCAGGTAACCATAACTGAATGTGAAAGTAAAAATGGTGAAGTTATGGTATCACATTGGGAGACTTTTTTTTTTGTTATTTGATACAAAACAGTTCGATTGGAAACGATTTGGAGCCGGATGTCGAATTTTGTCTGTCAGTTAACCTAATAAGCTTTTCTTCCATCGATTCGAACGTCTTACTAATCTGGAAATGAACGTAAATTAGCATGACGTTTGGCTGATTAGTCATGTGATCAGAAGTCATTCATCATCTGGGCAACAAGAAGTGGAATGAAAACAGTGAAGTTAAAATATAAAAAAAAATGTGAAGTGGGGCATTGTAGAAGGTTAGCCGCGGGCTGCATGAGTGGATTTTTAGAGAAAGTGTGTGTGTGTGTGTGTATGTGAGAGAGTTAGTTACTGAGTATATGAGAGAGAGAGAGAAAAAAGTTACTTCGTATATGAAAGAGAGAGAGAGAATTACTTCGTATATGAGAGAAAGAGAAAAAATGGCGCGAAACTTATTTTTGTACGAAGAAATTAATTAGATACAAATACAATGAAATATTGGTTGAAGAAAGTCATGCCATGAGAGAACCGATTTTTTTTGTATTCAATCAGTCGCCAACTTTATTCCGATGAAAAAAAAATGACTTTCTGAAAATCTCTTGCTGGCCGTATCTTGTGCAAACCTGTTAAAATGATAGCTCACCATAACTACATATTTTCTCTCTATTTTGCTATTTGCATACGAAGATAACTCCGAAAGTAATGCTTCACATTTTATTGACGCAAGATATTAGGGGCAAGAGATGTTAAACCTTCCAGTCAATTAACCATATTTTTTTGTCTTTTGCAGAAAGCAGCTGTGCGGTAGTCAAGCAAAATGTCGTCTGGTATGAAACAGCATAAGAAGCAGAAGTGCGTCATTGGAAAAAGAATTGAACAAATTTACATTCAAAGACGCTTGCTAAGCGTTAAGGAGACCCAAAGAGTGGATGGGAACAAAGGGTTATGCGTTTAGCAGTGGTCACACCAATGTGGGAGAAAAGTGGGTCGCCTCCCCTAGTGCAAATTTTTATGACCGCAATATAGAGATTTATTTATTGCTGATAAAAATGCGTAGCCAATGGCGGGGTGTTTGAGAAAAAGAGCAAAACTTGTTTTATAATCTGGAGTTACTCTGATTCCCTCTAGTTCCGTATAAATAGGTTGCAGGCATTACTTTAGAACCACTCTTCTTAATAATGTTTTTTTCTACCAATATCTATCAACCCATCTAAGTCAATATACATTTACCTACCTGCCTATCTATCCAAGTCTATCTATATCTATCTACCTGTCTGGTTCATGTAAATTATATAGTCCATGATGCCTTTTACATACGCACAAAGATCACGTTGAAATGAATTATTAAGATTAAGCAGTCCCTATTATATCGATTTCAAGCCGCATGTTTTTATCCCTACCACTGAGGGCCGGATTTAGTTGAAAAGAGATCCTAGGTTATTCCACTTGCGTGGCCCTTCCGAATCTCCCATTCTCACGAGTAGAGGAAAATGAAAGTGTTAAGTTAAACAATTTGTGTAAAACCAAGGATGATGACGGGAGTTTAAATTTCCAGTTGATAATTCCTCCTCTAAAGGACATGATATAGAATTGTTAAATACGGTATGCGATTTAAAAATTGCATGAATATTAAAAAGAAAATCTATAGAGAAATCAATGTTAATATCGAGTTATCGGCTTAAGACAGATTTATTCTGAAATGGAATGCAAGGAAAATTACTAAAGAGTTATTTCGAGTCAACAATGCATTATGACATCATGTGTAAAAAAGGGCCTATGACAGTATTAAAAATATTATACAACTTGGCTCCCTAGATTTTGAGGCCCCAGGCACTGCTATTATTTCATAGCATCCTTGAATATTCGAGCTCGGTATTGTTCAGTGTTCACACACTACAGACTAATTTACAGTTGTGTACTAGCTAAAAAGCTTACCTTGCAGGTGAAGTAACAGTTTTAACTAAAAATCTGCCCCATAATTGGGTCATTGTGCCGAATTAAACTAAGACTTGTAAATAAGTAAAAGATCGCCGTGGAACACTGGTTAACAATCAAGTTTCAAATATCTCGACGGAATGTTAGACTCACTGATGCTCTTCTGGCATCTCGTTAAGCTATAAAATATTGGTTAGCAAGCAGGACACAAACGCCATTACGATCGCACTATGTTTCATTTTCATTGCGCGTTCAATAGTGGCTTAGCAGAAAGACATCACACCGTGGAGTAACTGGCTAATTTCTTGCTTCCCTGTCACTTATATTCATAAATTTAAAAGCAACGCTCGTGTGGCACGCGTCGGCCTCGAAAGACCATGGATCTGCGCTCAAAAAGATATGCCTCAGCTACTGGTCAAAATGCAACGTCAATCGCCATATTCTGTTTTTCCTTTTTTGTCCTTTCCTCATATCCCATTAAAGGCTTCTCACTCCTTGTGATCTAGGGGCATTATCGTCTTGCTTCGATTTGATTGGTTGATTTTGTTTAGCGGCAGATCAACCTCTATGGATTATTTAATGCCGAAATCTAAATATTTTGTATGCAGTTTTATTTTTATTTTTCACATTGAAATAATAGTTTAGTGATAAAAGTTTTAGTAATTAACCAGTAGCTGGGGGAAGAAGAGGTGGATTCATGTCTTTCCCAAGGGAATTTGCGCTTAAGTGAATAGAATGAACTGTACGGGGAATTGGAACTCGGCTCACCGATTAACAAATTCGAGCCATTATCTACTACACTATCCGTACATCTAAACTTACAGCACCTGGCCTTCCCAAGCTGTCAACCATCTAGGTACTGACCAGGTTCGATGTTGCTTAACGTACGGGAACAGGTGTTTCAACGTGATTTGACCGTAAGCCCCCTGCTCGAAGGTGAAAAGATTTTAAAAAAATCAATCGAGAAAACAATTATAATTTAGAAGAGCAGTCTAATTTTATTTTTTCATTTCGCGGGCTAAATCGCATCTTGAACGCAGTTCCGATTCGTGGATCCCGTCATATATTCTACATATTTTCACAAGCCAAAGAAAATTTTTTTAGAAGTGGCTGAACAAAATTTAAATGAATAAATAAATTTCATTAGTATTTTTTTCTTCTTACATGATTCAGAAGAGAAAAGAAATGTGACAATTTCAAAACATCAATTTGGGATTTACGTCTGGTAACAATGAGTATATATGTCAGACTTTAGCAAATTCACTGTTAAAATAATGAAACCTTTATTTGCACGTGAGAAAAACGAGGCTATTTATTTATTAGTATTTCTGTAGGTTAACAAATCAACCAGAATAGCATTACCTTAAAAGGAGGAATTTGATCTTGGCAAAATTTAGAGCAGATTTGTTCGAAAGGTTCAGATGGTTCCAATATGGAAGCTAGAAATGAAAAACTTCAAGAGCTCGACTTTTAGCTGTTAGGAATTTACCCAATAATGGGTTCTAGATAAAAGCTTATAATTAATAACTGATTTTTTCCAACACTAATATACCTGTTTTTCACACACACACACACACACACATATATATTATATATATATATATATATATATATATATATATATATATATATCCAAATAAGAGAAAGAACAGATGGAGTTTTGCTTCTGATAACTTTATGTCTGATTAATCTCCCCTACCACAACAAATGGGAACATCATACTTGGCTACATCCATAACACATTTGTCGGTGCCATGTTTGCTACAATAGTTGAGTAACATGTCTAAGCGCCAGTTTATCGTGACATGAAAAAATAACTCACCTAACTCCATCCTCTAACCTTATTTTTGTATTTTAGCGTAGATCTGACTTTTAATTGGTTAGTCAAGACATATCCACAAGTATATTTTTAATTCTGACTTTATGCCTCCCACCCCTTTAACTTCCAAAAAGAGGTAACGATTTGTTTTTAAATTTCCCTAATAAATCATTTTTATCACAAGTTACCGCCTGGGTAAGTACTATCATTGTATTGAAACATGAGAGCTTTTGTGTGGCGATGTAAAATGTTTTTATTATAATCCCTTATGATAAAAATATTATATATATATATATATATATATATATATATATATATATATATATATATATATATATCAGTATAGGACAGGTATATACGGAATAAATTCCAATAACCAACAATTATTATTCTTAAAAGAGTGCTCAATACAGAGTAGAGCAGATATAATTATTTATTTAAATATTATAACATAAATATGTTATAAAATCACTATAAAAATAGCCATTTTGTTTCAACACCTCCGGTGTCTTATCAAGACCACTTGATAAGACACCGGAGGTGTTGAAACAAAATGGCTATTTTTGTAGTGATTTTATAACATTTTTATGTCATAATATTTAAATAAATAATTATATATATATATATATATATATATATATATATATATATATATATATATATATAATTTATTATATATATATATAATTCATTATATATATTATTTATTTATTTATTATATATATGTATATATAATTCATTATATATATTATTTATATATTATATATATATATATAATTCATTATATATATTATTTATATATTATATATAATTCATTATATATATTATTTATATATATTATTTATATATTATATATATATATATATATATAATTCATTATATATATTATTTAAATATTATATATAATTCATTATATATATTATTTATATATTATATATATATATATAATTCATTATATATATTATTTATATTATATATATATATATATAATTCATTATATATATTATTTATATTATATATATATATATAATTCATTATATATATTATTTATATTATATATATATATATAATTCATTATATATATTATTTATATTATATATATATATATAATTCATTATATATATTATTTATATTATATATATATATATAATTCATTATATATATTATTTATATTATATATATATATATAATTCATTATATATATTATTTATATTATATATATATATATAATTCATTATATATATTATTTATATTATATATATATATATATATAATTCATTATATATATTATTTATATTATATATATTTATATATATAATTCATTATATATATTATTTATATTATATATATATATATATATAATTCATTATATATATTATTTATATTATATATATATATATATAATTCATTATATATATTATTTATATTATATATATATATATATATAATTCATTATATATATTATTTATATTATATATATATATATATAATTCATTATATATATTATTTATATTATATATATATATATATAATTCATTATATATATTATTTATATTATATATATATATATATATATATAATTCATTATATATATTATTTATATTATATATATATATATATATATATATAATTCATTATATATATTATTTATATTATATATATATATAATTCATTATATATATTATTTATATTATATATATATATATAATTCATTATATATATTATTTATATTATATATATATATAATTCATTATATATATTATTTATATTATATATATATATATAATTCATTATATATATTATTTATATTATATATATATATATAATTCATTATATATATTATTTATATTATATATATATATATAATTCATTATATATATTATTTATATTATATATATATATATAATTCATTATATATATTATTTATATTATATATATATATATAATTCATTATATATATTATTTATATTATATATATATATATAATTCATTATATATATTATTTATATTATATATATATATATAATTCATTATATATATTATTTATATTATATATATATATATAATTCATTATATATATTATTTATATTATATATATATATATAATTCATTATATATATTATTTATATTATATATATATATATAATTCATTATATATATTATTTATATTATATATATATATATAATTCATTATATATATTATTTATATTATATATATATATATATATATATATATATATATATATATATATATATAATTTTTTTATATATATTATTTATATATTATATATGTGCGGTACTTATTGGAAAGCGCTCAATATCACAGATAGAGCTAACATATTTAGTTGGATTGATGTGAGTTTGTAACCCTGGGTTTCACGCTTTTGCGATCACAAAAGCGTGAAACCCAGGGTCACAAATTATATATCTGTATGAATAATTATAGGTAAAAATAATTCGTGGGTATGTAATCCAAGTAGATCCTAATAATATAAAATATTAAAACTGATCCACAAAATAGAGCTCAATTTATTTATTACAGAGCATATAAATGAAACTCTTACCCCATCCAGATGGTCATTTTCACCCCCGGGATATTCTCCTTGGGCTTTTAAATGCAAAAACGTTTGTTACAATTTTTTTAACAAACGTGTTTGCTTTGACAAGCCCCAGGGAGAATATTCCGGGCGTGAAATGACCATCTGAATGGGGTAATAGAGTTTCATTTTTATTTAATATATATATATATATATATATATATATATATATATATAGGGTGTCCCTAAAGTTCGTGTGCACTTTAAAAAATTTATAACTTTATTTGTATTTGCGATAGAAATAATCTGTAAAAAATGTTATAAAGTTTAATGTACCTAGTTTTAAGTATAGCTAAAATAACTAATGTGATTTCAGGCATTACTGCAAATCAGTTGGCAAATGTTTTCCGTGAACTGCAAAATAATATTAGCCTTTGTATAGCTTATGATGGAGGACTTGTGGAAACTTAAATAAAATTTCAATAAAACCTTAAAAAATATAGATTTACTTCTTTCTAATCCTTTTTACAAATTATTTCTATCGCAAATACAAATAAAGTTATAAATTTTTTAAAGTGCACACGATCTTTATGGACACACTGTATATGAAGAAATATACTCTTAATGTGTACTATATTTATGGGATAAAGTGCTCAATATCAGAGATAGAGCGTGTGTAAATATACAAGTGAACATTCAAGTCAACACTTCGAGGCAACAGCCTGTTTCATGCTAGATGCAATCGTCAGGTGGTCTGACGATTGCATGTAGCATGAAACAGCCTGTCGCCTCTAAGTGTTGACTTCAATGTTCACTTTTATATATATATATATATATATATATATATATATATAATACCAGATTTTTCTTTTCAAAAATAAAATTAACTCAAGATTTATAATATAATATACATATAATTTTTTAGAAACCTGTAATTAATACTTGACTTTTATTCTAATTTGTATAATACCAGTTTTTAAGGTTAGCATTAATTGGTAAATGCAGATAGAACTTGTGAAGCAGCGCTATTAAGTTTATAATATAGAATAATTTGATTATCGAAAAACAAAAGGAATTATTAGTGGCTATACATTAAGACAAAGTGTAACAGAAAATATGCTAATTACAGTATGACCGATTTTACTGTTGCATTTTCACAAACATGCTATTAACTAAGCCATGTTGGTAACATTTCAGGATATAATTATGATACTTATAGCATAGAAATTTCACCTTATAAAAGCTCTGTTAGAAACATTTACAATAACTTATTTAATACTGTGATGGTAAAGATGTTGTAAAGAGTCACACGCGAGGGTCTGCAACCTGGAAGTACATTAATCAATGTGAATGAATTAAAATGAAGATGAAAAAGGTTTTCCAGTGTTTATGAGTGAATGCGGTTGCATAACGTGCGTCATGTAAATTCAGTGATAAAAATTTTACTATAAAAATGCATTGAAAATCAAAATGTATGGCATTGATACTGGCCAGCCGTTATTGCCAGAATATTATATGGATTTTAATTGGTCATCGTATTAACTCTTATATTTTGACATATATTAATGCGGACGTGCAGCTGGTGTTATGGCAGCGGCTCAGAAAGAGAAAGCCAGTCTTGGAAAAATAAAACCATGAAGTCAAAACCATATGTAACTCTGGCGTAGCACATACTATGCCGTTATAGTAAAAAAAATAACACGGCGTTTACAATTATTCAGTAATACATCGACGCAGTCGGGTTTATAAAATTAAATGAATGATTACAAATTAGCAATATCAAGAACTGCTAATAAATTAACTTAAAGTTATTAGTGTCATCATTTTTTCAACGTCTATATAAGCTATTGCTGGAATCGAATGTCTCATATTATTCCTCCTGGTACATTTGTCCCGGAAATAATATTTGACGGACTCATACGAGTCCCGGTAAAAAAAACAAAAAAATAAAATAACACACACACAAAACATGGAATTCAAACAATAAACATAAATGTATTATATTAACAAGACATTTTTTTAGTATTTCATCCCAAGCAGGGCGGGAGTGCCACTAGTACGGAAGGGGCTACAGAGAGTGTAATGGAAAAGATTGGGTATAGGAAGTGGGGTTGAGGAGATTACAAAAAGAAGAACGGAGGAGGATAAAAGAAGAACGAGGATCAAGGCAACAGATATCGATTGACATTACATTTAAATTTTTGAAGATTATAGCTATCAAGGAAGCGAGTAAAAGGAAGGGAGTTCCACTGTCGGGAAGTGCGAGAGAAGAAGTCGTTGGAGTAGAAGAGGCGGTTATATTTAACTGTTTCGATAGTAAAAGGTGGGACAGAGATGCCAACCTAGTAGCACGCTTAAATTCATGCAGTCCGGGTACCAGGGAGAACGTCTCGTCAGAGCAGATGCCATGAAATTTTTTTTTAGAAAAGACAGAGGGAAGCCA
>OZ038498.1:34951878-34974378 GCA_964036315.1 Acanthosepion esculentum
ATATATCGAAGGCGTTTGACAGGGTTTGGCATGCTGGCCGTCTACGCAAGCTTCAGGGCTACAGTATTACAGGACGATTATATGATTTAATCTAATAATTCCTATCAAATCGGGAGATGAAGGTCGTCCCGAACAGGCTCTCTTCCAGCTCCTTTCATACGAACGCTGGTGTTTCCTAAGGTTCTGATCTTCATCAATTCTCAAGCAGGAATCTATGCAGACGACACGACCATTTACTCCTGTCTCAATAGTAAATCCAGCAATGCTGACAAAGTTAACCTGGCCTTTGGTCTCGAAAACGACATTCAATCAGTGGATGACTGGTTACCCACCGGAGGTGCATGCAGGGACACCCGTCCATGCGAGACATGGCACTGCAAGAACCTCGATATTATGCAACTCTTGATCAGAGCAGCGTCTCAAGACGCTACGCAAGATTTCGGGCTCCGAACTACCAGTTGGGAACAGACTCGGTATGAAGAGACGTAGCCACAAACCGCCCACATCACAAGAGATTCAACACAGCACTACTACTAAGGCCAAAAACAAGGAAAGGATTCGGGAACAAGAAGCAAGGGATGAGCCTCTACTCCTGTCCAAGAGAAGGGAGAGGAGTACTGGCCGGGCGATAGGAAAGCCTATCTATTCCTATTTAAAAAAATTAACATAAAAAACAAACAGCAATCAAACAACAAATAGAAAAAAAATCAATCCAGGGCTTGGTATCCAGAGAAATTATTCTGGAGAGCCTACCTGGGTGCCACGGATGCCTCAGCACAGGATATGCATATATAGCTTGCTCGTGCTCTAGAAGACGAAAAGACCAGTTGGGAGGGTAACGGGGATGCTTGTGGATTCACTACAACCCCTCCCCATATGGATTATTATAGATGATTACAGGTCGTGGGGATGTCATTGACAAGTTATATATTGGGAGAGAAAAAAAAGGCTAAAGGAGAAACACATGAATCGGTGATGGAGGTATGGATAGGGAGTCAGAAGCTGTTATAAAGTTTTAACTTAAGTGCCAAGATTCATTTTTTTGTGGAAATGGACATCCCATCACCCGTGAACCACGTTAAAAAGAAAAACAGTTCAATAGATGTATGAGCCAAAGAAATCGCCAACTTTATTGTACATTAATTCATGTACAAGAAAGTTTTCAAATAGGGGAAAGAGAGGAAAACTGACTGAATTAAAATAACTGAAAAAAGGGATAATAGTAAGTAAAACTTATACATACACTTGAGAGAGAGAGAGAGAGAGAGAGAGAGAGAGAGAGAGAGAGAGAGAGAGAGAGAGAGAGAGAGAAAGAAAGAAAGAATTCGCCATCCATAAGGAGACACTTTTGAATTCAATCGAGACTAGAAAATCAGGACAGGGCAGCTCCCGCCAAAATATGACAACAGTACTCCATTTTCTGACTGATCTGGCTTTTGTAAATGTAGAGGATAGCATGAAGAGTCAGTTACTCACTAGAGCGGTAAAAGGTATCGACTATTTACCTGCATCTTTAAAGATGGAAAAGAGACATTTTCCCTTAGAACATCGAAATGATATATATATATATATATATATATATATATATATATATATATATATATATAGAGAGAGAGAGAGAGAGAGAGAGAGAGAGAGATTTAAATAAAATAAAATGAATTAAAGATCGAGAAATTCAAAGAGGTACGTACATTCTGACAGGATATATATATATATATATATATATTATATATATATATATATATATATATATATATATATATACAAGTATAGGAGTGGTGTATGCGGAATAATTTCCTGTAACCAAAAAATACTATTCTTAAAAGCGTGCTAATTACAGAGTAGAACAAATATAATTTATTCGAAAATTATAGCATAAATATGTCATAAAAATCAATACAAAAATAGCCATGTTGTTTCAACATTTCTGGTGTCTTATCAAGTGATGATGTTGAATGTAGAATATTATTATTATTATTATTTATTTATTATTGTTGTTTATTTATTCTACATTCATATTGACACGTCCAATCAATAAGCCGTGAGAGTTATGCTTGGATCATCATCATCATTATTATTATTATTATTATTAGTAGTAGTAGTAGTATTAAGTCGCACCTTTTTGCTTCAGGTGTTATAACGGCAGATACATATATTGAGATTCTGGCAATTCTGAGACATCATTTTAAACTGAGTTTCGAAGCCGTTGAAACTGTTCTCAGAATTCAGATGTATAAAAATGGAATAACATCTGATCATACCGACCAAAACGTATATGGACATTTTAAGGATGGCGATTAGCCCCCATAAAATAAAGCTGCGAACATTAGATGTGGATTATGATGTTTTCAAACACAAGTCCACCAATAGCACTTGAAAGTCGAAAGATCTCATGGCTAGAGACATTTTACATGAAACAAAAAATACAGAGGTTAAACGCTACAATTGGAACGCTGATTTTGAAAGCAAACAATACGTGATATAACGAGGTCTTCCTCCTCTGCTTACAGTTAACTTTGTGTAAGCGTTTAGCACATCAACATCGATATAAAGATTAAGAAAAAAGGAGAAACAAGAAAATATCAAAAGAAGAGAAGAGAATGAGAGAGAAATGAAAATGGAGTGGGTCATAATGAAAGTGACGAAGTGAGATGGAGAGTAAAAACAAAAGAGGGGGAGGAAGAGTTTAGGAAAGAGAAGACCTCAAGCTACGATACAAAATGTCAAAGGCTCCATTAACCTAATTCATTACACCAGCCGAAAAAGAGTGGGCGGATAAGAAAGAAAGAAACCCTACAAGAACAACATGTTGACACCAAGATTTTAAAAATACAAAAACAATTCATTATACCAACCTCGTCTCAGACATGAAAGAGTGTGAACAGGGAAGTAAAGAAATCAAGAAAAAAATTAATACGAACACGGTGAGAAATTTTATGATTGACGACGTTTAGCTTGACACAAAGTTTATCATTTTGGGTTTTCATGTAGGGATCGAACTCTCGAAAAAACAAATCGAATCAGACGACACAAATCCTGCTTTTATTAAAACAAATTTATTTATAAAGATAGATATGTATATCTGAATGATTTATCCGAGTAACAATTTCTGTAGCGATTATTCACTTGAGAGACTGCAATATTCACATATGCAATGTATATAGTTACCTCTAAAGAAAAAACGATACCTAAGGTTTGAAACCTATTTTTTAAAAATGCAAAAAATCTTTCTTGACGCTTTTATTTTAGTTTTAAATTTCACGCTAATAGATTAAATATTATATTTCCAATAAGTAAAATACTTTGCTATATTTCAAACTGAATTTAAATTGATTGGAATAATTATTTTATTATCGGTAAAAACGCTAAAGCCGTCCATATTGACAAATCTGTCAACACAATGTAATTCTCTTTAGTAAAAAAAAATCTTTCAAAAATAGAACACTTTTCTGAACGAGGAAGATTAGTTGATTTAAAGTTTGATTAATCTGATGTTAAATAAATATTACTAGATTTTAGTTTAAAATACCACAGAAAAGCTTTTTTTTTAACACGGGGTTCATGTTTTTATGACGTGTCGATGACTCTCTCAACAGATTTATGTAAGGGGTACATAACTGTAACTATTACTTGAATATAACGTGAACATCTTTTTAACTACTCCATAAAATGAAAAATTTAAGAAAATATTCTAAGCAATCTAATATTTTTTTTATTGAATTTTGTGCCTTTTGGCTTTTGAATCTAACTTACGAAGCCGCTTATTGAGGAAATGTTTAGAAATTACCAATGTAGTTTAACATTCCTATAGTTACAGCTCTTATTTTCTGATAATGTCACATTTGGATATTTACATTTACAAAAATCGACACATTATTTACACATTTTAAATTTAAAAATCTTTTTAAAATATTGGGGAACATTGAATTGTATAATGAGTTTTTCTATTTATGATTATTAAATACAGTCTTAATTTAATATCATTATCACTTGACCGCTCCAAATTAATACAGAGTTTTAAAAGAATTAAAAATTTATCAATTATTCTAATTAGAATAAAAATAAAAAAAATAAAAAATTGAATTCATCGCCAAAAAACTTCGCAAGAGAATAATGCCCATAATACATTTCATACATTGAAGCAATTTAAAGCTTTTCTAATTAAAAAATGTCATTGTTTTATTGCCTTTTTTATTTTATTATTTAAGGAAGATTTTCTTTAACTTGGGGTGGGGGGTCTTGTTTTAACTCAAATAAATTCTTCTATCCTTATAACTAATAAAAACATTAAGCGATACAAAACAAATTTCTCGAAATTGAATAAAATTAATTAAGTGAGGAAAAACAAATGCAAAAAGTATTTTTAGCAAGATTTAAAAAAAAAGAATTTAGAAAAAATGATTTAATTTGTTAATAAGTTCTGAAAGTTTCGTTAAAATGAGACAATTATTTAATATTTGCAAGAATGTCCTAATCAGTGCTGGTGCATCGCAAAAACACGCTAAATTTCGAATATATATATATATATATATATATATATATATATATATATATATATATATGGTACAACGATACATATATATATATATATATATATATATATATATATATATATATATATATATATATATATATGGTACACGATACATATATATATATATATATATATATATGGTACACGATACATACAAATATATATATATGGTACAATGAAATATATATATATATATATATATATATATGGTACAATAATACATACATATATATATATATATATATATATATATATATATATATGATACAACGATACATATATATATATGTATATAAATATATATATGGTACAATAATACATATATATATCTATGTGGTACAACACTACATAATATATATATATATATATATATATATATATATATATATATATATATATGTATGTATATATATGTATATATATATATATATACACACATACATATATATATATATATATATATATATATATATATATATATGGTACAAGGATACATATATATATAGAGTACAATGATACATATATATACATATGTTACAACGGTACATATATATACATATATGGTAATTTGATACATATATGTATATATATCGTAAAACAATACACACATACACACACACACACATATATATATATATACATATATATACATATATATATGGTATAATGATACATATATACATATATATATATATGGTGCAACGATGCATATATATATATATATATATATATATATATATATATATATATATATATATATTCGGTACAACGATACATATATATATATATATATGGTACAACGATATATATATGTATATGGTATAACGATACATATGCAGCTTGACCCCGTTTACGTCCAAGCCTTGCGCTTGCCAAATCATGCGCGCGTGCTTGAATGCGCGCTAGCATCTTCCATTTTGCATGAGCTCATTCATTCGTCTAAGTCATGGCCATTGTCCAGGCTACACCGATCAATGACAAGTCACGCTCCCTTTAAATACCTTCAGCTCGGCTGCATCCGCACTAACGTCTTGATTTGATCGCCATTAACGCATCTGTCCTTGGATTAATTAACAGCTTCCTGCTACCGCAAGTTACCTATTTGCTTAAACGTTTGGATTACCCATTTTATCTCTGCGTGCTGCCTCTACTGCGCAGCCCAGTCCATCTTAGCGTTCCATACCTATTTCTACCTTTTCGTAGTTCAGTTTTGCTATTAGACAGTTAACTGCTGTCGCAAGTTACTTATTTACTCAATTTGCCCAGCCTATTTTACCTCCACGTTACAGTTTTCACTGTAAGTTGAAGTGTACTGCCTTTACTACGCGACCCAGTACACCTCAGTAATTCACTGCCTATTTGCTTAAACGTTTGCATTACCCATTTTATCCCGCGTGCTGCTTTTACTGTGCAGCCCAGTCTATTTTAGCGTTCCATACCTATTTCTACCTTTTCGTCGTTCAGTTTTTCTATTAGACAGTTAACTTCTGTCGCAAGTTACTTCTCTTCTGCCTTTACTACGCGGCCCAGTACACCTCAGTGTTTCACTACTTTTTAACCTTCAACGCTTCAACATTTTGGTTGCGTAACCTCTTCTACAGCGACGTTTTCGTGCTGCCAGATAGCACGGCCCATAGCTAGGAGAAGCTTTTTCCGTACCGCTCAACTGCATTTTTAGTTTTCGTATACAACGAGGTTGCACCGCTTCAGCTTCGGCATCAACTTCTATTCGCATTCTTACACAGCATTTCTACAACCCTTCAAATGGCTCCTACACGACGAACATCCGCACGTCAGCAACTGAAGACCCCTAACACGGTTAACGTTACACATGCAGAACAGGTGACTGCGGAGGAGCACATAATAACTCCGGTTACAGATGATCATATAGCGTCTACTTCAACCTCTGTTTTGCACTCTTCTGCGTGTCGTGGCGATGACCAACCCGGAAGCTTTGCAAAGGCTGCAAAAACACCCAGGCGAGGCAACCTTAGCAGGCGTTCTAAAAATGTCTCACCGACTAAGGGGAAACGGGAGCAGGATTCCATTTAGTGCGCCTCCTTGGGGGAGAAGCGGCTGGCGTCTACTTCAACCTCTGCTTTGCACTCTTCTGAGTGCCGTGGCGATAACCGACCCGGCAGCTTTGCTAAGCGTGCCAAAATACCATGGCGAGGCAACCTTAGCAGGCGTTCTAAAAGAGCCGCTGCGGCAAAGAGAAAGCGGGAGGAGGAAACCGAGGTAGAGACCTTTTTGAGGCTTTCCAGTCAATCTCAACGGAGGCAGTGTTTTGTCACATGAAACGCTTGGTGAGCGTAACTACCGTTTGTACTGCAAATCAGTTTACACATATTCGTTGAAAAGTAAGAGGGAACTAACTAAACGTAGGATTTTTTAATCAAGCACGGGCAACGCCGGGCCAAGCTGCTAGTATGTATATATGGTACAACGATATATATATATATTTATAGATATAAATATGTTATAACGATACACACACACACACATACATATATATATATATATATGTGGTACAACGATACATATATATATGGTACAACGATATATATATATATATATATATATATATATATATGGTACAATGATACATACATACATATATATATATATAGTACAACGATGCATTTATATATACATATGGTACAACGATGCATATATATATATATATATGGTACATTGATACATATATACATATATATGGTGCAACAATACATATATATATATATATATAGTACAACGATACACACACACACATATATATATATATATATATACATATATGGTACAATGATAAATATATATATATATATATATATATGGTACAATGATATATATATATATATATGGTACAACTATATATATATATATATATATATATATGGTACAACTATATATATATATATATATATATATATATATGGTACAACTATATATATATATATATATATATATATATATGGTACAACTATATATATATATATATATATATATATATATATGTTACAACGATACATATATATATATATATATATATGGTACAACGATACATATATATATATATATATATATATATATGGTACAACGATACATATATATATATATATATGGTACAACGATACATATATATATATATATATGGTACAACGATACATATATATATATATATATATATATATATATATATATATATATATATATGGTACAACGATATATATATATATATATATATATATATATGGTACAACGATACATATATATATATATATATATATATATATGGTACAACGATACATATATATATATATATATATATATATATATATATATATGGTACAACGATACATATATATATATATATGGTACAACGATACATATATATATATATATATATGGTACAACGATACATATATATATATATATATATATATGGTACAACGATACATATATATATATATATATATGGTACAACGATACATATATATATATATATATTGTACAACGATACATATATATATATATATGGTACAACGATACATATATATATATATATATATATGGTACAACGATACATATATATATATATATGGTACAACGATACATATATATATATATATATATATATATATATGGTACAACGATACATATATATATATATATATATATATATGGTACAACGATACATACATATATATATATATATATATATATATATATATATATATATATATGGTACAACGATACATATATATATATATATATATATATATATATATATATGGTACAACTATATATATATATATATATATATATATATATATATATATATATATATGGTACAACGATACATATATATATATATATATATATATATATATATATATATATATATATGGTACAACGATACATATATATATTCATATATTGTATATATGTCACCGGAAACGCAAAATTTTCAAACAGAAGTTTGAAGTGATTTTGACGATATTTTAATTTTTTTTTATTAATTTTTGGAATATATTTTATCAGGCATGTTGATATTTAGTCAATCTTTGACGATTATATATATATATATACACTTCTGATTAATATTATGTAAGTGAATGACAAGGTGGAGGAGTATCAACAATCGTTTTCAAAGGACGATCGAGTGTCAAATTTTAATGTTATCTAATTTAGCTTTTTTTATCCCTGGTATCGCGTATTCATTCACTTTCGCACCACTTTAGCGTAGATTTCCTCTGCCTCTTCGATAAATATAACTCTTCTCATAGGTTTTCTTCGTTGCTTCCTCGACTCCACGAATTTAAGTTCAGTACTAGATTGACGAGTAGGTTTCATAATATCACCGTAGAAGCTGGTATAGAAAGGTAACTACAAAAGCTCCTACAGAAGATATAAAAGGAAAGCGAAGAATGGACTAAATAAACTGTAAGACATAATGCATGGTTGTTAGCTAAAGGTTGGGCCCAAAATGCAAATTGCAAATCGGGGATACCAAAATCTAACAAGAACAGAAATACCTGGGAAGTGTTCTAACAGAGGACAGGAAGAGAAAAACACTGAAATCTGAAGTCGCATTGGGATAGGCAAATATGCCTTCCAAAAGCTAAGCAGAGTATTAAGAAGCAGAAAAACTTTGTTAGAAACAGAGAAATGAATACTAAACTGTTACATGACATCTGTCATCTTATATGGCCGTGAATACTGGCCAATATCTTCAAAAATGAAAAAGAGACTTCAAACAAAAGAAACGTGGTTCTACAGAAGTTGAGAATACCATGGACCGAACATGTGAATAACGACGAGGTTTTAGAGAAAATGGAAACAAAATGCAAAGTTATACTTAACATCAAGAAGAGACAGTTGAAACTTCTGGAGCACGTTACGAGGAAACAGGGCTTGGAAAATCTGATACTCACAAGACAGACTGAGGGAAAGAGGGACAGAGGAAAATAGCGCGTAACATATTTGACGGGCATGCGTAAATAGATGGCGGAACAGGATTTAGGAGAAATAACAGAAAGATAATTTAAAAGAGCTAAAAGTGACAGGAAGATGTGGAGGGCCATGATCGCCCTCGTTCTGAAGAGACATGACGCATAAAGAAGAAGCCAGCTGTGATTTGAACGCTCAAAGTGTACCGTCGCAATCTCAGCGAACAGCAACGGCACCTAACGCTTTCCACGCATACAGAGAGGAAATCAACAGGCGGAGATTGATGGTAAATTTCTTCTAGCACAAAGTGTGATCAGTCGACATATTTTCAGACATCAGGCGACAGGATCAGTCCTATAAGCAGCCATGTTCCTTTGCTCCACATGCTACTGACCGTAATAAGGATTAGTGCATCCGGACTTAGGCCCTACGCTATCGTCATGCAACTATAGACCTGCTCCAAACACGTCCGGGAGCTGTCAAGTGGAGAGGCGAAGTGGGAGGCAAGAGTATCCTATCGAGCAATAAATGACCGCCTTTACCGTTTGGGGCTGAATTAGGCGGTCGTCGCATGTGACACCCTCCCACCCCCAAACGGACAATAATCTACAAATATGTTTGCACTGGGCCTGAGTCTATGCGGAATTAATCTTGCAACAATAGTTTGACAGTGTTGTTGACTGATGAGCTCGTAGAATCACTTTGCATATAGAGGTGATAGGTATAAAACAGTTAAAAATGGTACGATACCATTGAGCTGGTGGTAGCGACATAATCAGTCAATCCCGCAGGTTAGAATGTTGACTCGTTTTTTACGGTTTATCAACACTTTGTTGCGGGTTATTTAAATCCAGGAAACATTTTTAGACTGTAAGATTTGTTTGAGATAATAATGCTTTAATAACACAAGTCTTACTAATTAACCCATAGATGGCGGGGAAGAAAGGATGGATACATACCTTTCCCAAGGATATTTGCGTGTAAGTGAATATTAACGAACCCAACAGGAATTGAAATTCAACTCTTCGATTAATAATTCCGATAATTGTCCATTACACCACCTGCACATCCAAGCTTACAGCACCTTGTATTACCAAGCAGTCCCTCATCAAGGTACTAACCAGTTTCTACAGTGTTTAACCTACGGGAAATTATTGCTCTCACCATGGTAATTCAGTGACATTCTGAAATTCATCTTTATGTATGATAATGAAATTCCTCGTCATACCATCGTAGTTACCACGCGCCTGAAAAAAACCCTTTTTAATATTGTTCAAGGCCAAAGATCCGCTCAAGGTAGAGGATTATTAAATGGGGATGCTGTAATGGCCTACAGGGAGCGAACAAAGGTTGAATATTATGAAGATATGCAAAATAGATAACTGTTGATCTTTGACGTGAAGATGTTAAGATTGTAGTAACAAGTGAAGTACTCTCTTGGGAGTTCCTTCCACGTTGCAACAGTTCTAAGAAAGAAGGTTTCCGAGGGGAATTTACTTATCACCAGTGCAATATGGAGGGGTTATGGAGGTGTATCGCGGGTTATAACGATGAAGTTTTGTACTGATGGAAGCAAGGATTGTAGTTCGCCCCGAACCATGACACAGCGATAGAGTAGCGAGAAGTTAACAGCGTTTCGTGTGTGTCAAAAGAGGGTTGGAGGAAGAAAAACAATTTATCACCCAGAAGGAAAGCGCGCTGGAAAGCGAGGACTGGGTAGCACGAGCCCAGATATGGCAACAGTACTCCATTTTCGTTGACCTGGCTTTTGTAAAGATAGAGCATGGCAAGTGTTATATGCCGCAGCTATGAAGGGGTGCCGAATTAATTTCAATTTCACCCACCGCGACGCGAATGAGTCCGAACTTTTATTGTCGATAACTCCAAAACGGTAGATTTTATCAAAATTTCTTTGTTATTTTCAAATTAAACAAAGTGCATTTACATCTAAATGGAACTATTCTGGAAATTTTTATGAGAAACAGAGCCCAGGGCTTGAACTTAGTTCTGTCCCACCCCCTAAATCCTCATAAATACATTGGACACTATTCTAAGTGGGGGTAATATGCTCTCTCAGTCGTCCACCACTAGCAGTGGTTTACCTACTTCACGTCGCTGGTGAGTATAGTATTTTGTTGATGTTATAAAGATTACCATTTCATTTCCAACCTCCGTTTTCGTTATTCCTCATTCAGTAACCTTTTCTAGATTACAACAGCAAGAAAGGCCAGGATTTAAATCCCTTACACGGAGTGACCAGCCTTGTCGCCGGATCTTAGTCTAGTAAAATCACTTGTAAGACCAATCAAAATAACCTGTGTTCAGGATCTTTCACCACGTGACATCCAAGAATTCCGTGTTATGTTTGAAGAGGGGAATGTCATAAAGACAGTTCCATATGCAAATAAATTGGAGATACGAAAATCGAGCAGGCACAATAATTTAAATGTGTGGGAAGTATATTAAAAGTAAGAGGAAACTACCTAAACGAACGGTTTTTGAATCAAGCACGGGCAACGCCGGGCCATGCTGCTAGTATATATATATATGGCACAACGATACATATATATATATATGGTACAAAAATACATATATATATATACATGGTACAACGATATATATATATATATATATATATATATATATATATATATATATATATGGTAGAACGATATATATATATACATACATATATATATATATAGATATATATGTTATAATGATATATATATATATTATAACGATACACACACACACACACATGTACAAAAATACACATATATATATATATATATGGTACAACGATATATATATATATATATATATATATGTTACAACGATACACACACACATATATATATATATGGTACAACGATACATATATATATATATATATATATATATATATATATATATATATATGGTAGAACGATATATATATATATATATATATATATATATATAGATATATATATATATGTTATAATGATACATATATATATATATATTATAACGATACACAAACACACACATATATATATATATATATATATATATATATATATATATATATATATATATATATATGGTACAACGATGGTGACACTGAAATCCGCAGATGTATTGGGACAGTCAAGATGCATTCCAAAAGCTAAACAGAATATCAATAAAGACAAATTTCGCTCGAAACGGATAAAAGAGTACTGAACTATTGCGTAATGCCAGTCCTTCAATATGGCAGTGGATGCTGGACAATCTTCTCGCAGATGAGGGAGAGACTGAAACCATCAGAAAAATGGTTCTACAGAAGGATGCTGAGGATACCATAGACTGGACATGTGAGCAACTATGAAGTTTTAGAAAAAATGGAAACGAAAAGTAAACTTATACTTAACATCAAGAAGAGACAATTGAAATTTCTAGGGCACATAACGAGGAAAGAGAGCTTGAAAAATCTGATACTCACAAGACAGATTGAAGGTAAGGACAGAGGAAAACAACACATAACCTACTTTTACTCATTAAATGGATAGCGGAACAAGGTTTACGAGCGATAACAAAAAACAAATTTATTAAGAACTATAAAGTACAGGAAATTGTGGAGAGCCATGATCGCCTACTTCCTGGAGGGACACGGCACATAGATCCAACGACTGATAAGGCGTATGATGCAGTGATGGACGCCTTTGATGGAAGCACCGTTTCTGACGTTTTGATATTTTGCTTTAAGCCCTTAAAAAGTGTGACAGCTTGGCCAATAAAGATAGTAATCCTTGTGCATTTTTTTTACAATGTGGTTCACCTTGTACAAGGCTCGACGGCCACTCGAGGTAGAGGGTTACATAGTAAGAGACAGTTTATGCGAACGGATAGAAGGGGAAGATAACGGTTAACCCTAACCTTGAACAGATTAAGATTGTAGTAATCGGAGAATCATCCTCTTAGGAATCGGTTCCACAGAATAGTGGTCCGTGGGAACAAGCTGCACGAGTGGAACAAGAAACATCCACATTGCACATTAAAATCAAGAAAAGTTTTCAATTATGCCCATCAATATCCCTAACAGTATTTTGTTTATTGATCGATTTGTTTTTACGGTTTAATTGGGTGAGATAATGATTTTCTAATACATGTTTTTACTATTTAACCCATAAATGGGGGAGAAGGGTGTGGATTCATACCTTTCCCAAGTGAATGTAACGAACTCAATCTGAATTCGAATTCGCCTTTCTAAGTTCTTATTCAAAGCATTTATCCGTTACACCACCCACACATTCATGCTTGCAGCGCCTGATATTTTCAAGCGGTCACCTATCTAGATACTGACCCGGTTCAACGTTGCTTAACTCCGGTGATCGGATGAGAATCGATATTTCAACCTAATATGGCAGTAAGCAAAATTAATTGTAGCAAAACTACATTGCTCTGTTTTCATTAAACTATTGAGAACTTCGCCTTTTTTTTCATATTTTTCATTACAAAGAGAAATATTTTTTTCTTTTTTTTAATATGCTTTTGGTGTATAAAAATATGCCCCGTCTTTCATATGATATGATTCGGGCAGTAATGATCCCATTAGTGTTTTAAAATCAGACAACTGGAATTGTATGCGGTACAGACAGTCTCCAAACGTCTTTGATTTCTTTTCAATGGAGAAAGACTGTCTGATACTGACAGTCCGCAGATTTATAGCATGTGCCACATTAGCTACGGAGAATTTAAAAAGACACCTGTGTATTTAAAACTGTTATAATATTTTTCATAATTTTTTTTTCAGAAGTAAGATGAAGATAGGAAAAATTATCTCTGTAAAAATTCAAAATCTGAACAAAGAACCAAACGCTTAGAAATTTATTTTTGATTTAATCAAACTTTTCCTTACCGGACAATTTTGTGAAATTCTGAAATGTCATGGTCACCATTTTCTTCTGATCTGACACCACCCAATTACTTTCTAATGGATATCTGAAGGAGAGTGTATGCATCAATAAATCGCCGACAATTCAGCAACTCAAAGATAACACTGTTATGAATAATCAAGAGTGGTCTCCCGTTGGTTTGTTACTCTCCTCTTTGAGAGAGCTATTTCTGTTTACTGGGACTATAAAAGGACGCTATACGCGAACCTTGTATTCTCAGTTGAGTAAAGTTTTCTTAAAGTCTACACCTGCGTACTTTTGTCATTACAGACACTTGTAGAGAAATTGGAGGTTTGCAGCCAGACATACAAGCTATTACTACGATTGTCGTGAATTACTTAAAACCTGTAAACAATGAAATGCAGTGGCAGGTTGTGGTATTTCACAATATGTCAATCCTTGTTAGGTTGTTTAATGGAGAAAAATATGGGTCATTTAAGTAAATTATATTTGGTTCGGAAATAAATATTGAACATTTATATTTATCTATAAGCTTCTACTTAGTAGGGGGCTCCTTTTAGGGGGTGTTTTTACTCTTCTCCAAGGAATGGAGTCGGCGTATTTTCGGCTCCGTTGACAAGGCAATATATTTGTAGACTGGTATTATTTAACTGATTAATCCGGTCTATTTGAGAATGATTCCAACTGAGTAAAGAGGTGGGTGAGCTTTATTCACATGCATTTTCACCTGGATAGGTTGATTTTTCGCTGTTTTTAGAAAATCAACATTGCTCTCCATATGAAAGCTGGCGTTTCATGTGACAAGTACTGACACCAAAAATTAGAATCATGACTTTTATCAATTTTTGAGCATTTAGGTATAAATATCGCCTGAAAACTGCATAGAAATACCTAATTACCGCAAGTTTTTGCTTACAAACGAAAAAAAATAACTATTTCAAGAATAACTCCAAATAAAAGTGATATTTGTTGTTTTAGATACATTGAATGGAAAATATATTCAAACTAGAATTCTAATTATGCATCACTCCAAGCAAAATATACATTTTTTACTGTATTCGATAAGAAAAAATGTAAAATATTATAAAGGATTACGAAAAACTCTACAAAATGAATAATATTTGTTAGATCATAACTTGTAAAAACCAAAACAAAATAGATGAATGTGTATATAACAACCTAATACTACGGGGCACAAATTATAAGCCAAATTGTTTGAAATTTACATTGTTTATTGAAAATCACATTAAAACTACTGCACTGTATAACATCCCATCATAATATACCTAAATTGTTCAGCAAAATTTCCGTTTGAAGTAAATAAAGATCTTATTTGATAGCACAATTATTTAGTAATAATATGTTTCCATCATGCATCGTGTCCATGTACAACTTGATTTAATTTCTGAAATACGATAAATATCTCACAGGGTCATTTGACTGCCACAAGTTCTGGATAAAGAAGGATGTGGCGGTGCCTTTGTTGACCCTGGAATTCAACAATTAGTGAGAAATCAAGATTTCCTAATGGAAAAAAAGTTTCTCCCTCCAAAATCCAGTGAGAATTTTAGATTCAACAGGAACACGTGGATCTGTAAATGCTAGGATTGTGGAATCTCCCTCGCTTGCTTGCTTCCTTCTATTCGTCAGTGAAAAACAGTTCGCAAAAATGTCCTTACTGAGGACAATAAAAGTGGACCGTATGCATTGTGCTAGTGGATCCTCCAAAACAAAACCTTTCTTCTGGCGAAAAGACAGTCGATTTGATTTTCAGTAGACGACAATGCGACTTTGCTGTATTGGCCTAAAGAAAGCTGTGGAGACTAACGTCGTGACACAAGAGATTCCGCCCACTACGGAACAACGTCCGTACTCGTCAAACACCAGTCCGAGTCACACATGATGTCGTGACTGTCACATTGGTCCAATAATCTTCAACCCACCGAAACCCATTAAATTTCAGTGTTTCGCTAATTTATGACTTGTTAAGCATGCGTTAGAATTTTTTTTGTCAACTGTGACCTCGGGATATGGTGATATCCGAATAGTATTTGCTTGCCTATGGAGACATTATCACAACTCTCACCTTTTTTTTTGCGCCCCCGCCTTTGCTACTTTGCTGTTGAAGCATACTTGCACTGCGTCTCTCAACAGTCAGCAAATGGCGGAAACAATTTGTCAAAAATAACTACGTTTAAATTCGGCAGGATGTAATTTGGCCAAAGACACCGGCAACTTTTCCTCTTTTTCAACTCTTTCTCTCGCACTCTCTGTCTTTTCTGTTCTTTTCTCTCTCTCACTTTCTACCTCTCTTTCTTTTTTTTTTTTTTAGTTTTGATATTTCCACCCTTCCTTTTATTATTTTACTTCTCTCTATCTCCTCTCTAATGCGTCATATTCTATCATTATCTACCTAGTTCTTATAATTAAATCCTTACTTTAGTTTTATTTATTTTATTGTTTAACCTCTTCTCGTTCTCTCTACATATCTATTTTTCGCCTTCAAGCTCTTTCTTTGTATTTCTAACGATTCCATCAATTTAGTACCCCGACTTTGGTTTCACCTCTCGCATTCTCCATTCCAGCCAGCCATCCATATTCTGTTTACCTGTGAGTTTCATATAGACGGGTCAAGATGATTATTTTTTTATGGAGAGAGAAAAGAAAATCAACCAGGGAAATCCTTGCTCCAACCACACATTTTATTAAATACTAGCCGATTTACCAGCGCTTTGTTGCGTCTTATCCATTTTTTTGGTAAGAAAAAGATGATTGATTTTAAATCATTGTTGTAATTTATGGAGAAAAGTGATGCATTTCAATATTACTCAATGCTCTTGCCGATGTGACCTCCATCTTCTGGTTTTCTCTTCCTTTATTTTGGATAGGAGTCATACACTTGTTCAAATTTAAATTTAATTTAAATAAAAGGGAAAAACAATCCAGTTTGTGCAAAAACAGCTTGAGCTGACCACTTTGATATGTATTTAATGCAATACTTGATTGAATTAATTGATGAGCAGATTTCAACATTGATATGACAGTTGAATTGTCGCAACAAATATGTACTGTAAGCCACTACCCACCGATTGGTGATTTCTTGCTCAACTTGATGTTCATATTGTCTAATTTTGATCTTGCTGATGTGACCTCCATCTTCTGGCTTTCTCCTATATTTTGGATAGGAGTAATTCCCTTGTTCAAGTTTAAATTTAATTTAAATCAAAGGGAAAAAATTGTGTGGGGGATTTGTGACCCCGCCTTAGATCAAAATGAAATATACTTATCCAAGTACTCTGGGTAATTTGTTTTTAAAAAATATATGGTTATGGAGGTCTATCGCCAAATCCCTAGGAGGAATTCAATAACAAACAGACAGAGGCTACAACTTTTTTATATATAGATTCAAATGAGATGCGTTGTACTATAATAAGGATATCCGGGATGGGTTTTTGTCACAAAATAAATAAATAAAAATAAAACAATTTTATCGCCCTGGTACATCTATTTGTTGCGATCACAACGTTTCGATAGTTCTACCTTTCTTCCTTCTTCAGGTGCCTTTCGAGACGATAGCCTAGTAGATTAAAACGTTGGTTAGTGAATTTGTCACAAAATAAATAAATAAAAATAAAACAATTTTATCGCCCTGGTACATCTATTTGTTGCGATCACAACGTTTCGATAGTTCTACCTTCCTTCCTTCTTCAGGTGCCTTTCGAGACGATAGCCTAGTAGATTAAAACGTTGGTTAGTGAATGTGGTGGCATAGTAATTTTGGACTGGGTAGTACAGATTTAGACCAAGTGGAAGCCAGCACAACGAGAATAATCGACCTCCCGTAGATTAAATAAGGGGTTCAGTCTGAAATTTCTTGAAGGTAATAAGGATCGACTGACTCCTGAAGGCTACAGCACCCAAACTCTGTGGTAATAAAGATAAGTGCGTTAATAAGAATGTAACTAATGAAAACACTTCATCTCTGAAATTTTGAGACAGAAGCTTCCTTCTTTCTCTTTACCTTATTGTGCCTGTTTATTCCTCTTCGCTGATTCGGTCTGACCGAATGTTCTCGCATTGAAGTAGAGACTTTAAGATACAATTTCAAGTCAAACATTTAGTCTCGCTCTATGTGCGAATAAATATATACCAGTTACAACAAACAAAAGAGGACATCACACTATACTATATAATTGGTATAAGTTCGACTTTTCGCTTGAGGCTTGAAAAATATTTACCAATTACAATCAATGGTCGATAGAGGCATAAACTTAAAATAATGAAAATCCATGCAATATCTTCAACAGATGAAATTCACCAATAACTGTGCATAGTCAAGTACGAGACAAGGCTAAATAGAGAGAAGATGTCGGTAGGTGGATTGATTTTCACCATTCTCTCAATGGGAACATAATGTCCACATTCAGTTCTGTCCGGAAAATATCCATCGATTTTAAATATCTCGTGGGGGTGAGGTGGCGGTATTGTTGCTTTGGTGAAAATTAGCAGCAACCAGTTAGAATGGACCTTACTCCGCATGCGGGAGCAGACGGTTTCCCCCTGGGGTTCTTCAGTATGCAGTGAGAATCCACTGAGCGAGTTCGTGTACTGTGTGACAGTATATATTCAACTCCCCCATCTTTTTTTCTTTTTTTGAAAACATGGCACCACCTGGATATGATGCTCCGCACCCTCATAGTCAACATTTTGCTTTCTGTAACTTGTATTTTCTCAAAGACAAAAATCACTGTCGAAAGATTAGAGACCGTGGACGAGATTAAAGAGAACGCGATGAGAATTGATGGCGATTCCTAAAGCGGACCTCGCAGATTATTTTGAAACGTGCAATGGACATCTATATAATAGATGAGATCACAAGGTAAGTGGATTAAAGTACATTTGCCCTAGGTAGGCTATTTTGTTTCGCTTTGTAATTTATATTAAATGTGTTGATTCTTTCCGGATAGAACCTAGAGTATAGGCTTCTAAAACATATCACTAAACCCAGTATGCCACAAGAACAAATGCATATTACTATTGCAATATTTCCCGCTGATAGTGTCTTGAAAGTTAACATTTCAAGTCCTAGCTTTTGTACACTATTTATATTATTCGGACTATTGTCCCCATCTTTGTCGCCATATTTATTTCAACGTTTCGGCCGTTGTACGCTCCGGCCTTCTAGGGGGGTGGAATGTCGAATTGAACCTTTTATTTCGCTCACTGGTGTAGACTGTTCTAGTTCCACGTGCCATGTTTAATGGATGTCAGTTGTCAGTTATCTCCTGTTAATTCCCCTCTCCAAGTTCTCCACTGCCATAACCGGGTATTGCCTCAAGGACACATGGCACAGTAGATAAAGGCGTTAGTTAGATCCAGTGACTGGACCCAAAGAGTGTGAGTTCAATACCCGGTTAAGATGCTGAGAACACCATGAACCGAAAGGATATGGGGCAACGAAGAAGCTTTAACGAAAATCGAAACAGACAGGATAATTACACTTAGAATTTGTACGCTCCGGCCTTCTAGGGGGGTGGAATGTCGAATTGAACCTTTTATTTCGCTCACTGGTGTAGACTGTTCTAGTTCCACGTGCCATGTTTAATGGATGTCAGTTGTCAGTTATCTCCTGTTAATTCCCCTCTCCAAGTTCTCCACTGCCATAACCGGGTATTGCCTCAAGGACACATGGCACAGTAGATAAAGGCGTTAGTTAGATCCAGTGACTGGACCCAAAGAGTGTGAGTTCAATACCCGGTTAAGATGCTGAGAACACCATGAACCGAAAGGATATGGGGCAACGAAGAAGCTTTAACGAAAATCGAAACAGACAGGATAATTACACTTAGAATCAGAAAGAGAAAGGTGACATTTCTGAGGAAAGAGGGTATAGAGAATTTGAGACTCACGGGTTATATTGAATTAAAGCGGGCAGATGGAAACAGCGAATAACCTACATATCTCTCTTATGTAAATAGATGGTAGAACACTGACTGGGAATGATCGTAAAAGGACAAATATTGTTCAGATTTAAAGGATAAGAAGTTGTGGCGAGCCATGATCGTACACGTCCTGAATCGACACTGCAGATAAAAGAAGGGCTTTGGAATCGGGACTATAAACTAGCAATCGTTAAGTGTTGGTACTGTTTCCAGGCCTAACCTCCTGTCTTTCCAAAGCCACCAGATAGAAGTTAAATTAAAGTATAAATTTTGTCAAAGTTGAATGAAATAGGCGTGTGTTTGTATAAACGACAAACCCCCCTAAAAAACAAACAAAAAAACAACACATACACAAACACAAAACCAAACATCAAAAACACAAACAAAAAACACAAACAAAAAAACAAGCAAAAATAAACACAAACAAAAAACAAGCAAAAAATCACAAAAAAAACACAAACAAAAAACAAGCAGAAAACACAAAGAAAAAACACAACAAAAAACACAAACAAAAAATAAAAGCAAAAAACAACTGGCTTAGTCTTGAAAAACGGTGCCTAATATACATAACAGGTTCATAATTTCACTGGCCAAAAATCAAAGTTCAACTTATACGCGTATATCATCATCATCATCATCATCATCATCATCAGTCCCATGACCGGGTATGTGGACTTAGGGGTCACGTACCTGTGCCCCTGACCATTTTCCTCCATATATCGGGGTTGAAATCCAAAAAGCTATTCATTCATGGGTAGCGTGTCTTGGGCAAGTAGATATGGCTGAACCAGTCTGTCTCGAGGTCAAACCACTGTCGATGTCCTCCCAGTTGAAAGCTCGCCTTGGCCATGGACATGTAGTCGTTGATTCTATCGAGGGGACCCTCCGCCTATTGATGCTTTGTGATCATCGTAATGGCCGAATACGTAGCTATAGAGCCCATTTTACCCCATTGTGCGAAATGGTCCTTACTATAAAACAAGGTTCATCCGCTAATTGACGGATGGTGTTTTTAATCTTGCTTGGTGTCTAAAGACGCGCATCACCAGAAAAACCTAGTGACGGGGACTGGTTTAGTCAACGTTGACCGATCTTACGCCAGGTATTGCTGAATTACATGGTACCAGTAACACTTTTAGGGTGACCTGACAGACACACACATACATACAGGGTGGAAATAAATGAACGCAAGTTTTCAAAATCATTATAATGCAATGTAAGCAACTGTGAAAACAACAACATATATTTTGAAACAAATGGCTATGAAATGGGGTTTATGCATAAGAGTGGAGCAGCAACAATGAGAGCTTATAAAACAAGGAACAATTTAAAACTGGATCCTTTTTCTCTGTCAACAATTACTCGTCTCATAGAAAAGCTTTAAACCACAAAGACACGACATGATATTAAATCAAGTGGGAGAAATTCTTTAGAAGATAAACGCACACCACAAGTTATGAGTAGTCTGTCAATAATTTGATCAAACGTGCAATCTTGGTTATACAACAAAATGGAGGAACAATTGAAAATTTGTTGCAATTTCATAAACTCCATTTTCTACCCATTTGTTTCAAAATATATATTGTTTTCACAATTGCTTACTTTGCATTATAATATGGTTTTAAAACTTTCAGTCATTTATTTTTACCATCTGCATAACTTCTTATTAAAATAATAGTTTTAAGAAGCTAAGATTGTTTAACATTATGTTTTTTTTTTATCAGCAAGTATCTCAAAAGTCGCACTACGTTCGGAATTTTAAGTTACCTACTGCGGGAAGCTAATTGGACCTCCGGCCCCAAACTAAAGTGACCTCTGATCCAGCTAAGAAAACAACTATGATAATTTTGAAGAAATAACGTTGAATTCCTCAATTCACTTCATGGAAATTCAAAAGTTTACTTTATCTCTAATTCCGGTTATAAATCCAATTCCGGTCAAAAGACTGATTTGGGCCGAAAATGAGTTCTTCAAATCACAAACTCCGTGGAACTTCAATTGAGCTGAGTTCTTCAAATCACAAACTGTTCGGAACTTCAAAAGTTCACGTCACGAAATCTCTCACTTTAACTCTGATTCATTGGCATTTTGAAGATATAATTTTCTTCAATTTACAATGTTTTGGAGATGTTTAAATCTGAATTTAAAACAAAATATTTAAATTCAAAGTTTTTGTGTTACTTTAAACTCG